>JACEHZ010000463.1:0-600000 GCA_017893485.1 Hemerocallis citrina | reverse complement strand
TTATCGGGAGCTGGAGATCTCAGCCATCCGATCGATCTTGATCGCGATCGGACGGCTGAGATCTATTGCCGCTTATCTTCAGATAGGGTGAGGGGTAAAAGTGGTATACTCAATCGACTGAGTATACCCCTTATCTCTTATCTTCGAGAGCTCTCTTCTCTCCCGCTCTCTATCGTTCCAAACCCTAATAAGACTGCCTCTTATCCTCTCCCGCTCTCTCTCCCGCTGTTGAAGATCGCCCCGCTCTCTTCACAACCCTAATCCCTATCTCTTCTCTTCTCACGCTCTCAGTCCTGATCTCCATCTTCAAAACCTTAATCCACCTCTTTTCGAAACCGTAATCGAAGATAGAGAAGTCGAGCTCTTCTCTCCCGCTCACTTTCTTCGTCACCTGTGTAAACCCAACTCCACGATCGACCAGATCTCCAGTCGCTTATCTTCAGATCTGTCAAGGGGTAAAAGGGGTATAATCGATCAGCCCCCATCAGCGATAAGGGTTTCGATTTCTCGGCTCATTGGGTTCTGCCTCTCTCAGATTCCGGAGGAAAGTGTTTGACTCTCATAAATGCTTTTATGATTTTTGTTTAATTTCTTCCATTTTCATTCGGTTTTGTTTGTAGGAAATGATGAGATTGATTTTGATATAAGTTGGTTACAAAATTTTTGGGCATTGAAATTATTGTTTTCAAGGGTATTTGGTTGTGTGCCATGATAATTATTCAAAGTTGAATACACATCTGGGGTATGAGCGGGAGAGTAGATGGTGAAGAAATGAAAGTATGGTGTTTGAGACTAGCCTTACATTTATAAGATTTGAGACTAGCTTAATTCACCAAATTTTTGGGCACCGATGACTCACAATGGTTTAGGCAGTGATGCAAAACACTTTATGATCTGAATAATTATTTTAATCCTGTTTTAAGTATTCTTGATTTTATATCTATCATATCCTAGTTGGCGCGACACTCCAATGCAACCCTACTTATGAATAGTGTTTTCTGAGCCTACTGATTTTTTTTAGTCTATATATATTCATGAGTAAGTCTATTATGTGTGCTTGCTCGATTGAGTGTGAGAAGATAAGAGATAGGGGTTTTTGATTTTACCCCTTTTACCCCCAAACATTCTGAAGATAAGCGGTATCAAATATGAGTCGTTCCATCGCGATCAATCGCGAACGAATGGCTAAAAACCCCCGCTCTGGATAAGGATTTCAGTTCCCAAGCTCTTAATAGACTTACTCTATATATATAACACAGTTGATGATAAGCTCCGAACAACACAAACAGAACATGAAGTATCAAATTTTTTCAGCTCAGAACAAACACAAACAGATCATGACACTATACAAAAAAACTATATATTAGGCAGTGATGCAAAACACTTTATGATCTGAATAATTATTTCAATTTGTTGTATTTATTCTTGATTATATATCTATCATATCCTAGTTGGCACGGCACCCTAATGCAGCCCTAGTTATGAATAGTGTCTTCTGAGCCTACTGGTTTTTTCTTTGTTTATGTAAGACAGTTGATAATAAGCTCAAAACAACAGAAACAGAGCATGAAGTATCAAAATTTGTAAGCTCCAAACAACAAAAAACTAGATTTTATAGTAACTGACGTTGGATACGTATGTGTTGGGTACTCATCTAAGCCTTTTGGTCTTTGATTCTCTCCAACTGTTTGTTGATGTAGGCCGTGATGCAAAACACTTTATGATCTGAATATTTATTTCAAGCTTGTTGTATTTATTCTTGATTATATATCTATCATATCCTAGTTGGCGCGACACCCCAATGCAGCCCTAGTTATGAATAGTGTGTTCTGAGCCTACTGGTTTTATTTAAACCACATGTTCAGTGTCTGTTGTTCTGAAACTATACCAAATTTCAAACTTCATGCCAAGCTTCTGTTTGTCTTGAGCATACACAATTTGATACTTCATGTCCAGGTTCAAAGAGTTCATTTTCTGTTTGTTCTGAGTGAACAAAATTTGATACTTCATCAATATGTTTCTGTTTGTTCTCGGTTTACCAAATTTGATACTACATGCTCTGTTTGTGTTTGTTATGAGCTTACAAAATTTGATACTTCAGACTCTGTTTGTGTTATTTATGAGCTTACAAAATTTTCATAGTTCATGCTCTGATTGCGTTGGTTCTGAGCGAGGGCAAAATTTGGCACTTCGTGATCTGTTAGTGTTAGTTCTGAGCTGGCAAAATTTTCATACTTCATGATCTATTTGTATTGGTTCTGAGCTTACAAAATTTTGATACTACATGCTGTGTTTGTGTTAGTTCTGAGCACTTGACAAAATTTGATACTTCATGATCAGTTGGTGTTATTTCTGTGCTGGCAAAATTTGATACTTCATGCTATGTTTGTGTTGGTTCTGAGCGAGGACAAAATTTAACACTTCATGATCTGTTTGTGTTAGTTCTGAGCTTACAAACTTTGACAATTCATGCTCTGTCTCTGTTTGTTATGAGCTTACGAACATTTGATACTTCACTATCTATTTCTGTTTGCTCCCAAGCTGCTTGTTTCTCAGTTTCTGTTTTTGCTGAGCCAACAAATTTTGAACTTCATGTTCAGCCTCTATTTTTCTGAGCCTACCATATTTATTTGAAGATTTTTTGTGTTCTGAACCGACTATCTGTTGTAATTATTTTGTCTTTTCCAGGTTAAATGAGCTATGTTTAATTTTGATTTCAGGTTGATTTCAGCATGAAGTGCTTCTTGGAGCTATTGAATACTGGACTACGCAAAAATTTGATATTTGGAGCAAACTTAAATTGTGTTTTTGTTGACACTATACAAAAAAAAATATGTATTAGGGGCAACAATAAGTTGTATACTTTCAGTATTTGTAAAATTTTTCATGTACCTGTACGTTATTAAACATTGTACTATGCTGTAAAGTTTTTGTTAAGTTTTAGTTCTTTGTAAAGTGTCAGATGTCAAGTACATTTATTACGCTGTAAAGTTTTTGTAAAGTATTACCTTGCAATTCAATGAAGATCGAATTTCTTCCACATATTCAGTTCATTATTGTTTTGATGTCATGATTGAAATTCTGTGTATGTTTTGGTGTATTACGCAGCATGGCGTATCCAATTTATTTCTATGCTCAGAAGTAACACAAACCGAGCATGAAATACCAAAATTTTGTCAGCTCAGAAGAAACACAAACAGATCTTGACACTATACAATAAACTATATATTAGGCAGTGATGGTGTGTTGGTGTAGGCAGTGATGCTAAACACTTTTTTATCTGAATAATTATTTCAATTTGTTGTATTTATTCTTGATTATATATCTATCATATCTTAGTTGGCGCGGCACCCCAATGCAGCCCTAGTTATGAATAGTGTGTTCTGAGCCTACTGGTTTTTTATTACCCCCATGTTCAGGGTCTGTTGTTCTGAGCTTACAAAATTCGAAACTTCATGCCCAGCTTCTGTTTGTCCTGAGCATACACAATTTGATACTATTTGTCTAGTTTCGAAGAGTTCATTTTTCTGTTTGTTCTGAGTTAACAAAATTTGATACTTCATGATGTGTTTCTGTTTGTTCTTGGTTTACCAAATTTGATACTACATGCTCTGTTTGTGTTGGTTATGAGCTTACAAAATTTGATACTTCAGACTCCGCTTGTGTTATTTATGAGCTTGCAAAATTTGATACTTCATGGTCTGTTTGTGTTAGTCCTGAGTAAGGGCAAAATTTGATGCTTCATGATCTGTTTGTGTTAGTTCTGAGCTTACAAAATTTGTAACCTCATGATCTGTTTGTGTTAGTTCTGAGCTCACAAACTGTGACACTTCATTGTATTACTCTGTCTCTGTTTGTTATGAGCTTACAACCATTTGATACTTCATTATCTGTTTCTGTTTGCTCCCAAGCTACTTGTTTCTCAGTTTCTGTTTTTGCCGAGGTAACAAATTTTGAACTCCATGTTCAGCGTTTGTTTTTCTGAGCCTACCATATTTAGTACATGATTTTTTGTGTTTTGAGCCGACTATATTTTGTAATTATTTTGTCGTTTCCAGGTTAAATGAGTTATGTTTGATTTTGATTTCAGGTTGATTGCAGCATGAAGTGCTTCTTGTGCTTCTTGGATCTATTGAACAGTGGACTACGCGAAAAGTTGACATGAAGATCGAATTTCTTCCAAATATTCAGTTCATTATTGTTTTGGTGTCATGATTGAAATTTTGTGATTGTTTTGGTGTATTACACAGCATGAAGTATCAAAATTTTGTAAGCTCGGAACTGATAGAAACAGACCAAGAAGTATCAAAATTTTGTAAGCTCAGAACTAACACAAACAGAGCATGATGTGTACAAATTTTGTAAGCTCAGAACCAACAGTAATAGACCATGAAGTATGACAATTTTGTAAGCTCCGAACTGACAGAAACAGACCAAGAAGTATCAAAATTTTGTAAGCTCAGAACTAACACAAACAGAGCATGATGTATACAGATTTTGTAAGCTCAGAACCAACGCAAACAGAACATGAAGTATGAAAATTCTGTAAGCTCAGAACCAACAATAACAGACCATGAATTATCAAATTTTGTAAGCTCAGAACTAACACTAACAGATCATGCGGTATCAAATTTTGCCCTTGCTCAGAACACAAACAGAGCAAGAAGTATGAAAATTTTGTAAGCTCAGAACACACAGAAACAGACCATGAATTATCAAATTTTGTAAGCCCAGAACAATCAGAGACAGACCAAGAAGTATCAGTAATCTCAGAACAAACAGAAACACATCCATGATTTTGTAAGCCCAGAACAATCCAAGAAGTATACAAATATCAATCAATGATATAACTGAAATAACATTAGGCTTACTCAATGATACAACTTCAAAAATTCTCATACATGTCTTACTCATCTTTGGACTTTTCATCTTTATACAAAATTCTAAAGATTATACAAAAGATTAAACAAAATTCTAAACATTGTAGGCTCAGAACAACAATAAGTCAAGTCTTTGTTTGTAGTATTGTGCTTGTAACTGTCGGATGATGATGCTCTGCCACTTCTCAATTGCTCTAGCCTCTAGCACATCTCAAAATCATCAAATGCTTATCTGGAAGCTGAAACTCATAAAACACTCATAGACATTAATAGTTAAAAGTGTGATGTTAAAATAGGGGATAAATTCAAATTATCAAAGATGCAAGAAACACAGTATGGTTCAGCATCACACTAATTTTCTTCACTATCTAAGCTCAGAACTTTTTGAATATCACATTTCATGGACTTTAGAAAAATCTCAGAGGAAGCGTAATATTCAGAGAAGCAATAATGTAATATGCCATGTCTGAGGAAGCATAATGCTCTACCTCTTCTCAGATAATTCTATGAGAACCAATAGTGTAACATACCATGTCAAAACCAATCTCATATTCAGAGACGCAGCAGAAGTGTAATACACCATGTCAAAACCAAGTGCAAAACTAAAAGAGTTTCAAATTAAGTCCATCATTCCCCAGATTCAGAAAATATTCAATATCTAAAATATGAATGAAGCATACAGTGTAATGTCATCACAGTCATAACAATAATAATGTAATACCATCACATTTAAATCTCATCATGAAGCATAATAGTGTGAATATCATCACAACCATAAGAGAGAGAAGAAAGAAGGAGCTGAAGATGAGGGGTAGGAAAAATGACCAAAATAGCCATCGTTGTAAGGGAGATGAGCAGAACGATTGTGAGCCACTGGATCAAGATCATGATCAAATTGCAGATCCAACGAATGGCAGAGAGGTACACACCTATGTGAACCAGTTCACTCCTGAGATTGAAGTTGATAATAATGAAAAATTATAACACCCAAGTTGAAAATGAGCTATTACGAGATGTTGAGTTATGAAGAAACAACTTCTACTAAATTTAATTGAAAGTAGTTGAAACTACAATATTTTGTTGTCTACTTAAAGTATTTACAAACGAAACAATAAGGATATTTTGCAAGAAACACAAATCTGTATATACAGAACAACTAATTTCTTCACTATCTAGGCTCAGAAATTTTTGAATATCACATTTCATGAACTTAAGAAAATTCTCTGAGGAAGCATAATGAATGCATCACCAATAGCGTAATATACCCATGTCAAAACCAATTTCATATTCAGAGACGCAATGTCAAAACCAATGCCATATTGTAATTGTAGATGTCAAAACCAACTCCGAAAGTAAAATAGACAAGTTCATTATTGCTCAGATTTAGAAATTCCTCAATCACTAGAACCTCGCAATAATGGTGTGAATATCATATATATATAACCAAATTAAATTCGTCATTGGTGTGAATATCATATATATATTAATTTCATCATTGCCTACACACAAAACCGAATGAAAATGCAAGAAATTAAACAGAAATCATAAAAGCATTTATGAGAGTCAAACACTTCCCTCCGGAATCTGGGAGAGGCAGAACCCAATGAGCCGAGAAATCGAAACCCTTATAGCGGTTTGGGTTTTCCGTCGAAGAGAGAGAACGAACTTGTGAGAGCTCTTCTTTGGTGCTGAGACGACAAAGAACATATATTTCTAATCAAGATTCTAAAAAGATTCAAAACAGTACTGATTTTGGATGTATATAAACAATAAAAAAAACTTAACATTGGAATTTTACCTCTATCCAAGTTAGAGATGTCGAGGGGAGATCGTTTAGGGTTTCGAAAGTCGTATTCAGATTGGGTGGATCGAGCGCGGTGTCTAGGAGAGCGTTGGTGCATCAATTTGGAGCTAGGGTTTCCAGGCACTCGAGCGTATAGCGGGGTTTCGATTTCGATTTTAGGTTTTGGGAATATTTGGAGCTAGGGTTGCGAGATTTGGGGCTTCGATGCTCTCCCCTGCAATTCATTCATTCATCAAACAATTATTTGAAGTAGAAATATATGATATAAGCTGCAAATTAAGATCAAAGAATATACATGAGATTCTATACCAACCGGCCTATACATGTAAATATCTTCATCCTGCTATAATTTCTTCTTGCAAGAAAAACAACCATGTCTGGGTCTCATTCTCATTGTTAAGATAATCAACCAAGTCTTTGCCCAAAAAGCTACAAGAGCAGAATTAAAGCAAACTACAAGAGGATGACAATAGTTTAGCAAGTACAATAAAAATTTAATTCTTCATGATATGTAAATATCCAGAGTACCTAAAATGCTTAAAGCAGGAATAAAATTAGGTGTAGAAACTGAAAAAATTGGAAGCAGATGCTTTGAACAATCTTTTGTCAAGGATGCAAGAAACACAATTCTAAAGGCAACTGTATGGCTCAGCATCACACTAATTTTTTCACTGTTTAGGCTCAGAACTTTTTGAATATCACATTTCATGAAGATTAGGAAATTGTCTGAGGAAGCATAGTGAATGCGTCACCAATAGTGAAATATACAATGTCAAAACCAATCTCATATTCAGAGAGCCATAATGACTTCTCAGTGATCTCAGTGATCATAATGAAAGACTATTGAAGGATAGAGCCTCAGAAACACAACTCATATTCAAAGACGCAGCAGAAGTGTAATGCACCATGACAAAACAAAGTGCAAAACTAAAAGAGACCCAAATTAAGTTCATCATTGCCCAAATTCAGAAAATCTTCAATCCCTAAATTATGAATGAAGCATAACAGTAAAAATATCATCACAGTCATAACCAAATTAGGTGCATTAGTGTAATATCACCACATTGTAATCTCATAATGAAGCATAATAGTGTGATTTCATCGCTGCCATACCAAAAATATTGACATCAAAGCATGAGCATCAAATCAGCAGTCATCTTAGCCCAGATTCAGGAAAAAAAATGCATCAGAACACTTCCAAACTTGCCCAGTTTTAGGAAAAATGAGAGCAACAACAAGCTCATTGCCAAAAATAAAATTAATGGGGTAATTCTAATAAAGATATCAACTTTACCTCTACCCAAGTTGAAATTTGACCTCTACCCAAGTTGGAGATGGAGATGGAGATCAGTTTAGGGTTTTGAAGGTCGAGTGGTGGTGGAGAGAACAAGGCGTTTCGAAAGGTCGGGGGCTTCAGGGGATATTGACCCCGTCTAGGGTTTCGAAGGTCGAAGGGGGAGAGAGAGACAAGGCAGCAGGGGGATTTCGAAGGGAGATTCAGTGGATTTCTAACAAGCCTTCGAATCTCCAAGGTCGAAGGGGGAGAGAGAGAGAGGTCGAAAGCCTCCTTCGTCTAGCGTTTCCAGGGTCGAAGGGGGCTGCTAGGGTTTCTATTCGAATCGATGAGGAATCGAACCCTAATCGAAAGCTGGGTTTGACGTCGAAGAGAGAGAGAGAGAGAGAGACTCGCAACCCTAATTGCGATTTGGGTCTTTGATCGCAGAGAGAGAAAAAGACCACTGAGACCAGCGGATTTGGGGGCTAGGGTTTCTCGTCGAAGAGAGTGACGGAATCGAAGAAAGTGGAAATCGTAGAAGGAGAATGGGGGTTTCTCTCCGACGATTAGGGTTTCATCGAAGAAGGAGAGCGCGGGAATAAGAAAAGGAGAAGAGACTAGGATTTCTTACGATCGAAGAGAGAGCGGGAGTGAGATGGGAGCAAGGATGCCAAAAGATAAGGAGAGGGGGAAAATGACCATTTTACCCTCAACAAAACAAGATGGAGAACGGGATCTGATCTCAGCCATTCGATCTGAATCACTCTAGATCGGATGGCTGAGATCTCCAGCTCCCGATAAGGATTCCAGCTTCCCAGCTCTTAATAGACTTACTATATATATATATATATATATATATATATATATATATATATATATATGGGAAAAGTGAGCCTCATATAGAGTATGAGGAAATTTTTCTCATACAAAGTGATTATACTTACTTTGTAGGACCCTTATGGAAGATCCACTTCATTCATCATATTTATCATGCTAATGGATGTATGTGTAGAAAAAATTAAGTAGTTTGGAGGTCATTCATCCATGCATCATGTGGTTGAAAATGAACGATTTCAACAGTAATAGAAATCGAACTACAAATTGGCCCCACATGATGTATGGGAGAATGACCTCCAAACCACTTGATTTTTTCTACACATACATCCATTGATATGATAAACATGATGGACGGAGTGGATTTTCCATGAGGGTCCACAAAGTGAATATAACCACTTTGTATAAGGAAAATTTCCTCATACAAATATGAGGCTCACATTACTCTATATATATGCTCACATTACTCTCTCTCTCTCTCTCTCTCTCTCTCTCTCTCTCTCTCTCTCTCTCTCTCTATATATATATATATATATATATATATATATATATATATATATATATATACTTATGGAAACATGGACTTTTATACCCCAATTCATAATTATTTTTCAACATATACTAATGAAAATATGGACTTTTATTACAACTAATTGTTGTCATACTATTCAAACTTGAGCTATATAATTGTTGATCTACTGTTTACAAGGCTTTTCATATGCTCTATCGTTCTGAAGACGTACTGTAGGTGCGTGCCCACGGGCAAATCTAGTGTGTGTGTATATACACACACACACACACACACACACACACACACACACACACACACACACACACTTCCAATTTCTTGAAATTTCGTAGGAATCGTTTGCGGCATCTCTCTTTCATAATCTTTAGCTGATGCATGTTTGTTTGCCTAGTCTGGGAAGTTGGTTTGCTTGGTGTGAAAATGCAATATTTCTTTGAGCATGTCAGATAATATTTTCTACATGTTGAATCATATATATGTTCACCTTCACCCTTAGAAAAAATATTTAATCAGAATATGGAATCAGATCATTCTGTTAAAAAATCTCGTACGAGGACTTGTATGGAGAAGGATTTCCCGCAGCGCAGTAGTTCTTCCATGAGTATAATAGACGAAGTTTGACACCTTTTTTTGAACTTTATTTAATAGCTGTATTTGACTTTGACCGCAAACCCCGTCAACCTAACCTACATTGCTTGGCTTGAGTTACTAAAATAGAAAGGGTTATACCATATACTATACTCCCGTATCCTTAAGGGTAACCAGCGACGTTCGTATTACTTCCAGGGAATGGATCAGTAAAACCTTAAGGGTCCGCCCTTAGCTCCACAAGACATAAAGTAAGAAAGTCCATTTTGCTTTCTTAGCTCCACAGGCCGTTATGGGTTACCTAAGAAAGAAGTCCCATCCCACATACTCATGCTCTTCGAACCATAAATCTCAGGGTGTACTATAGGTATAGGAGGTATAGGGGAAAAGTGCATTGAAATGCAAGCAATCTCACTTGTCGAAAACAAAGAAAGAGACTATACGGTGGCCCCTATCTTCCTAGGGGTACTATAGACTTCGGTATGAACCAGGGTGATTATAAGGGTCAAGTGATATTAAGGTTTATCCACCACATTTTGGGATAATGTAAAAAAGTCTATAGTTCACGTGTTTGTTTCTGCGATAGAGCAAGACCTATTCCAATAGTGTTTGTTTCTGCGATAGAGCAAGACCTATTCCAATATCTTATGCTAACTCGAACTAATATATCTGGCGTTGCTTGTTGGGCTTAACTAAATAATGGTAGCTGATAAGGGTAAAAATAAGGTTAAATCGGAACCGTTCAGATTGGGCACGAATCTTAAAGTTTACAGGGACAAAATGGTAATTTTACCTACAAACGGGTCCGAAATGGGAACCGGGTCTCCTCTCTTGGGCCCAATAACCCGTGAACGGATCTGTTCCACCAAGATCGGGTCTCAACCCGTTAAGGACCAGTTCAACAAGATATGAGAAAATCCTGGCTCGTCCTTATCTGCTGGAGGTGATTTTAACCACTTCTATCCAGTCACACTGGGAAGTAGGGATTCGTTTTATCCCGAAGCAGATCACCACGGCGACTACAAATACCCCCTACCTCCTACCGTTACAGGTTATCACTCTTTGTCTACCTAAGCTCTTTCTCTTTTCTTTTCTGAGTATTGACAAGAGCGTCAAAGGGTTCATCGCCAGGATCCATCCTGGTGTTTCGAACGTTTGTGTAGGTCCACGGGAGCACCAAGGTGTCAACTTATCAACAAGGAAAGAGGTCAGTTTAGACCCCTTCGAGTTCCTGCTAATCCACAAATTCTATCTATTGCCCCCACACCAGATTCAGCGGCAACAGATTGGCGCCGTCTGTGGGAATTCTCGAATAAGCTATCTGACCCTCCTCCTTCAACCAAAGCTACTCCTAGCCATGCCTCCCAAGAGGAAGTCTGCTACCTCCAACCGTAGAACAACGTCCACTCATCCTCCTCCTCCTCCTCCGGAGGGCCTCCATCTGCCCATTCAACCGGCCCTGTAGCTCGAACAGCCAGTTCTTCAATCGATTCAGCAGCCCCTTGGGCCCCAAGTGACCGTGGAGGAGCCTTCTCGGCGAAGACACCAGAAGCAACCTCTGCATCAAGTTTGTGTCTCCATTCACAATGCCTCCACAGATTCCATGGCCAGAGGGACCGGTCACCCCGCCGAACAGACCGCAGAGGGTCCAACTCTCCTCGGAGGCGGAGAGAGTCACCCCAGCATCGCCCAAGAAGAAGCCGCTCCCCGGCTGGCCATCCTACACATCGAGCCCAAAGGGAGCAGGAGGCCCCCGTCACGAGGGCAGAATTCCAACAATTCCAGGAGGCGATCCTTTGGGCGCTTAATGCTGTCCCCATCAACGCCGAACGAGCTCCCAGTCCTCAGTCAGCTCCTAGCCATTGTCGCCCCTCTCCTGATCATTGCCGCCGCTCTCGAAGTCCACGGCCAGCTCCGAGCCATCATCGTCGCTCTCTCAGTCCTTGGCCAGTTCCGAGTCATCCCTGTCGTTCTATCAGTCCACGACCTACTCAGAGCTATCGCCGCTGCAGCCCCAGCCCTCCTCTATGCGAGGAAGAGTCTCAGGGCTCAGCAAGGTACGACCGAAGGGAGGACTCAGTCTACCGCCGTTTCCACGAGATGGAGAGGCACCTCGGCCATCTGGACAGAGACGAAGAACAATGGGCGAGGAACCTCCGCCCGGGCAGGCCCCCTTTCTCCCTCGCTATCATGGAGGTGCCCGTTCCTAAAAAATTCAAGCCTCCACACTTTGAGTCCTACACCGGGGAGTCGGACCCTACTAATCACATTGAGAGTTTCAGAACTCTCATGATGATCTGTCATGCTTCTGACACCCTCCTCTGCAAGACCTTCCTGGTGACACTCAAGGGGCTGACTCGGGAGTGGTATTCCCGACTTGCACCGGCATCAATCTTCTCCTTCGACCGGTTAGAAGGCCTCTTCCTCACACATTTTGTGAACAGTCGCCACTCCGAGAAGACGAGCACCTCACTGCTCTTCCTCAGCCAAAAGAAGGGTGAACGGCTGAGGGATTATGTCAAGCAGTTCACCGCAGAAGCCAGGTCCATCACCTCCTTGGATCAGTCAGTAGCTTCGGCTGCTTTCCAATCCAATGTCATCAATCCCGACCTCAGGGCGTCCCTGGCCAAGAAGCCTCCTCGGGACTTCTCCGAGCTCCTCCTCAGGTTCGAGAAGTACATCCGAGCTGAAGAGGCTCTCAATCGCCCCACTCTAGAGGGGTCGTCTTTCGGGAACAAACAGAAGACTGCTGAGGAAGAAGGAGCTAAGAAGATCCAAAAGGATAACGGAGGTCAGCGGTGCCCTTTCCCCCGCTTCGAAAAGTTCACTCTGCTCAATGTGAGCATCTCCGCTATCCTGATGGAGATTGGGAACTAAGGTATCTTTTCACCACCTCCGAAGATGAACACCCCTAGGAAGAAGAGAAATCGGTATAAGTGGTGTCGCTTCCACCGGGACCATGGGTACGACACAGACGACTTTCGGGCCCTAAAGGACGAGATCAAGGCTCGCATCCAGAGGGGGTAGCTCGCTCGGTTCGTAAGAAGAGACATGGCCAATCCGCCTCCACCGCCCAGGGGGGCTAACTGGCGAATAGAACAGCATGTAGAGACTCCGGAGGCCGAAGCAGAGGCCATCTTGCAACTTATACACAGAGACCCAATGGGGGGAGATTCTAACTCTTCCAGAAAAGCCTTCGTCAGGGAAGTCAACTCCGTACAGAGCCATCCTCCCCCCAAGAACCTGGGAGTTCCTGTGACGTTCTCCGATTGGGACTTGGAGGGTGTCCGCACGCCCCACTGTGATGCCTTCGTCATTAACCTCTGAATGGCCAACTTTGACGTTTGCCGGGTCTTGGTGGACAATGGCTGCTCGGTCAACATCCTCTTCTTAGAGGCATTCAAGGGCCTCCAGTTATCAAGGGACCGGTTCAAGCCAGCTGGCTACACCCTTCATGGATTCACCGGGGTGTCGGTGACGACCGAGGGAGTTATAACTCTCGACGTCACCGCTGGCAAAACCCCGGTCACCCACACAGAGCCGATGGACTTCATGGTAGTGGATGTGAAAGCCGCCTACAATGTAATCCTGGGTCGACCCGGGCTCGCCGCACTCCAGGCCATCCCTTCGACTTATCACATGAAAATGAAGTTCCCCACTCCCGTAGGGGTGGGAAAAGTGAGAGAAAGCCAAGAAGCAGCTCGCAAGTGCTACATGACCTTAATGGGAGGTCCGGTCCTCTCCCTAGAAGCCTTCGAGCTCCCACCGAAGAGTAGCCAGACCATATCCGAGCCAATGGACGAACTGGAAGAAGTGGCCTTCTCAGAGGAAGACGCCACCAAGATGTTCCAGGTCAGTAAGGCACTTTTCCCCTCCATCAAGGAAGACATCTCCCAGTGCATAAGGGAGAATTGCGGTCTCTTTGCTTGGACCGCAGCCGATATGCCTGGGATCTCAGAGGAGCTCCTAATGCACCACCTCAACGTTGCCCCGGGCGTCAAGCCCGTTCAGCAGAAGCGACGCAAGTTTGCTCCCGAGCGTCAACAAGCAATCAAAGAAGAGGTCGAAAAGCTCCTCAATGCCTGATTTATCCAGAGGTGAACTACCTCGAGTGGCTATTGTTGTTGTCTCGGCTATCTAAATAAACAGATAAACTAGACACAAATTAAAACCTCGCAAGTGTACGAATCGTTTATAGAAGCGTAGTGAAAAGTAAGGATCGATCCCACAGAGATTGTAGTAATTAACTCACTAATCAATAAAACAGAAATACAAATCATAAAATTTTGTTCTAAAAGTTTATTTTGAAAGGAAATAAGATCTAGATCAAGTAGTCCTCAATTTGAATCACAAATATCTATTAAAGTAGTTGGGCTTGATTTCCACCTATAGTCACGAATGCTAAATCACGTTCTACACTGCTCTAATCACTCATGTTTGTTCCTTTAACGGCATGGTATCTACTCCTTAAAGTTAAGATTTCCCTAGGCCAAGAATTAGGCATGGTATCTACTCTAATTCGTTTCTTTCCTTAAGTATTTAGCATGATATCTACTAAGTTGCACTTAAAGAAAGCATAGGAACGATGGAAATAACAAACACTCAAAGTTCTAGAAGTTGGTATCAAATCTAGATCCTTCAAGTTGATTAAACCAAGAACCTAAATGATTCCTGTGTTACAAGTATGAGAACAAGATATGGTTCATACTCATATAACAGAGTCAATTTTATAATAAGCTAACTTGATAATATCAGGTTCTTCAGATCAGTCGACTGTTGCTAGCTTTCAGTCGACTGATTCTACGAACTTTCTAACAAATGTTGATTCATATTATAATTTTGATCAAGATAACCAGGTTTAATCAATAAGTGATAAAAGTAGCGTTTTAGAAGATTATAAACATTACATGACTACGGTTTCAATCAGCCCAACAATAAAAATTAGTTGCACATAATAAAACTTTTATTTACTAACAGTTTGGAATACATGACTCAAATGAATTAAACTAGAACAAGAATTAAAGAGAAAAGAAGAACATTGATTTGTATGATGTTTAGCTTGAACCCCGATCAGCCTGAAATCGTCTTGATATCCTCTGAAGTCGACTTGTTCTCCTCTTTGATGCTGATCAATGCTCCATTGATAGATGATGGATGGTAGATGATTCTCTCTTTTTATAGTTTCTCTTGCCCTTATCTGTAGATCTCAAATTCCTGCTTTCTATCTCCTCACACGATAGGGCCTGGATTTGACATCTCACTTTGATGCAGATTTGGATGAGGGTGTATCTCAACTGATTTAATCTCTTAACTTTCGCTGATAGCCACTTCAGTCGACTGGTGTTAGAATCAGTCGACTGCACCGCGCACTCTAGGAATTCAATTCCAGTCAGTCAGGTCGACTATCTTTTGGAGTAAGTCGACTGACTACGAAGCTTTGGAAACTCAACCTCCTCTGTTCAGTCGACTGTTATTGCGAGACCAGTCGACTGTATTCTGCAACTTCTATCAAATGCTTTGATGCAAACTTCGGCTCTTCATTCCAGTGTATCATCCTCACAATCTTGAATCTGCTTCGTTTAGTTGCTTTTAGGCTGTTTCCTATGGAAAAGAGAAAAGAAGAGTAAATTACCACATATAGAGAGTTTAACTGTCTAATTGCATTCTGATATTGCTCCTAAATGTGGATATTATTGGATTTATCAGCTATCCAATGTGGTGATGGTCAAGAAAGCCAACGGGAGCTGGAGGATATGCATCGATTTCACCGACCTCAACAAGACGTGCCCGAAGGATCCATTTCTTCTTCCAAGCATCGATTCTCTGATCAATGCGACCTCCGGGCACGAGCTCCTCAGTTTTATAGATGCCTTCTCAGGGTACAACCAGATCCAGATGTTCCCTTTCGACATCCCGAAGATCTCATTTATGACAGATCAGGGCCTGTATTGCTACTGAGTCATGCCGTTCAGCTTGAAGAAACTCGGGAGCTACATATCAGCACCTCGTGAACAGAGTCTTCCGAGACCAGATTGGCCGAAACATGAAAGTCTATGTAGACGACATGCTGGTCAAGAGAATCCGAGGGAAGGAGCATGTCCTCGACCTCCAGGAAGCCTTCGAAGTGCTCAAGAGGCACAATATGAGGCTGAATCCGAGCAAGTGTGCGTTCGGAGTCTCATCTGACAAGTTCTTGGGGTTCCTGGTCAGCCAGAGGGGCATAGGGGCCAACCCCGAGAAGATCCTGGTCATTCTCAAAATGGCTCCCCCCTCTAGTGTTAAAGATGTATAGAGGCTCACTGGGCGCCTCGCGGCAATTGGGCGGTTCCTCTCCAAATTCGGGGAGAAGTGCCTCCCCTTCTTCAAGGCCCTCAGGGGGGCTAAAGGCTTTGAATGGGGGCAACAGCAACAAGAGTCCTTCGACTAGCTCAAGGCATACTTAGCTAACCCCCCACTCTTGAGCAAGCTAGCGTTTGGGGACGTCCTCTACCTATACATTGCCGCTTCGGAGCAGACCCTCAGCGCAGTCCTTGTAAGAGAAGACGATTGTAACACCCCATAATTTTCAAAGGGTATATATATATATATATATATATATATATATATATATATATATATATATATATATATATATATATATATATATATATATATGAGGTAGATATAAAATGATGGCAGATATGTATAATTGGTATATGAAAGAAAATAATAAATGGTGGGGGCTGCTATAAGGCTTTGAATGCATGAGTAGTAAATATGTGAATTGTATGGAATAGTAATGGATGGGGCCCATGGGATTGAAAGCATAGTATTAGTGCTGTTTGAAATGGGTGATATGCATTGTGCACGGGGGGATTTGATAAAGAGGTAAAAGTGATTAAACTTAGTACCATATCGTTAATTTCCAAAGAATAAATAATATATAAATAATATAGCCTATGATCAAGAGTCACCTAATCGGTTAACCAACTTTTAAGAGGCAGCCTGTGGTGGGCAGTTGTACTACATAGTATCTAATTTGTCTTATAAATTGTATAAATTGTCTGAGCTAGGGGGAGGGGCGTTACAAGGATAGAACACAGAGGCTCATCTACTATGTGAGTAAGGTCCTCCGAGATGCTGAACTCTGTTACCCGAAGCTGGAGAAGATGGCTCTTGCCTTGGTTATGGCGGCCCGAAAGCTCCGCCCCTATTTCCAGTCTCATTCGGTGGTCGTTCTTACTGACCAGCTGCTCAAACAAGTTCTACACAAGCCCGAGACCTCCGGGCACCTTATGAAGTGGTCCATCGAGCTAAGTTAACATGACATTAGCTACCAACCTAGAACAGCTATCAAGGCCCAGGCTCTGGCAGAATTCATTGTGGAGACCACTATTCCTGACCCCTGCGATTCGTCTGCCGATCCCCTGATATGGACCGTTTACGTGGATGGATCATCTTGCGCCGATGGAAGTGGGGCCGGCATCATCTTGACCGGCCCAGACGCTTTCGTCCTCCAATACTACCTCCGCTTTTTCCCGCATCAAACAACGAAGCAGAGTATGAGGCCCTCATAGCAAGGCTATGTATGGCTTGCAAAGCAGGAGCCAAGCGCGTCAGAATCTTCAGCAATTCGCAGTTGGTCGTCAACCAAGTGTCAGGGAAATACAAAGCAAGTGACGAGCGCATGGCCAAGTACTTGGCAAAGGTTAAGGAGCTACTAGCCTTATTCGAAGACATTCAACTCCAGCGGGTTCCTCGAGAGGAAAACGCACAGGCGGATGACCTCTCCAAGCTTGCCTCCTCGTCCCTCTAAGGTTTAGAATGAACCGTCTTGATAAAGGTCCTCCTCAGACCAAGTATCGACGAAGATAGCCCGGAGCCGATGGAAGCCTTGTCCCTAATAGTTAGGGAGAACTGGATGAAGCCCCTCCTCGAATACCTTAGAGACGAAGTTCTTCCCGATGACCCAAAAGAGGTGAGGAGGATCAGGACCCGAGCCGGGCGGTACACACTTCTTGACGGAGTCATGTACAAACGCTCTTACACTTAGACTGACGGCCGACCCTATCTGAGGTGCCTCTCCCCCGAGGAAGCACTCTATGCCTTGAAAGAGGCCCATGACGGTATGTGTGGTGCGCACTAGGGGACGAGATCCCTCGCCCGTAAACTCTTGAATTACGGCTACTTCTAGCCCATGCTACTCAGCGACTCCGAAGAGTACGTTCGCCAGTGCAAATCCTGCCAGAGATTCTCGCCGATCCATTGCCTACCGCAAGCCCAACTCTCTTCCTTGGTGAGTCCAATCCCTTTTGTGATGTGGGGGATGGACTTGCTCGGACCCTTCCCTCCAGTATCGGGCCAGCTGAAGTTCTTAGTCGTGGCGATAGACTACTTTTCCAAGTTGATTGAGGCCGAACCCCTTGCAACGATTACTGATCACAAAGTCCAGAAGTTCTTTTAGAAGAACATCGTTTGCTAGTTTGGGGTACTCCGCATCCTCGTAACCGAAAACGGGACTCAATTCGCAGGAGCAACCTTTCTCAACTTCTGTGCCGACCTCGACATCTAGCAGCGGTTCTCCTCGGTAGCCCACATCAGTCCAATGGCCAAGCAGAGAATGCAAATCAGCAAATACTCTCTGGCCTGAAGAAAAGGCTTGATAAATCTACCAAGGGGTTGTGGGTCGAACAGCTCCCCAACGTGCTTTGGAACTATCGCACCACCAAGAGAACCCCGACAGGAGAGTCCCCCTTCAACCTCACATATGGTTTCGAAGCCCTCATTCCCTTAGAAGTGGGCCTGCCTTCACCCCGACTGATAGCCTACAGTGAAGCACAGAATGCAAACCGGCTTCGCAATAGCATGGACCTCATAGAAGAGATCCACGAAAGAGCTGCCATCCAACAAGAGACCTACCGACGTAGGATAATGCAATCTTACAACAAAAAGGTCCGTTCCGCTAATCTAAAAACGGAGGACCTAGTACTCCGGAAGCTGTTGATCTCCATTCCGAGTAAAAAAGGCAAGCTAGAACCCAATTGGGAAGGCCCGTATAGGGTCTCTAGAGTTATCCGCCCAGGCAAATGTCAACTGGAAGATTCAGGGGGCAGGAGAATACTAAGGACATGGAATGCGGAGCACTTGATGAAGTACCAAGAAGGTGTCTAAGCATCGCTCCAAGCAACTTCCCCAAGAGCACTCCATAAAACATGTCAAAGTTGTTATTTGCATTTTCTTTATCAAATTGTAAGAGCGGCTTGCAACTTAGAAGCGGCCGCCTAATTATTTTCAATAAAAGCAACATATCCCCACAAGTTCTTTATTTTTGAGCATCTAATTGTACTTACAAAAAATTTTGCATTAAAATGGCATGCTCGGAGTCCAACACTTGGTTCGACTCCGCTTCAAATACTTGCTTTTAAGCGAGTACGAAGTGGTTCACCATTCGTAATTACTCTCATAGTTGCTGAAATTCTTCAGACAACACGCTTGGAGTCTAACACTTGGTTCGATCCCGCTTCAATTACCCACTCTTAAGCAAGTACGAAGTGATTTGCCATTCGGAATTGCTCCCACAGCTGTTGACATTCCCTAAACAACATGCTCGGAGTCCAAAACTTGGTTCGATTCCACTTCAACAACTTTCTTTAAAGAGAGTAAGAAGTGGTTCACCATTCGGAATTGCTCCCACAGCTGTTGACATTTTCTAACGACAAGCTCGGCCGTGGGACGGTGACAACCTATGCCAAGCGCTCTTGCCACCGACGCACAAACGAGAGAAAATTCAATCTCTCTGACTTCGGCAACACGTGCCGAGCTCTCTTGCCACCAATGCCCAAATGAGAGAAAGTTCAATCTCCCTGACTTCGGCAACACGCACCGAGTGCTTTTGCCACCGACGTCCAAATACGAGTGAAATCAACCTTTTGGGCTCATGGTGCCAAACACTTATGCGATGCTCCACGACTGATACGCTTGCAAACAATAAAAAAACACACGTTCAGAAACTAAGTTCGCTATTTCATTAAAATTTGAGGTACAATTCTGACTACAGACCAACGACTCATCTTTACATCAAGGTACAATCCTTTGAAAGCAAAAGTTTATAAAATTACAAGGATCTGCCCTAACCCCTCCTGGGGAGTGGGATCCTTCTCTTAAGCGACAAACGAGGCTTGCTGGGGCCTTACTCCAGCGAAAGTCTCCAAACCGGCGAGCTGGGTTGCATTGACGGCACCGGAGAGTCTGAGTGTCGCCCCAACGGACGCTCCGCTCAAAGAGCCAGCTCCCTCGCTCTGTGCATCACCGGGGCACCCCATGACCGGGGGCAAGCATACCGCCAACTCATGGAACGACCTCCCCATGGCGTACTCGCCTCAGGGGCAAGAAGTGCTCCTGACGTTGCTCCCCTCGGAAAGCCATCGCAGCCGGTGATTCTCGAC
This sequence comes from Hemerocallis citrina, assembly GCA_017893485.1. Lineage (NCBI taxonomy): Eukaryota > Viridiplantae > Streptophyta > Magnoliopsida > Asparagales > Asphodelaceae > Hemerocallis > Hemerocallis citrina. Next base: position 579,665 of record JACEHZ010000463.1, on the reverse strand, counting down.
CTCTAGCTCTACGACCCGTGCCTTCAGGAGCTCATTCTTTAGCGCCCCGAATTTCTAATATAATATCTTAGAAAATACGTGGCACAATTCCCAGCATCAACTTCAATGTAATATTAAACACAATTTAACACCAATAAAATTTTTCCAACTTTCATTACAATAATGAATTACATAGCACAGCGGAATACAATACATCTCAAATCAAAATTCTCTTTTCTTTACAACACTTTTCATTTTACATATGTCACTAAATCACTCGAACTCAAGCATCCAAATCCGAGCCTTAAGAAATCACCTGTAAAATATGAGGCTAGAGATGATCCCTAACCCCAAAACTAAAGGGGTCAGCCATAAAGGTGTGAGTGACATAAAACAAACGACATAAGTAAAGCATGGATTCATAAACAACATGTGATAAATAATAATACATAAACTATGACATAGCAAGCAAATATGTAAACCTCAAGTGAAGCTAAACTAAGTGTCAAGTGTAGAAAACAGGAAAACACATGCGTGAAACCAAATCAAGAAAACACAAATCTATATGCTGACTCTCTAATGCGTACTTGTCGGAGTCTATGCATCTCACTCTACATAGGTCCGGTGCGAGCCCTTAACGTCTCCACATTATAGGGTTCAATCCCCGATATGCAACTAAGCCTAACACGATGACTACTACGAGATAAAGATAAATTGTGAGTATTAGCCCATGCCCCGATAATTCCGGAGGTCGAACTCTATCCACAGATAATTCCGGAGACTATTTCACTCACACCTGGGAATCTTCGAGAATACCCCACACCGCAAGCAATGGCACCTCATCACACGAATACCACAAGTGCGTCGCCTCGACTCCGATAATTCCGGAGATCAATCCCACACCATAGGTAATTCCGTAGACTATTTCACTCACACCTGGATAATTCTGGGGATTATCTCACACCGCAAGCCATACTGAGGTTCATAACCCATGTTCTCGTTCATCATATCACCACTAGTGCCTGTCCTTATCATTTAGGTTATTTAATTACTTAACGAATCTCCTAGAGTTGGTGTACCCTACCGGACTTAACTCAAACATCTGAACAACTAAAATGCCTCAACAGGCCCAAACATAAATAACTCATCTGCCGGTATACTAGGGTCACACACACCCTCTAGAGACTCAAACTCAAATATCTAAACCAACCTTCCAACATAAATTGCTCAACCTAACATCTTGAAACATATGCGCAATAGAAGATAAAGTATAGAATAATACGTTATCGATCAAAACATTTAAAGAATAGATCGTTTGAAATATCATTCAAAATTATAAGAATACATCAGTATCAGTCGACTAATAACAAGAGTAAGTCGACTGTCCAGAGATAGAATTTCATGGTCTTAAGAAAAATAAACTAAGTCTAATAAGTCGACTTGTAAAAGTCATAGGTCGACTGTCCAGAGAGAAAATCCAATAATCTTTAAGAAATTATTCTAAGTATAGCAGTCGACTGAAAAGGTAATAGGTCGACTGTCCAGAGGGAAATTTTGAGGAAACTAAAGAACATAGCAGCCGGGTCGTATCAATCGACTGAGGATTCACGACAGTCGACTGTCGGCCTTCAGTCTGCAGTATTTTGGTTGTGCACAATTCAACCGATACATAGTTTTACTTTATGAAAACGATTTTGATAAGAACTTATTTCTTATATAACCAAATACAACTGGTAGGACATATAATAGTCTATAAAACTAGATCAAATTGCTTGAATTCATGAAAATAGAGATTTGTTGATTCTTTCAATTAATACATGGACTGTGCATATAATAAAAATTAGAGTTTCTTACAAAATTCATTGTCCACTGAAATAGTTCGTATTCAGATCCAAACCATACAAATATCAAAATCTCAAAGAATCCCCAATTTGGGTATATCTCCTCAACTCAACTAAGTTCTCAAACTTTAATTTTTCATGACATGATCTCTTGATTCATAACTCTTCCATTCAAATTTCTCAAAAACTGAATTTCTACCACAACTCATAACCATAATCAAATTTGTAATCACATAACACTAGGGTTTCTCAAGATTAAATCGTTCATCCATCCAATCCATTATTTTCATAGTCATACTCAAACCCTAATCATGCTTTTCTAGCAATAAAGTTCAATATCCAAAATCCATTAAACATTCATAGATCAAACAACCAATTTTACCACTCACATAAATAAACAATCAACCAATCCATTACTCACATACAACATTCAAAGAACAAACAAAAAAATTATATCACTCACATACATAAAACAAACAACAAACAAGTTACCTCACTCACATACATAAAACAAACAACAAACAATTTACATCACTCACATAAAATGAAGAAATCCCTTGATAAGAAGCCTTTCCTTCTCGAGATCCAAAATCTTCTCCCAAATCCTCCAAAAATAAGAAAACTCAATGTTGTGCAGCGAATGACAGCTATGTTTTTCTTTTAAATAGCCGGGAAAATAAGTTTTAGGGTTTCTAGACACTTTTGCAAAATAACCCATTGAAAATACAACTTTACATAAATAGATCCCTATATTTGGAAACTTGATAAGATCATTTAAATTGAGATTTAAAATCAAAATAGAATCCTTAACTCCAACAGGCACTGTTGAAAAGTCCAGAAAAATAGTTTTGCACTTTCACCCCTCAAAATGACAATTTTGCAAAAAGATCCTTCTTTTTCATAAAATTTGCAAATAGATCCAATAAATGTCAGAAAAATCTGGAAAAATTACAAATAAATCCCAAATAGTAGATAATGATTTTCCATGAAGAAATTTTTGCTTTTGAACTTCTCAAGAAAATATTTACACGTGTTTCGCACGTGTAAAAAGATAAATTTCCAGGAAAATACTTATTAAATCTCCAAAAATCGTTTTAATTCATTATAAACATTTAAAAATAATATTTAAAAATACGGGGTACTACATCACTCTCTCCTTAGAAGAGTTCTGTTCTCAGAACTATTGCTAATGAGTCCAAACAACATATCAACAAAGGATGTAATATCTCATAAATGGAAACATAGTTCAAACAATTGCATATGAGAACATTATCAAAATAGAAGGAATACAACTCAACTCAAAGGTACAATCATCCAAAAGAATTACAATCACATAAAAGAAAATACATTCATACAAAAAGCTCAGGGAAATCCTTCTGCATGCGATCCTCTGGCTCCCAAGTAGCCTCTTCGAACTGCTGATTCCTCCACAGCACCTTGACCATAGGTATCACTTTGCTCCTAAGAACTTTCTCCCTACGGTCAACGATCTCAATAGGCCGTTCCTTGTAACTCAAGTTCACCTGTAAACCTTCAGGAATCTCTACCAACTGATGATTCTGATCTGGCACATACTTCCTCAACAATGACACATGAAATACATCATGCACTTGTGCCAACTCCTCTGGAAGCTTCAATCTATATGCTTTCTTGCCAATCCGCTCTACGATCCTGTATGACCCAATATACCTTGGCGCCAACTTGCATCCCTTACCAAACCTGATCACTCCTTTGGTCGGATACACCTTAAGGAAAACTGCATTCCCAACCTCAAACTCCAAGTCCCTTCGTCGAGTATCAGCATAACTCTTCTGCCGACTCTGAGTCTCGACTAACCTCTTGCGAATCAGCTCAATCTGCTCTGTCGTCTGTTGCACGATCTTAGGTCCAAACATCTGCCTCTCGCCAACCTCATACCAACAAACTAGTGTTCTGCACCTCCGCCCATACAAAGCCTCATACGGTGCCATCCCGATACTCGCATGGTAACTGTTGTTATAAGCAAACTCAACCAATGCCAAGTATCTCTTCCAACTACCACCGAAATCCATAACACAAGCCCTCAGCATATCTTCCAGCACTCGATTCACCCTCTCCGTCTGACCATCGGTCTGTGGATGAAAAGCGGTACTGAAATCAGTTCTGGTGCCTAAAGCTGCTTGTAGGCTCTTCCAAAATCTTGAAGTGAACTTTGCATCTCTGTCGGAAACAATCGACACTGGAACTCCATGAAGCCTCACAATCTCACCAATGTACAACTCAGCCAATTTCTCCAACGACCAAGTAATCTTCATGGCTAGAAAGTGAGCCGACTTAGTCAAACGGTCCATGATAACCCAAATCGAGTCATTGCCCTTCGAACTCCTCGACAAACCCGCAATGAAATCCATACTGATATTCTCCCATTTCCACTCCGGAATGGGCAATGGCTGTAACAAACCTCCAGGTCTCTGATTTTCTGCTTTGATCTGCTGACAAGTCAGACACCTTGCCACGAAATCTACCACATTCCTCTTCATACCAGACCACCAAAAGTACTGTTTGATGTCCCTGTACATCTTCGTGCCTCAAGGATGCACTGAAAACAAGGTACTGTGTGCTTCCTGCAAGATACTCTCTCTCAAATCTGCATTATTCGGAACACACAACCTTTCACCCATCCAAAGAACCCCATCTTGAACACGAAATTCTGATAGCTTGCCTTCTGAAACCTGTTGCAGCATCTTCTGAATCTCTGAATCTGACCTCTGACCTTCCACAATCCTCTCCCTCAAGGAAAACTGCAGCCTCAACTGAGCCAAAGACGCTCCTAAACCCTGCAGCACCACCTTGATACCTGCCTGATCAATCTCTGCTACCAACTCGCTTCGAGTAGTGATCAAACTTGATAAGCTACTCTTCCTGCTAAGTCCATCAGCTACCACATTCGCCTTGCCCGGATGATACTTGATCTCAGGACGAATGTCTTCCAAAACTTCCAACCACCTTCTCTACCGAAGATTTAGATCCTTCTGTTGATAAATGTACTTCAGGCTCTTGTGGTCAGTGTACATATTGACCTTCTCACCATAGACATAATGCCTCCACTTCTTCAAGGCAAAGATAATAGCTGCTAGCTCCAAATCATGCGTCGGATAATTCTTCTCATGTGGACGCAATTGCCTCGAACCATAAGCAATAACCTTGCCTTCTTGCATCAAGACACAACCCAAACCTCTGAGAGATGCATCACTGAAGATATCATAATCCCTCCCAGCTTGTGGCAAAGCTAAGATAGGTGCAGTAGTCAACCTCTCCTTTAATTCAAGGAAACTCTCCTCACACTTATCAGTCCATGAAAATGCCATATTCTTCCGGGTCAAACCTGTCAAAGGAACTGCAATCTGAGAATAACCCTGGATGAATCTCCTGTAGTAACCGGCCAAACCCAAGAAACTTCTGACTTCCTTCACAGACGTTGGCCTGGGCCAATTCTTCACTGCTTCAACTTTCTGAGGATCAGTGGCCACTCCCTCCTTAGAAAGGATATGACCAAGGAATGCTACCTCAAACTTCCAAAACTCACACTTCGACAACTTGGGATACAAGCTATGCTCCTGCAATTTCTGTAATACCGCTGTCAAGTGCATAGAATGCTCCTCCTCCGACTTCGAATACACCAGAATATCGTCGATGAAGACCACTACGAAGGAGTCAATAAATGGCCTCAAAACCCGATTCATCATATCCATGAACACTGCTGGCGCATTCGTCAACCCGAATGGCATCACCAAAAACTCATAGAGTCCATGACGAGTCCTGAAAGCTGTCTTACTCACATCTTCTTCCTTGACTCGAACCTGATGATAACCTGATCTCAAATCAATCTTCGAAAACACAGCTGCTCCTCGAAGCCTGTCGAACAAATCATCAATCCGCAGCAGTGGATACTTATTCTGAATAGTCACCCTATTCAACTCCCTGTAGTCAATGCACATCCTCATTGACCCATCCTTCTTCTTGACTAACAACACTGGCGCACCCCACGGTGAGGAACACGGCCTAACAAGCCCCTTGCTCAACAGCTCCTCAATCTGCTTCTTCACTTTGTCTTGCTCTACAGGTGCCATCCTGTACGGAGCCTTAGAAAACGGAGCACTTCCCGACTGAACATTAATGCAAAACTCCACATCTCTCTACGGCGGTAATCCTGGAAAATCTGCCAAGAACACTATAGGAAAATCTCTGAAAACCGGAATGCCTTTGACTTCATCTGGAATCGCCATCTTGGATACCATTGCAGTCACCTTCGAAATCTTCTTCTTTCCTTGGAAAGTCACTGCGGGACCACCTGGTTCTTTCACTAACACCTCTTTCTGCTTGCATTCAATTGTGGCATCATATATTGCCATCCAATCAATGCCCACGATCACATCCACTCCTAAGACTTGCAGCTCGATCAGATCAATGCCGAATAATCTCCCGCCAATCTCGATATCACAGCCCTCGTAATATCGATCGGCAATCAATTCTTTACCTGACGGCATTGCCACCGAAAAAACCTTGCCTGGAAACAACTTAGGCTCCACACCTAAGACCTTTGCAAAACTTGGCGACACAAAAGTATGCGAAGAACCAGTATCAAATAAAACCTTTGCCTTAATTCCATTAATTAAAACAATTCCTGTTACATGAAGAGTGATACTCAATCTCCAATTATTCTCAAATAAAGGTTTTACTTATTACATTGATTAAAAATAAAATCAAAACTCTTGCATACCCTGGATTACATCTTCCGAGTTACCCACGTCCTCCTCGGTTAATGCAAACACTCGCCCTTGCCTCTGGAATTTGCTTCCACCCTGACCATCCTTCCTCAACTGTGGACAATGAGACTTAGAATGTCCTGCTTGCCCACATTGGAAACAAGTCTGCTTTGCCAACTTAGGACACACTGACCTGTAATGACCTGCCTCCTTGCAGTAATAACAAGTCACTTCCTGAGTTGCAGGTGCCTTATGCACTAGATCACTAAACTTGACTTGCTTCGCTGGGAATCCCTTCCCACTCTGACCGGATGCTGGCCTCTTGTTCCTGTTCCAGGTCTCTTGCCTCTTCTAGAACTGGTCCATGTCTTCCTCGGTCATAGCTACTCTCCTGACCAGCTTATCGAACCTTCTTATGCCCAACGGGATCATCCTCGACCTCAAGTTTGGCCTCAAGCCCTGCTCAAACTTCTTGGCCTTCTTTGCCTCGTAAACTATCAACTCTGGTCCATACCTCAACAGCTGAGCAAACTTGGTCTCATACTCTCGTACATTCATGCTGCCCTGCTGAAGATTCAAGAATTCTGTCGCCTTCTTCTCCTGAATATCTAGGGGAAAGAAGCGATCCCTAAATTCCTCCAGAAAAGCTTCCCAAGTCATCTGCTGGTCCCCCAACGTCCTCTTCACCGTTTGCCACCAAACACCAGCGTCCTTCTCCAATTGCATCGTGGCCAACTTCACCTTATTGGCTGCCAGAGTTTCTGAGACCTCAAAGATTATCTCTATCTGTCTAATCAAATCATCAGCTTCGTTTGGATCAGATTACCCCTAAAAAACTGGCAGTCTCATCCTCTTTAAGGACTCGATCTGCTTGATGGGATCGGCGTTAACCAATCCTGGTCCAGTTCCATGATTCTGATGCTGGTTCTGATTCTAAGCCAAATTAGATGCCATCAGTGCCTCCAAAGTCTGATACACCCTGGCAAATTCGGCCTTGAGATCAATTCCAGTTCCTCGAGAACTTCCAGATCCATCACCATTGTTACCACCATTCCTGGGTCTGGGTGCAACCATACTAAATACTGCAAAATGAGGGAAAAGTTAGAGCACCACACACACAATTCATTCTCACATCAACACCCTTTGGCAAAACCTCAACTGTACCCCAAAGGTAAAACATCATGTTTCAGTTCTATGTGATACTCACTCTCTAATGTCCACACCTAGGTACTCACACTATAGTGTCCACACCTAGGATATTTTTATACCATGTTTAGTATTACTATTGAAGCATGCTCTGATACCACCACTGTAGCGCCCCGAATTTCTAATATAATATTTTAGAAAATACGTGGTACAATTCCCAGCATCAACTTCAATGTAATATTAAACACAATTTAACACCAATAAAGTTTTTCCAACTTTCATTACAATAATCAATTACATAGCACAGCGGAATACAATACATCTCAAATCAAAATTCACTTTTCTTTACAACACTTTTCATTTTACATATGTCACTAAATCACTCGAACTCAAGCATCCAAATTCCAGCCTTAAGAAATCACCTGTAAAATATGAGGCTAGAGATGATCCCTAACCCCAAAACTAAAGGGGTCAGCCATAAAGGTGTGAGTGACATAAAACAAACGACATAAGTATGGAATAATAAACAACATGTGATAAATAACAATACATAAAATATGACATAGCAAGGAAACATGTAAACCTCAAGTGAAGCTAAACTAAGTGTCAAGTGTAGAAAACAGAAAAACACATGCGTGAAACCAAATCAAGAAAACACAAATCTATAGCTGACTCTCTAATGCGTACTTGTCGGAGTCTATGCATCCCACTCTACATAGGTCTGGTGCAAGCCCTTAATGTCTCCACAATATAGGGTTCAATCCTCGATATGCAACTAATCCAAACACGATGACTACTATGAGATAAAGATAAACTGTGAGTACTAGCCCATGCCCCGATAATTCCGGAGGTCGAACTCTATCCACAGATAATTCCGGAGACTATTTCACTCACACCTGGGAATCTTCGAAAATACCCCACACCGCAAGCAATGGCACCTCATCACACGAATACCACATGTGTGTCGCCTCGACTCCGATAATTCCGGAGATCAATCCCACACTACAGGTAATTCCGGAGACTATTTCACTCATACCTGGATAATTCCGGGGATTTTCTCACACCGCAGGCCATACTGAGGTCCATAACCCATGTTCTCGTTCATTATATCACCACTAGTGCCTGTCCTTATCATTTAGGTTATTTAATTAATTAACGAATCTCCTAGAGTTGGTGTACCCTACCGGACTTAACTCAAACATCTGAACGACTAAAATACCTCAACAGGCCCAAACATAAATAATTCATCCGCCGGTATACTAGGGTCACACACATCTTCTAGAGACTCAAACTCAAATATCCAAACCAACCTTCCAACATAAATTTCTCAACCTAACATCTTGAAACATATGCACAATAGAAGATAAAGTATAGAATAATACGTTATCGATCAAAACATTTAAAGAATAGATCGTTTGAATGATCATTCAAAATTATAAGAATACATCAGTATCAGTCGACTAATAACAAGAGTAAGTCGACTGTCCAGAGAGAGAATTGCATGGCCTTAAGAAAAATAAACTAAGTCTTATAAGTCGACTTGTAAAAGTCATAGGTCGACTGTCCAGAGAGAAAATCAAATAATCTTTAAGAAATTATTCTAAGTATAGCAATCGACTGAAAAGGGAATAGGTCGACTGTCCAGAGAGAAATTTCGAGAAAACTAAAGAACATATCAGCCGGGTCGTATCAGTCGACTGAGAATTCACGACAGTCGACTGTCGGCCTTCAGTCTGCAGTATTTTGATTGTGCACAATTCAACCGATACATAGTTTTACTTTATGAAAACGATTTTGATAAGAAATTATTTTTTATATAACCAAATACAACTGGTAGGACATATAATAGTCCATAAAACTAGATCAAATTGCATGAATTCATGAAAATAGAGATTTGTTGATTCTTTCAATTAATACATGGATTGTGCATATAATAAAAATTATAGTTTCTTACAAAATTCATTGTCCACTGAAATAGTTCGTATTCAGATCCAAACCATACAAATATCAAAATCTCAAAGAATCCCCAATTTGGGTATATCTCCTCAACTCAACTAATTTCTCAAACTTCAATTTTTCATGACATGATCTCTTGATTCATAACTCTTCCATTCAAATTTCTCAAAAACTGAATTTCTACCACAACTCATAACCATAATCAAATTTGTAATCACATACCACTAGGGTTTCTCAAGATCAAATCGTTCATCCATCCAATCCATTATTTTCACAGTCATACTCAAACCCTAATCTTGCTTTTCTAAAAATAAAGTTCAATGTCCAAGATCCATTAAACATTCATAGATCAAACAACCAATTTTACCACTCACATAAATAAACAATCAACCAATCCATTACTCACATACAACATTCAAAGAACAAACAAAACAATTATATCACTCACATACATAAAACAAACAACAAACAAGTTACCTCACTCACATACATAAAACAAACAACAAACAATTTACATCACTCACATAAAATGAAGAAATCCCTTGATAAGAAGCCTTTCCTTCTCGAGATCCAAAATCTTCTCCCAAATCCTCCAAAAATAAGAAAACTCAATGTTGTGCAGCGAATGAAGGCTTCGTTTTTCTTTTAAATAGCCGGGAAAAGAAGTTTTAGGGTTTTTAGACACTTTTGCAAAATAACCCCTTGAAAATACAACTTTACATAAATAGATCCCTATATTTGGAAACTCGATAAGATTATTTAAATTGAGATTTAAAAGCAAAATATACTCCTTAACTCCAACCGGCACTGTTGAAAAGTCCAGAAAAATAGTTTTGCACTTTCACCCCCTCAAAATGACAATTTTGCAAAAAGATCATTCTTTTTCATAAAATTTGCAAATAGATCCAATAAATGTCAGAAAATTACAAATAAATCCCAAATAGTAGATAATGATTTTTCATGAAGAAATTTTTGCTTTTGAACTTCTCAAGAAAATATTTGCACGTGTTTCGCACGTGTAAAAAGATAAATTTCCAGGAAAATATTTATTAAATCTCCAAAAATCCTTTTAATTCATTATAAACATTTAAAAATAATATTTAAAAATACGGGGTACTACACATTCGTCACTCAAACCTTCAGGCGTGGCATTCAACTCGAGACACCCTCACGTGAAGCCTCTTTGCCGTGGCTACCAGTCACTGCAAGGTCCGACCTATCCAATGCGGCGACGATCGCCAGGGGCGTGGCCTCCGAGGCGGGCTCTATCTCAGAATCTTCAGCCTCGATTTCCATGTTGTCGTCCCCTTCTTCGCCTTCCTCTGAGGCATCGTCAAATCCCAGGATGGGGTCATGGAAGAGTCGCCATCCAGATCAATCCACTTCGAGGCAGCTCTCCTTCACCTGCTCGATGTCACGGGTATAGGCCTTCACCATATTGACCGCGAGGTACCTTTGAGCCATCTCCACGGTCGTCGTCTCGGCCTTCTTAGTGGCGACGATCTTCGCGGCCTCAATGGCCTCCTCCCTCTCCTTCGCTGCCGACTCCTTCTGCCGGAGCAGAACGGCGACATCGGCCTCTAGCTTCGCCACAAGACCGTCGAGGTAATCCATCATCGTCATTTTCCCATCGAACTCAACCTTCAGTTTCTCGAGCTCATTAGTGATCCGAGCTTTCTCCGCCCGAGCCTTGTCAGTCTCCTGCTTCAACTCCTTCTTGAGCTCGGTCACCCTTTCCATTAGATGACCGAAGTGGATGGTAATCTGCAAGAAGAAAATAAAGCTGCATGAAAACCAAGAGAACAAGTATACAACTGGCAAACCTACACTACTTATCGACACTGCTGCTCAGACAATCTCGAGCGCATCGTCCCCCACTCCACCGGCGTCCATGGCGGTGCAATCCTTCGGCATCGCGAGATGCCGGACAGCCTACATGCTCGATGTCGAGTCGCCGAGGAACCCATCAAGTTTTCGGATTTGCCAATCCGAGACAAAGATCTTCCTGTGCTCCTCGGTCAGGAACACTTCGGCCTCAACCGTCAGAGGGGCTGCCTCCATTCCCAGAGCGGCTGCTAAGGGAAGCTCACCCACCTCCACCAAGGTCGAAGCAGCTGCCGTGGTCGTCTCCCCCTTGACCATAGTGGCCGACGTCGTTGCTTCCTCGACCGCTGTAGCGACCGTTTTTGGTCTCGGAGAGGTCACCTTTGTGGCGACACTCTTCCTCTTCCTCTTCCTCGGAGCCTTGCTGCCAAGAGCCCTGCATTGAGCCATCATGGCGTCGAAGTTCATGATTTCTACACAAGAAGGAACGGTGATTAAAATGTAAGAAAAAACCAAACACAAAAAACAAAAAAAAGGGAGTAAACCGCATATTGGGGTTTACGCGGCTGAGCCCCCCTGAAGAGCACATCTTTGGTTAGGTCCCTCCTGTCGAGCTTCAGTCGGTCAAGGAGAACCCGAACCATGTCTTCTTCGTTGGGGTAAAGAACCGGACTCTCCTTCACCCGCTTCGACACTTCTTCAACCCAGTCCGTTGGGATGCACCATGGTTCTCAACTCCGAATGATAAAATACTTGTCCAGCCAATGCTTTATCGAATCGGGATAGCTAATGAGCCGAGCACCGTGCCTCGGAGCCAGGTAGAACCTAAACTCCGACTTGTGCTGCTGGTGAAGTCGGTATAGCATCCGAAGTACCTTCAGATCCGGCTCGATCTTCGCCGCCTTACAGTGAAGGATGAACCCATTGATCACCCTCCACCCATTCGGCATGAGCTAGATTGGGCTAATCCGAAACAACCGCAGAACTTGGACAGCGAAGGGGTGAAGAGGCAGCCATGCCCCGGCTATGAAGGCGTCGACTGGCCAGAAGCACATATCCATCGGCATCGGTGAATTGGCCCTCACTCCAGGCCCAAGCAGCATCAACTCGAACTCCTCAGGGATCAGAAAGCATTCTCGAACTGATGCCAAGTCGGCCTCGTTTATTATGGAAATAGTATCGTCAACTTCCGAACTCTCTCTCGCAGCGTTCTCTTCAAAACTCTGCCCCCTTCCGTACATGATCCGTTCGACATGCTCCTTCGGTAGTTCCCGAACCCTTTGAAGTCTGTTCAGAACCCCAGGCAACCTCCCGAACTCCCCCATTCTGCGAGGGTTCTCAACTATAGTCTCCACGACAACCGAAGTAGGCACTTCAGCACTTTTGCCTTTGTCGGTCGGAGGAACTTGGCTCATCAGGGGGGCTCTGTCCTCAGGGGGAAGCTAGACATGTGCTAAAAAATAAGCTAAGTGTTGAGTTACCTTGAAGTGACAGCAATGGTCAGAAAGATCACCGGAAGTTGGTAAATCTCGCCGGAAGCTCCCGCTGGTGAAAACTAGTTGCCTGAGTGAAAACTTAAGAAATGAACAAGTGAGAGGTGGGGGTGAAGTTTTATAGTGACTGCACACAAATCGAGACTAATGGGCTTTAAGAGCTCAAGAAACAAGCCCATTTACCACAAGACGACAAGAAACTCAACAGGCTTTTGACTGGTCAACGGTCAAACGGTCAGAGTGCCACGTGTCTTTGACTAGTCAATGGTTGAATTATTAGCATGACACATGCCACTCTCTTGGACTTCAGCAACCTTCGCCGAGCATTCTTGCCACCGACGTCCAAACGTGAGAAAAAATCTCTCTTGGACTTCGGCAACCTTGGCCGAGAGTTCTTGCCACTGACGTCCAAACGTGAGAAAAAATCTCTCGTGGACTTCGGCAACCTTTGCCGAGAGTTTTTGCCACCGACGTCCAAACGTGAGAAAAAAATCTCTCTTGGACTTTGGCAACCTTCGCTGAGAGCTCTTGCCACCGACGCCCAAATGTGAGAAAAAATCTCTCTTGGACTTCGGCAACCTTTGCCGAGAGTTCTTGCCACCGATATCCAAATGTGAGAAAAAATATCTCTTGGACTTCGGCAACCTTCGCCGAGCGTTCTTGCCAACGACGTCCAAATGGGAGAAAAAATCTCTCGTGGACTTCGACAACATTCGCCGAGCGTTCTTGCCACCGATGTCCAAGCGTGAGAAAAAATCTCTTGGACTTCGGCAACCTTTGCAGAGGGTTCCTGCCACTGACGTATAAATGTGTGAAAAAATCTCTCTTGGACTTCGGCAACCTTCGCCGAGCATTCTTGCCACCGACGTCTAAACGTGAGAAAAAATCTCTCTTGGACTTCGGCAACCTTCGCCGAGCATTCTTGCCACCGACGTCCAAATGTGAGGGAAAATCTCTCTTGGAATTCGGCAACCTTCGCCAAGCGTTCTTGCCACCGACGTCAACTGGAGAAAAAAATCTCTCGTGGAGTTCAGCAACATTCGTCGAGCGTTCTTGCCACCGACGTCCAAAAGTGAGAAAAAATCTCTTGGACTTCGGCAACCTTCGCCGAGAGTTCTTGCCACCGACGTCCAAACGTGAGAAAAAATCTCTCTTGGACTTCGGCAACCTTCGCCGAGCGTTCTTGCCACCGACATCCAAATGTGAGGAAAAATCTCTCTTCTGGACTTCGGCAACAAACGCCGATCCCTTTCGACCTCAGCCGTCACCCAGACACGTGTCGCCTTCTCGAGGTCTTTTTTAACTTCGGCAAGACAAGCCGAACCTCCTCGAACCCAGTCTCCACTTAGACACGTGCCAGCCAACTGAAGTGTCTAAAGGGGGTCGACAACTGGTGCCGGGTGTTCTTGCCACCAACCCCCAAATAAAGGAAAGAATGCCTTCGCATCTTGAGCGCCGTCAGATCACCACGGAAGGTGCGGGGCAACCTGATCAAGGTCTCAGATTCTGCCACGTCGCTGATAAATGGATCACCATTTGATCTTCCAGATATTCGTGCCAACAGCTAATGGACGGCTCAGACCGTCCCACGTCATAACTATGGTTATTAATTCTTTTTTTATTTATTAATTCAAATTATTTATTTAAAAATTACCAAAAAATGATTAAAAATTCAGAAAAATTAATTAAAAATTCAAAAAATAATTTTAAATTTGGGAAAATATTTTTGATCCCCTGGGTAAATGATTATTGGTTAGAATAATTAATTAGTGCTCCCGAAAAATAAATGATCGCATTGCAAAATTGAATAAATGATTCGAAAAATAATTTAAAAAATCGAGGAAAATCACCAAAATCCAGAAGAGCCTAGGACCAATCTTGGGCATGTTACCAGCTCAATAAAACACTGTTACCCCTCAAACAAGATTCGAACACCCTTTGAAGAACTCCAATAAAGCCCTATACGCTATTAAAACAACAAAACTACTCCCCAAATGCCGTAACACATAGTTTTTGGGAGTGGGGGCTCATGATATGTCTAAAAATGGGGTTATATCGGAACCGTTCAGATTGGACACGAATCTTAAAGTTTACAGGGGAAAATGGTAATTTCACCCACAAACGGGTCCGAAATGGGAACCGGGTCTCCTCTCTTGGGCCCAATAATCCGTGAACGAATCTGTTCCACCGAGAGCGGGTCTCAACCTGCTAAGGACCATTTCAACAGGATATGAGGAAATCTTGGCTCGTCCTTATCTGTTGGAGGTGGTTTTAACCACTTCTATCCAGTCACACCGGGAAGTAGGGATTCATTCTTATCCCGAAGTAGATCCCCACGGCGACTACAAATATCCCCCTACCTCTACCGTTACTGGTGATCACTCTTTGTCTACCTAAGCTCTTTCTCTTTTCTTTTCTGTGTATTGACAAGAGCGTCGGAGGGTTCGTCTCCGGGATCCATCCCGGTGTTTCGAACGTTTGTGCAGGTCTACGGGAGCACCAAGGAGTCAGCTTATCAACAAGGGAAGAGGTCAGTTTAAACCCATTCGAGTTTCTGCGAATCCACAAATTCTATCTATTGCCCCCACACCAGATTCAGCGGTAAGAGATTGGCGCCGTCTGTGGGAATTATCGAATAAGCTATTCGAACCTCCTCCTTCAACAAAAGTTACTCCTAGCCATGCCTCCCAAGTGGAAGTCCGCAACCTCCAACCGTAGAACAACATCCACTCATCCTCCTTCTCCTCCTTCGGAGGGCCTCCATCTGCCCATCCAACCGGCCCTGCTGCTCGAACAACCAGCTCTTCAATCGGTTTAGCATCCCCTTGGGCCCCAAGTGATCGTGGGGGGGGCCTTCTCGGCGAAGCCGCCAGAAGCAACCGCTACATCAAGTTCGTGTCTCCATTCACGATGTCGCCACAGATTCCATAGCCTCTCATAGCCCTCCAACGCCAAAGGATCTGCGAGATGTGCTCAACAACCTGCAGGCATTGCGATTTCTTTCAACCAAAGAAGCAAGCCATTGCGATTTCAAAGACTAACTGCGCTTATGTGCCACTTGAGGATCCCCAACAGGCATACTTTGATGATTTGGACTTTTCAAATGGAAGCATTTATATTTATTTCGGTCAACAGCAACCCCTCTCATTTGGATACCTTGTTAGAGCATCTGTAGTCGTTGACTATTTTGCCAAAATTTTCAAAAAATGGGATTTTTTTTGCTGCAGTCGTTGGCTAGGAACTCAAAATTTGAGTTTTAGATAAATAGTCGTCTACCAAATTCGGCAGACGAAATGGAAATTTGGAAAAAATAGCCGACGAAAGATGATTTTTCGTCTGTTTGATCGGACGAAAGATGATTTTTTTTTTCTTTTTACCTTATTGGACGGGAAATGATTTCCCGTCTCGAGATGTTTTTTGTTTAATAAATCGTCGGGCGAGGGATGATTTCCCGTCTGTGATATTTTTTTTTTGTAAAAAAAAATGCTCGGACGGGAAATGATTTCCCGAAATGATTTCCCGTCCATTCATCTAAAAAAAGTTGGACGGGAAATCATTTCCCGTTCGTTCATTTTTTGTTTTTTTTTTAAATCGACGGACGGGAAATCATTTCCCATCCCGTCAATATTTTTTAAAAAAATGATTTTTTTGTGTAGGGATGGTGAACGTTCGTCCGTTTCAATTAATTAATTTTCTTTTTTTAAGGAGGGACGATAAATAATGTTTCATTGAGTATTTTAATGTTCACAAACTCAAAATTTGGGTTTCGACGACTACAGCACAAACTCATATTTTCTTTTTCTATTTGCCAAATATCCAAAATATGGGTATCAACGACTACAGATGCTTTTAAGATGCTATTCGATTTCTGCAGTTGCTGCCAAGCTTCACCTTTCTTATCTTTAGAACCACATACTGTTGCTGACGGTTCCAATTAACTGACAAGGAAAGGAATAATTTTAAGTAGCGATAAGCCGTGGAATGAGTGGTCGGAGATTTGATGACCTTTTTTCCATATTAGGCCACTTTTTAAAACTAATTCTCATAGTAGGTCACTTTCTTGATTATTTTTTTAAATAGACCAATACAATACCTAATTGTAGTTTTTTTTATTTCGAGGCCGCAGTTCACAATTATGGTCTAAATATATATATCATACATATTTGGCTAATAGGCTCGAAGACTTGAAAACAAATTGCTCATGTAAAAAATGGGAGGCAGCAGTTGGGTACTACGACCTCAATACTACAGAGGTCGTCGTTCACAATTGCGCCCTCATTTATATGGTCGAATGAAGTATTTGAAGGTTTTAAGAACTTGACTCTATTGACGATATAACTGAAGCCGCAGTTATGAACTGCGCCCACGAAATCAAAGAGGCCGCAGTTTGGTACTACAGCCTATGTAGTTTCGAGGCCGCAGTACTCAACTGCGGCCTCCTATTTTACACTAAGGCAATTTTTTTCAAGTCTCCGAGTCTATTAGCCAAATATGTATGATATATACTGAGGCCGCAGTTGTGAACTGCGGCCTCGAAATCAAAGAGGTCGCAGTTCAGTACTGCGACCTATGTAGTTCTAAGACCGCAGTACTCAACTGCGACCTCTTATTTTTCACATTTTAACACAACTGTGGCCTCGAAATCAAAGAGGTCGTAGTCCAGTACTGCTGTCTATGTAGTTTCGAGGCCGCAATACTCAACTGCAACCTCTTATTTTTCACATTTTACACTTTGGCAATTTTTTTCTAATTCTCCGAGCTTATTAGCAAATATGTATGATATATACTTAAGCAGCAGTTGTGAAATGCGGTCTTGAAATCAAAGAGGCTACAATTCGATACTGCGTTGGTCTATTTTCTAAATTAGTTTCAAAAAGTGGCCTATTTGGGAAAAAAGTCGGTCTTCGCTTAAGTCTTCGCTGAAGAAACTTGCGACAAAAAAAGTCAGCCTTCGCTTAAGTCTTCGCTGAAGAAACTTGCAACGAAGACTGAGCATAAGAATATTACATTATATAAAATCAAATAAAAAAGAACAATAGTTGATGCATTGCCCTTATATATGGATCAGTGCGATACTCTGACAACACACTTCTTGCTTTTAAATCTTAAGAATTTTATTCTGTAACAAATCGTCTTCTTTGCAATACAATTATCTCCAAAAATGTGTCCGAAATGCCTTCCTTTTGCTTTGAGTTTCTATGTTCTTGTCTTCTCTATGAACAATAATATTTCTACTCGAATTAAATGTCTGTGAACGACTGGACGTTGCTGACGGTTCCAACTTCCAATTAACTGACAAGCAAAGCATTAGTTTTAATAAGTCGTGGAATGAGTGGTCAGGGATATGGTGACTTTTTTCCATATTAGGCCACTTTTTAAAACTAATTTTCAAAGTAGGTAACTTTCCAAATTAAATTTTAAAATAGACCAATACAGTACCCAACTGTGATTTTTTTGATTTCGAGACCACGGTTCACAACTATGGCCTAAGTATATATCATACATATTTAGCTAATAGGCTTAGAGACTTGAAAACAAATTGCTTATGTGAAAAATAGGAGGTAGCAGTTGGGTACTACAACCTCAATACGACCGAGGCCGCCGTTCACAACTGCGCCCTCACTTATATGGTTGATTGAGTATTGAAAGGTTTTAAGAACTTGACTCCATTAACCATATAACTGAGGCCGCAGTTGTGAACTGCGCCCACGAAATCGAAAAGGCCGCAGTTCGATACTGCAGCCTATGTAGTTTTGAGGCCGCAGTACTCAACTGCGACCTCCTATTTTACACTTGGACAATTTTTTTTCAAGTCTCCGACCCTATTAGCCAAATATGTATGATATATACTTTGGCCACAGTTGTGAACTTCAGCCTCGAAATCAAAGAGGTCGCACTTCAGTACTATGGTCTATGTAGTTTCGAGGCCGCAGTACTTAACTACGACCTCCTATTTTTTACATTTTGCGCTTGGGTAATTTTTTCCTAAGTCTTCGAGCCTATTAACCAATTATGTATGATATATACTTAAGCAGCATTGTGAGTTGCGGCCTTGAAATCAAAGTGGTTATAGTTCAATACTGCGTTGGTCTATTTTTATAATTAGTTTCAAAACGTGGCCAATTTCAGGAAAACAAAAGTCAGTATTCGCTCAAGTCTTCACTTAAGAAACTTGCGACGAAGACTGAGCATAAGAATATTACATTATATAACATCAAATAAAGAAGAACAAATCCAATCTTCTTTGCAATACAATTATCTTCAAAAATGTGTCCGAAATGCCTTCCTTTTGCTTTGAGTTTCTATATTCTCGTCTTCTCTATGAACAACAATCTTTGTATTGCAACTGATACCATCTCGCAAGGCCAATCTATCTCCGGAAGCCAAACCATAGTATCCAAAGGAGGTAATTTCGAACTTGGCTTCTTCACACCTGGTACTTCCCTCAACTACTACATCGGCATTTGGTACAAAAAGACCTCAAAACAAACAGTTATTTGGGTAGCAAATAGAGAAACTCCAGTAACCCAACCTCCTGTTGCTTCGCAGCTGAAACTAACTGAAGATGGCAATCTAGTTATCTTCTCAGATTCTGAAATCCCATTTTGGTCAACCAATTCAACCTCATCATCATCATCTTCCACAATTTCCATCGTTGCAACTCTTCTAGACTCTGGAAACCTTGTACTTACAAACAATAACTCAAACTCATCTTCCAATATAATATGGCAGAGCTTTGATCACCCAACCGACACAACGGTGCCTGGAAGTTGGCTTGGATTGAATAAAATCACCGGAAAGTATCAAAGCCTCATTTCATGGAAGAACTCCGACGATCCTGCTCCTGGTCTTTATACTGTCAGTATTGACGATAATGGCGCCAAGGAATTTATGTTACTGTGGAATAATTTGAAAATTTATTGGCGAACAGGAGTTTGGAACGGGAAGTCCTTCGCGTTGCAACCTGGAATGAGTAACGGCGCTCTCTTTGTGTACAACTTTGAAGATGACAACAAGGGAAGGTATTTCATCTGGAACCTAACTGACAACCGAATCTTGGCACGAAGTGTGATTGATTCATCTGGGCAACTTCAACAGTGGATGTTGTTTGATGATACTGAAGATTGGGTGATGATTTATGCACAACCTGCATCGAAATGTGTTGTATACTCTGCGTGTGGAGCCTTCGGCATCTGTGACCAGACAACCACAACTACATGCAGCTGTCCAACTGGTTTCAAGCAGACATCCATAGGAGACTGGAATTCAGGGTGTACTAGGAATACCCACATAAAATGCGGTGGTACAACCAACGAGACTTCTAGCAAGAAAGACGGTTTTTTGGTCATGCCCAATATGCAGTTTTCCGCTGATTCACAAGAGTCGTTGATGGTGAAGACTTCTGAAGAATGTGAAATGGCCTGTTCAAAAAAATGCTCCTGCACCGCTTATACATATGAGAATAGTTGTACTATTTGGATTGGGGATATTCGTAATCTTCAAGTATCGGATACTGGCGATAATTCTAGTACCCTTTACCTGCGGCTTGCAGCATCTGATCTACCACAGAAAAATAGTATGAAGAAAAACATTGTAAAGATAAGTATTGGTGCAGCAATAGGCATCATAATTCTTGTCTTGACTTGGATATTTCATCTCAGACGTCGTGGAACTGTGAAATCTATAGAGGGTCCTTTGTTTTCATTCACTTACAGTGAGTTGCGTCGTGTGACAAAAAACTTTTCTTATAAGCTTGGAAGTGGAGGGTTTGGTGCGGTATATAAAGGGTTGCTACCTGATTCGACCATTGTCGCTGTTAAAAAGCTTGAAGGCATCAGACAAGGAGAGAAACAGTTCCGAAGTGAGTTGCTTGCATTAGGTCGAATTCAACATGTTAATGCGGTTCGCCTGCGTGGTTTTTGTTGTGAAGGAACTAAAAAGCTGCTGGTATACGATTACTTACCAAATGGGTCTTTGAATCATTACCTATGCCAAAAGGAATCCAAGAACTTAGATTGGAAGATGAGGTACCAGATCATCCTGGGAATGGCCAGGGGACTCGGTTACCTGCATGAGAATTGTAGAGAATGCATCATTCATTGCGATATTAAGCCAGAGAATATACTGCTAGACTCCGAATTTTGTCCCAAGTTGGCATATTTTGGCTTGGCGAAGCTCATTGGCCGTGACTTCAGCCGAGTACTAACAACCTTGCGCGGAACTATTGGGTACTTAGCACCGGAATGGATAGCGGGATTACCAATCACACCCAAAGCTGATGTTTATAGCTACGGTATGTTGCTTTTTGAAGTAATATCGGGCAGGAGAAACAGTGAACAGGTTAAAGATGGAGGCATCAGATACTTCCCCATTCGAGCTGCTCACAAAGTTGTTGAGGATGACGTTATTAGCTTGGTTGACGAGCATTTGGAAGGATGTGTCGACATGCTGGAACTGAATAGAGCTTGTAGAGTTGCTTGCTGGTGCATTCAAGATTTTGAGGAAGAGAGGCCAACGATGGGCGAAATAGTAAAAATCTTGGAAGGAAATTTAGAACTGGACGTTCCTCCTGTGCCTGCAACACTTGAACGTTTTGCATATGTTGAGGAAGAAGAGTAGGATATTAATACAATAAATATGATCAATTTGAGGTTTTAAAGAGATAGAACTTGTATTCTCTAGCTTGTTAATCTTATGCTCTTCTCAATGAGCTTGTCTCTTTCTTTTTCTTTTGAACTAGCCTTCGTGTATTGTCATTATTGAAATTATGGATAGCTGTTTATCACATCAGAACAAAATTCGGCTTCAAGAGTTGCATCATGCTGTTGCGTTCAGGATTCTGATAGTTGTATAATGCAACAAAGTTTAACCCGATGAATGGCCATTCAAGACTTTGTATCAGATAAATGTCTCTAACCAGCTCTAATGTATAACAATTGCAAAAAACTAGTTTTAACATATATTGTTCAGTGTTGCTGCTTATTTCGGAGCTTTGTGGAAGCAAACAGATAGTGAGTTAATTTTTTAAGGAAACAACTAAAAGTCAAATCTGTGACCTTGGTTGTTAAAGACGTTCAAAACTCCTTAGAGTGAATCTGAATCGTTGATTGACCACCATGATCTGAATCCGACGGTTGTTGATGCAGCCGATGGACCTGCAAAAAGCCTGAAACACCGGAGAATGGCCCGGGAGACAGATCCTCCGACGCTCAAGTCAGAACCAGAAAGAGAGAGTAAGAGAGTGAAAGCCGTCAAATTGTTGATTACCTTCTGACTTAGAGGGGGAGAGGTATTTATAGGCCTGAGAGACATTTCAGGTGATTGATTTGTGTCCGTTGGATCGATTTAACTACATCATCTCTTTTATGTCTCTACCTCTCAAGAGATAAGATATCCTTATTTGGGGATAAGAGATTTGACTCATAGCCTGCATGGGCTAGGTGTCTCTCCTAGTGGGCATAGTCTGTTACATTTTGTGGGCTTGGAAGAAGTCCGTGTCTTGGAGTGGGCCCAGACCTGTAAAAGAGACTTGTGATGGCTAATATGCTTGTGGATGCTTTGAGATCTGTGCAGGAATTGTACGTCTCTGATTTGCTGCAATTTTTATCATCATCATAAGCCCCCCAATCCCGGAAGGCAATTTTTTTGGCTTTCGGGAAGTAGTACGTCTTATTATTAGAATTTGGCGTATAATCTTAGCAGTCAGAGTGTTCAGAGATAGCTGGAACTGATCTGTGACTTCTGAAGGTAGTGAATATTTTCCTGGATTTTTTTCCATAGTTCTTCGGACTTTTTGGAATTTTTTAGAATTTTTCCCAATTTTAAAATCACTTTTTCGAATTTTATAATTAATAAATTCAATTTTAATTATTTTTTTCAGAATTTTTAATTAATTTACGGAATTAAATAATTATTTTTTGAATTTTTTAATTACTATTTCGAATTAAATATGAATTCAGGATTTTTTTGTTGTTACTAGGCTTTGTCACAAGGAAGCTTGATTGGTGATGGGTTTTCTTCTATTGGTGGTGAATATGGCGCCCACCAAGTGTTTGTGAAATTTCTCACCCCATCACGTTCATCAAGTGTTTGTGAAATTTCCCATCCCACGACATCCACCAAGTGTTTGTGAAATTGCTCATCCCACGACATCCACCAGTGTATATGAGATTGTCCACTCCTTCGTATTGCTTCTTCTGTTGACCGAACATTGTGACGATCATTCGCATTACTGACAAACTGTTCGGTTGACAAGTTACTGTTATTATTGGACCCCGAGTGGTGTGATCAGACCGTTGATTACTGTGAAGGGCTCAGATCCTACCACATGGCGGTTTAATCCCTAGGGTCCTATAAATAAGGATTGATTCTACATCCCCTCCTTCATTTACCAGCTTCACATTCTCTCTTCTAAAAATTTTGAGAGCTTTTCTCTCTAGAAATCGCGGTGTTTTGCCAGGTGGTGGTGCTTGGTGGCTTGCCTGGCATTTTGACTTGGGTGCTAGCTTCAGCTGTTGTTTCGGAGTTCCGTCCACTTTGGCTAGGTAACATTCTTGCGACCGCTGTTTATCATGTCTAGCATTCCGTCGGTCTGTGCCTATACTAGATTAGTTGGTCTAGATGGAGAAGAGGGTGTTATGATCGATCACTTTCTCGAAGAAAGGAGTGTGCACGGTGAGGCTTATCGTTCCACTGTTGTGGAAACGATCGTCATACCTGAGAGAGATAGGGGTGTATGCTCAAGACCCCATTGTTCCTTGTTCCAGAATTGATTAGAGAGTACTCGGTAGTAGATCAACAGTTGCTGAGGAGTAGCATGGAATATGATGAGCCAGAGCCCACCCATACTACTGAGGCTAATCATACCGTCACCATTCTTACACGCGATGAATTGGGCGTGATAAGTGATAAGAACAGGTTTTGGCATTCCTCGTGAGTACAACCTACTCCTACCAGGTCCTGGAGTCAGGGCGTGTTATGCCATGTCGAAGGAGTACTGTTTCTTTCCGTGTGATGCTTTCTTCGTGGGGCTTCGCCTGCCCCTCCACCCCTTCGTTAAAGAGGTACTTAACTAGTATCGGCTGTGTCCGGTGCAGCTGATGCTAAACACGTGGAGGCACGTTGTTGGTTTTGTCTTGCAGTGCGCTAGCTCGGAGCAGAGTCGAGCCTCGTGGTGTTCAGACGTCACTTCAAACTTGCTCAACTCAGCCAGATGGAAGAGTGTTGGTACCTTAGTCCTCATAAGGATAAGGGTTTGGTCGATGCTCCTCGATCGATAAATTGTTGGAAGGAGAAGTTCTTCGCCGCTTGCAGTGCCGAGCCGTCGGGGATTCTCTCTACTTGGAGGGGAACAGTTCCCTCGACGATGCGCAGAACAGGTAATGAGCTTGGAGGAGAAGAGCCTTAGCGATGCGCTTTTGGGACTAAAGGTGTTGATGTGGCAAGATATTACCAACGAAGTGCTCTTTGAAGGCAGTCTTGGACCGGCCGTTCCTAGTATGATTTTGCTGTTTATCATTTTCATGCCCTGCTTTCCATGCTTTTGTTGATTTCTAGTTCTTTTATTCATGTCTCTGTTGTTTTCATTTGATCATATGGTTTCTCACTACCCCGTGCTTCATCTTGCAAGTAGGGGGGACATGGATTTCGAGGATATTTTTCAAGACCTGGATGTGCTATAGAATAAGAGGGAGGAAGAGCCGAAGAAGCGGAAGAGGTCGGCATTGCATCCCTCTTCTTCCCAGGGCTTACCTCCCCCGGCTCCCGTTGCACAAACTGAGCCCTCTGCAGGGGTACCGCCTGCCATTGAGGTAGGTTCTTCTTTAGCTGCGGTCGTGGCTAGTGCCGCGTTAGCCCCATTAACCGCTATGGCTGTCGCGGTGCTTGCTAGTCAAGGGGACATGGTCTACATCCCCAACTGGAACGTCAAAGCCCAGGAGATTTTTTTGGAAAATTCCGATGCTTGCCTTGAGGCCTGTCACCACATCCCTACTCCTTCTGACATGGAGAGGTTGAAGATGGAGCCCTTGAGAGATCGGTCTTGGAAATAGCGAGGGCACATGTGACGGTATGACATAGTCTCCTTAGTTGCTTAGCTTGCACTTTCCTTTTCTTGTACAATTATGTTTTTACATGTTTTCTCCTCGTTTCAGGCGATGAGCCACTTCGGGCACTTGGCGGACTTTATGCAGCTGGCGAGAAGACCCCGAGGGCCCGCATCTCTCATGCCGAGAAGGACAATAAGAAGTCCGTCAAAGAGTCCAAAGCGGAGTTTGAAGGGACGAAGAAGAAAGAGAATGAGGTGCACCTTGAGTTGGAGGCGTTGGTAGCGAAGAAGGAGGAAATGTGCCTCGAGCTGGAGGCGTTGTAACCCCTGTTTCCATTAATATGTATTTTTTTCAAGTATTTCTCCATATTTTAAATTCTTAGTTCTTTTAACTATTTTCTTAATCGATTATTTTATACAACTATTTTATAAAAACCCAATTGTTCTTATAAGCCAACTTCTTATTTTATTTTATTATTCTGAACTCAACATTTGTTATAAGCCCAACGATTTAATTATCCATTGTTTTTATTATTTAAATGATTTAAAGTCTAAGCCCACTTGTCTAATCATTTAGTATAAACCTGATATGGCTAAAAATAGGATTAAATCGGGACCGTTCACATCGGACACGAATCTTAAAGCTCAGGGGTAAAACGGTAATTTCACATACAAATGGGTCCGAAACGGGTACTGGATCTCCTTCCT
This sequence comes from Hemerocallis citrina, assembly GCA_017893485.1. Taxonomy (NCBI): domain Eukaryota; kingdom Viridiplantae; phylum Streptophyta; class Magnoliopsida; order Asparagales; family Asphodelaceae; genus Hemerocallis; species Hemerocallis citrina. Next base: position 553,927 of record JACEHZ010000463.1, on the reverse strand, counting down.
CGCAGATCCAATAACCCGCGAACGGATCCACCTCAACTGGGTACGGGTCCCAACCCGAGACACACCCAGTCCAGAAAAGATAGAATTAGGGTTTCTGATTAATCCTAATCAACGGCTCTGATTCACATCTATCTTTTCACCGGAAATTAAGGGATTACATTCCTAATCTGATTACGAGGATTTTATGCCTTATCAGATCACAGGAATCACATTCCTTATCTGATCCCAACGGCGACTATAAATACCCCACACCCATCTCCATTAAGAGGTAATCAATCTTTTTCCAGTTAAACGCTCTTTCATAATCATTTCTGGTTACTGACTTGAGCGTCGGAGGGTGCGTCGCCGGGATCAACCCCGGTGTCTCGCACTTCCTTGCAGGTGAACGGCGGGAGTCAACGGTCAAGCTCCGGCGGAACAGGTTAGGTGTTTGCTATTCAGGTTTTCCACGAACTCACAAATTCATCTGCTTGCCCCCACACCGAAATTAGCGGCAACAGATTGGCGTCGTCTGTGGGAAAACAAAACGAATAGCAGCCCCTCTTCCCGTTGGTCCGATCTTCTCCAGCCATGCCTCCGAGAAAAGTCAGGTCCAGAGGGTCCAACCGCGGGCCCAACCCTGCCGATCAGCAAGAGGTAGTCCCCGTCCAACCCGTTCCGCAGCAGGGACAACCCCCGCCTCCGGCCGAGGACCATCTTCAGCAAGATCAACCTCCTCTTCAGAATCAGCAACCCCCCAAGGTTCCCACCGGTCCTCAGAATGCCGGTGCGGGGGGCTCTCGTATGAAGCAACCACTCAATCAGGACCGCGCCTCCATACACAACGCCTCTACGGATTCCATGGCCTCTCACAATCCCCAAAATCAGAAGAAGGAAGAGGACCTACGCCACCGTCTGGACGAGAAACGGGCCCGAGAGGGAGCCTCCCGCCAACAACGTCCGAGTGAGCGGTCCCCTCACCACTGAGCATCACAGAAGAAGACCACGCTCCCCCGCGGGTCGGCAGCAGCCTAGGAACGATGAGGCGCCAATCACCCGTGCCGAGATCAAACGAGTTGGAGCACAACTCTCTCCTAGAGTTCCTCCTCACACTCGTCCCGCAAACAGCTCTTTCCCAGAGCCGGGCTCTTCCGCTCCGCTCGCCTCCGAAGCGGACCTCTTCTCAGACAATTCGGAGCTCACAACTCTCTTCTAGAGTTGCTCCCCAAACTCTTCTCCCAAATGGCTCTTCCAGAGCCGAACTCTTTGCTCCGCCCACCTCCAAGGCGGACCTCTTCTCAACGAGTTCGGAACTCACAACTCTCACCAAGAGCTCCTCCTCACACTCGTCCCGAAAACAACTCTTTCCCAGAGCCGGGCTCTTCCGCTCCACTCGCCTCCGAAGCGGACCTCTTCTCAGACAGTTCGGAGCTCACAACTCTCTCCTAGAGTTGCTCCTTAAACTCATCTCCCAAATGGCTCTCTCCCAGAGCCGAGCTCTTCGCTCCGCTCGCCTCCGAAGCGGACCTCTTCTCAGACAGTTCGGAGCTCACAACTCTCTCCTAGAGTTGCTCCTCAAACTTGTCTCACAAATGGCTCTCTTCCAGAGCCGAGCTCTTTGCTCCGCCCACCTCCAAGGCGGACCACTTCTCAACGAGTTCGGAGTCCAGCTTCTTCTACATGGCTGCTCCCACAACTTGCTAAGCACCACACGATGGTTCGGAGTCCAGCACTCGGCTCGACTCTTCTTCCTCGGCTCGCCCACAGACGAGCCGGAAGTAGATCGCCGTTCGAAATTGCTCCTGCAGCCGTTGAATGGATCGGAGTCCAACACTTGGCTCGATTCTACTTCGCAAGTTCGCTCCTAAGCGGACTAGAAGTAGCTCGCCATTCGAAACTGCTCCTGCATCCCTTAAACTAACCACACGATGGTTCGGAGTCCAGCACTCGGCTCGACACTTCTTCCTCAGCTCGTCTACAGGCGAGCCGGAAGTAGATCGCCGTTCGAAATTGCTCCTGCAGCCGTTGAATGGATCGGAGTCCAACACTTGGCTCGATTCTACTTCGCAAGTTCGCTCCTAAGCGGACTAGAAGTAGCTCGCCATTCGAAACTGCTCCTGCATCCCTTAAACTAACCACACGATGGTTCGGAGTCCAGCACTCGGCTCGACACTTCTTCCTCGGCTCGTCTACAGGCGAGCCGGAAGTAGATCGCCGTTCGAAATTGCTCCTGCAGCCGTTGAATGGATCGGAGTCCAACACTTGGCTCGATTCTACTTCGCAAGTTCGCTCCTAAGCGGATTAGAAGTAGCTCGCCATTCGAAACTGCTCCTGCATCCCTCAAACTAACCTCACGATGGTCAGGGTCCTATGGCTCGACTTTACTTCACCAGCTCGTCCTTAAACGGGCCGGAGGAAGATGGCCATTCCGAACTGCCCCCACGACCATCCGAGCTGAGCTACCCATCTACCGAGAAGCAAAGTGGCGGAAAATGTACCCCAAAATCCGTGCTCGGATCTGCCGAACAAGATGCATCTACTGAGCAGCTAAGCAGATGAAGAGCAAGAAGAAAAAGAGGCTAACGGGTCAGGGTCGGATCCAATACCCTCGGTCCGACCCATACCCTTCTTAGCTCCTTCATTCTTCTCCTTCTTCAGTCTTCCCGCCAAAAGTACCCAACACTTCTGCTCTTCTTCACTGTGCGAAAGAACGAGGCAGGGGAGAGATCCCGAATGCCTCTCCTCCCCTTCCTCTTTCTTCTCAAAGTCAAGACTCTTCACTCCGCTCACTTCCAAAGCGGAGCTCTTCTCCACAGGTTCGGAGCACAAATTTCTCCTGGAGTTCCTCCTCAAACTTGTCTCTCAAATAGCTCTTCTCGACGAGATCGGAGCTAAAACTCTCTTAGAATTGCTCCTTGCGCTCACTTCAAAGAATGGGTCTTCCCAGCACCTCTTCTCCTAGGAGTGGAGCTCCTCTTCAATAATCTCCAAAACCAAACAGAATAGAGACAACTTCAGAGCCCCTCACCTCTCCCGTATGCTGACCCATCCTCCCGAGCGAGGAGCAGAGCTTCATCGACCCATCCCCTTCATCAACTCACTGAGCTTCTCCTCACGCTCGAGCCATCCGAACAACCGAGCTACCGAACAGCTCAGCCGAACGGCCGAGCCACTGAGCACGGAGGGGCGGAATCTTCAAGGAACACTTCCTCCAAAATGCCTCAGCGCCTCGGCCAACAGCACTGAGTCTCCGAGCCGAGGTACCGGGGTACCGACCCTCGTATATGGCAAAAAATCGTCCCGAGGCGATTTCGCCGTTAGATCATCTCAAAATTCGCACCCAATCGTGATGGACGGATCAGATCGCGCTACGTCACCACAAAACGACAAGATAACGTTTTCTCGAAACTCGTGCCTCCTGTCTCGTGATTCGCGCCACGATCGTGATCAACCGTCCAGATGGCTCTTCTACAAATCGAGCTCCCCACTCCGCTCGCATCCGAAGCGGAGCTCTTCTCAAACGAGTTCGGAGCTAGAACTCTCTCCTAGAGTTGCTTCTCAAGCTCCTCTTCCAGATGGCTCTTCTCCAAATCGAGCTCCCCACTCCGCTCGCATTCGAAGCGGAGCTCTTCTCAAACGAGTTCGGAGCTAGAACTCTCTCCTAGAGTTGCTCCTCAAGCTCCTCTTCCTGATGGCTCTCCTACAAATCGAGCTCCCCACTCCGCTCGCATCCGAAGCGGAGCTCTTCTCAAACGAGTTCGGAGCTAGAACTCTCTCCTAGAGTTGCTCCTCAAGCTCCTCTTCCTGATGGCTCTTCTACAAATCGAGCTCCCCACTCCGCTCGCATCCGAAGCGGAGCTCTTCTCAAACGAGTTCGGAGCTAGAACTCTCTTCTAGAGTTGATCCTCAAGCTCCTCTTCCTGATGGCTCTTCTCCAAATCGAGCTCCCCACTCCGCTCGCATCCGAAGCGGAGCTCTTCTCAAACGAGTTCGGAGCTAGAACTCTCTCCTAGAGTTGCTCCTCAAGCTCCTCTTCCTGATGGCTCTTCTACAAATCGAGCTCCCCACTCCGCTCGCATCCGAAGCGGAGCTCTTCTCAAACGAGTTCGGAGCTAGAACTCTCTCCTAGAGTTGCTCCTCAAGCTCCTCTTCCTGATGGCTCTTCTACAAATCGAGCTCCCCACTCCGCTCGCATCCGAAGCGGAGCTCTTCTCAAACGAGTTCGGAGCTAGAACTCTCTCCTAGAGTTGCTTCTCAAGCTCCTCTTCCAGATGGCTCTTCTCCAAATCGAGCTCCCCACTCCGCTCGCATCCGAAGCGGAGCTCTTCTCAAACGAGTTCGGAGCTAGAACTCTCTCCTAGAGTTGCTCCTCAAGCTCCTCTTCCTGATGGCTCTTCTACAAATCGAGCTCCCCACTCCGCTCGCATCCGAAGTGGAGCTCTTCTCAAACGAGTTCGGAGCTAGAACTCTCTCCTAGAGTTACTCCTCAAGCTCCTCTTCCTGATGGCTCTTCTACAAATCGAGCTCCCCACTCCGCTCTCCTCCAAAGCGGAGCTCTACCCAAAGCGGAGCTCTTCCCAACGAATTCGGAGCTAAAACTCTCTCCTAGAGTTGCTCCTCAAACTCCTCTTCCAGATGGCTCTTCTACAAATCGAGCTCCCCACTCCGCTCGCATCCGAAGCGGAGCTCTTCTCAAACGAGTTCGGAGCTAGAACTCTCTTCTAGAGTTGCTCCTCAAGCTCCTCTTCCTGATGGCTCTTCTCCAAATCGAGCTCCCCACTCCGCTCGCATCCGAAGCGGAGCTCTTCTCAAACGAGTTCGGAGCTAGAACTCTCTTCTAGAGTTGATCCTCAAGCTCCTCTTCCTGATGGCTCTTCTCCAAATCGAGCTCCCCACTCCGCTCGCATCCGAAGCGGAGCTCTTCTCAAACGAGTTCGGAGCTAGAACTCTCTCCTAGAGTTGCTCCTCAAGCTCCTCTTCCTGATGGCTCTTCTACAAATCGAGCTCCCCGCTCCGCTCGCATCCGAAGCGGAGCTCTTCTCAAACGAGTTCGGAGCTAGAACTCTCTCCTAGAGTTGCTCCTCAAACTCCTCTTCCAGTCAGCTCTTCTACAAGTCGAGCTCTCCGCTCTGCTCGCCTCCAAAGCGGAGCTCTTCTCAAATGAGTTCGGAGCTAAAACTCTCTCCTAGAGTTGCTCCTCAAACTCCTCGTCTAGATGGCTCTTCTACAAATCGAGCTCCCCACTCCGCTCGCCTCCAAAGCGGAGCTCTTCCCAACAAATTCGGAGCTAAAACTCTCCTAGAGTTGCTCCTCAAACTCCTCTTCCAGATGGCTCTTCTAGAAATCGAGCTCCCCACTCCGCTCGCCTCCAAAGCGGAGCTCTTCCCAACGAATTCGGAGCTAAAACTCTCCTAGAGTTGCTCCTCAAACTCCTCTTCCAGATGGCTCTTCTACAAGTCAAGCTCTTCACTCCGCTCGCTTCCAAAGCGGAGCTCTTCTCCACAGGTTCGGAGCACAACTTTCTCCTGGAGCTCCTCCTCAAACTTGTCTCTCAAATAGCTCTTCTCGACGAGATCGGAGCTAAAACTCTCTTAGAATTGCTCCTTGCGCTCACTTCAAAGAATGGGTCTTCCCATGGCTCTTACGAGGATCTTCCTAGCACCTCTTCTCCACCCCTAGGAGTGGAGCTCCTCTTCAAAAATCTCCAAAAACCAAGCAGAGCATCACCTCTTCCATGTGCCGACTCATTCCCTTCATCAACTCACCGAGCTTCTCCTCACGCTCGAGCCGTCCGAACAGCCGAGCTACCGAACAGCTCAGCCGAACGGCCGAGCCACTGAGCACGAAGGGGCGGAATCTTCAAGAAACACTTCTTCAAAACAGACAATTCAACACCTCGGCCAAACAGCCCTGATGCGCCGAGCCGAGGTACCGGGGTACCGACCCTCGTATATGGCAAAAAATTGCTCCGAGGTGAAGTCACCGTCGGATCTCTTTAAAATTCGCGACAGAATCTGATGGACGGTTCAGATCGTGCCACGTCCACAAAACGACAAGATAACATTTTCTCGTGATCTGAACCCCATCCTCGTGATGCGCGCCATGATGAACGGCCCAGATCTGGCCACGCGTATCTTTCGAGACGCCTGCCACCGGTTCGCCCAGCCGAGCTACCGAACAGCTCAGCCGAGCAGCCGAGCTACTGGGCACGGAAGGGTGGAACCTTCAAGAAACGCTTCCTCCAAAATAGCCAACTCAGCACCTCGGCCACCAGCCCTGATGCGCCGAGCCGAGGTACCGGGGTACCGACCCTCGTATATGGAGAAAAATTCGACCGAACTCATCTCACCGTCGGATCGTCTCAAAATTTGCACTAAAACATGATGAACGGCTCAGATCTCGCCACGTCACCACAAAACGACAAGATAACGTTTTCTCGAAACTCGTGCCTCTTGTCTCGTGATTCGCGCCACGATCGTGATCAACCGTCCAGATTGAGCCTCGTAGCTCGGATCTTAAATTCGAGCTACCGATCTACCGAACAGCAGAGTGGGAAAAATTCTCCTCAAAATCCGTGCTCGGATCTGCCGAACCAGATGCATTAGCCGAGCAACAAAGAAGCAGAGGAGAAAAAGAGAGAAAAGAAAAAAAAAAAAAAAAAAACTATAGGGTCGGGTTCAGGATCCAAACCCGAACCCCATAAACCACTTCCCCTACTTCTTCTTCAGTTCTTCTCTTCCAATCTCCCGCCAAAACCAACCGAAGAAGAAAACCCAACCTCACCTTCGACAATTTCCGACGGCAGCACCTCCAAGCTCGAGCTCTCCCGCTTCGTCACGAACTCCCCTCACCGACCTCGTCCTCCGTTCGACGACGTCGAGCGCCCGTCACCGAGCTCGATTCCCGAGCAACGCCGACGTCGATGCTCCATGCTGCCGAGCTCACTGGCCGAACCCAACTCCTCGGCCGAGCTTCGAGCTTCGCCACCTTCGCCACGACGTCGAGCTCCTTCACGAAGCTCCGAACCCAACCCCTCGGCACCGACCAAGCTCCTCGTCCAACTGCCTCCGAAGCTCGAACCCCGCACAGCCGTCGCCGAGCCCTCCACTGCGGAGCTCCAACTCCAGTGGTGAGCTCCTCCACGGCACGAACCGATCGAGCCCATGCTTCCACCACCTCCGACGAAGAACTCCACTCGTCGAGCTTCGAAGCTCCGACAACGAAGCTCCACCGTGGTCGAACTCACTCCGTCATCCTCCTCGACGAGCCACCACCTCGTCCCTACAAAACTCCGAAGCCGAGCCCAAGCTTCCACCAGCTCGAGCGAACTCCCCCTTTCGACCTCGAGCGCTCACCAAGCTCGGCCCCATCGCCGTGCCAATCCACTCTCCTCGCCGAAGAGCTCCATCGAGCTCCATAGCTCCTCCCGCCTTCACGAGCGTCGACCCTGAAGCGTCGAGCTCCACGGCGCACGGAGAAGAGGCCGGAGAGGGAGACGAAAGAGAGAGCAGGAGGCGGCAGGAGGGGACACTCGGAGAAGAGTCGAGGAAGGGGAAAGAAACAAGACGAAGAAGAAAAGAAACAGCGAGAAGGAGAAGCGAAGCAGGGAGAAAAAAAAAAAAAAAAAAAAAAAAAAAAAAAAAAAAAAAAAAAAAAAGCCACGTGGCAACATCTCAGTGATCCGAGGTGCCGATCCGAGGTGCCGAACCGAAGTGCTGAAGTACCGATGCTGTAAATTGAGAAAAAAAGGGACCGACCAACACGATCCGTCCGATCGTCTCAAAATTCGTGTCGCGACACGATCGACGCTCAGGAACGCGCCACGTGTCCCGATCGTGATCTGCCTCACGATGCGCGCAGATCTGATCATGATGGACGGCTAGAAACGTGCCACGTGTCCAGATCGTGATCTGCCTCACGATGCGTGCTCATCTGGTCATGATGGACGGCCAGAAATCTGCCACGTGTCCAGGTAATATTTAAATTATTTATTTATTTATTTAATTGTTTTTTTTATTTAAAAAATCCGAAAAAAATAATTTAAAAATCGAAAAAATTAATTAAAAATTCTAAAAATAATTATTAATTTAGAAAAAATTATTTTTTAATTCTGAAAAAATAATTATTAAATTAGAATAATTAATTAATATTTTTGATAATTAATTATTTAATTCGGAGAATGAATAAAAAATTCAAAAAAATGAGAAAAAATTCAGAAAAATCTGGAAAAATCACCAAAAATCCAGAAAATTCTGAGAATATTTTTGGGCATTTTACAAGCCCATAATAACATTGTTACACCCCGAGCAAGATTCCAAACTCCCTTAAGAACACCGATAAAATCCCGTACGCCATTAAGACAGTAAAACTACTCCTCAAAGGCTGATCTAACTCAGTCTTTGGGAGTGGGGGGCTCGTGATATGGCTAAAAATAGGATTAAATCAGGACCGTTCACATCGGACACGAATCTTAAAGCTCAGGGGTAAAACGGTAATTTCACATACAAATGGGTCCGAAACGGGTACTGGGTCTCCTTCCTCGCAGATCCAATAACCCGCGAACGGATCCACCTCAACTGGGTACGGGTCCCAACCCGAGACACACCCAGTCCAGAAAAGATAGAATTAGGGTTTCTGATTAATCCTAATCAACGGCTCTGATTCACATCTATCTTTTCACCGGAAATTAAGGGATTACATTCCTAATCTGATTACGAGGATTTTATGCCTTATCAGATCACAGGAATCACATTCCTTATCTGATCCCAACGGCGACTATAAATACCCCACACCCATCTCCATTAAGAGGTAATCAATCTTTTTCCAGTTAAACGCTCTTTCATAATCATTTCTGGTTACTGACTTGAGCGTCGGAGGGTGCATCGCCGGGATCAACCCCGGTGTCTCGCACTTCCTTGCAGGTGAACGGCGGGAGTCAACGGTCAAGCTCCGGCGGAACAGGTTAGGTGTTTGCTATTCAGGTTTTCCACGAACTCACAAATTCATCTGCTTGCCCCCACACCAAAATTAGCGGCAACAAAACCCAATTCTATAATTAAATTATTAAATTGTTTTGAGTCCATAGACCAAGCCCATCCCCTATTGGATCTTGATCCACTAAACCAAACCCAACCCCATTTGTTGACCAGATCAACAAATCCCCAAAATCTCTCCTTATCACTCCCCAAATTGAATCCCTATCAACTAGCCCTAAAATTCCTCCTCTTTTATTTGTCTGTTACAACAAATTTTATTGCCTTTTAATCTTCACCACACAATCAGTAAATTGAATCCCGTAATCCCCTCCCCCCTGTAATCACTCTACTTGTTATTTTTATATTATTTCTATAATCCCACACTCTCTCTCCCCATACACTCTCTCCTTCTCTGTTTAAACCCAAACAAAAAAAACCCAAAACCCATTCTTCATCTTCTCCTTCTCCCGCTCTCTTATCTTCCCCATTTCGAAAACCCAACAGAACCCAACAAAAACCTTCACCATCATCCCCATCCTCGCTCGAGCCCCCACCCCCTTCGTCTTCCCGCTCGCCTCACCTTCCCCGCTATCCCTCTCCCTCAGACCTCCGAAGAACCCGAGCCACCGCCCTTCTCTGATCGCCCTTCACCATTGCCCATCCCTTCCTCCTCGCCAGCACAGTAGTCGAGCGCCTCCTCCATAACGACAGCCACTGCTCCTCCCGAGCGCTCCCCATCGAGGCATCGCCATTGCTTCGCCTTCCACGTCGAGCACCGCAGTCATCTGCCATCGCTCCGCTCTCCGTTCGCCAGCATCGCCAGACCATTCGCAGCGATCCTCATCCTCTCCTCACTGCAGCACCTCGTCCTGAGCACGCTGCATCCCCTGAGCACGCCGCCGCCTGCAATGCCCTCGCCTCGCCTCTCAGTCGCTGTCCTCTCTTCTGAGCGCTCTCTCCCTTTCGCCATCGCTCTCCCCCTCTCCCTCTCTCTATCGTTATTTTGGGGAATAAGAAGCCATGGATTTGATTAAATAGTTGCTGTTTGGATGATTGGTTATACGTGTATTGCACGTGTATGTATTGTGTACAGTGTTTTGGGAGAATTGAAGGGATCCACTTGCGGTTTGGTGCTTGTGAAGAGGATTGGGTTATTTTGTTGCTGTGTGGATATTGTTGCTGTTGTGTGTTGGTAAGGAGGACCCGATCCAGTGTGTGGAGAATTGAAGTTTGGTGTTTGGTGCTTGTGGAGTGGATTGTATTTGGTGTTTTCTGTTTTGGATAAAGGATTGGATCGCTTGTTGTTGGTTGTTTCTTCGCCGCTTTTTGCACGTGATTTTTGGAGTTTGCCGTTTATTCTCTTTTTAAATCATAAAAAAAAGGCAAATATCTCTTGTACAAATTCGTTGTTCTAGTACAAGCTTCTTTGCATAAATACCGCAAGTATATTCCTTGATTCTAATTCGCATTCATAAGTCAAATTGAAATATGTTTTTATACCTAATTCGTCGATCCCGTATTCACATATGATCGTGAATACTTTGTTGACATATGTATTACATGAACACAAATTAATACACACATATGTGCTCTTAGGATTTTACATGATTATGTGCATGATTTTCTTGCACGGGATAGTAGTTAAATATGATATCTAGTTATTGTTGATTAAAATTAATAAAAGTAATAAGTCGGGGTTTAAGGAAAAGACCATAGTAGTGGACAATATAGGTAAGTATACTCGGAAGGGGGCCCGTGTTTTTCATGATTACAAGTTATATGGAGCTAAGTGCCACGTCAGGGTTGACGGGGGTCACCTCTAGAATCCATTACATGATTACAAGTTTACATGTTTCACTCTACAAGTTTACACTCTACATGTTGCACGTTACAAGTTTGCACGTATCTCGAACAAGACACAATTGACATGTTTTACCTGAGTATACGGCCCTATACAATCCACTCCTAGGCCTAAACGTAACTGATTGTAAGTAGCAACCATGTAGTAAAAAGATGGATGCATGAAGTGCTACCTAGATAGAATCAAACATTAGACTTAAGATTTACACGTGCACTTGCATGATCCAATTTCATGATACATGTTCATGTTGACTTATATTTGTTTACTTGATTTCTTGTTTTAAATGCCACTTGTTTCATAATGCCTTGTTCATAATCATGTTTGCATATTGCATTTTTCCTATTTCATGACTCTCGATTCCTTGCTCTTTTCCTGTTTTTCCTTTGTTTAGTTTTGTACTTGTTTTCCTTAGCTTGTACCGCCTGCGGCCCGTGACTTGTATTAACGGGCGTTTTCTTGTTTTCTTTTTCTTTTCTTTTTGTAATAATGTACTTGCAGGCCCAAATGGAGAGTTACCAGAAGGTGTCACTGATCAAGTATTTTAGACTTATTATTTATCATGTTATCTTTAGTTTATGTTTTATTTCATGCAACACTTTATTGTAATCCGGGCTTGTTTGACCCGTAACTATTTGTATTTCCCATTTGTTGGTTATGTTATGAACTATGTCATGAACTTTCATTATTATATTGTGATTTTACATGCCTGTGTGGTTTATTATGTTATCTTGTTGTTGAGTCTACCTGTACAGCTTATGAATGGTGTTTTCGCATTATTCGGTGGACCTTAGTCACGTGCTCGTATTCCCTTATTTTGGGAAGTGGGGCGTGACAAGCATCCAAGGAGAGAGAGAGGGCATTAGAGAAGAAGAATGTTGATTTTCTGCTGGAGTTGGAGAAGGCCCACACTGATGCGGCTTCGAAGGTAAAGGTCGAGGTGGCCAAGGTTCACGAAGAGTGAAAAACTAAGCTGCAAGGGGTGATATTGAAGTCTTATGTCTTAGCGATCTCACATGTGGTGGAGCGCGTTCCCGGTTTCGACGGAAAAAGGCTACCATGTGACCCATTCGACCTGGTGAGCCCTTGGATCCAGACAGGAACGAAAATGGTGAGGTCGGCACTCCTGCGGGTGGTGCGAGGAGTGGCTCTGGGAAGAAGGACAAGGGAAAGGGCACAGTCGGGGGTTCCTTGTCTGTGGTGGCACCGAAGTAGGTGGATGCATGATTCACCTCGACACGTCCTTTATCTTCCAAGATATTCTTGATTTGTTTTGTTTGGGACTTGTCGTTTACTCTTTGTGATGCCTAATTGCAGACTGGTCAATGTATCTTCCATTTAGTATTCGAAAAACTATCTTGTAGATTGGTTATCGGTTGTCGTGTTGCATGTGTTGATGTGCTTCGAAGCGATGCTTGTCCGTGACACTTAGTACTTTAATCCATTATTTGGCTATGCTTTTGGAATTGTTGACAGAAGATCATGGGATCCGGTGAAAAACCTTGTAGCGACGAGGTAGAGCACCATCGCAAGCGACTGCGCATAACGGAGTTGGCAGTCGACCGTTTGCGTGTTCAGTCAGATGAGGACTGGTTGGAGTTTGTCCGCCTTAGTCGGCGCTCATTGGGAGGGATTGAGAGTTAACACTCTTGTATTCCGATCGTCTGATCAACTTGCCAATGCCTCCTAAAGTGACGAAAGACAGTATTGGAAAATGTGCATTACTCAGAGAAATAGTCGTCGAGAAAGACTTGGAGCTATGCCACCTTCAAGTGAGACTTGGTGGGTTACGGACAACAAGCACCTCGCACATCGTCTGTAGCGCCCCAAATTTCTAATATGAGAGCTTAGAAAATAAGTGGCGAAATCCCAGCAATCCACTTCAATACAACAATAAACACCAACAACACCACTAAAATTTTTCTTTTCTTGATTACAACGATTATTACAATTACAGCGGAAGTCTAAACATCTCAACACAAATTTATCTTTTTATTTACAACTCAATAATGATCTCAAATATATCTTAACAATTTTACACCAAACACTAAATAATCCAATTATCTCAAAGCCAACTCAAGCATCCAACCTCCAATCTAAGCAATAACCTGCAACATGTGAGGCTAGAGTTGAACCCTAACCCCCAAACTACGGGGTCAGCCATAAATGGTGTGAGTGGTGACAAATCAAACAAAACATCATAAATGAACTGAAATAATAATATCCAACAAATAATACTCAAACACTAAAGTATGAAGTAACGACCAAAAGAATAAAGGGTGATATCAAATCCAAAGGCCAAGTGTGTAAAAACAGGAAATCCGAATGCATAGAAGTGATTCAAGAAAACTTCATGACTAAATGCTGACAACGATGACTACTAAGAGATGAAGATAAACTATGATAATTTGCCCATGCTTGATCATTCCGGAGATTGATCCCACATCACAGGTATTTCCCTGGATAATTCAGGAGATCATCCCACATCTAAACATAGATTTCTTATCACAATAATACCCCAAAAGCGTCGCCTCGACTCCGATCATTCCGTAGTTCAATCCCACATCTCAAGATAATTACTTGGATAATTCAGGAGAAATATCTCGCATCACAAGTTAACTGCTTGGATAATTCCGGAGATAAATCACACATCACAAGTTAACTACTTGGATAATTCAGGAGATTAAATCCTACATCAAAAGCCATACTGAGGTGCATAACTCAAGTTCTCATTCGTCATGACACTACTAATGCCTGTCCTTATTAGTTTGGGTTACTGAACAAATCTCCTAGAGTAGTGTACCCTACCGGACTAAAAATCTGAATAACTGAAAGTTTGCCTCAATGGGCCTCAACAAATAACTGAACAAATATCTCAACACCGGTATACTAGGGTCACATACCTCTAGAGACTCAAAACAAATATCTGAACAAATTTCCACTTAACAAGTGGCTCAACAAAATATCTCAAAATTATGTTCTTAACTGAACATCTCAAAATCAAATACTGAACAAATGTCTTAAAATCAATTACTGAACAAAACATCTCAAAATCAAACACTGAACAAAATATCTCAAATCAGGTATAAAGATCCTACAGGACCAGTCGACTGCATAAAGGACCAGTCGACTGTCCAGAGGACATATCCCAACATTTTACAAAAATAATCTAAGGCATGACCAGTCGACTTGACATGTTATCAGTCGACTGCCCCGAGACAAATTCAAATAGTCCTCATCAAAATAATCTAAGTATTTGAGTCGACTGAAAGGTCATAGGTCGACTGTCCCGAAAGGACTGAACAAAATTACAGATGGAATACCAGTCGACTGACCTCAGTCTAGGTCGACTGTCCCGAACAAAACTCAAAGACTAAAATACACAGTAGGCTCGTACCAGTCGACTGCTTCGCAGTCCAGTCGACTGTCGGCTACAGATTCCCAAAAATAGGTCTGAACACAAATCAAACAGGGGTTTTCTAAAGATTCACTGATCATAAAAATTAATTGTATCCAGGCCAATAGACATCTCTCAATAATCTCCATCATGGATACATTACTCAATCACTCAAATACTCAAATCTCATATCCTCATGATCTAAACTCTTAATCCTTCGATTAGGGTTTTTCTCATCAAAATGTCTTCCTCAACTCAATCAAAAATCTGAACTACAATCATAAGATCCGGGTGTTTATCATCTGATCATAACACAATCACTTCTTAATATGTCTTCCATCAATACGATCTCATAAATCAACATTTCCTCAACAAATCTTAATATTTCTCATCCATGGTCTAAATATCAACAAAAGTTCTCATCCTCCATATCAATATAAAAGATCCATATCATACATACCATGAGACTAATAAAACAATGGTATAACGATCACAACAAGCATAACAAAAGATCTTGCGTCATTCATCAATCAAAACAAGCAATACAAAGCAAACAAAACAAACCACTCACCTTTGATTTGAAGAAAAGGTTCACAAAAGCTTCTCCTTGCTAGATCCAAGAATCCTCCTTTGTTCTTCCAAAATAATCTCAAGAAATTCTGAATATACTCAATGACGGCTGGGAAAAGGATTTCCCTTATATATGCCGGTTAGAATATTAGGGTTATATTCCCTCTTTTGCAAAATACTCCTTTCCAAAATACATCTTGCATATATAATTCTATTCTTGAAATTTAAATCAAATATCATTTAAGTTAGGATCTAATAGAAAATATATTTCCAAACTTCAACAAATACTGATCGGAATGTCCAGCAAATGCATTTTTGCGCTTTAAACCCTCAAAATGTCAATTTTGCAAATAAGTCCTTCTTTTCTCAAAAATTGCAAATAGGCATAATTAATTTCAGAAAATTCTGGAAAAATACTAAATAATTCTCAAATAATAAATAATGATTTTTCATAAAGAAAACTAAATTTTTCAAACTTCTCAAAAGTCATTTGCACGTGTACAAAAGAATAAATTTCTTAGGAAGTATTTATTAATTCCTCAAAAAATCATTTAAATTCATTTTCAAATAATTAAAATAATATTTGAAAATACGGGGTTCTACATCGTCGATGCAAAAAAGGAACCAATGGTTTGAGCGAAAGAGAGCACCATGACTATTGCAAAAGAGAGTTGTAACACCCCATTTTTTTTAAAAAAAATTCAAAACTAAACCTCCAAATTCAATTCTTTCAATTTCTATGACACTTTAAACATAAACTAAGATAGTTATATTTCAAATAAAATTTTGGCAGAGTTTTTCCTAAAATTTCTGCCTCGAAACACAAAAAGCTTACAAAATTCTACTCTAAATTTTGTAGTTTACAATACAAGCAATATATTCACGGCTCCAGGCCAAAATGAGCAGAAATACACAGGCAGTATAAATATTATGCTCTGGGGACCAACTCATAATAGATTATCACATATCAAATAAAAACCATGAATTTCTTTGAAAACGTAGTAATTTTTTTAGAAAAGAACGTATAAAACACACCACAGGGCCCGGTACTCCACAATGAGATGGGTACGGGTCAAAAACATATCATACCACACCACACTATACTCATCATCGTCATCCACATACTTATACATTCAAAATACAATTTAAACCATAATTTCCACTATTCACATAACTAAATTTGTACATAAATTTTTAAAAATAAAGAAACTACTCAACTAAACTCCATGTCTCACCTCGACACGGCGGAGCACCTGCAACAGTAGGGGATCTAGGGCAGTCCTGGGACTCTCCTAACCCCCCAAATACTAAGGGGTTAGCCATTTCTGTTGTGAGTATAATCAAATATAACTTAACTTGAAATGAATAAATACAGAAAAAACAAAAAACTTTGAAAATACCAACACCTTATATTGTTCAAGAGATTTTTTTGCCCTTAAATAGCATTACTACCTTATATTGTTTATCACCGATTCATTATTGGGAGGTACCAATAAGTTCAGGCGTAATAAACTCTTAAGAGCTAGTTAGGAAAAAGGCTGAAATTGAAAAATAATAATAATAAAACCCCTATATGCAGAAAACCTCACTCACCTTTTTTTAAGGCAGAAAACCGCACTCAACTATGATTGTGAAAAACCACAATCTAACTCTGTTAGGGTTCTGTTCGTTTTTGTCACGTGCAACGCACGTGATTTAAAAAAGGACGAAAATACCTCCTGACTGTTTCTTCTTGTCTAAAATTATAAAAACCCCCTTGAACTATCCTCAATATGCAGAAAACCTCAATCACCTTTTTTTATGCAGAAAACCGCACTCAACTATGATTGCGAAAAACCACACTTTGACTCTGTTAGGGTTTTGTTCGTTTTTGTCATGTGAAACGCACGTGACTTAAAAAAGGACAAAAATACCCTCCGAGTGTTTCTTCTTCTCTTCTTCTTTTCTTCCTCCTTTATTCAGAACCCATTTTTTTTCTTTCTCCCCCAAAAACAAACCCTAATCCCAAATTAGACCCCCTATCTACACTCTCCAACTCCGAAATCAACCTTATCAACCCCAGATCCTTCTTCTTCCCCATCGACAATGCCATCGAATCGACGACGCCATTGAGTCGACAACGTCACAAAGGTCCGATTCAATTCCGCAATTGAAAGATCCAATGTCAGGTAATATGTTCACACCATTCTCTCTTATATTTGAGCTCAATCCGATTCCATTCTCTCTTATATTTGTCGAATTGATTATTTTGATGTATGCATATATGTACATGCAGATTTGAAAACCTCTAAAGCTTCAAGGAGGAACTCACATAATAGTTGCGATGATGGTGGAACCCTAGTGTGTTTTCACAAAGATCCTGCAGTTGTGAAGCTAGCAAGCACTAGTACAAATGCTGGAAGATACTTTGCGGGTTGTCCATATTGGCAAACAGACAAATGCCAATTTTTTTGTTGGGTTGAATTTGTGGGAGTAGCCGAGAAGGGGGAAAAATCTTACTCGGAACTGAAGATGGAAAATGCAAAGTTGAAGCTGGTAGTTGATGAAGCAAGTGAGATGGAAATTAAACTTAGTGCCACTGTTATAGATCTGAAAAAGCGGAAGCATGAGTTGGAATTCGAATGTAATTTGCTGAGAAAGAAGGTGGTGGAGCTGAAAGTTAGATAGGGAACCATGAAGGGATTTACAAGGTGTTTGCATTTGCTTTTCTTGGTTATTTTGTTGTTACTTATTATGAAGTAGAAATGGAAAGGAGAGATTTGTTAAAGTTGTATTAGCTCTTAAGAATTGAATGGATATGTTAGTTTGTGTATCGTTGTAGTTGAGAATAGAATGGATATGTTATTTTGTGTATCGTTGTAGTTGAGAATGGAATGGATATGTTAGTTTGTGTATCGTTGTAGTTGAGAATGGAATAAATTTGTTAGTTTGTGTATCATTTTACTTGATAATGGAATGGATCTATTAGTTTGTGCATCGTTGTAGTTGAGAATGGAATGGATTTGTTAGTTTGTGCATCATTTTAGTTGAGAATGGAATGGATTTGTTAGTTTGTACATCGTTGTAGTTGAGATATGAGTATTGGTTCAGAAATAATGAACTAACTTTGTTGATTGTAGTAGCTAACCGCATTCAACAATCTATATTGATGAGTAAAAGTTCATCTATCTTTTTCTTAGATGATAAAAATCTCACTAAACTATCATGTTTTGATCAAAAAACAGCAATCAAACTTTTTTTTTATTCAGTAACCTCATACAGTAAGGTGATATATCTTGGAAATATAAGCAACCTCATTCCGTAACAATTCATTCATATAAGCAAAAAAACATGCACTTGCACTTGCAGCAATTCATTCATCACTAATTTAGTAACCTCATTTGGTAAACTCATTCATGTAATATGTCTACAATTCATTCACTAACCTCATTAAGTAACCAAAAAAACATGCACTGCAACAATTCATTCATATAAGCAACTAATTCAATTCAACTTACAAAATATTCAGCTTACAAAATATTCAAAATATTCAGCTTACTAATTCAATTCAATTCAATTCATCTTTCAGTGTGATGTGTGTGAACTCGCAAAAAGTCATCGTATCTCTTTTCCTCCAAGTCCAAGTAGAAGCTCTAATCCATTTATGATTATCCATTCTGATGTTTGAGGTCCATCCAAAACCACTACATTTGAAGGAGCCAAATAGTTTGTGACATTTATTGATGACTGTACTCGTATAACCTGAATTTGTTTGATGAAGTCGACAAGTGAAGTTAGTGGCTTGTTTCAAAAATTTCACAAGCATGTTATGATTCAGTATAAATCACAGATTCAAGTTCTTAGGAGTGATAATGGCGGAGAGTACCTGAGTTCGAATCTGCAACAATATTTGGTGGAACACGGTATTGTTCACCAGACTACATGCTCATATACACCTCAACAGAATGCGATTACAGAAAGAAAAAATAGACTTGCTCGAGGTGGTCCGTTCTTCTCTTATCCATGGAAATATGCCACTCATTTATTGGGGAGAAGTCTTTGCTTTTGCTGCATACTTAATCAACCGAGTTCCCTCTAATATCCTAAACTTCCTCATACCATTTTAAGCATTAACTGAAGCTGTGAATGCACCAAAAGTCGTCAACTTGCCACCTCGTGTGTTTGGGTGTGTTGCATTTGTTCATCTTCATCAACATGAACACAATAAGTTAACTCCTCGAGCCACTACAAGAAAAACCCTTTTTCGCAACGAGGTTTTGGCAACGACTTTTTAGTCGTTGTGAAAATTAGTTACGGCAAAGCGAAAGTCGTTGCTAAAAATAAAATAAAATTTTCCCGGGCCTTTGCACATCGCCGCCAGATTGTGTGTAAATTGGAAACGATAAATGTCGTTGCGTATATTTCCTTATATCTACTGCAACGACAGTATTGTTGTCAAAAATATTATAAAAAAAAATTAACTTAATATCCCCCACCCCACTAAATTCTCCAAACCCTGGCCGCCACAAAATTTTCCTAATTCCCCAAACCCACCACACCAAATATCGTATCTTTCCTAATTCCCGCCACCACCACATCCCGCCCTAGCATCGATTGTGTGTAAATTGGAATTTTCCTAATTCCTCATATTCCAATCGAAGATCGCGCAAGTCTTAGATCCGTCAAACCCTACATTTCGATCTCTTCTCCTCCCCCAAATCGGTAATAAAAATCTCTCCTTTTTCTCCTCCATTCTCCCAAAATCTCAGATCTACCCCTAACCCTAATTGTAGGCTTCTGATCATGGAAGCGACCCCCTCCTCCAACTCTGCCACCGCCGCGGCGGCCAAATGGAGGAGTGACTTTTCCCGCATTTTCCAGTACTACCTTAACCGGTGAACACTGCACGCGATGGGACGGTGGGTCGGAACCCTGGCCGTGGCGGCGATGTACGTGCTGAGGGTGTACCTTGTTCAGGGTTTCTACATTGTGTCGTACGGTCTGGGAATCTACGTGCTGAATTTGCTAATAGGGTTTCTGTCACCGATGGTGAATCCGGAGATCGAGGCGCTGGATGGGCCGTTGCTGCCGACCAGGGGGTCCGATGAGTTCAAGCCGTTCATTCGGAGGCTTCCCGAGTTCAAGTTCTGGTGAGTTTCTTGAATTCTTGGTTCTTGATCTGGTATGGGATGGTAGTTTTGTTAAGAATGTGAAATAGCGGGTGGTGTCTGGTACAATAAATCGAAATTTCTACATAAGTTAGTTTATCATGTTTAGTTATAAGGGTGTTAATTTGATGCAGGTATCTCTTCATGTAAGTGCAGATGATATTTAATTTGTTTAATCAGTTTCTTGAATTTAAATATGAAGGTGACAACAACCAAATCAGCTATGAGAATATAGATTTTACTTGAGATATTGTAGAGTCATGTTCTTTAAAAGAGACGGATGTCGCAAGACAAGATTGCGCCATTCTTCCTTATCAATTTTCCGATCATGTTTTGTATCAGCTTCTTCAAATGTCTGCAACAAGAATAAAGAAAGAGGTTCACTGGTTGATAATTTATCTGAAGTCAGATGATAGCCAATAGAGAAGAAAAATGCAAAACTCATAATGCAATAATGAAAATCAGGATAAAGTGTGTATAAATATGCTTAAACGAGACAGTCAATGAGATGACTCTTTTATTAGTATTTTTGCTGTAAGAACAATGAGATTGGACATTTTAAAGAAATCATACAACAAATTCGGAATTGTAAAATGAAAATGAATCTCGTTAGTGTACATTGCCTTCATTGATTGATGGACATAAAAGATTTTTTTGCTTTCTGGAGGAAAGTTTCAGCTCAGAGCATCATGAGCTCAGAGCATCATATGCTAACAATAGTTGTTAAGGTCAGAGGTTGACTCCGTTTTAGCTGTAGCTAACAGTAGTTGTTAAGGTCTCAAGTTTGACGTCTAACTGGTTAATCACGTCTCTTACTGAGATGGCTCCTGGCCACGTCTGTCTGTCTCGGCCTCTTTCCCCTAGTATCTAATATTCATTGTCCAATATATGATTGGTTCTCGGATATAGAAAGAAATTTTGATTTGTTTGGTCCCATGAAAACGCAAATGAATACAACAATTAAGGATTTAGGATTGATTTTCTTGATGCCATATATAGTTCTTATTAGCATTATATATATGCAGTGCTGAGCATGTGAACATGTCTATGAAATGAGGAATGTCACTTTCCACTAAGGCCTTCTCCCATTATAGTAGTAGATATATATATATATATATATATATATATATATAAGAACTGTGCCAAATGCCAATAGACTTTTCTATTATTAGAATCTAGACTCAAACCTGTGCTTCTTCATGTACATATATAGGAATCCAGAACGCCTGGTGTTGTATAGTGATTCTTTCTTTCACAAGTCTGGATATAGCCATCTTGTTTTTTTTAAAGGAAGAAATTTATTATCTTCCCTGCCTATTTGCTTCATTTGTTTGAGTCTAGATTCTATAAAAATATGATCTATATGTTAGAAATAAAAACGAATGCAAGATAATTTAATTTGATTCGACTTGAATGATTATGAATGAATGCAAACCATCCAGAATATCCATATAGAATCGAAGATTTTACAAGATTGAATTCACTTCTCGTTGAAATCAGTGGCTGGTTTTGTTAATTTGGTTAGACAATGTTTGTCTTCTTTCCGAGCCTAATTATGTTTTAATTAGCAGATATGGAAATTGAGCAATATTTGCACACTTATGTTGTATAAGTAATCAAATACTTGTGTTGTTGTCGTCCCAGTACCAACCATGTATATACAGATGTATTACATATGTGCTAAAAAGATAAGCTGAACATTTTGTATAGCAAATTTTGGGATTAGGGGTGGTCAATTTGTTCGGGAGAGAAGAAGCAATGGAACCCTAGGTCTCACAGACCAAACAGTTACCTAGAAGGAAATTAGAGAGCAGAAACAAGTAGGGAAGTGAAGAAGCCTTCAGTAGGAGAAACACATGTGACTGCTTCTGCTACCAAGTCTAGAAAAGAAAAGAAAAAAGAAAAAAGAAAAAAAATGAGGGACAGTTCCTCAATCACACAACAGATCCATCCATTAATCAAAACTTTGACCTCACTTAAATTTGATTTTGCTATGCATGTTTACAATGTTGTTTGATGCCTTAATAAGGAACCTATATTTTCGTTGCAAGGGAACTGCATTAAAAGGTTATTGTAAAGGAAGACAGCAACTTAAGCAACAAAACTTGATCAATGAGCAACAAAAGAAGATTGAAGAGCAGCAGAAAATGATAAAGGAGTTGCAAGAAACTCAAGAAAGAACAGCAAGACAAATTGAACAACAAAAGAAAGATATGCAGCGTGCAATGGATGCAATGAAATAAGAATTGTTGGCACAACTTACAAATAGAGGTGCATGAAATTCCTCGAATGATCAAGGTACTATTAATTTTAGTGGCACTATTATGCTGTATTGTTTTGTGCATACAGGTTCCAATAGTTTTGGCAATCTTTCATAGTTTCATTGTATACTGCTGGACTAATCATTATTTCAAATATGTAGGTACCACGAGAAGGAACTGTATTTGGAGAATTAGGGAATGAAGCCATTGGTCCGGGAGCATATATTTTTGTATCATATTTTGACAGTGTATGATTTAGTTATATCTTATATGATTTAGCTGTTGGTTTAGGTTATTAACTCTCCAACATCAACCCCAATTTTTTGCTACTTGTATTTTCTGAGAATATTCATCCCAAAATGTTCTTTTGTTCTAAGTTGATTCAGTTCTTTCAATCTTGCATTCAATTTTTGTTGCAATGTTTAGATGTCAAGAGAATATTAGAAAACATGGTTAAGCTTATTATGCACTGGAAATGATTATGAGATACTTAGATATCTTTTTGAGAAGTTGATGGTTGTAATATTTTGGGCATTGCTTCTTATATGTGACATAAATGTAATATAGTAATGCAAAGCAATTATAAAAATAATTGCAAAACAGTCGAGCTTTATCAACGACAGTAGTCGTTGCCAAAATAGAAAATGTAAGGCAACGACAATAATTCATTGTGAAAAAAATATCTTTAGCAACGACATGAGTCGTTGCCAAATATATGAAGTATGTTTGGCAACGACAAAGGTTGTTGCGATTGATTTTATACCATAACACGGGTGGAATTAGGTATGGCAACGACAAAATATATTGCAACAGCAATGTCGTTGCAAAAAAACCTATGTTTGGCAACGACAGCAAGTCGTAGTCACAATCTTTCGCGACGCCCGGACGCGCAATGACCTTGCAACGACAAATATCGTTGCCAAAAATATTTTTCGCAACGACAAACGAGTTTTAGCAACGACATTTGGTGTTGCGAAAAAGGGTTTTTCTTGTAATGAGCTGTCCGCTGTGTTTTCGTGGGATATGCACATGACAAAAAAGGGTACCGGTGCTATCACCCACCAACTCAAAGGATGTTTGTGACTATGGATGTTGTGTTCCATGAAGATGAGATGTATTTTTCTTCTTCTACGACTAAACATCAGGGGGAGTACCGAAGTGAAGTCCAAACTCTTGGGGTATGATGAAGGAGTTAGTGAAGTTCAGACTCTTGAGTATGATGAAGTAATGTAACACCCCGAATTCCAAAATACAATTGAATTCGAAGTTCCACAGGATCTTTACACTTCTTTCGTACAATTTTACAAGGAAATAAAAATATTTCTTATATCAGAGTTACATTACATTTTGACATTGTCACAGCGGAAGCAATTTTACAATAATTTACATGAAACAACATTTAAAACAATCTTGCGCAGCATGTATACTTCAATTGTGTCAAGCATCTTTTCCCTGCATATAAAACTGTAGGCGCGTCAATTCATTCAACTGACGGAATATTATACATGGCCATCCTCTCTATGCTGGAAACAGTATAACGATTCTCAATACTTAACAAACCGCAAACTTATCACAAACAAAGCTAAAGGGACTATCCTATTGATGTCGTGTTGTGAAGGTGCACTAAGTCCTAAATGCAATTATTTGTATTATATGATACTAATGCGCACTTGTTCAGAGTCTATGCAGCCCATACTATATAGCATTAATATTTCCTACACAAACATCACAAATCATATTAGATTGAATAGCATTAATATTTATATTACATATTTGTTTAGATAAAATATCAATTTTTACAGTTAAAATAGTAATAGGATCAAGTTCAAAAACTCCAGCAACTTTTCTTGGTATTGTACTTGTAACACCCCGCAAAATTGGAAATGACAATTTTGCCCTCGTGTGGTACGCACGTGTATTTTGTACCGTTACTGTAATATCTGTAATGTGTTTCACTATGTATCTTTGGATTCCGACTATCTATGCATTTTCCATCTTCTCAAATTTATTTTTATCTTATTTGAGTCAACTCAAATATAAAATTCCAATCTCTGTATTTGTACGTGTTTTATACGTATTATCGATGCATGTATCGATTACGTATTTTTCCACCGTAACGTGTAATATTTTCTATGTGTTTCAACTATTTGTTTAATGACGTATTCGAATTCATTTTATAAATAGAAATTCATTTTTTCTCTTATTTTAATTAAAATGTTTTTATATGTGCGGTGCACTTGTTTTCTATGTACGTATTGATTACGTTGTGGAATATGTAAAAATTAATAAATATATTTTTCTTATGTTGTATTTCGAGTATCTTTAAATATTTTTCCGTTGATAAATTCGATTTCGCATTTCAATATTTTTACGTGCGACGCACGTTTTTGCAGTGCACGTATTTAGGCGTATCCGTTTTCAAAATAAAATTTTAAAGTGTGTGTGTGTGTTTATTTTATTTGTGCATGAAAAATCTAATTTATAATTAAACTAAACTAATTTTGCTTAAACAATTACTATACATTATAACCTACATTTTAAATTATATATATATATATATATATATATATATATATATATATATATATATATATATATATATATATATATATATATATGAAGTGTGTGCAAGTGCAATGCACGTGCACGTGTTTTACATGGAAAGTGGTAGGCCGGCTATTTTGGAATGGAGGGGAAAAAAACAAGGTTTTGAATTAGAGAGTGGATTAGTGGGTGTATTAGTGGGGGGTAGTTAATGTAACTATCTCCTAAATTTCTTATATAATCACCAACTCATTCTCTCCTCATCTCTCCCTTCTTTCTCCTCTCTGCCATTTTCGAAACCTCCAGCAAGTCCCCTGTTGTTTTCTCCACTCACATACAAACATACATACCTATACTTCCCACCATTCAAAGTACATGTATATATGTAGATATATGTAACACTTTACTATCAGTTTGTCACGTCTTGACGAGTGAAGGCCTTCTGGTTGATGTCCCTATTGCTCTACCGAAATGGAAGTTGGGGGTTTTTCTTTGTGCACGAATTTCAAGGAGGCAAATTGGAGCTTCTCTTGGAGTTTATTTCTAAGGATTAATTGAATACATCAATGCTTCTTTGGATGGGTATTTCTTAAATCCTTTCTAATTTAGAAGTATAATGCATGCTAGTTGATAAATGGTTTAATTGTTAAATTTTGATTGGTATGATAAATGTAGATTGCTTAATTTACTCTCAAAAAAATTGATGCACGTTGTAAGAAAAAGCTAAAATTTGTGATTGATGAAAAAAATGCATGTTAGATGAAAATTTTATGAAGTAGGCTGTAAGTGAAATTAAAGTATGTGAAAATAGAAATTCAAATCGTGCAAAATAATATATAGAATGCCATGAAAAATTCTAATTTTCTACTTATTAGGAAAATTGTGAAAAGAAACTAAAATTTCGCTTGATTAGAATTGATATTGAAATTTTGGGAAAAAATCTCATCATGTTAATTTCTATTAAAAAGAAAAAGAATTCTACGAATATGTAGTAGAATAATACTTTACAATTTAGTGAACGTGTATGGTGTTTGGGATATTCTTAATTTTGTTACATATCTTTAAATTGCAAGAAATTTGCTTTGATACCTAAACAATCAGTAAATATTTGTTACTGTGCTTTTTAAGTGTGTGGTATGAGTAAATAAAATTGGCGTAATGAATCGAAATTCGGTTGATTGTTATGTTTTAAATAAATGAATTAGGCCGAGACTGGATACCTAAAGAAT
Source organism: Hemerocallis citrina (assembly GCA_017893485.1). Taxonomy (NCBI): domain Eukaryota; kingdom Viridiplantae; phylum Streptophyta; class Magnoliopsida; order Asparagales; family Asphodelaceae; genus Hemerocallis; species Hemerocallis citrina. The sequence goes on along the minus strand of JACEHZ010000463.1, from coordinate 527,967 downwards.
TTAACCTTATATCATATCAGTTAGTCACTCTGGACTTATTGGTCTTCGGGTGTACTTTGGGTCTGTTACTGTTCATGGGCGGAGGCTTTGGCTCTGGGTTCGAGTCTTGTTAGAGGCTCTGTTTTTATTTTCGAAGTTTGATTTTTCCACAGTAACACAGTGCGCCGGTATGTAAGGAAATTAACTGAACTTCCTTTCAGTTAGTCACTCTTGGACTTCTGGTCTTCGGGTACGCTTTGGGTCTGTTACTGTAGCTTGGCGGGGTTGGTCTTGGTCTTGGGTTCGAAACCGATAGCCCTCTTTTTACTTTATTTTTTATTTTTATTTTTTTGAGTATTTTGAGTTTTAAGAGCAATAAAAATTCGAAAAAAAATTCTATTTAATTCTCTAAAATTAATTAGACTTTATAAAAAATATTTCCACAATATTTTGATGTTTTTTGTGAGAATTGGAAATGGATTTCACATTAAAAAATTTGTTGAAGAACTCGAGGATTTAATTAAAAATGTGAATTTTGTTTGATTAAAGGAAGATAAAAAATTTGGCTTACAATTGGATTTTCTTCTCGTTGAGATTCTGTAGACTTTATTTTTTATTAAGAGAATATTTGAAATGCACACAATGTTATAAGTGATTAAATTGATAAAAGAAGTTGAAATGAGATACTTCATGTTATGAGATTATGAAGAAATATTTTCTTTGAGAAAGACTTTATAAATAAAGAAATTGAAATATTATTTTGAGATTGAATATAACATATTGTTGATCTCTAGAATGAGATAGTTGTTGGAATCTAGAGGCTAGGTGAGACCCTTAGAAACCACAGTTGTTATTAAAATGAATTTGAGAGCTAACCAGTGTGGGTTGAGCATCTCTTGAGAAGTAGCCAGTTGGGCTGACTGTCTTTTTTGTTTGGTTTAAGTCCGATAAGGTGAGCTAGCTCTAGGTTGTGATGATTTTATTATAAAACAAATTAAAAACTTAAGGACCACACTATAGTGAAGGTGTGATGAAAGTAAGAGAAAAGCACAAGGGCCTCGGATTCACAGTTTGAGAATTTTCACAGGCTATCTATATGATGCATCATGTCATGACGTGAATCAGATTCACGATTTGAGAATTTTCACAGGCTATCTATATGATGCATCATGTCATGATGTGAATCTATCTCCAGAATTATCGGGATCGTGGTGATGCTTGTGGGGTGCTTGGTGACTACGTAGTGCCATCGTTCCATGACGGAGGCAAATTGTCCATAGGTTGTCTACATGATGCGTCATGTCATGACGTAGGATTCCCCTCCAGGCTGTCTGGACATGGGCTCGTAACTCATAAAACATCTAAGATACTTACCATAGTTACCGTAGTAGTTAAACTCATAACGAAGGATTCAACCTTACAAGATGAAGTACGGTTAAGGGCTTGCCCTCGGATTTATGTAGAATGGGATGCATAAGTTCGAACAAGTGTGCATTAGTGTCATGAAATATAAATAACTGCATTAAGGTTAAGGTCACAAGCACACACGACATCAATAGGATAGTCCCTCTTTAGTTTTGTCTGTGATCAAGTTTGTGATTGTCAAAGTTTAAAGAATCGTTATACTTTCGGCATAGCGAGGATGGCCGTGTATAATATTTCGTCGGTTGTAAGCAACTGACGTGCCCACAGTTTCATATGCAGAACTTGGAATTTGCAAGAAGATAAAAAGATGAATTTGATGCCGATGATTACTTAATTGTTAAATTTGTTACAATTGTACATTTATCATTGTTATATTTTATTTAATTTCCGGTGCATTATGATGTAAAAAGACTTTAATGTAATAAAAGTTTTAAATTTCTTTTAAAATTGTACGAAGTGAAGTGTAAAGATCCTGTGGAACTTCGAATTCAGGCTTATTTGGAATTCAGGGTGTTACAGTACTCTCTAAAGACCACTGATAATTATTAGATATCATCTCTTCTAAAAGTTCATAGACTGTTTCTTGAGTTTTGGTCATTAGTGCACCTCCAGCTGCTGCGTAAATCATAGATCGATTTGTAACTCCCAAACTATTGTAGAATATTTGTATTTGTAGCCATTTTGGAAGTTCATGATGAGGACACTTTCTCAACAACTCTTCATACCTCTCCCATGCATTATACAAAGACTCAGCCTCAAATTGAGTGAATGTGGTAATATCATTCCTTAGCTTCGCTGTCTATGCCGGCGGAAAATACTTAGCTAGAAATTTTTGCGTAAGTCCCTCCCAAGTAGTAATCCTACCGGGTGGTAGAAAATTTAGCCAAGCCTTAGCCTTATCTCTTAGTGAAAAAGGAAAGAGTCTCAATCGAATTGCATCATCTGACACTTCATTATGCTTGAAAGTGTCACAAATTTTTAGAAAGTTTGCAATGTAAACATTAGGATCCTCGTGCGGTAGTCCTCCAAATTGAACAGTCTGTTGAATCATTTGAATGATCGCCAGTTTAATCTTAAAATTGTTAGCTTCAATAACCAGCCTCTTTATGCTTGATGTCGCTCCATGAAGTGAAGGCATAGCATAGTCTCTCAAAACCTTGTTCTCATCATTCTCCATGATAATGTACTTGTATGTCCTGAAATATAAGTATTAAAAAAATAGAAAAACTAAAAATAAAATAAAGTAAAAATAAAAGTAAGTCAAAAGAAAATGAAGAGGTAAAATAATAATAACAATAATAAAATTTCAAACTAGTAATAACCTAGCAATTTTCAATATCAATAAAAGAATAACTAGTCCCCGGCAGCGGTGCCAAAAACTTGATGTGAATATTTGCAAGTGTACAAAATCACAACAAGTAGTATAGTTAAGTGAAAAAAGTGTCGAACCCACAAGAACTAATTATTTTATCGAGTACCGAAATTACTAGATCTACAATTTGGAAAATTGAAATTCAATAAAGAAAACAATTAAATTAAATTAATCTAAAGAACTAACTAAATTAATTAAAAGGGGCGGAATCTGAAATTTGGTAGTTTGTTAATGGAAAAACAAATTCTAGGGCTTTTGATTTCACCTAGTTAATCCCACACAATTTATAATTCCATGTGAATAAAAAGATTATTTTTCCAAGTTGTAGACCAAAATCCCCAAATTATTCAATATTCTCTCTCAAGCAATATCGAAAATATTCTTAACTAATTATTTGTCATAGTTTATGCACAAATTACTAATTGAAAATTTATTATCTATAGATTTCTTAACGGTCACATTAATATCGGTTCGCTCTTGTAACGGTGTTTAATTTTATTTATTCAAAATCACAAATTACCAGTTCGGTCTCTCCATGATTTAATAGATCATACAAAAGTTGGTCAACCAATTGTAATCATTAAGAACAAAAATTAAACACACAACTATGAAAAAATAGAAAAATAATATGGAATTAAAATTGTGTCATCAAAACTATGCTACATCAAAGCCCTCGAAAATTAAATTTAGTTCATAATAAAATTGCAGCTAACAAAAATAGAATTTGATTGCATAATAAAATTAGACTAAGAAGAAAAAAGAAAGAACTCGTATTTTTGAAGACCGAAATTGATATCTCGAAATCCGTGCACTCTCTCTCTCTCTCCTTCTCTATCTGTTGTGTTCTTGAAGTCCACGCCGCCACCTACCATGTACCCCTGCACACCAAGGCTCCAAGTCAGAAACCCTGTTCTCCTTCTTTCTCTCCTGTGTCCCTTCTCTCTCCTCGATGACAGCGCACGCCAGCACTCAGACCGAGTCCTTTGTCGCTGACGTCGTCATTGACATTAGCCATTTTGTCTGCTTCTCTGATGAGTCGCTGACGTGGCGCTTCGATAGCTGAGTCGCCAACCCAACTTCGCAACGTCTCTCTCTCTCTGTTCTGACCTGTTTTAATTTTTTAATTTTTTTTATTTAATAGAGAAGTCAGCCGTCGCTCTCGTTAAGCGTTCTTTTTAATTGCTTAATGGCTGCTCTATTTATAGGGATCCGAACGTGGGTATTAGAGTTTATTTTTGCAGAAAACCCCACATCTTAATTTATTTGTTTCCTTATTTGATTTGCTCTTTATTTCTTGCTTCTTTTTCTTCTCTTTCTTTTCTTCAAGCACGTGCTGCACACACACAAAATAAAATCAGAATCTATGATTTAAAAATAAAATAAAATTAATTAGTTTAACTTAATTAAACTAACTAATAATCACATTCGCTCTTTTAAACCTTTTTAAATGTGTTTATTTCTTTTTCACACTCTATTTACAATTAAAATTTCTATTTTTGCTTTTCATATTGCCAAATTGTAAAATTCAAGTTTCAACAAAAAATAATAAATCATTCTGCTTGTTTTGTTTATTGATTTTTACCAAAAATCTTTACCTTTTGCATCAAAAAATCTTATTCCTTCAAAAATAATTAATTAATTGAAATCTATAGAAATGAGATGAATTATAAACAAGATAGATGAATACAAACAATTTTTATGGATAAATGAGTACTGATATTTATATAAAAATTAGACACATCAATGTCACCGAAAAAGTTGTCTCTGGCAGTTAGAGAGAGAAGCTCCCATTTTTAGAAAGAAAGCAAAATGAAAAAAATGAGGAGAGTGTGGAAGTTTTATAGAGCAACTGACGACGCCTCAAAATTCCGCAAAAGAACCCTAACCGTCGAATCTTATCATCAAGATCTAACGGCTGAAAAGATTTCAAACGCCTCGATTCTCTCTCCCCCCCCCCCCCCCCCCGATGTCAGCATCACACGTGTAACGCCCTAGCTTTCTCTCAAGCTGGGGGGCTCGACGCTCGACATGTACCTCGAGCAACGTCATTGCTTTCTCATAAGTTTAAAAGGATTGGCGCTCGACAAATACAGCGAGCACAGCCCTAGCTTTTCCAACAAGCTATAGGGCTCGACGTGTACCTAGAGTTATGCCCTGGCTTTTCACAAGCTTCGGGGGGGCTCGATGCTCGGCATGTGCCTCGAGCCACACCCAGGATTTTCACAAGCTTCAGGAGCTCGACGCTCGGCAAGTGCCTCGAGCCATGCCCTAGAGTTCAATGGCTAGGGGGCTCGATGCTCGGCATACGCCTCGAGCCGCATCCTGACTCGTCACAAGCTTCAGGGGCTCCACGCTCGGCATGTGCCTCAGGCCACGCCTAAGCTTTCACTAACTAGGGGACTCGACGCTCGACATGTGCCTCGAGCCACACCCTATCCTTTCACCAGCTTCAAGGGCCCGATGCTCGGCATATGCCTTGAGCCACGCCCTAGCTTTCACTGATCAGGGGGCTTGACGCTCAACATGTGTCTTAAGCCACACCCTAGCTTTTCACAAGCATCACAGACTTGACACTCGGTATATGCCACGAGCCACACCATAGCTTTCACTGACCATGGGGCTCGACGCTCGGCATATGCCTCGAGCCACACCCTAGCTTTTCACAAACTTCAGGGGATCATCGCTCGGCATATGCCTCGAGCCACACCCAGGCTTTTCACAAGCTTCAGGAGCTCGACGCTTGGCATGTGCCTCGAGCCACGCCCTAGTTTTTCACAAGCTTCAAGGCTCGACGCTCAGCATATGCCTCGAGCCACACCCAGGCTTTTCACAAGCTTCAGGAGCTCGATGCTCAGCATGTGCCTCGAGCCACGCCCTAGTTTTTCACAAGCTTCAAGGCACGATGCTCGGCATATGCCTCAAGCCACACCCTAGCTTTCACTGGCTAGGAGTCAATGCTCGGCATGTGCGTCGAGCCACGCCCTAATTTTCACTGACTAGGGGGCTCGACGCTCGACATGTGCCTCAAGCCGCATCCTGGATTTTCACAAGCTTCAAGGGCTCGACGCTCGGAATATGCCTCGAGCCACACCCTAACTTTCACTGACAAGGGGGCTCGATGCTCGACATGTGCCCCGAGCCACACCCTAGCTTTTCACAAGCTTCAAGGGCTCGATGCTCGGTATACACCTCGAGCCACACCCTAGCTTTTGCTGACTAGGGGGCTCGATGCTCGACATGTGCCTCGAGATACGCCCTAGTGTTCACTGACTAGGGGGCTCGACGCTCGGCATGTGCCTCGAGCCATGCCCTAGTTTTCACTAACTAGGGGGCTCGATGTAACACCCCGAATTCCAAAACAGACTGAATTCGAAGTTCCACGGGATCTTTATACTTATTTCGTACAATTTTATAAGGAAATAAAAAAAATTTGTTACATCAGAGTTACATTATACCTTTACATTATTACAACGGAAGCAAATTTTACAGTAATTACATGAAACAACATTTAAATCAATCTTTGAGCAGCATGTATACTTCAATTTGTCAAGCATCTTTACCCTGTATATAAAACTGTGGGTGCATCAGTTCATTCACTGACGAAATATTATACACGGCCATCCTCTCTATGCCGGAAACAGTATAACGATTCTCAATACTTAACAACCACAAACTTGTTCACAAACAAAGCTAAAGGGACTATCCTATTGATGTCGTGTTGTGAATGTGCACTTAGTCCTTAATGCAATTATTTCTGTTATATGATACTAATGTGCACTTGTTCAGAGTCTATGCAGCCCATACTACATAGGTCTGAGGGCAAGCCCTTAACCGTTTTTCATCTTGTAGGGTTCAATCCCTCGCCATGACTTAATCTACTACTGTAACTACGGTAAGTATCCTAGATGTTCTATGACCTATGAACTCATGTCTAGGCGCCCTGGAGAGAATCCTAACGCACTGACATATGACTCATCATGCAGGCATCCTGTGGTAATTCAGTGCCTACCATAGACATGACACCACCCGCAGTCTCCAAACACCCCATGAGCGTCGCCACCGGGACGGTACTCTGGAGCAGTATCCACGTCCTATCATGATGCATCATGGGACCCTATGAATACTCTCACGCTGCCAATCCAATGGCCCTCATACTCAAGGTTTTTCTCTTACTTTCATCACATCTTCACTATGTAACTAGTCCTTAATTCAATTGAATCATGAACAAAATCAATTCGCCAGAGTTAGCCCTTCCACTATACCGGTCTTAAACATCCGTTCAATACGACCCAAATCTTGGTCCTTTCATTTCAAAATTTCATTTCAATATCGGTATGAGGCTTAACTACACTCTAGTTCTCAATTTCAATTCACAATCGCAAAATCGAATAAGTCTTTTTCATGATTAACATTAATTTTCCTTTCATGTTCATAGCATTTGCATATTCATGCTCATAAAATCTGTCATAATTCATCATAACATTCAATTTCACTTTCATGTACAAACTCATGCATAAACAAAAGAATTCGTTTTTCTAACTTGTCACATTCATAGCTCATTTAACCACCATGAAATTTACCGTACTGTCATTGTATCAAAAATTCACACTTTCATTGCCAAAACTCATTTCAAAACTCTCTCAACAAAGCATGTATTTTTCTTTATTCAGAAACAATTTAAACCAATAAAATAATAAGTTCTTTCTTGCCAAAAATAGTCTCAAATTCTTATTTATACTAGACCACAGGTTATAGAAAATTATCTCACGAAAATCCAGACATTAGTTGAAACTTCAGGGAAGTCGACTGTTAAAGCATGGATAGTCGGCTGTTTTGTGAGGATTTACAACTCGAAAATCATTGGTCATGGTAGTCAACTGTCACAGTGTAGTCGGTCGACTGATCCGCAGGGTTTGAACTTGAAGACAAATACTCAGAGCAGTCGACTGTTTCAATCTAATCGGTCGACTGTTCCGCAAAGATTTGATCTCGAAAATAAATACTCAGAGCAGTCGACTGTTACAATCTAATCGGTCGACTGATGCTACTAGGTTTTCAAATTCCCAAAATATTTTTAGTTATTTTTCTTCTCTTTTTGAGTCAAAACTCTCCAGATTTTAATGTATATAAAAACACAGTAAACTAGTATTTTTAAATTCATTACTTGCTTATAAAACATGCATTTTTGATCTTATTTTAAGTTCTATGTCCATACTTTCGATATTGAGAACAAATCATAGTTGCACACAATTTGAATATAAATTTCTACAAAAATACTTCATTCCTTCATCCTTTCATTTATTAGCAATCAACAACCCTTTTAAAACATCAATTTCTCATCTTTCTACAATAGAGTTATCTTAATTTAAACAATCACTTTCACAAGATACATTCAACTTTGTCTCAAAAGTATAGATTTTCTTCACACAATATGGTTCTTAAATATCTAGCATGGCAAAACATGATATCTTCTAGCATTTCAATTCATAATTTATCAACTAGCAATTATTTCAACAAACATCTTCTAAATTATCAATTCATCTCTACATAAGCAAACATTGAGTCAATTTCACTTAAGTTTTCATTAATAATTCTATCAAAGCATTCCCAGCATGGTAACTAGAATTAGAAGTATGAGAAACACACACCTATTTGGAGAAAAACGAATAGAAAGCTCCTAGAAATCTATATAATAAAACACAAAGAAAGCTATCAAGTGGCTCTCCTTCAATTCCCCAAAAATCAAAGGCCCAGATCTAACCTTACGAAACATATTTTCCCCCCAAAAGTTTCCCCCCAAAACTCAAATTCAAATCCCCCACCCAAAACAACAACTACATTTATTTAATTATTTTCTCTCTCTCTCTCTCTCTCTCTCTCTCTCTCTCTCTCTCTCTCTCTTCCTCCCTTTTCTATTCAAAAAATTAAGAAAATAAAATTTTTTAAAATCTTTAAAAAATTAAAAATTAAAAACCTTTTTAAATAATTCAAAAAAATCAAAAAAAATCATATAATATGTTTTTTGCTGGACCCCCAAAAGTTTCTCATATAATATGTTTATTACTTCAATCAATTTGCTGGACCTCCAAAACTATTTTATATGATTAAAAAAGGTGCACCGTTCCAAAGACGTGCCGTAGGCACGTGTCAACGGGCAAACCTAGTCTCCTATAATGCACGAATGGATCCTTCTCCTCCTAGGTTGTACCTCAAAGTTGCCTCCTCCTCCTTGGTGTAGCAAACCCGAGCCTCTCCTAGTGCACTTCCGGCCTCCTCTTGGATGAGCACACACACAAAAATCTCCTCAATCTTTTACTCACCAAAACTCTCAATCTTTCCTCACTCTAATTCTTTTCTTTCTTTTAATCAACTTTCTAGTGTACTAAATGAGAAGAACTAGGGGGTATTTATTCATTTTTTGGGTGAGAATAGATGGCTAGGATTAAATCAAATAGTTAGAGATCAAATGCTAGGATGAGTTAGCAAGTTGTAGCAACTACCCATGATGAGATAACTACCCCTCCACTAGCTCCATCTCTCCCTCTCTCTTTGTCCATTATCCGGCCTAGTGTAAGGTGTGCAATGCAAACCCTAGTGCTTGCACGTGCCAACTAGTGTACATGTGCATCAAAATTTATTTGTTCATGAAAGAGTCTACAATACAAGTTAAATTATTTTAAAAGAGAAATAAGTTAAATGGGCTCACTAATGGGCCAATTTAACCATGGATTTAAATAATTAAAATAATTAATTAATAAAGTTGGCTAAAAAGACAATTTGGGCTTTAGATTTTAATTAGGCTTTAAAAGAAAATATTTTTTTGAAAAAATAAGGGAGAACAAATACTATAAAAATATTTTATACGAAAATTTATACAAATGAAATCACACGTGCAAAACACATAAAATCACAAAAATCTCATAAATGAAAACTAGGGTGTTACACTCGACACTCGGCATGTGCCTCGAGCGGCATCCTGGCTTTTCACAAGCTTCAAGGGCTCGATGCTCGGCATATGCCTGGAGCCACGCCCTAGCTTTCACTGACCAGGGGGCCCGACGCTCAGCACATGCCTCAAGCCACACCTTAGCTTTTCACAAGCTTCAAGAGCTCGACGCTCGGCATGTGCCTCGAGCAGCATCCTGGCTTTTGACAAGCTTCAGGGAGCTCGACGCTCGGCATATGCCTCGAGCCACACCCTAGCTTTCACTGACCAGGGGGCTCGACGCTCGGTATGTGCCTCGAGCCACACCCTAGCTTTTCACGAGATTCAAGGACTCAACGCTCGACATGTTCCTCGAGCCACGCCCTAGTTTTCACTAACTAGGGGGCTCGACGCTCGGCATGTGACTCGAGCCATGCCCTAGTGTTCACTGACTAGGGGTCTCGACGCTCAGCATGTGCCTCGAGCCGCATTCTGGCTTTTCATATGCTTCAGGGGTTCGACGCTCGGCATATGCCTCAAGCCATGCCCTAGTTTTCACTGACCAGGGGGCTCGACGCTCAGCATGTACCTCGAGCCACACCCTAGCTTTTCACGAGCTTCAAGGGCTCGACGCTCGGCATGTGCTTCGAGTTACGCCCTAGTTTTCACTAACTAGGGGGATCGATGCTCAGCGTGTGCCTCGGGCCACGTCCTAGCTTTCACTAGCTGGGGGCACGACGCTCGGCACTCGACGTACGAAGTTCAAACGGTCGGCATATGCTTCGAAGTAATACACCCGCTTACTCAGAAGATGGGTAGTTCGACACTCGAAACTCGGCGCTCGGTGCGCTCGGCATATCAACTCTCCAGGGAATTTTTCATCCTACCACCGTAACTGCTCTCACGAGAAAAGGCCTCGCTCGGCGCCTGTGCCGCGACTCTAGTAACGCTCGGCTCAACACCGACCCCTATTACTCTTCAGGGACTCAATGACCCTCCTTCGCCAGATACCCCCCTTCGCTCTTCCTTCATGGGCAAAAACTACTCCTCTACGGTTGGCTTACACAGCCCTCCAAGAGTGAGGGGCTCCTGATATGGTATGGATGGCGTGGTCCCATTTGGGCCATCAGATCTCCTCAGATATTGCTAATCCCAGATCATCAAGTCAATAAGTCCAACGGGTTTCAGCCAACTCGAGCCCACAGGAAAACGGGTCCAATCCGGCCCATTAGGGTCTGAGACCCGTTTACCTCTGTCTATAAATACCAGACCCCCTCCTTACTTTGAAAGGTAATAAAAATTTTCTCCACATGAACCCTAGCTACTGTTGCTTTCTCTGTGACTGACTAGATTGTCGGGGGGCCTGTCACCGGGACATCTCCCGATATTTCTAGGCAGCGTGCAGGTACAAAAGTTCGAGCCGAGCTTTGAAGATCAAAGCCAAGCTAAGAGATCCGAGCCGAGCACCCAGCCTCTATCTCTCTCCTACTACTCCTGCACCGGTCCTACAGGCTAGGATCGGATCAACGTCAATACTGCGTCTTCCGCTTTACAAATTACAAGAACTCACACTTGTTGCCCCACACCCAAAAACATACAGCATCAAATACAAATATAAAAACACTTCAGCTTATGCTCTCTTGTAGAAAACCCATGAAACACCATGTGGTTATATAAATAGGTAATCTATCCCGTGCACCTACCCAGCAATATTCTTTTCCCTACGCTTCAAATTGCATCCTTTATATAGCAAATCGTGAAAGATTTTTGTACAAAGAAATCACCAGCAAAGAAAGGTTAATGATCAGGGACAACTAGAGAACATACATACATCATTCACTAGTTGAAAATTTAATGGGGAGGGCCATATAATCTTCTTTCTCCATTCAGGTTCACAAAGAGTCAATTACTGTGTCGAGCAACACCTATTAAATCTCTCTTAAATGTTTCAATTGAAGTACGCTAAGGTCGCACGCTTGTCTATGTTCCAGTACAATCGACTCTGCTATTGGGTCCACATGCTCAAACCATTTCAATCAGTCCCCCAATTGCAGCATCTCTTACAGTTGTGTCACATTTTTTATCTTATCAGTTGCGGTAATTGCCACTCATACAACTAGCTGCTATTGCATCTTGTACATCTTTTCTTACAACTAGTATCATGCACGTGCGATGCACGTGGAGGGAGAATGAAAAAGACAAAGAAAAAACTACCAACACGTGCGCTGCACGTGTTGACACACATACACAAAACAATAAAAAATTGTTTATTTGTTTACCAACCCCATCTCTCCCATTATAATAGTTATAGATATAGATGTACAATATTTTGAACCACAAGAGCATATGTAGTCGTTGGCCATTTTGTCAAATTTTTCAAAATTTGGCAAAAAAGATGCTGCAGTCGTTGGCCAAATACCCAAAAATTGGATTTCGTCGCTACAGTAGTCGATCATATTTGGCAGACGAATTGGCAATTACCAAAATGTAGCTAACGAAAGATGATTTTTCGTTCGTTTGATCGGACGAAATATTATCTTTCATCAGAGAGATTTTTTTTCTTTCAAACGTATCGGACGAGGGATTATTCCCCGTCCTTTGAAAAAAAAAATTAAATGGTCGGACGGGAGAAGATATCCCGTCCCATCCATTTTTCAGAAAATGCCAAATGCCCCTTTCATCGGACGAGAGATTATTTCCCATCCGGTTGAAAAAAAAGTTGCAAAAAAATGTTTTTTTTCGACGGACGGGAGATTATTTCCCGTCTGTCCATTAATTTTTTATTTTTTTTTTAAATGGCAGCTAACGACTACAGCGCAAAGCTATATTTCTCATTTTCATTTGCCAAATACCCAAAAATTGGGTCTCAACGACTACAGATGCTTTAATCAGGGATGGCATCCGCGTCGGGTCAAATTTGCAATGAAATTTAGAAGTTTGTGATTTTTTTCAAATTTGCAAAGAAATTTTTACTGTTAGTTTTGATAATATCTCCTACTACAATAGTTCGATTAATGCATTAAAAGAACAATTAGCTCCTCCATGTCGTGAAATTTTTCATGTTAGAAGTGCATATTATGTTTTAAATTTATGTGTACAAGATGTTTTAAAAGTAGCTGATCCATATGTGAATGCATTTAGAAATTGTGTACCTTTCATCGCTTTAAGTGGAACTATGCTTCAACAATTTAAAAAATTGTGTAATCTTAAGGGAGTACTTTTCAGAAAATTTTCAACAGATGTTAAATACCAATGGAATTTTAGTCTTTGACTGATTAAATATTGTTACACAATACAAAGCAGATATAAATAATTTTTGTATTGCAAAAAACATTAAATTTTTTGAAATGACTACCCAATCTTGGTTTTTTGCCAAAGTTTTGTTACGATTTTTGGAACCTTTTAAAAACCGCAACTGTGAAATTTTCAAAATCCTATGATTCTCGTTCTAGTAGTATTTTTATTTCAATAATTACTATGATGCAAACTTTTCAAGACATGATTTCGGACCCTTGCATTGGCCATATTATTATTCCTGCTTATACTAAAATTTTGAATTATTTTAATCCTCCTCCTATGTTGTATTATATTGCTACTGTTATGGATCCTTGTATCAAATTAGCGGGTACGAAGAGTTTATTGAAATATTTTTTACTTTACTTGGAGATGAATCTGAATATGACTGTAGTGAATTTTTAGTTAGCTTTGAATCGACATTGAATAACTTATATGATTATTATAATTTATGCATCTAGTAGTATAACACGCCAAACTAGTTGATGCGGTTTGTTTTTGGGGAACGTGTGGATGCACCAGGCGTGAGTTCTTACTCGATTTGTATTGAAGGAGGAGACACATATGCAGACGACCCTTGGCGGGACGAACGGTACTGAGGTAGGCGGTATTGAGGTGGAGGCTGATGCTCGGTTCGGATTCGAGGGTCTCGTGTACCTGCAGACGGTCTCGGAACACCGGGGTTGGTTCCGGTGGCAGACCCTCCGACGATCTAGTCAGTCACTAAGGGAGAGCAACAGTAACTAGGGTTTTAGTGGGCAAAAGTTGATTACCTGGAGAAGGAGTAGGGGTCTGGTATTTATAGAAGATGCCAACCGGGTCTGGACCCATTTGGGGCCTGGTCTGGACCTGGTTGCCCGTGTGGCTGAAGCGATGGAAACCCGGGCGGTTTTAGGGCTGACATGGCAGATACCCGGACAGTTCCCGGGCTGACGTGGTAGATCTGGAGGATCAGGAGGTGCGCGCATTCTGAAGGGATCCTGTGGCCCAGGATGGGCCACGTCATTCCTAACCCATATCACAAGCCCCACACTCCTGTAGGGCTGGGTGAACCAGCCATGTAGGAGTGATTCTTCGCCTCCGTAGGAAGAGCAGGGTGGATGTTGGGGTGAGAAAGTAGGATCTGCTATCTTTCGAAGAGGCCAGGGGGTAGGAGGAATGGATCCCTCATTGGAGTTTGCACGGGAGGCTGTGTAGAGGAGTAGGAGAGCCACAGCGATGCTCGCCAAGGCTTGGGGGTCGGCAGACGAGCCTTTGGGGTTGGCAGACGAGCCCCAAGGGTCGGCAGACGACCACCTCGCTAGTTGGAAGAGCGAGGGGACGTCGAGGCCTTCCGTTGGGGCTTGATTTGTCGAGCATTAGGGGTCGGTGGATGAGCTCCTGGGGTCGGTAGACGGTCCCCTCGCTAGTTGAAAGAGCGAGGGAACGTTGAGGTCGATTTTGTTGGAGATTGGTTCAAAGAGTGCTTGGGGGTCGGCAGACGAGCTATTTTGGGGTCGGCGGACAAGCTCCAAGGGTCAGTAGACGATCCCCTTGCTTGTTGGAAGAGCAAGGGGACGTCGAGGCCTTCCTTTGGGGCTCGATTTTGTGGGAGGTCGGCTTACCGAGTGCTTGGGGGTCGGCAGATGAGCTCCTTGGGTCGGTGGACGATCTCCTCGCTAGTTGAAAAAGTGAGGAGGAGGCGAGGTTTTCTTCTGGGGCTCGGTTTGTCGAGTACTAGGGGTCGGCAGACGAGTCCCTCGTGACCAGAGGAGGGCTCATGGGGCTCGCGGTGTTATCCGAGCTCCGAGCCCTTCTGAACAAAGGAGGATAGTTTGGGGCTCGTGGTGCTATCCGAGCTCTGAGCCCCTCTGAGTCAAAGGAAGGTAGTTGGGCCTCGCGGTGCTATCCGAGCTCTCCGAGTCCCTTCGAATTAAAGGTGGCTAGCTGGGGGCTCGCGGTGCTATCCGAGCTCCGAGCCTTTCTGAATAAAAGGAGGGCAGTTGGGGCTCGTGATGCTATCCGAGCTCCGAGCCACTCTACATCAAAGGAGGGCAGTTTGGGGCTCGCGGTGCTATCCGAGCTCCGAGCCCCTCTGAATAAAAGGAAGGCAGTTGGGGCTCGCGGTGCTATCCGAGCGCCGAGGCCCTCTGAATCAAAGGAGGGCAGTTGGGGCTCGCGATGCTATCCGAGCGCCGAGGCCCTCCGACTCAAAGGAGGGCAGTCGGGGCTCGCGATGCTATCCGAGCTCCGAGCCCCTCTACATCAAAGGAGGGCAGTTAGGGCTCGCGGTGCTATCCGAGCTCCGACCCTTCTGTGAAAATAGAAGGGGAATTATTGGCTTGGGCTTCTATCCGAGCGTCAATCCTTCTGTGAAATAGAAGGGAAATTATTGGCTCGCGCTTCTATCCGAGCGTCGACCCTTCTGTGAAATAGAAGGGGAATTATTGGCTCGCGCTTCTATCCGAGCGTCAACCCTTCTGTAAAATAAAAGGGGAATTATTGGCTCGCGCTTCTATCCGAGTGTCGACCCTTCTGTGAAATAGAAGGGGAATCATTGGCTCGCGCTTCTATCCGAGCGTCGACCCTTCTGTGGAATAGAAGGAGAATTATTGGCTCGCGCTTCTATCCGAGCATCGACCCTTCTGTGAAATAGGAGGGGAATGATTGGCTCGCGCTTCTATCTGGGCATCGACCCTTCTGTGAAATAGAAGGGGAATTATTGGCTCGCGCTTTTATCCGAGCGTCGACCCTTTTGAGGCACCTCTAGTTCGAGCGGGGGAGGAGGCCACGGAGGCAGCTTTGCTTCGTCAACAGAAGCAGGCTCGGGACCGAGCCGCCGCCGTTAACTATTTTCTGAACAGGTCCAGGGAGCTCGGCTTGGAGTTGGCATGCCTGAAGAAGGCCGTAGCCGATCGGGACTGGTGGGTAATCGAGGCAGACTGGTCCCTCTCGGATGCTTCGAGCGGGGAGTTGGCTTCGGAGTCTTTCCTTCGTGAGGCCGTAGTCGAGAAGGAGCTGGAGATTCGCAGGCTGAAGCTGGTGTTAGGTGCTGGTGTTAGGCGCTAGTCTGACTGAAGGGGCCAGCAACTCGACCCCGGGGCGGTCTTCTATATTTCTATCGGATGGGGCGCAGCCCGAAGATGCAGGAAGCTCGGTGGCGGGAGTGTCTTCCCAGGCCGGTCCGGCCGAGCGTGATAGGAGCCCCGAATTCGAGTTCCCAGCCGAGTGCGAGTGAGTTGTGAGCTTTTTCCTTGTATTTGTGCCGACGTTCATTGAGTTGTAAGCAATGAGTAATGAATAAGAACATTTGATTTTCCATGCTCTGATCATCTTGGTTGCTAGGGACGGTTGTCGGGCTAGTTGCGCAGGGGTCGGCTCCGAGGTGACTTATTGCAACGGGCGCGACTGTCACGGCGTTTAGCTTTTCGATAAGCAATAACCGACGACGTTTCGCATTCCCATGAACATTTATGGCAACGTTTCGCCTTCCGTCGTTTCGTATTCCCAGAAGCAATAAATGAGGACCTCAGGGGGCTATATAATCCCCCACTCCCAGATGCAATAAAATATTTCCGAGTACTCCGGATCGGAGGCACACCGATCACCCTCGGACTATTTGGGGTTCAGGCTGTCAGAGCCGTGAGACCCCGGGTTCAAAGAGAGCCGAAGCGTGGTGGCTCTTCTGTCGTCCTCGAACAGTTCGGGGTTTTGGGCTCGTAAGGGCCGTAAACCCCGAGTTGTTCGGGGGCGAGAGAAGGGTCAGCTGAATGGCTTGAAGGCTCGGAGCATTTGTTCCGGGACGGAGAGAGCAGCGGGTCGATGGCCCCCCTGCCATCCTCGAACAGTTCGGGGTTTAGGCTTGTAAAAGCCATAAACCCCGAGTTGTTCGTGGGTGAGAGGGTGGTCAATAATTCGACTCGGGGCTCGGGGCGTCTGCCGAAGGCGGACGCTCTAAACCTTAATAAAAAAAATTCAACACATGGTTGTGGGTCGTAACCGAGCGTGGTGGTCGAGCGGCTTTGAAGAAAGCTGCAGCCTTGCTCCAGTTTGTCGAGTCCCCATGTTTGCGAGAATCAGTTGCAAGAGTAGCAGAGGGTCGCCACCGAGCGTCAAGGTCGTGGCGCCTTGAAGAAGGTGCCAGCCTTGCTCGGGGACGACGCCGAGCTCCAGCACATGTTCCCAGGGAGAGACGGTTCGGGCGTGTCTGGCAGATGTCGCCTCGTATATAGGTTGATGACCTTGAAGAAGCCCAAACCGAGCGAGGGACGGATGCCGAGCCCCCATACCGGTGAGAAAGACAATTGCGGGCGTAGCAGAGGGTCGCCACCGAGCATCAAGGTTGCGGTGCCTTGAAGAAGGTACCCGCCTTGCTCGGGGCCGACGCCGAGCTCCAGCACATGTTCTCAGGGAGAGACGGTGCGGGCGTGGCTGGCGGATGTCGCCTCGTACATAGTTGATGAGCTTGAGGAAGCCCAAACCGAGCGAGGGACGGATGCCGAGCCCCCATACCGGTGAGAAAGACAATTGCGGGCGTAGCAGAGGGTCGCCACCGAGCGTCAAGGTCGCGGTGCCTTGAAGAAGGTACCTGCCTTGCTCGGGGCCGACGCCGAGCTCCAGCACATGTTCTCAGGGAGACACGGTGCGGGCGTGGCCGACGAATGTCACCTCGTACATAGGTTGATGAGCTTCAGGAAGCCCAAACCGAGCGAGGGACGGATGACGAGCCCCCATACCGGTGAGAGACAATTGCGGGCGTAGCAGAGGGTCGCCGCCGAGCGTCAAGGTCGCGGTGCCTTGAAGAAGGTACTCGCCTTGCTCGGGGCCGACGCCGAGCTCCAGCACATGTTCTCAGGGAGAGACGGTGCGGGCGTGGCCGGCGGATGTCACCTCGTACATAGGTTGATGAGCTTGAGGAAGCCCAAACCGAGCGAGGGACGGATGCCGAGCCCCCATACCGGTGAGAAAGACAATTGCGGGCGTAGCAGAGGGTCGCCGCCGAGCGTCAAGGTCGCGGTGCCTTGAAGAAGGTACCCGCCTTGCTTGGGGCCAACGCCGAGCTCCGGCACAAGCTCTCAGGGAGAGACGGTGCGGGCGTGGCCGGCGGATGTCGCCTCGTATATAGGTTGATGAGCTTGAGGAAACCCAAACCGAGCGAGGGATAAATGCCGAGCCCCCATACCGGTGAGAAAGACAATTGCGAACGTTGCAGAGGGTCGCCACCGAGCATCAAGGTTGCGGTGCCTTGAAGAAGGTACCCGCCTTGCTCGGGACCGATGCCGAGCTCCAGCACATGTTCTCAGGAAAGCTTGTAAGGGAAGTTTGTAAGGAAAGCTTTTTTTGCTCGCGATGTTATCCGAGCACCGAGCCCCAAGCTTGTAAGAGAAGCTTTACGGGCTCGCGCTGTTATCCGAGCGCCGAGCTCCCAAGTTTGTAAGAGAAGCTTTTTGGGCTCGCGCTGTTATCCGAGCATCGAGCGCCCAGCTTGTAAGAGAAGCTTTTCCGGCTCGCGCTGTTATCCGAGCACCGAGCCCCAAGCTTGTAAGAGAAGCTTTTCCAGCTCGTGCTATTATCCGAGCACCGAGCCCCAAGCTTGTAAGGAAAGCTTTTTAGGCTCGTGCTGTTATCCGAGCACCGAGCCCCAAGCTTGTAAGGGAAGCTTCTCTGACTCGTGCTGTTATCCGAGCGTCGAGCTCGAGACATGTTCTTTATTTGTTTACAAAACACGAAGCCGTAAGCTTGTTTTAAGAAAGCTGGTATATTTACAATATATTTGAACTTTACAAAAGACTAGGCACGACGTGCCGATTACAATCATGATAATTTACATGGAGGCTACTCTCCTCCTAAGAACTTGATTAGGTGTTCCGCATTCCAGGGCCTCTTGATGGGCTTGCCTTCAGCACTGGTCAGGCAGTACGTGCCCGGGCGCACGACTTCGGATACTTTGTAGGGGCCCTCCCAATTTGGTGCCAACTTTCTCTTCTGGCCGGGATTGGATACCGCCAGCTTTCGGAGGACAAGATCTCCGAGTTTGATGTCAGTTGGGCGCACCTTCTTGTTGTAGAACTTCTCAATTCTTTGCTGATAGATGCTTCTTCTAATGGCGGACTTTTTCCTGACCTCATCTATGAGGTCCAGGTCGGCTCGCAGCTGTTGGGAGTTAGCAGCCTCGTCGAAAGCCATGATTCGGGGTGAAGGGATCTCGATTTCCAAGGGAATGACGGCCTCAGTGCCGTATGTCAGATTGAAAGGGGATTCTCCCGTGGAGATTCTCTTTGTGGTTCGGTGGCCCAGAGAATGCTCGGTAATTCGTCGACCCATAACCCCTTGGGAGAGTTATCGAGTCGTTTCTTGAGGCCGTCGAGGATTTGGCGGTTCGCGTTCTCGGCCTGGCCGTTAGACTGGGGATGGCATACTGAAGAGAAGCGCTGCTGGATCCCGAGATCTTTGCAGAACTTGCAAAAATTCTTACCCGCGAATTGAGTCCCATTATCTGTGATGAGCACCTGCGGAATCCCGAACCGACAGACGATGTGTTTCCAGGAGAATTGCTGAGTCTGTTGCTCGGTGATCGTTGCTAATGGCTCGGCCTTGATCCACTTCGTGAAATAGTCGATCGCCGCAATGAGAAACTTCCGTTGGCCCGTTGCTTTTGGAAATGGGTCTACCAAATCCATCCCCCACATTGCAAAGGGGGTCGGACTGGCCATGGACCGGAGGTTCGCCTGAGGAGCCCTCTTCATGGGGGAGAACTGTTGGCAGGGACCACACTTTTTCAATAGGGCGAGGGCGTCTTGCAGCATAGTGGGCCAGTAGTACCCGTGATTCAGTGCCTTCCGTGCTAGTGAACAGCTTCCCATGTGACATCCGTCGATCGCCTCGTGCAGCTCCTTGAGGGCGTACATGGCTTCGTCTGGGCTTAGGCAGCGGAGGTATGGTCTGCCATCGGTTGTTGTATAGGACCTTTTGAAGAGTGTGGCATTGATGACCGCGAATCTTTCAGATCGGACCCTGATCCGCCTTGCTTCAGCTCGGTCTTCAGGGAGCTCTCCCTTGACTAGGAATGTTTTGATAAGAGTGGTCCAGTCATCGAGAGGAGCTCCGTCTTCGACGCACAGTACCTCTGGGGAGTCTGTACTTGGCTTCAACAGGACTTCGATTAGGACCGTGTGGTCGAGGCCTTCAAAGGATGAGGAAGCCAACTTTGACAGGGCATCGGCCTGGGCGTTCAGCTCCCGAGGGATCCTTACGACAGCCGATTCGTCAAAGGACGATAATAGGCGTTGGACCATGGCTCGGTACCTGACCATTCAATCGTCACGGGCCTCGTAGTCCCCGGTGATTTGGTTGACCACCAGCTGAGAGTCGCTAAAGGCCCTGATCTGTCTGACACCGGCTTGATGAGCCAGGTTGAGCCCGGCGATCATCGCCTCGTACTCGGCCTCATTGTTAGAAGCCGGGAAGTTAAGGCGGAGACAATACTGGAGGAGGAAACCATCCAGACCTCGAAGAATGATGCCTGCACCACTCCCCGTTTCGCAAAAGGAGCCGTCGATGTAAACTTCCCACGTCTGGTCGGCTTCTTTGTTCGCGGGTTGCTCGGAGATGGTGCATTCTGTGATGAATTCGGCAAGGGCCTGCCCTTTGATGGATGTTCTTGGTTGATAGCCGATGTCGTACTGGTTGAGTTCGATCGAACATTTAACTAGTCGACCGGAGCTCTCGGGTTTGTAGAGCACGACCTTCAAGGGTTGATCCGTGAGTACCTGGATCGAATGCACCTGGAAGTAAGGACGTAGCTTCCGCGCGGCTATGACCAAGGCGTACGCCACTTTCTCCATCCTGGAATAGGGTGCTCGGCGTCGAGCAGGACCTTGCTCACATAGTAGAGGGGCTTTTGAACCCCCTCCTCTTCTCGTACGAGGACGGCACTGAGCACGTTCTCCGAAGCAGATAGGTAGAGCCAAAGTGGCTCCCCTGGTTCAGGCTTGCTGAGGAGAGGAGGGTTGGCGAGGTACTCCTTTAACTGTGTGAAGGCCTCTTGCTATTGAGTACCCCACTCAAACCTCCCAGTGCCGCACAGTGCCTTGAAGAACGGGAGGGACTTCTCTCCAGATTTGGAGAGGAAACGGCCGATGGCCTCCAATCGCCCCGTTAGCCTCTGGACTTCTTTGACATTCCTGGGAGGGGCCATGTCTATTATGGCCTGGATTTTTTCGGGGTTTGCCTCAATGTCGCGCTAGCTGACGATGAACCCTAAGAACTTCCCCGAGGAGACGCCGAAGGCGCACTTCGCCGGATTGAGCCTTATGTTGTGGGTTCGAAGGACCCCATAGGCTTCTTCCAGATCGGCGACGTGGTGCGGTCTTTGTTGACTTTTGATGAGCATGTCGTCGACGTATACCTCCATGTTATGCCCGATTTGATCTTTAAAGACTCGGTTGACGAGCCTCTGGTAGGTGGCACCGGTGTTCTTCAGCCCGAAGGGTATGACCCGGTAGCAATACAGTCCCTGGTCTGTGACGAAGGACGTCTTGGCGATGTCTGGAGGAAACATCCGGATTTGGTTATAGCCTGAGAAGGCATCCATGAAGGAGAGGAGCTCGTGACCCGAGGTAGCATCGATCAGGGCATCAATGCTGGGGAGAGGGAATGGATCCTTGGGGCATGCTTTGTTGAGGTCGGTAAAATCTATGCAAATCCTCCAACTCCCGCTCACTTTCTTCACCATGATGACGTTCGCCAGCCACTCTGGGTAGCTAACCTTTTGTACAAAACGCGCGGACAAGAGCTTGTCCACTTCTGCGTTTACTACCTGTTATCGCTCAGGAGCAAACTTGCGCCGCTTTTGGACAACGGGCTTCGACCCGGGAATCACGCTGAGTTTGTGCATGATGAGATCTTCGGAGATACGGGGCATGTCAGAGGGCTTCCAGGCAAAGATGTCGACATTGCGTTGAATGCAGGCGATTAAGGCGGACTTGAGGTCGGGGGCGAGGGAGTAGCTTACACGAAAGTGCTTCGATGCATCCCCTGTCTCGAACGAGACATCTTGCAGCTCGTCCGTCGGCTCTGGCTCTGGCTGGGTCCTTTTGGGCTCCAGCTCGACGGCATCGAGGGGAAACACACCGCTTCCGATCGCCGTCATGTAGCACGAACGTGCTGCTTCCTGATTCTCGCGGACAACTCTGACGCCAGTATTGGTAGGGAATTTTATTTTCTGATGGTAGGCCGAAGGAACCGCCTGGAGGGAGCAGAGCCCCGGGCGGCCGAGGATGGCGTTGTAAGCTGCCTTTACATTCACAACCATGAAATCCATGGACTCGGTCCTTCTGTTGGGCTTTGTGCTCGCCGTGATGTCCAGGGTGACGATCCCCTCTATAGTCACGGGGACGCCAGAGAATCCGTGTAGGGTATACCCAGCTGGCTTTAGTTTCTCACGGGAGAGCTTTAGGTTCTCGAATGCTTCGAGGAACAGAATGTTGACCGAGCTCCCGTTGTCTACGAGGATTCTCCGGGCATCGAAGTTCGCCATGCTGAGGTTGATGACGAGGGCATCATAGTGAGGGAGCCGGATCCCCTCCAGATCCTCTCCTGAGAAGGAGACAGGGAGTTGTTGGACCGGGGGGGAGAGAGGGCCTTGGACGGTATTGACATCCCAGAGGAAGGCCTTGCGGGAAGTGTTGGATTCGCCTCCCATAGGCCCTCCGTGGACGCAATGCAGGATTGCTTGACCCTCAGGCTCCTCGGGATCCGGATCCCGCTCGGGACGCTGTCGGTGCCCTCGAGGAGGAGGGGAATCCCTCCTGTTTCTGTTGTCTCTTTGTTCCCGAACGCCTTCTCGTTTGAACTCTCGGAGGTACCCTCGTTGGATGAGGGCCTCAATTTTGTCCTTCAGGGCGCAGTAGTGATCTGTGTCGTGCCCGTTGTCCCGGTGAAAACGGCAATAGAACCGCTGATCCCTCTTCTTGCTGGTATTGTTGGACGGTCGAGGAGGGTACTGGACGAGGTTGCTGTCTTCAATCGCTAAGAGGATTGTCGACACGTTCTGCGTCAGTGGGGTGTACCTCTTGAAGCGAGGGATCGGCGGAACCTTCTTTGCGGAGCCCCCATCTCTTGGAGCTTTTTTTTTCCAGCTCAACCTCGTCGGCCTTGCGGTTCCCCTTCCCGGGAGATTCCTTCTGGTCCTCAGGATTGAGGGCCTCCTCGGCTCGGATATATTTTTCGACCCGGTTGAGGAGGTCGGGGAAGTCTATTGGCGGCTTCTTCGCCAGGGAGGCCTTCAGCTGTCCATGTCGGACGTTGTGGTGGAAGGCTGTCGAGGCAATGCCGAGGTCGAGGGATGAGACTGACCTCGCCTCGGTGGTGAACCTTCGGACAAACACTCGGAGGGGCTCCCCCCCTTTTGCCGGAGTCCAAGTAGTGATGCACTCGTTCTTTCGGCCTTTCGGCTGGTTACGAAGTGGACGAGGAAGCTGCCCTCTAGCTGGTCGAAAGAATAGATGGAGCCGGGGGTGAGCTTGGAGAACCATTCCCGAGCCGGACCCCGGAGTGTTGCGGGGAAGGCTCGGCACAGGAGGGGATCCGATGCGCTGTGAATCATCATGAGGGTTTTGAAGCCCTCCATGTGATCAGCAGGATCGCCCTCGCCGTCATATGTCTCGAACTGAGGCGGACGGAAATTGCGGGGTATCTCCGCCTACAGAATGAGGGCGGAGAAAGGAGGACGAACCGGCCTGTACCCCTGAGCTGCTCTTGGGTCGCCATTACCAACGTGGTCGAGGTGCTCCTCCATTTCATGGAGGCGCTTCAAAATGTCGCCATCATACTCTGGGGGGATTGTTAAGTGGCGAGACACGCTAGCCTCGGCCTGTGACCATGTGTGGGAACGGCGGGCGTCCTCGTTGACGGGGACCCCTCGGATGGCACCCAAGATTTCTCTTCGGAAGTCCTGAAACTCCTGGTGGGTAACCGGGGCTCCTTCGGCCCGGTTTGGTTGGGCAGACTGTTGCCGACCGACCCAGCTGAGCGCCGGCTCCCGCCCTTGGGACGGGGGTCTGGGATGGTTCAGAGCCGTGTTGGAAGCGGCTCCTCCCCTGCCACGGCTGGCCTGGCGGTTCGAGATTACCCCCAGTAGGTCGCCCTGGACCGGGCGGGAGGCATTTGGCTGGGGCCTGTGGCTGACCCCTTTGTTGTTTGGTCCTTGAGCATCGGCAGCGATGCCTTGCGGAGGCACGTCGTGTCGGCATGCGGAGGTAACAGCTTTTGCAGCTTTGGGCGCCATGTGAGCTCGGGTCAACGGGAATGCTGATGGGGGCGGAGCTCGGGTCGGTGTCTACGAGGGTACCATTGGAAGCGAGGCTCGGATTGGCGTCTACGATAGGTAGTTTCCCACAGACGGCGCCATCCTGATGCAGTTTGTTTTTGGGGAACGTGTGGATGCACCAGGCGTGAGTTCTTACTCGATTTGTATTGAAGGAGGAGACACCTATGTAGACGACCCTTGGCTGGACGAACGGTACTGAGGTAGGCGGTATTGAGGTGGAGGCTGATGCTCGGCTCGGATCCGAGGGTCTCGTGTACCTGCAGACGGTCTCGGAACACCGGGGTTGGTCCCGATGGCAGACCCTCCGACGATCTTGTCATTCACTAAGGGAGAGCAACAGTAACTAGGGTTTTAGTGGGCAAAAGTTGATTACCTGGAGAAGGAGTAGGGGTCTGGTATTTATAAAAGATGCCAACCGGGTCTGGACCCGTTTGGGGCCGGGTCTGG
Organism: Hemerocallis citrina; assembly: GCA_017893485.1. Taxonomy (NCBI): domain Eukaryota; kingdom Viridiplantae; phylum Streptophyta; class Magnoliopsida; order Asparagales; family Asphodelaceae; genus Hemerocallis; species Hemerocallis citrina. The sequence continues at coordinate 503,217 of JACEHZ010000463.1, read as the reverse complement.
ACCCGGTTGCCCGTGTGGCTGAAGCGGTAGAAACCCGGGCGGTTTTAGGGCTAACGTGGCAGATACCCGGGCGGTTCCCGGACTGACGTGGCGGATCTGGAGGATCAGGAGGTGCGCGCATTCTGAGTCGTTCCTAACCCATATCACTAGTATATCAATTTCTTCTTCTTTTACTTTTGGAGGTAAGAGTAAGAGTATATTAGAAGATGTCACTGCTATGTTACTTGACCATATTAAATATAAAAAACCTAGGGCTAATACACTTATTGAATTGAATTGGTATAATCAACAAGATAGTGAGAGTTATAGTACTAAGATTGAAGTTGTTTCTGCTGATTTTGGTATGGGAGCAAACAGATGAATTTGTGGATTCTTTTGGAAACAAATAAGGCAAACCTGTTGATAAACCTCAATGAAACAGTAAACATAGCCAAAACACAGATGAAATTTTCAACTTTTATTACAACAATTTTTTACAAAGCACAGCGGAAAATTAAACACTTTGAATTACAATTCTTTTCTTTTAAAACTTTTACATAAGCCACAATATCATTCTACCAAATGAATCCAAATCCCAATGCTATAGATACCTACCTATAAAACATGAGGCTAGAGATAACCCTAACCCCCAAAACTACAGGGGTCAGCCATAACGGTATGAGTGACATCAAAAGAAAAACAACATGAATAAAACATGAAGAATAAAGTCATGATCAACACATAGCAACAATACTAATGAAATAACAATAAATAAAGCATGAAAACATCAAGTGAAACTAAACTAAGTGTCAAATGTAGAAAATAGAAAACAATATGCATAAAACCAAGTCAAGAAAATGCAAATGCAGTATGATGACTCTCTAATGCATACTTGTCGGATTCTATGCATTCCATACTACATAGGTCCAGTGCAAGTCCTTATCGTCCTCCACTTTATAGGGTTAGATCCCTCATTATACAACTAATCCTACTACTGTGATTGAAACAAGATCCAGAATACTTAGCGAATAGGCATCACAACCCTCGACGCGCAAGCATCATGTATGAATAGCTCAAAAATCGGAGAATCACCTCCCTGTCGTGTATCCCATAATAGGTTTGAGATCCTCGGCATGTAGATACACAATGTACATCCTGTGAATAGGCCCGCCGACCCTCGACACGCGAATGCACCCTGCATGCTCCGTGAATAGGCCTGCAGATCCTCGACATGAAAATGTACAAATGTCCTCTCAAGACAGAACAACACACAAGTCCTGGAACGCAGTCCGTTGGACTGGACCCCTAGAGCATATTCTCACGTTTCCGAAGTTCCATCACATCTCCATTAGTTTCTGTCCTTAAGTTGAATATTATTAAAACACAAAAAATTTCCCTCTCTAGAGTTAGTATATCCTGCCGGACTTAATTCCACAAAAACAACCCCAAGACCCAACTGGTCATAAATTCACATAACCTTATCTGCCGGTTCACAGGAATCCCACTCAACTCCTAGAGACTTACAAAACAAATATCAACACCAAAACTTTCAATAAAACTCTTATGTTCATCAACAAAATGTTTATATCAATAAAACCACTTAGGTTAACAAAATCTAAATTCATTCAATATGCCCACAAATTCCAGAATTGAAATACAGTATTAAATTCATTAAATAACTGAGAACCATATTTTAAAGTCATAGAATATCACAAAATATCAATTTCTTCAAAAACTATATATGTTTCACTTAATAAAGTCATAGAAGTCTAATTTAAATTCCAATATAATTAAAATATAACTCTCTGTAAAATATTGTAATCTGTAGCAAAACATCATCTAAAAAGTAGATCAATAATCCTTAATATCGAAGAATCAACCGTTAAAGAGAACAACAACCAAAAAAATACTCAAGAAAAACTATCAGCCAGCACATTACAGTTGATTGTCGACTTAGTTCAAAAAGACAATGGTCGACTATCATGCTAAAATCCGAAAGTCCACGATTGGCATTCAACCGTTACTTCATGTGTTGAATAGGTGCAGTTGACTGTCATATTCAAGAAAACACGGCTTTGAAATTCGTGCACGTTTTTACTGATACTTCAATAAATCTTTACAAAATCATAAATTTGCAAAACGAAATTCCTGAGATGTTCAAATACAACTTGTATAATATATAAGAGTTTATAAAACATATCAAAACCACATCGAATTCACAAAAGAGCAAATTTTCATAAACGTCTTCTAAATAGTGATTATAGATATATAGAGTGTATGTGTGTGTGTTTATAGATTAGTAAAGTCCAAAAAATTATAGCATAGGACTAGTGTAAGGTTTGATTCAATCTCAGTATTAAAGCAAATTCAAATCCAGTCGAAAACTTCATAAAGAACATAAAGATCAATTTCGGCAATTCTTCAAAATAGTGGAAGAACATAAAGATCAATTTCGGCAATTCTTCAAAATAGTGGATATATATATATATATATATATATATATATATATATATATATATATATATATATATATATATATATATATATATAACAAGAAGCAGGGTATATGAGTGTTATATTGTCAAACTCAATCTCAGTACCAAACAACCCAATATCCCATCGAAAAACTTCACAAAATCACAAAAAACACTTTCGGCTGAACAACCATCGGAATCGCGGATCAACCCCTTTTTCATTACTTCAAAACTTGATTCTTTTATATCCAAAAACCACTCTTGTAATTCATTAACCACATATGCAACCCCTCACATCAGTTTCCCATGAAATATATGCAATCACAACATGTTTTTAATCAAGTTCGTATTCATCAAAAATCCAAACAGAGCATATACATATATATACACAGCAAAGGTCCACTTTTAATCAATTTTTATGCAATTCACATCATACAACTCTTTATATATGTTCAAATCAGCAAGTATATGAAAGAAAACATCCTACTCATGATTTCTATTAGGTTCTTTAACAATCTCAAATCATCTTTATATAATTTTAATCATCAAGAGTATTGTTTTCATGAAAGATTCAATTTTTAACTCATCCATCCATCCATAGTTCATTATATCAATATACAATCCCTAACATGCTTTCTAATAGACAAATCATCACATACAACATGCATAGAACAATAAAAAAATAAACATATGTCACTCATCTTATTGAAGAATCAACTGAAATAATAAAGAGAATAAGAAAAGTTCTTCCTTTCACAAGAAAACCAAGATCCTCGCTTTGAAAATCCAAGAAAAATAATAATAAAGTAAACCCTTTGTGTAGTACAGCAAAGAGACGGCTGCACTTTCTTATTAATATGCCGGAAATTGGTTATTTAGGGTTTTAAATAGATTTTGCAAAATATCCCTTTTGAATATATCTTTATATATATAAATCATTATACTTGGAAATTATATTAACCAATTAAATAAAGATTTAAAAACAAAACTAACCTCCAGATCTGGCCGGCACTGTTTTCAAAACCCAGAAAACAAGTTTGTAATTTTTGCCTATAAGTGGCAATTTTGCAAAAAAGACAATTCTTTAAGAAATTTGCGAAATAAACCAAACCTATTAGAATAAAAAGTAAACTCTTTACCTCTGAGTTGGCTGTCCATCATTCTCAACCCAAAAATCCGAAAATCTAGAGTTTTTACTCCAAGTGGTAATTTTGCACAAAAGCTCATCTTTTGTAATATTTGCAAATATGCCAAATAAATATCAGTAAATCTAGAAAATTCAAAAATAATATCTACTAATAAATTATAGATTTCCCCAAAATAATTTGTGACTTTGAACTTCCCAATAAAATATTTGCACGTGTTTTGCACGTAAAAAAAGATAAATTTCAGAAAAATATTGATTAAATTATCAAAAATTATTTTAATTCATTTATTAATCTCAAGAACATTATTGAAAAATCTAGGGTGTTACACACCGGGATGGATCCCGGCGACAAACCCTCCGATGCTTAAGTCAGTAATCAGGAAGATTATGAAAGAGCGATTTGTGGGAAAATATTGATTACCTTGTTATGGTGGGGGGAGAGGGGGATTTATAGTCGCCTTAAGAGACAGTTTAGAGATAATCATTTATCTCTATGTCCCGGTGTTTTTGGATAAGATGTAGAGATTAAACTCGTTTTATGATAAGGCAGTTTAAACCGCCTCTTAGTGATAATCACGAATTTGAATTACTCTTTAAATATCTGGGCTGGTTTGAAACGGGTTGCCACCCATGCCCAATAGGACAGATTCGTTTTCAGGTTACTGGGCTTTGTAGAGAGACCCAGTTTCCGCTTCAGACCCGTTTGTAGGTAAAATTACCGTTTTACCCATGAGTGCTTTAAGATTTGTGCTCAGTTTGAACGGTCTCGATTTAATCCTATTTTTAGCCATATCAGAAGTGTTATAATGGTGGAAAGAACATGAAAATATTTTCCAATTCTTTCACATATGGTTAGAGATCTACTAACCCTTCATGTGTCTACAGTTGCATCAGAAAGTATTTTTCCTACAAGTAACAGAGATTTAACTGATTACAGGAATCGCTTGAAGCTGAATTCATTGGAGTTTTTTTTAAAAAAATTAACCCAACAGGCCCAGGCCAACCTGCGACCCGGCCTGGCCCAAATCGAATTCAACCCGAAAGGTAAGGGTTCGCGGATCGACCAGGTCGACTTTTAAATTTCCCAACCCAGTTCGGCCAGGATCGGGTCTTGACCCAACTTGACCGAACCACCCCACCCCACCCCCCCCCCCCCCCCCCCCCACCCCCCCAACCCCCTTACCCGGGCAAACTCGGCGGGTTTGGGCCTGGCCCAGTCCACTCGACCCGCTTGCCATCCCTAATCATAATGCATAGTTGGTACTCAAGGTCTTATAAAAGTTCATACTCATGTAATAAATATTCATTAGACTCTAGAAGAATTATTAGTCTCATTTTTTAATCTATGTAATAAATTACAAAGAAAGCTATCAAGTGGCTCTCATTCAATTTCTCCTAAATCCAATGGGCTAGATTGATTCTCACAAAACATATTTTTCCGTCCAAAATTTCAAACCCCAAAATTAAATTTTTCCCCCCAAAACTAAAAAACTCATTACTTTATTTCTCTCTCTCTCTCTCTTCTCTCTTTACTTTTTCATATTTCCCTCTTTCTCTCTCCCCCTCTCTCTCTCCCATTCTTTCTTAACTTACTTAGAAATTTAAATTTTAAGATTTCAGGTTTGTAAAATTTTCAGAATTTTTATGCTTTTTTTATTGCACATGTTATATTGAAAATAGCAAATATCTTTTCAACAGTTAAATTTCATCATTTTCCACCCTTAAAGTTCTAAGAAGTTGGATTTTACACCTTCATTTATAATTATTTTTCAACATATACTAATAGAAACATGGACTTTTATTTACAACTAATTATTGTCATACTATTCAAACTTGAACTACATAATTGTTGTTTTACTGTTTACATGGCTTTTCGTATGTTGTATCGTTCCGAAGACGTGCCGTAGGTACGTGTTCACGGGCAAATCTAGTATTCTCATAACATTTATAATATGTAGAGGTTCCCTTGTCATAAATATCTGGAAGTATAACTGTATAAGAATACAAAAGCTGTTCAATTTCTAATGCCGCCTTACTTCAAAAAAAAATCTAATGCCGCCACCAAGCAATTTATTTAACACAGTCAAATGTTTACTCCATTTCTTACACAAATAAATCAGTGTAAGAGTTGCGTTCATCTCAATCATGAACTTATAGAGCTGAACGGAGAAATATAACAGAGAATTAGCAGAAATAGAAAAACAGACGATGAAGCATTGTTACTCGAGAAAGCAGAAAGCTTTAAAATTTCAAATCTCTGCATGTAACTGCCGCTATTAATGATGAACATGAAAAATATTGATGTCAAACAGAATTCAGTGCATTCTTTGCCGAGGTACAAATAGATCCGTACCAAGGCAGAAGGCACAGCAATAGGAGAGAGAAAACTCACAAGTAAACAATGCTACACAGTTTAATACTCCATGTACTTACAAATATAATATATTAAAAGGGGTTTAATGGGAATGAGGTATAAAAAAAGAAGGGTAGTGCTACACCTACAACCTTTACAACCTTACAACCTTATGTGTCACAATTCCATTGGAGATGTCTACAACCTATTCTACAAGACTCTACAAGACATTTCCAATGAGATTGTGCCGCCTAAGATTGTAAAGAAAAATGTTGTAAGAATAGGTTGTAGGTGAATCATTACCCAAAAAAGAAAAACACGATCCATACCATTTAAATTCAAAATATAATAAAACATATGGTGATACATGTTTTGTCCATTCATCATTGAAAAAATAACAGTTTTTCAACAATATAACAAATAAGATCACTTTTATGTATGGAAAAAACATCTTCAACTTTCATGATATTTCATCATGTTATGTTTTATGACCATTAGAACACTTTTGATTGGTTTGGATCATGGTTTTAATTTTTATGTCCTTCAACAGCCACCTTACGGTCCTTATATGCCTATGTATGTAAGGTGGCACCTCATCCCATTAAACCCATACAGGAAATAATAAAATGTAATACATGCAAGATGCCCTCTAAGGAAAAAGGCTGTGGATGCAATGTATCATGAACAAGGAACTAAGTATGGGTCAGTGGATGCTATGTATTATGAACAAGGAATTAAGTAAGAGTCTGTGGATGCAATGTATTATGAACGAGGAATTAAGTATGGGTTACTGAAGCTTTCATAACATGTTCAGCATAAAAATCACAAGGTATCAAATGCAAACAAACTTGAACAATCATACAATTGACTGACTTAAGTAATCCATGAATGGTTAGACAAGTAATAGATGAAATATCAAGGTAATGTACTTGCAAGTAACATATCACAGGAAAAGTTTGGTACAACAACATATAGCCATACAAGTAATAGTAACTCTTTAAGCTCAGCAACAAATTTACAAGCCCACAGTCCAAAAACATATGATTATTCCCCACACGTATAACCTTGTGAAAGGCAAAAGGATAAAGTACTCAATTACCATTTTATATGCCCAGGGAACAAAATAATGATCAGGGAAATGAAAACAAATGTAAACCTCCCTTTTACTCAGCCATTTTATTCAACCTATGAATAGTACTCTTTGCAAGCCTGTTAGTAGGATCAATCTTCAAAACCATCCTCAAATCATCAGCCCCAAGCCTGTACTTCTCAGTGCTCTCATATAGTAAAGCACGCTGCACCAGCACTGCAACATTTGTGCTATCGTGTTCTAGTACCTGCAAAAATTAGCACAATGTTAATATCATGGTTAAAAGTACGTTTGGATGTAAATTTGTGATTCTCCCTAGTTAATTACAAAAGATTGATTATATATGGTTGGGTTTTGGAGTACTGGTAAAAAAATACCCAAGTATGATGAATTTATTAATTTCTTCTCAGTACATGGTGGCGGACCCAGAAAGTTTACAGTGTGGGGTCATAATACAATAGGAAAGGTTAGGAAGATGTTGTATATATTACCCTATTTTTTTAGTGCATGCAATGCACATGAGAAACTACACATTTTTTAGTGTCCATACATCAACAAACTTTACAGAATTAAAACGTAATTATATCTTTTTTTATATTCAAAAATTTTAATATATATAGTACGAATTCAACAAAACAATGTCTATACACAAAAAAGATTGACCATTTCCATTAAAAAAAGATACATGTTAAAGAGAGACAATATATTTTTAATAAAAATTGTGTATCTTAACATAAAGAAAAAAAAAGGAAAAAGAAAGAAAAGACAATTTCACAGGGATTTTGTTCCGAAATTTTCTTTTTAACTAGTAGTTATAGTAGAAGATTTTCCAACAAAATACTTGCAAAAAAGAGGGTTTTAAAGAATATAAGCAATGGTCAAGATTTTAAAGAAAAAATTGTGGTCAAATGAAGGACCTAACTAAATTTCTTAAATATTACGCCAATGTAGTTGAAGGCTCGGCTCAGGCTCAGCCTCAGGCTCAAGGCTCAGGCTTAACAGTAGTTTGAGCCTCAAGCCTCAGTTAAGACTCCCCTTTGTTCAAAGCTTCACCCAGGCTCGCGCATAGACGCGCCTTAGCAAAGCCTCGAGGCTTGCGCCTCAAGCAAAAGACGCACCTGAACATAACAGACTCGACCCGACCCGACCCGACCCGTCTTCACAACCCGACCCATCTTCAACCCTTCTCATATCCTATAACTTCCTCAATTCTCTCACTTTCTCACCCCCAATTCCAAACTCTAACCCCAATCTCCACCTCCCTAACTCCTCAATTTGCACTCCTCTTCATCAATTTCCTCCCCCTCTCAACAACATCGGCGGTAACAGGGAAGCAGCTCGGCGGCAACACAACAGCATACAGCAGATCAGCGGCTACATCGGAAGCAGATCGGCTGCGCCAGCGGCCTTCTTACTCCTCAGTCTCCAGACTCTCCACTCCTATTCTGGTTTTTTTCCTTTCTGATTTTACACTTTTATGATTTCTTTCTTGGGTTTTCGTCTATCTTTGCTTATGATATTTTTGCAAGTTACATTGAAACAAAATTGTGAAGCTAGTTCATTCCATAATTTACTATAATCATGAAACCATGCCTTATTCAAACAATTGCAAAATAACTCAGTGTAGAGCATGACCAAATTTTATGGTCGACTAACTTTATGTTATTGTTGTAATATTTCAAAATATCTTACCATTTACGAAGACTGTAATACTGTAATATTGTATGCCCGTTAATGCAATATTTAATTTGATACTATTGTAATTTTACTGTATGCTCATTATTGTAATATTTTAATACTGTATGATGTATGGTAAGTATCTTCATTACGGTAATATTGTAATATTGTATGCTTATTACTATATAAAACTATGAATTGAAGGTTAACATGATATTATAGTTTTACAGAGGAACACATCGTAACACTTCTTCGTTGGGGGCAAGAAACACATTGTAGTTATACATTACAGAGGAACACATTGTAGTTATACAAAAATGATAACTTACACAGTTATCTGGGTCATTGTATGATATATTTTGTTGCTATGATGTTATCTTGTTTATATAATCTTATTTATAAATTTTTAAAAACCCCAAAAAGTAATAATGAGCCTCGGTTTAATGAGGCTTACGCCTCAAATTGCGCCTTGCGCCACAAGCTTTTTATGGGATAGTGAAATTGCGTTGCGCTTTACGCCTTTGACTACACTGTATTACGTCGGAATAGCTAAATACATTTTTTATTATTCAGAATTTTTTCCCAAACTAACCCACTTTTTGAAAGTTTTCCTAAACTGACCCACTTTTTAAAAAAATTTCCAAAACGACCCACTTGCTGTCTTAGATAGCGAGTTTATTCAAAATAAACTCGCTATCTGAGAAAGCGAGTGTTGGTTTTGGATTTTTGTGATTTCTTCCTTGACCAAGACTCGCTGACTCAAAAAGCGAGCTTGTTTTAACCAAACTCGCTTTTTGAGACAGTGAGTGTCTTCTTCCTCGACACAGAGCAACCCGCAAGCCCCTTCACCGTCTTCTTCCTCCTCGCTGTCGTTCCCCACCGCCGAACACCAGCCCCACTCCCCAACTGTCTCCCCTGTCTCAACCCATCGTCGCCTTCGAGCCCCGACTGCGAGCATCGACAACCCAACACACCCCATAGGAAACTTATCGATCTCATCCATCCACGAATTCTTCTCCATCGTGGGGTCTATCCTCCTCAGCGCCTTCCAAACTGCATTGTTACACTTGAAACCTAATCCGAATGCAATCTGCCATACCCTATTTCCCTTTTTCATTCTCCCTTTGGCCTCGGTATAAGCCAGTTCATACCAAAGTGAACAACTCGAAGTATTCCCAAATCGATACAATGTCATCCCAGATAGCTCCATATGCCATTGAGACAAGGACAAATTCTTCTCCGACTCATCGAGAACAGCTCTACCTCCTGTTAGTCTTCAAAGCATCACCTGACCCCCATCAAGTCTTTCGACAAAGAGACCCCAATTTTCCCATCATCATCCTCGTGTTGAGTAACACAACTGAAGCACTTCTCATCGGCTCCCTTATGGGTTCGTACTGTATGGACCAGTTGGTACTTTGACCTCCACCTATCAGACGCAGCGTGGGGTGTGTTGGGTTGTCAATGCTAGCAGTCGGGGCAGGCAGAGCGCGGGGTGTGTTGGGTTGTCGATGCTCGCAGTCGGGGCTCAAAAGCGACGATGGGTGGAGACAGGGGAGGCGGTTGTGGAGTGGGGCTGGCGTTCAGCGGTGGGAAATGCAGCGAGGAGGAAGAAGATGGTGAAGGAGCTTGCGGGGTGCTCTGGGTCGAGGAAGATGACACTCGTTGTCTCAAAAAGCGAGTTTGGTTAAAACAAGCTCGCTTTTTGAGACAGCGAGTTTTGGCAAGGAAGAAATCAAAAAACCCACAATCAGCACTCGCTTTCTCAGATAGCGAGTTTATTTTGACTAAACTCGCTATCTAAGATAGCGAGTAGGTCGTTTTGGGAATTTTTTTTAAAAGTGGGTCAGTTTGGAAAAAACTTTCAAAAAGTGGATCAGTTTGGGAAAAGATTCTATTATTCAACTATGGGACCCACTAGAGTGGATGATTAATCGGGCAGAGAATTGTGTGTGGTCAAATTTCATTTAAGCCCTTATACATATTCATAATTGCAAAAGTTTTAGACTAGATTTTTTTATTTTTAAAAAGGCGACGTGGGTCCACCTGTGTCAGTACAGTATTCAAAACTTCACAACTTGTGTAACAATGTTCACTTCTTCCTTTGCTGCATTGAAAAAATATCTTCCCTGCATTGACTTTAATTGCAATCGAAAACCAAGTGGAGATTAACAATTTGAAATGCTCAGAACAATAGATGTGTTTCATAACCCAAATCATACTTTTTAACTCACCCTATATCATGAGGCTAGAGGCTAAAGTTAATTAAAGTTCACGTATGATACTTCGGTTCTGGCGTGAACAGAGTCTTGTGAGCAAACAACATTGTGAAGTACTAGGGGTGAGCACAATTCGGTTAAGACTAAAAACCAAATCAAACCATAACCAAAAGTTTAATTGGTTTTGGTTATAACCAATTAACCAAATTTTAACAGAATAATAATAAACTAAACCAAACAAAATATCCTGAATCTGACAAATGGTTAATCTTTTGATTTTCGATTTTTTTCCCCCTTTCTCTCTCTCTCTCTCTCTCAACGCCCTCTTTCTCCCTCATCATTTCCCGCGGTCTCTCCCTCTCTCACTCACCGATCTGTCCCTCTTTCTTCTTTCTTATCAATCTCTCTTTCTTCTTTCCCTCTCATTGATCTGTTTATCTCACGGTCTCCCTCACACTCATCGCACTTTCTCTCTTTCTTATCACGCTCTCTCTCTAACCGATCTCTCATCTCTTAGCTCTCTTAGCTCTCTTAGCTCTCTCAATCTCTCTCTAAATTTTCAATAAAAATTCTTGGACTGATTTGGTTAACCGAAACAGATCCGATAAATTTGGTTCGGTACTAGTCCGGTTAGAGCATCTGTAGTCATTAAGACTCAAAATTTTCAAATTTGGGGAATGGAAATAGGAATTTTGAGTTGGGCGTGTAATCGTCAAAAACTCAAAATTTGGTCGAACGATGGATCTAACAAATTCAAACCAATCTCAGCCTTAACTTAAAAATAAAAAATAAATAATATGAGTCCAACACATTCACCAAAAAAAAAAAAAAAAATTGTACGCAACGTACACATAACAATTCCTATAAGCTCTTTCCATCTCAACCCTTGATCAAAAAAATCAAACCAATCTCAAATATAGACTATGCATAAACAATCCTATCGGCCCTATTCCATAGGAAAAAAATTATATTTTTGGGGAAAAAAAGCAACGGACGCAAGAAGGTCTTGCGTCCGTGCTGTTTTTAATTTTTTTTTTAATTTCTTCCGACGCCAAATGATTTTGCGTCTGTTTCCTTCGGATTTTTTTTTGAACGAACACAAGAAGATCTTGCGTCCAATACTTTTTTTCTCCTTTTTAATTGTTTAAATTGCTCATACGCAAGATCATCTTGCGTCCGAGATTTTTTTTTTTTGATCGGACGCAAGATAATCTTCCGATTTCTATATTTGGAGAATTCCTATATCGTCTCTCAAATATAGACGAGTATTGTTCCCTTTTTTCCAAATTTTGGAAATATAGGGAACGACTACAACAGCTCGTTCCCTATATTTTCCAAATTTTAGAAATATGGGGAACGACTATAGATGCTCTTTAACTTATTGGTTACAATTATAGTTTGGTTAATTTGATTCGGACACAGTTTTGGTTAGGTTTCTTTATACACAAAAAGAGCGGTTTCGAACCATTGCTCCCCCCTAATTTTTATAATGGGACAATGCATTTTTGCATAGGGCTAAAACAATATACTAAAGTGAGAGCCCAACACACTTCTACTCGATATAACCGAAGTACCAAACATTTATTAAAGCATAAAAGTGTTATTTGACAGCAAAATGTACTTATGAATTCTTTAAAAGCACTACCACACATAGTCTAAGTGATTCCTATAAGCAATAAGTCGAGGGAAAATAAATCACAATTACCATTAAATATCTACCAAAAAAGTATGAACATCTACATCGATATCTGATAAAAATTCGTAAGCTATATCATCCGATCATCTAAGCATTTCAAGCATACGGTGATTCATCCAAACATATAACACAAGCATTGCAAACAAACACTCAAAATAGTAAGCAAAAGACAAGAGGATCGTTATACCTTTGAGCAATCAGCAACTGCCTTTTTATACTCCCCAACCTCCTTATAGCAAGAAGCTCTGCAAATCAACACCTCATCCGTACTAGCACTGCCCTTCTCCAACAGAACAACTGCCCAAGACAACCACTTAATCGCATCTGCAAACTGGCCGTTCTTGTAATTATCCACCCCTTTACTTTTCGCCATTCCTGACGTAACCCCATTCGGCGGCGGCGGAAGCCCTTCCAGCTCAGTCGTTGTCTCACCATTATCTCCCCCTCCAAACTCCGCACCCACATCCCAATCATTACCCATCTCACTACTAAATTGCTGCCCTCCTGATGAACCAAACAGAGAATCCAACGGATCTGATTGCTTCACATTGCTCATTGTCGCCTCGGCATTCTTGAAATCCCCAAATGAGTAATCTTCAGCTTTCGCAGGTTGCTGAGCTGGCATTCCGAAACCAGCTCCAAAAGATGAATTTGTCGCTGGTTTCGCATCTTGAAAAGCCCCAAAAGATGCAGCAGAATTCGTCGAAACTGCCGATTTCAAATCTTGTGAAGCCCCAAAAGCCGAAGAAGAAGAATTCTGGGACGAACTAATCGGTGCTTTTGCTGAATTCTTCGCCCCGAAGTCCATTAATGACCCAAACGGATCTTGTTTCAAGTTAGATTTAGATCCAATACCACCACCCATTGGTTTACTACCTTGATTCATAGTTGCGAAATTCCCCAAATTATCAGCAGATCCCCAACTCGATTTCAACGGAACGCTAGTACTACTGACATTCGAACTGCTGCTCGATTTCGGCAGCGAATCCGACAAATTCCCCATCGAGAACGAGTTCCTCGTCGGCGCGGATTTCAAAGGAACGTTGCTCGTTTTGGTTTGATTGAGCGCAGATCCGACGAGATCGCCGAAGAGATTCGGGTTCGATTTGGGGATTCCGATTCCAAGGGATGAGGACGATGCTGCCGTGGCGGGGGCGGTGGAGTTCCAGTTTTTGCCGAGGATGTCGCCGACCATGGAGGTGGAGCCGCTGAGGTTGGATCTGGCTGCGGCGGGGTGGTGGATCCAGGAGGGTTTGGAGGATGAGGTGGAGGGGGGAGGTGGAGCCCATGAAGGGGCGGGGGCGGTGGAAGGGTTGAGTTTTTGGTCTTTGAGGGGGGCGGAGGAGTTGCGGGTTTGGGACCCGAGTCCGAAATCGAATTGGTAGGAGCTGAAGGTGGACGAGGTGGAGGTCTTTTGGGAAGGGTTGCCGGTGAACGAGTTCATGGTGACCGGCTGTGAGGGAATCACCGATTGATGGCTTCGGGGGGGGGGGGGGGGGGGGGGGGGGGGGGGGAGGTTCTAAATTGGAGGGGGAGCTGGAAATGTGGTTTGGTCTGGCTCTTTTTTATTTATTATTAAGAGAGATGGGATATTTTAAGAGGTGTTCTGATGGATAGTTCATAGTTGGAGGCTCGGAGCTCCATCATTTTTGTTAGGTATCTCAATAATTTATGATTGACAGATTCCCTTTTCTAATTAGTTAAAGTAATCCAGTTTGAGTTATCTCAGGGCATCTACTATCGTTTGATCCTAAAATATAAATATTTAAATATTTGAGAATTGAAAAATAATAATGAACAGATATCGCTGCAATTGTTTAGAATTAAATTTGGCCGAAAAAAATCAAAAAATATTCAGACGGAAGAACATCCTCCGTTTTAAACTTTTTTAAATTTTTTTAATAATTAAAAATTGTGCAACGGAAGATCATCTTTTGTTTGGCCAATTTTACTAATTTTTTTTGAAAAAAAAATTGCGAGACAGAAGATGCCGTTTGGCCAAAAAAAAAATTTAAAAATTGGCCTCTTTGTGGTTAAATGGCATTTTGGTAAATATTTGGATGGCAATCTGGTAAATATTGAAAGATTTTTTAAAGAGAAAGTTGTTGGACGGAGATTATCTTCCGTTTGAGCATTTTCTCTTTTTTATTTTTTATTTTTTTATTTGTTCAAATTGCATTTTGGTAATTATTTTGATGGCATTTTAGTAATTTTTCTGAAAAACTATATTAAAGAATTTTGTTGAATATTAAAAAAATTCACAGACGGAAGATCTCCTTCCGTCTTCTATATTTAGTGATTGCTATAATCTACTGCTATATTTAGCAGTTCACTGTTCATTCATTTTCTGAAAAACAGGCTAAATGGCATGTTGTTGTTGTTGTTGTTGTTGTTCCGGCGAGTTGCTCACACTTGTGGACGTAGATAATGTTTTCCTTTGTGTCCTATCTTCAGCCTTCAGCCAGTCTTCTGTGCAAATGAGCATCTCTAACGAGTCAGGCTTCAAGCGATTCATGTAATCAGTTAGAATCCTGCCACTTGAAGAAAATGCACTTTCAGAAGCAACTGTAGAGACAGGAGTTAGTAAATCTTTAGCCATATATTTAAGAATACTATAAGTGTGTTCATGGTCTTTCCACCATTGTAAAATATCTAGTGAAGAAGAAGAAGACTCAGAATCTTGTTGGTTACACCAATTTAATTAATTTGGTTGATTAGTCCTAGGTTTTTTGGATTGAATTTGTGCAAGTAAATTAAATGTTATATCATCAAATTTACTCTTACCCTTACTTTTGGAACTACCAGAAGAAGAACTAACTACAGAAGTTGTACTACTAGAAGCAAAAGATCTATCATAATAATCATACAAGTTATTTAATGTAGATTCAAATTTAACTAAAAAAGAAGCGCAATCAATTTCTATTTTTATTTCTACATTTTTCCCAAGTAATACAAAAAACATTTCAATCAAACTCTTCGTACCTTCTAATTTGATACGAGGATCCATAACGGTAGCAGTACAAATCAACATAGGAGGAGGATAAAAATACTTCAAAAAATTTTTATATGCAGATTTTACAATATCACCAACAAAAGTATCATTTAACAATTCATTAAATGTTTGCATCATAGTAACTATTGAAATAAAAATGCTACTAGAAGTAGATTCATATGATTTTGAAAATTTTAAAGTTGCGGTTTTAAAAGATTCTAAAAATTCCAACATAGATTCGGCATAAAACCAATCGGTGGGAGTCATTTCAAAAATTGGCATATTTTTTTCGATACAAAAATCATTTACAACTGCTTTATATTCGGTAACAATTTGTAGTAAATCAAAAGTAGAGTTCCATCGGTGTTTAACATCCTTTGGAAATCTTCTAAAATGTACATTTGAAATCCTACACCAATTTTTCCATTCTTGAAATACGCTGGTACTTAATGCAATAAAATGTACACAATTTCTAATTTTAAGTATATATGGATCGGCTATTTTTAATGCATCTTGAACACATAAATTTAAAATATGACATGCACATCTAATATGAAAAATATTGTCAGATGGAGGGTTTAATGCGAATTTTAAAGTAGTATTTACTGCATTGTTGTTAGATGCATTATCAAAACTAATACACATAATTTTATCGCGAATATGAAAAACATCACAAATTTCTAAAATACGGTTTACTATTTCAGTGCCACTATGGGGATAGGGCAACGCAGCAAGTGATATGATTCTTTTTTGAAGAATCCAATCATTGTCAATCCAATAACAGGTTATTCCTATTATTGGAATATTGTTGACACCTGTCCAACAATCCGAAGTTAAACTAACTCTACAAGTTAAACTCCATAAAATTGCAATCAAAGCGTCCTTCATTTTATTGTACACTTTAAAACAATCCGATTTGCAAGTATTTATCGGGATTCTTCTACAATGAGGGTTTAAGGCCGTTTGATTAAAATTTTCCAAGTCCCTACTCTCAGGATAGAAAAATGGTAACTCTTCCTTTATTACTAATCGGGCCATTTTCCGACGAACAAGATCGGGATCATAAGGGTTGCTATCAACTAGACCGGTCCTAGGATTGATTTTTTGTTGGCCGAGTAGGTCAACAAGAAGGTTTTTATGGTTATGTTGGATGTGTCTACTAATTGTACCGGTGCCATTACCCCTCTTGAATTTGTATGCCTAAGAACAAGTTTTACAAACTTTCAAACCTATACCCGAATTTTCTTCGTCCGGGATAAAATCGTAAAATTTATGCCAATCACTACTTTTTCCTCTACTTTTCCTACCACTATGGGGTTGTGTTGTTTCGGTTGGTTGTTGTTGTTCTTCTTTTTCTTCTAATTGTATGTCTCCTACAACCTCATCGTGTGTACCCCATTATTGGGTAGGAGGATCATGGTACTCTTCGGCGGGCTCACTAATTGGGACAATTGGTGGCCTACGAGAAGTGCCCGTAGAATCTTGCCCACTTTGGCTACAACCGCTACCGCATGATCTAGACATAATGTAGTAATGTATGTAAAAAAAACTACACAATGTAGGGGCAATGAGTTATAAAAAAAATCTAAAAACAAGAGGTTTGAGATAGAGAAGATCAAAAAACCAACAAAAATTATAACTACCACAAAAATTAAATAAGAAGAGAGGTATGAAATTTTGATATCGTTCACCGTGGATACGCGTATATAAAAAAATCCGTGAAAATAAGAATAGAAGTAGAAGTAGAAATAAGCGATTCCGGAATTGAAGAGTTGAGGAGAGCTTGAAGGAGAGTTGAAGACTTGATCACTTGGAGTTGGACGAGAGTTGAAGAGTTGAAGACGTTGTTGAATTTTGATTTTGATACAATCGGAATTAGATCGTGTATATGTCTTCAAGACTTGCTTGTTCAATACTTCAATTGTTTACAAATTGCTTAGAAATGAGTTATAATAGTAAAGAGAGTAAGAGAGATTTTTGTGAATTTTTTGATGGGGTTTTGAGGGGGTATTTATAGGGTTGAAAAAGAAAAAAAACCACAAAAAAATGGCCATTAGAGCCGTTCAAAACGACTCTCTGTTCAATAGTGCTGTTGGGCACGTTTTGCGACCCGTTGGACCCGTGGGTCAACGTGAAGGGTTTCGAGGCACAAACGCAGCGAAAAAGACAGATCCGAAACCCTAACCCATGGATCCGTGTACAAGACATGGCTAATAATGGATAAATAAAATTTTACCTTTCGGAGCTTTACGAAGGCTGAAAGATGGAGGTTGCAATCACCACGCAGCCCTAGTAGCTAGATCCGCGTCTCTAAGGTAGTCCACACGAACGTCCGATCGTCCAACGATCGAGGGAGCCGGTACTAGCCGATGATGCTTGCCTCTCTCTCTCTCTCTTTTGCCTCTCAACAGTTGAACGGCTAGGGTTTTCTGTGGAAAACAGATTTGTCAAAGATCATCCTAATCCAATACATCTCTATGTATTTATAGGGAGAGATAAGAGGTGGGCTTAACCGTAATCAGTTTGGCTTCTGATAAGACCAATCTGATTTGGTTTTATCATTTAAATTCGAATTAACCGTAATCAGTTTGGCTTCTGATAAGACCAATCTGATTTAAATTCGAATTATCCTTTAATTAATTAAGTCCAACTCAATTAATTAAATAACTAATTTCGAATCATTTAAATTCCGAATTTAAATTAATACTCCTTTTAAACGTTCTATGTGTGTGACCCTTTAGGTTATTATTACGTTGGCAATAATTTTATTATCTTATAATAAAATTATAAACAATGAGCGGCATCTAGTAATACATCATTGCTACCCAAGTAATAATAATAATTGGTGATTCAATTAAACCTTTCGTGACTAATGTCTCCATGTAATATAATCCTTTTAACCTTGATATTATAGATTAAACTAGAGGCATGGGACGTGTCATCCTCTTAATAATTTAATCTTTATTTTCTTGATCGATGAGTAGACTATTCAAACAAATCAATATTTGAGCATGGCCATGCATTTCATAGTCTCACTCAAACAAGAGGCCGATAATATCGCTCCTAAAATTAGGAGGGTTAAATTCCTTCTAGATCATTCATATTTCTCACACGATTCATAATGAACCCAATACTATCTTTATCATTACCCGATTAAAGATAACTTTTGATAGAATCAAAGTACATTAATTTTCGTGTAGAAATATAATGATTTCAGGTCAGAGGACCATTACACCATTATCACAGTGAGATTACTTATGACACTTATTAATTCATTCCATGTAGAATCTCACAGTGGGTCTGTCCAGTACAATGTACTCTTACATTTACCTATGTATTGATTTTAGTATCTCTATACTAATGACCCATGAGAGTTGGTCATCAATCAATCAACATACTAGTCTCAATGTATTATTACTGTCCTAATAATAATAATACTCGACTAGGGACATTTAAGATTATTATACTATATATAATCTCATGGTCATATAGTTCGTATTAATAATCTAAGGACATTTATCATGCTAATATTTATAACGCAGTAAATACGAAGCATAATAAATTATTAATATAATCAAAAGAACATAATGTCAATAATACTGATCATTGTATTGCCTCTAGGGCACCTACACTAACACAACGGTCGACCCGTGGCGGGTCGAACACTGGACCGCGAGTAAACGGTCGACCCGTGGCGGGTCGAACGTTGGACCCGCGGGTAAACGGTCGACCCGTGGCAAGTCGAACGTTTGACCCATTCGGGTCTAAGGTTAGCGACCCGCGGGTTGGCGAGCGAGTTGGGTTTTTTAACCGGGTTCGCGGGCCGGGTTGGGCAGGTTGAATCCGCTATTTCGGTGACTCGGGTCGACCCGTTACTGTTCACGGGTTCGACCCGAACCCGAACCGCCATTTCGTGGGCCGGGTGATACGTGCGGGTCGCGGGCGGGTCTGCGGTTGACCCGGCCCACTTGCCATCCCTACATTCTCCTAAAAATGTGCCATAACTGAAACTATTTCAAGATCTATATTTTATATATAGTTGTAGAATGCATTTAGATGACAAATATATAAAAAGAAAACAAAAATATATGCCCTCGAAATTCACCACAAAGGACTAAACAATGGAAGAAAATACACACCTCCTTCTCATCGGGTCGGTGGAACAAAAGAATCAAAAGTTATTAAAATTTAGAATCTCTTTTCCTTTATGGTTTGCATCAATGTGCAGGAACGCTTTTTAAGTTCTTCCCCGATGAGATCCCAAAATTGCAAAATTGAACATGTCATACATATAAATTCAGAAAATTGCTAGGCTTGGTGGCAACTAAATTAGGTTCGTGAAGCAATAATTCCATACTCAACATACCAATCAACAACTTCCTTGTGATGGATGTTCACCAGTGCTTCAACCCCGTCATGTGTACCTAATGGACTCAATCACTTGCAAAGCTTTAAACTATAATTGAATCCACAAAAATGAAAATCAAAACAATTCAATAAAAGCATATCAAATTGTAAATAAATGAGGAGTACAAAACTCATAAAAAATACCTGAGTGCTTCAACCAAGTACTTCAGTTCAATAATTTCAATTTTAGATGCCTTAACAGTATTCTCCAAAGCACCAGCCTATATTCCAAAAATCAAATCAATAGAAATTTTCAAACTCCATTTCAGTTCTACTAAACAAATACAAT
This sequence comes from Hemerocallis citrina, assembly GCA_017893485.1. NCBI lineage: Eukaryota > Viridiplantae > Streptophyta > Magnoliopsida > Asparagales > Asphodelaceae > Hemerocallis > Hemerocallis citrina. The sequence goes on along the minus strand of JACEHZ010000463.1, from coordinate 482,894 downwards.
ATTCGAAATCAAATCAACTCAATATATAGTAAAAAAAAATAAAGGGGTGGGTATTTATCAAAGTATAAACTTCATCCTCCTCTCTCTCGTTCACGCTAATCTTCCTTTGCCCATTAAACCCCAAATCAATCCCAGCCTTTCTAAGCCCATTCTCCGCCACCTGCATCACCTCGTTCGTCTTCAACTCCAATGCACTCCTCAGCAAAACCCCAATATGTTGTTTCTCCATTACCAACCCATCCACCTTCTCCCCCAACCCATCAATCTCTTTCATCCGCTCTCCGATCACTCTCCCCACCTTCTCCACCGCAGATGTAACACCATGCAAAATAGTAAATGAAAATTTTGTCCTTGCATGTATGATGCACGTGCATTTGTATATCACTCTTGTATGAAAATATTATTATTTATGAAGTGAAATAAAGTTGAATTAATATATAAGAATTTCAACGTCTTAAATAGTTGTATGGCACTTTCACGTGTCACGTTCGTGTTGTGCAATCACACATGTTTTCGGTGTGATGGGAACCAAATCCCGAGAAGGTGATGGGGGAGGGGAGTCACATGTGCATGTGGTACTAGGACTTCCCTCCAAGAGGTGTTTGAATTCGAAATTTCATATTTGAAATCTGAAATTTCAGCCCTTACTTTCCTCTATTAAAGTTATCGTATCTCATTGATCTCTTTCTCTAAATCTCCCAATCATTTTCCTTCACTTCAGCCCCCAAAAAATACTTAATTACGTTCCAAAGCAGTCCCAAAATAGTCCCCCAAAATATGAAATTTGTCCCCCCTCTCTTTTGGATTTAAAAAACCCTCAACTGAGATTAAAAGCTCTCTTTGCTGAATTGAGAAGTTGTGAGGTTGAGGGAGAGGAGGAGGCAAAAGCAAAGAGTACAGTTTTCGAGTTTCTCATCAAAGGTATGAAGTCGAAGACCCATCTTGAATCTTCTCATGTTTTCGCTTAGAAATAATAGTAATGTGGTGTGTAATGTTTTGCATGAGTTAAAGATCGTACAACATGTTCGGATTCGCTACATGGGAGCATTCGTGGAAAGTCTATCGCCGTTTTTATTCAGGGAGCAATCGAGGTGGGTGATTTTCTTGCGAGTTCTATGTTTATGCATGTTATGAGTTCTTATTATTTTGATGGGTGCTTGTTAGTTTTCCATTTGGAATAAGCACTGGTATGATTTTTTTGTCCTAGTAGCGTGTTAGGTTGTTGACACGTGCGGCTTATGGGTGTATGAAATCCATATGTATTCTAGACGATAAGGTTTTGATATTTAAATTGGTGTTTTTAATAAAATAAATAGCTTTATAAGATTCGATAAACCCAAGCATGTTAAGAAACCTATTATTGTTTTGTGTTAACCTCTAGATTAATAAGAAGAGGAGACGGTGAAGCAATAGAGGATCGAAGCGGCATTAAATGGAATGAAGACGAGCAAAATAACAACAACATCAGTGACAGTAGACTGCATTATTGGTACAGTCGCCCCCACTATCCCCGCTATCCTGTGTTTGAAACAAAGAGTTAATGGGTGATTTTCCCAAAAGGAAAATCGACCAATTTATGCAGGTTGATAGTTGACTGCTTTTAAAGGCAGTCAATCGTCAAATTGAAACCGAGAAGGTTTCTGTTTTGTGATGTTTTGGTAAATTGTTTTTGATGGTGGTTAATTGTGTTTTAAATACTCTGAAGGTCAACCAATTGCACAATTACGTGCACAAGGCTTGCGTTTGCACATGTTACAGTATGTGCACGTGGTTTGAAGTGTGTGTCGGTTGTGTACAAGTGAGATATCGTCTAGGGTATCCGATAGTGTGACTTGGTGAGTTTAGCGAGGGTTTGATGCTAGTGCCTAAGTGGGGTCCGAGATCGGTAAGCATTGTAACTCCAGTGTAGGAGTAGGGAAGTGTCTGGCAATAACGGTTCTACCCATGTTGATAAAGATAACTTTGGAATAGGGCCATTGGGACTAGGTAAGTTTGGTTATACACCATACACTTAAGAATCAGGCATTAGAAGGTGAAGTGACAAGTACAAGGTCGAAAGTGAGGTGATACCCACATTACCGACGACCGAGGATAGGCCCTAGGGTGTTTAAGGATGTGGGATAGATCCATAGAATGTTCTAAGCCAAGGATAAGATGCAGGACGGTCGATATGGAGGTAAGACTCACAAATTCGCGACCGAGGATAGGCCCTATGGTGCTTTAAGAACATTGGGATAGGCCCCGAGTTCTCGGGAAGTGGGACATACCCATAAATTCCTGGAGAGGGATAGGCCCACGAGATGTTCTAAGCCATGGATAAGACACAGAATGATCAATATGCGTGGGGTGGAGCCCATGGGGCTTACGCTTTATCATACTAGTCACAAGGGTTAGGTTTTGTATGGCGAGGGTTCGAACCCTATAATGAGGAGAAAACGATTAGCAACTTGCATTCGAAAACTATGTTGTATGGGTAGCATAGCTATCCAGACAAACACTGCATTAGAACAATATCTTGAAGTTTGATTGCATTGAAGTACATTAATCACTTGTTTTATCAGTTAGTCGTCTAGGTTCACTCATACTATTGCATGATTGTTGTACTCATATATATTAATTATTAATTACTTGTAAATTGATATAGTTGGTTTGTGGTTTGGGAGTGAGCAAGATTATCGCTGATTTCATCAGCCTTATGTTAGCCTCACAAGCTGATGATATCACAACTTTATATTGTGTAGATGGGATTTGCGCGATGGAGGCGGAGAACTAGATGTGAATGTGTCACTCAAGATGTGCACCACCAAAGTCCATTGTCATTTTTATTCGTTGTAAATGAGAGTTGCATGTGATATGTAACCTTCGTATTGTAAATTAACATTAATGAATAAATGTTTTTTTAACTTTCGCTGTTTATTTGTGTTTATGTTATTACATTGAAGTCTCGATTTAAATAAAAAAACGGTTTCCCATTGTACGGGTTGCGGTGTGTTACAACAGACTTTGTCATCTCATAAACCCCCACCATCCCATCCGTTAGTGCCCACAAATTCTCATCCATATCCATTTCCTCCCAAACAAACAAAAAGTCCTCCTCCAACGCTGCCACCTCCTCCCCTACACCTTCCTCATCTGCAACCCTCACACTCTCTCACCAACTACCACGTCTTAAACACATTCCCCAACTGATCAATCACCACCAGCCTCTGCAAATCCACCTTCACCTCCAAACTCCTCAACCTCATCATCCCGCTCCATCCCTCAACTCCAAACCTCCTTCTCCATCTCCGAAACTCTCACATCTATTTCACTAAATTGTTTTCCTAATCTCTCAACTTCACCCCCTTCCTTTCAACATCTTATCTCAACCTTGCAATCGTGGCTTCCAGCTGCGAAACCTCGATCCCAATCTTGTAATTTCTCTGCTAAATCTGCTCCCTAGTCTGATCCCACGACTTTGACACCCCATTGATCGCTTCAACATATCCTCTAGATCTCGTTGGCACGCTTGATCACTCCATAAGCGATAGTCGGCAGGCTGGTTGCATAATTCTGCGATCTCGGCAGCCCCGTTCCTGCCAAGTTATTGAAGTTGTTAATTTTCCCAAAGATCTACTTGATTCTGATGACCATCATCTGAGCCACCGCCTGAATCTCAGATTTCAACGTATCCTTCTGGTTCTAGATCATATTACAAAAATAATTAGTTTGAAAGTATAATACGATTATCTTGTTGGTATGATATTTAGTTTGAAAGTACGGAAAATTGTATAACAACTAAAATTAGAAAAAAAAAAACCACAATTACCTTTAGCTCATTGTGCTTACGACGGCTGGGAGGCATGCAGTGTGAGGGGCAACTTGAGGGTGGGGAGAGCAGCTGGGGAGAGGGGGTAATGGGTGGCATGAAGAGAGGGGGGACATGTGGCTTGGTCCGTCGGCGTCCAGTGGCTGGGACGGCGTGCTGCGGTTGGTAGGTAAGTGGCATGGGTTGGGTAGGTTTTGGATTTTGAACATGGGAGACGAAGAGATCGTGTGAGGCTTTTGGGGCTTTCTTTTTTTAAGTTATTAAAATGTGTGGATTGCACGTGTTAATTTAGATGGAATCATACTTTTGCTCTCTTTTGTCTATTTCAAAATAGAGAAAGGGGAGAGGGGTATACCCATTAGTATAATATATAATTATAATTTTACCTCATTTTCCCTCATGTTTCTATTTGAATTACATTTTGTTTTGAGATTATCTTGTTTTGGATGATCATATAATTTTAGAGGTATAAGGTATATTGACTTTGATTATCTTATCTTTACCTCAAAGTTGAAGCTATCTTTAGGGTTTACAAAAATTAGGAAAAATCAATAAAAATGGAGTTTAGATAGCTACAGCTTTCTCACATTTTGGGATAGCATAACTAAAATGAGTCTTAAAAAATGTCAAAGCTATGATAATTACAGTTTTCTGAAATTATGATTGATAACTGTATTAAACCTAACTTAACTTTGTTTCCGAACATAGCTTTACTTATTTTGGTGGGGGTATTCGGAGGGGTGTAGTGGGAGAGGATAAGAGTGATGTGTATTTTTTTGTCGTAAATTCACCTTATGGTATGACTCCTTCAATTGTTCCATTGTAACCAATTCCAGACATATTTTTTTTGCAAAACACCACTTTTTCCAAACTATTTCCCCAACTAACCCACTTTCCGAATTAATTTCACAGGTGAATCACTAAGACACGTCATCATAGGTCGTAGTTGGGCACTGCAGCCTCTTCCATTGTGAGGTTGCAGTTCTAGAATGCGACCTCTTCACTTTTTTTTTTCTTTTTCGAGGCCATTATTCTTAATTGTGGTCTCCATTTATTTCATATTTGGGGTAGAGAGACTTCAAGACATAGAAAAAAAATGCTAAGATAAAATGTGTTAAACTTAGGTCACAGTAGTCAACGTCAACCTAGATATAACTAAGACCACAGTCCCCAACTCTGAACTTTCTTATACTGAGGTCGAAGTTGTCTACTGCAGCATCTGTTATGATCCATTAAAAAATAACACTTAAAGATCTTGGCCTTATCTCTTTGAATTAATTTTTTTATAAAACACTTTTCGAAAATATTTGCAGAAAGATGACAGTTGGCCAAGTATTTGCGCTCATGGACTCAACAACTAAACTAGTTATTCCCAACAGCGAGTTTAGTTGTTTCATCATTGCCTTTGGGAAACAGCGTGTTTAGTGCTATTTTTAGTTCATATTTTTTTTAAGAAGACTCGTTGTTCCCAACGGCGAGGACATTTATACTAGACTCGCTGTTGGGGACAACCAGTTTAGTTCAAAATTTTCAAAGAAGACTCGCTGTTCCCAACAACGAGGACATTTACACTAGACTCGCTGTTGGGAATAGCGAGTTTAGTTCAAAAAAAAATCTATGGAGTTTTTTTCGAAAATTCACTAAGTCCAACAGAATGTTTCACTCTTTGTTAAAAAAATTACATCCTCACCGTTTCCAACAGCAAGTATAGTGTAAATGTCATCGTCATTGGGAACAGCGAGTCTTTGAAAATTTTGAACTAAACTCGTTGTTCCCAACAGCGAGTCTAGTATAAATGTTCTCGCCTTTGGGAACAGCGAGTCTTCTTTAAAAATTTTCAACTAAAAATCAGCACTAAACACGCTGTTTTTCAATAGCGAGGATGAAACAACTAAACTCGCCGTTGGGAACGACGAGTTTAGTTGTTGAGTCCATGAGCGCAAATACTTGGGCAACTGTCATCTTTCTGCAAATATTTTCGAAAAGTGTCTTATAAAAAAAATTAATTCTATCTCTTTCCCCTTCACTTCATCTCTCCTAACTCTCTTTCCTCCAACTTCAAAACCCCGAAAACCCAAATCTAAAAACCCTAGATCCCAATTTTCTCTCCTCAAACTCCTTTAAATCTCTCCACTTCACTTCATCTTGCGACCTCCCCAATTCCCCAATTCCCCAATTCCCAAAACCCTAATTCCCAAATTCCTCTAAATTCCCCAAACTCTCGCTACAAAAATTCAATCTGAGAACATGCCCGATATTGTCTTGCAAAACACCTTAGACATCGTCTCCGACAGCACCGAATGTTTAAGGTATGTCTCTTTGGTTTGCACTTATTGGATGTTGAGAATTGGTTGTTTGTTGATATATTGATCTAAGGAGTGCACTTCATAATTTGGTTTGCACTTGTTGAGAATTTTCTTTGCACTTGTTGATAATTGGATATGTAGAATTGGGTGTTTGTTGAGAATTGGATGTTGATAATTTGGTTTGCACTTGTTGATATGTAGAATTTGGTGCTTGTTGATTGGTTATACAATTGATATAGTTAAATAGTGGAAGGAGAAACCACTAAAATCAACTATATCGACATCATAATGTATGCTCTCTATTGATGATATAGGTGGGCTATTTATGCATATATAGCTGTATAGTTATAACAACAATGGTTATATAACTATGTTTCCTCTAAAAGTATTATGCAATGATAGCTTGTCTTTCCTTAGCTTGTATGTCCTGATGTCGAATTGTCTTGCCTGTAGTAATTGTCACAAACCGTTTCCCAGTATACGAAATTACGGACACGCAAATAAGGCCCAGCGAATGATACGACATCATCCATAAGCTATACAGTATAAACTCAACAAGATATTTATTAACACATCAACGTAGATAATAATAATGATCACGTGAATAGAAAATAGAATAAAACTATCCAAAAAAATAACCACCATCTGGAAATACATAAACTTCAGGTCAAAATATATGGAAATATAATGTACTGAAATATAATGCGATAAACAGTTCACTACGACTAGCTAGATAAAATAGTGACTGAAAATGAAATAACAATAACAAAGCAATTCCATCAAGATCATTTAGAAGGCCTGCTCACATTCATCTGCTATTTCACCATCGGAGCCTGTCCATTATAGCAAGTAGTAACAAGCAGTATGGTAGCAAGACGACATGGTATAACATGGAAGGAAACAAGAAGTAGCAGTGAAAATACTAAACTAGTATGATCATGTACGATGCAAGTAACAATTGTAAACACGTTCAATCAGGACTTCAAGATATAATCAATTGGTAATCAGGATCATGTAATCAGGAATCATGTCAATCTTAAGTCTATCGGTTTTATTAACCTATCTAATGTACGCAATCCTGTGTCTCATACCACAGATTCGGGTGCATAACAATGAGGTGAACATTTGTACATAAGTGGTGAAGTCTACAAGGTTATGTACTTGGGTCTTCCAATGACAATATCAATAATCATGACATGTAATCAAGAACTCAGTAGTCAAGAATCAATAATCAAGAAGCAATAATTAAGAATCACTATTACGGGAAACACATTCTCCCTTCCGAGTACACGCCCATATATTGTTCACTACTAAGTCGTACCCCTTTGTAACCCCGACTTTTTATTCTTTTACTATGATCAATCATGAACATGCAGTCAGTGCAATCAGTGAGAACAATGGTATCAAGAGATTACTCGTGAAAGTAACAAGAGATAGTTGCAATGCATGATATAGAGAAATATTTCAACTCATTATATATATACAAGTCACTAGCACAAGGTTAGCCATACATATATATTGTCAAGAGACACAACTACAACTCTGGATAGCAGCACATATTTGCGCTAAAACTCAATTTCTTGCTTGCTACAAAAATGCAAATTCAATTCCTTCAGGAGTTCTACAAAATAGACTCTCTACCGAAATCGACGCCTATTCACTTGACATAATATAAGTTCTACAGCCATGCCAGACTGTTCTTTACAAGTCTAATGTTCAAGCAGCAACATAAGGTCAATTTCTCATGCTCATAATTCCTTTGAAAAATCATTATTAAATATCAGAAAAATCATAATCTGATCCTTAACTATGTCCATTAACAGTCAGGTTCATATCAGGTTAGAATTCCGCCAACAATTTGTTAATTCATGTAATTTACTGGGACGATACACTTCAAACAGTAATATGGAATTTGCGATATATCCGTACTAAAACCTCAGGATCTCACAATCTACAATTTGGATTTCAAAACCACTAAAAGCACTGGATTGTACACTAAAAGGAATACAACATGCATATATAAAACTCTAAATTTGATTATAGGGAGTTTGGGCTAATCTCAGTACAAAATCAATAATACTGTCAGTCAAAAGTCTGAATTACTTTATATTTAAAATCTCAATCCTCAATCAATCATTTAATATTTCCACTCTTTTCAATCACACTAATTCTTAGCGGGATGATAGAAGGGTCTCAGTAAGGAGTTTATAACACTCTAACATTCTACGACACGCTACAATTAACTAATACATCATGCTGCTAAATTATAACAATAACACGGTAAAAAGATTAATTTCAATGACAAGAGTTACATGCTTCTACTCATATCGATGATTAAGGTTAGAATTTACCAACACATATCTAAGAGGATTGTTATTCATAACACTAAATTTGTAATTTCTAACATGCAGAAATAATTTCTAAATTTGTAATTTTTAACGTGCGGCAATAAGTACCAATCAATATCAATATGTTCTAAAATAATCCATACGGTATGATGTTCATATGGATTTTTTATCATAATAATGCATGCAGTGTGGTGATCATGGACAGAAACATTTACAAGGATTTTCAATGAATATCAAATTTAGGAGATAATTAACAAGGAAACGAATCAACAATATCCGGTTCGAGAACTTAGTGATTTAACATGACACGCAAGAGACTATGAATTGGATTTTGATACGATAATTTGATATGAAACGAAATTACTTGCTAAGAGTTCAAGGGACGCTTGTCTCATATACGGCGATTACAAACAGGGAAGGAACACCGGGAAGAAGGGAGGCAGCAGTTGTAGCAAGCAGTGGGCAATGGCATCAAGGATAGAAACAACAACAACAAGGACAACAACAACGGTAGCAACGACAACAACGACGACAACAATGACGTCATGTTTGGAGTGGAGGTGGATTGTCGATTATGGAAAGGGTGGAGTTTGGTGCTATTGGGAGTTGAAAGAGTTGGATTCGGTTAGATGGAGGCAGAAAGGGGGTTCGGGTGCGGTCGCAGGTGGTATGCGGGACTGAAGTGGAGGCTGATGGTGGTCATGTGCGGGTTGGAGAGGATGAGGCTCGGGATTGATGGAGGTTGATATTGAGATGGGTGCAATGGAGCTGGAGATGAAGAAGGTGGTTGTTGATTGGGGAAGGAGATGATTAGGTGATTAGGGTTAAGAGATTGTGATTTATGGGGTTTAAATAGATGGGTATAGGGGGCCGGCTGTAGGGTTTCTTTAGTTGGGTTTCGGGTTCGGGTTTGAATTTTAAATAAAATTGATTAATCACAATAATTCAAAATCAGAAAATATTTGGGCTTTAACAAGAATCAAATAGTTACAGTGCATGATAAGGGGTCCAAAACCAAAGAGGAAAATTGTCTGATAAATGAAATACAAGATTCACGTAATAAAATATGTATAGATAAAACAAAGAGTTACAATAATTTAGATATAAAAGTCTTTCCTAGATGTGTCTTTCTAGTTCCCACGTCGATATAGTTGTGTTCTAGCGCACATTATATGGCAATGAGATGCATTAAAACAATCCAAATTTCATCGACTATGGTTTGCTCAATATAAAACTCTAATGCAGTCGAACTAGAGTTCGGAACAAGTGTTCTTGCAATCATGGCAACAGGAGCATCATCTTCAACTACAAGCCCTACCTTGAAATATTTTCCTTCTCCTTTATCAACGACATACTGTGCTCGGATTTTAACACTCCATTCACTGCTTTCCCAGTTAGTAATTTGATAAACATTCTCTACTAGTTCTTACTTTGTAATATTACGAGGAGCCCAAGCTATTTCCGGTTCAACACCACTATAACAGGCTCCTAGCTTTGGGTCTCAAATTGTTTCTCCTCCAATAATATAATCAAATAGGAATTTTGTAATCCATACATATACATAAAGTGACAAATATGCGAGGCATTATCTAATCACAAACATAACATAAACGTACTAAATTTTTAGGATTCTATAATTACCTAGACAAAAATGAAGTTTGAGTGTGGAGATGACTGCGTAGATGATGTATGAGATGATTGGGGATGATGGTGGAGATGATGCGAGATTATGAATTTTGATTTTGAGAGGGATGTGAAATTGGCAAACACTAAGTGCTTTGACGGAGATGGAGGAGTCAAATGAGTTGGAAGAGATTTGACGGAGGTGGAGGAATTTGGGGTCTATGATTTTGAGATTTTAGTTACAGAGTTGGAGGAGAGAGAATTGGGAGAGAAGAAGTGAAGGGGGAAGAAAGAAGGCCCATATTTTTTTTTAATGGGCTATAGCAGAGGCTGCAATAGCCAACCGCGGCCTTAGTATAAGAGAGGCCACAGTTGGGGACTGCGGCCTCAGTTATATTTAGGCAACAGTTAGCTACTGCGACCTAAGTTTAACTTATTTTAACTTAGCAAACTTTTTTCTAAGTCTTAAAATCTCTCTACCAAAATATGAAATGAACAGAGGCCGCAGTTGGGAATAGCGGTCTCAAAAAAAAATATGTGAAGAGGCCGCAGTTATCGACTACGGCCTCACAATCGAAGAGGCCACAGTGCCCAACTGTGGCCTATGTTGACGTGTCTTAAAGTGGTTCAGCCATGGAATTAGTTTGAAAAGTGAGTTTGTTGGGGAAATAGTTTGGGGGAAATGGGTTAGTTTGCAAAAAAAAGTATCCAGAACTAAGGGTGTCGTCATCCACATAGGTGTAGTGCCCAAGTAACGGAAGTCAACGCGCCCACACAATCTAGATGCACCTATAACAAGACAATGCAATAATCACATGAACTCAAAACCACAAGAACACAAGTAACATGCAGAGATAACCAATACTTTTTATTACTACTTTTTATTACTAAAGAAATACAAAGATACAAAGAGATCAAACTCGAGTCTCTTTCTCTCACATTTGAAACACTCAGTACTCTCTTATCTTGAAGTTGTACAATGATAACGGCATAAGGCTTAACCCTAGAGTTCACATGTACATCTATATATAGTACCCAAGTAAACTCTAAAAAAAGATCAAATACAGCAAATTGGATCCAAAACCCGCAACCCAAATAAACAAACACAGCCACACACAGTCAACTGTTAATACACTTTACCAAAATATAGAGCTGGGCAGTCGACTGCACTCTATTAACAACAACAATAGACCATGGTAGTTGACTGCTCAACTTTGCAGTCGACTACACTGTTGTGTTGCTGCCTCTTCTTCGTGTATTCTCTTCTTCTTCTCCAACTCCAAGTTCTTTATGCCTAAGTGTATTTGAGTCCACAATTCATAACAATGTCCCACTTGGACCAAATGCACAATAACTCAAAGTTATTGTATCTTTATTTCGCATTGTCTCTGCCAGTCTTCCACAACTCATGAAAGACCCAAGTACTCCTTATTATCATGAGGAGCACCTCCGCCACTCCACCACGTGGAGGGCACCAACCACCTCTCATAGGCTCATGAAGGTTGTACCCCACCGTCTATCGCATATGGCACAAACAACAGAGAAACAATATGGTGTCGGATTCTGTGTTACAAAACTCCTCACATTGCAGAATCTTTGCTAACAGCGGACATGATTCACAACCTCTCAGTGTACACTTTGCGCTAGAAGCCTCTGTGGACGAAACCTCCATAAAATCTGCATACTGCACTTCACACACAACCCCATTTCAGTTACATGCATCGACATCGCTCCACATATCGATATCAGTGCTATCAATGTCATGCCCCGCTTCCCAAAAATACAGAACACAAGCACGTGACATTGGCCCAGCGAATGACTTGCATCATTCATAAGTTGTTACCGATTCAACTCAAAAATATAAACAAGAAAGCGTTACAACCATGTATGTATATAAGAACAATCACATGAATCACAAAACGAAATGAAACATAAAATAACAATATGATAACCAAATGTGGAAAAAGTAACAATTCTGGGTCAAATTCCCAAAACACAATAAAATAACAATATTCAATGTTTTAAGTCTCCAATAACATAAACGACAAATAAATAAGCGACAATGCTATCAATTTCTTCACCAGTATTGTTCTCCCAATCCATCAGGCAATTCTCCTTGGTTACCTGTAAGATGTTCATATAAAAAGAGGGAATGATATATCCTTAGAGCAAGTTATTGACAGCAAGTAGAGGAAAGCAGTAAAATAATGGTAATAACGATATAACAATTAATTCAATGAAACAATATGATCGATAGCAATGAATGGTGGCAAAACGATAACGACACAATATGCAATAATGATGGTCAATAACAATAACAATAAATGATAATAATAATGGTAACAATGTTCAATAACGATGACAATATTCTATGACGATGTGATGACAATCTTAAGTCCATTATTCAATTTAGTCCTAACTAATGCACGTACTACTGCGTCCCATATCACAGGTTCGATGCATACAATCAATTTCGTTTAGACTTAAGTGGTAGATTATATAGATCATGCACTTGGCACGATAACACAAAAAACGATAGCAACTTCGTTGCACACTAGTCGGCACGATAACACTAAAACGATACATAATGAATTGGAATATTATGGTCAGTAATTCAACAATAAATTGATAAACACTAGCCGACACAATATTTTAGGAACAAGGCCCCCACTTCCAAGTACAGTCTCTATATCATCAACTACTCTAGTCAACCCTTAACCCTAGCTTGATTAACAATTCTTTATTCAATCAATATGCAATAACGATTGACAATAACACGATACCAATAGGGAACAATAGGAACAATAATATCAACGGGGAAACGATAAGACGATCAATAAGAAATATTAGAACGATGACAATGCAACACTAAGGTCATGCAATGCGATTCAAACAATTCAATGCATCAAAAACAACAACATAGATTCGATTATATTATCAAACATGGAAACACTATTCTGGATCCATAAGCTGTTACCGATTCAACTCAATAATATAAACAAGAAAGCGATACAACCATGTATGTATATAAGAACAATCACATGAATCACAAAACGAAATGAAACATGAAATAACAATATGATAACCAAATGTGGAAAAAGTAACAATTCTGGGTCAAATGCCCCAAACACAATAAAATAAAAATATCTAATGTTTTAAGTCTCCATAACATAAACGACAAATAAATAAGCGACGATGCTATCAATTCCTTCACCAGTGTTGTTCTCCCAATCCATCAGGCAATTCTCCTTGATTACCTGTAAGATGTTCATCTAAAAAGAGAGAATAATATATCCTTAGAGCAAGTCATGTAGAGGAAAACAGTAAAATAATGGCAATAACGATATAACAATAAATTCAATAAAACAGTAGGATCGATAGCAATGAATGGTGGCAAAATGATAATGACACAATATGCAATAATGATGGTCAATAACAGTAACAATAAACGATAACAATAACGGTAAACAATAATGATAACAATGTTCAATAACGATGACAATATTCTATGACGATTCGATGACAATCTTAAGTCTATTATTCAATTTAGTCTTAACTAATCCACATACTACTGCGTCCCATATCACAGGTTCGATACATACAATCAATTTCATTTAGACTTAAGTGGTAAATTCTATAGATCATGCACTCGGCATGATAACACTAAAAACGATATCAACTTTGTTGCACACTAGTCGGCACGATAACACTAAAACGATACACGATGAATTGGAATATTGTGGTAAGTAATTCAATAATAAATCGATAAACACTAGCTGACATAATGTTTTGGGAATAAGGCCCCCACTTCCGAGTACAGTCTCTATATCATCAACTACTTTAGTCAACCCTTAACCCCAACTTGATTAACAAGTCTTTATTCAATCAATATGCAATAACAGCTGACAATAACACGATACCAATAAGAAACAATAGGAACAATAATATCAATGGGGAAACGATAAGACGATTAATAAGAAACACTAGAACGATGACAATACAACACTAAGGTCATGCAATGCGATTCAAACAATTCAATGCATCAAAAACAACAATATAGATTCGATTATATTATCAAACATGGAAACTCAATTCTGGACAGCAGTAACTTACTGTACCAAAATCGGATTTCCCGCTGAGAAATCCAAAGCTTAATCCATCAGAAGTTCTAGAAAATTGACTCATGCCCGATTCCAATGCATATTTAAAGCCAAAGTTTCGATAACAGTAGCTAGGTTAATTACAGGGCTCTTTACAGATTACTGATTCTGGTTTGTTATCGATGTCAATTAGTTACAGTTATAAAATTAGCAAATATTCACTTTAAAAATTAGTAAAAATAATTATCATGACCCTAAGCATGTTAACTTTCAATCTGAAATTAATCATGGCAATATTTGATCATTAGTTCATCTATTTAATCAGTTAACATGGTGTAGTCATGAATCAGGAAATTATGGGAATAAAATGCAGCAGTAGTAAAATCATCATATCTCATGCAATATAAGTCGGAATTCAATAATTCTTAGTGTTCTAGAAACTAGAAATATAGGGCTATATTTCATCTTAAAAAATGTACATCATACAAATTTCAGGCAGATAGTAAAAATTCTGGATTAACATATTTTATGGTATAAAAGTGATATAGGGTTATAGTTATCAATTCAATTAGTCGATTAACATGGTAAGCATGATGACAAGGAGATCACAACGAAGAAATATAACCATGCATTCAATACAATGTTATACAATACATTAAATCAATGGTTTAATCAATAGAAACCTAAGATACAACAATAGTTTATCGATGAAATGGCATGCATGAATAATTCCTAATATCAAAAGATCTACATGAAATGCATGAAAGACACGATCTTTAGAGTCAAATATCGGCACAAAGTCAAGAATAAGAGGATTAGCTCGTGTAAATCTTCTACATTCCCAACAAAGAGAAAGACAATAACAATATACGATGAATACGATGAGATCTACTTGTGAGAATTTCAATAAACATTCTTGAACACAAACACAATAAACGATTCAAGAAAGAGACGGTGACTTGCCTTTATAACGACGTTAAACCCGAATATGTAAGAATAAAGGGATTGGTATCCCGGGGTGACAATACGTGCAACTCACGTATGAAAGAGATCGTAGCAAAGCAAGAGCGGTCGGCAACACGGCAAGAGAGCAATGGCAGCAATTCCAACAGCAAATAGCAACGACATAGTGGGTACGGCTCGACGATTGATGGTGGCTGACGACGTGGCAGGGCGACAGTGGGGCACTAGTCACGGCAGCGAGGAAGGACAGGGACGAGCGGCACTTGGGTTCTTTGGTGATGGGGAGAAGGCAGTGACGGGGGGTTGCACAGTCGAGGTTGGAGCGGGCTCGCGACTGGGGATGGCGAGGGCGATCACGGTGGTCGACCGGGGCTGCAAGGGGGGTCGAGTCTCAGGGTGAGGAGGGCAGGATTGGCAAGCAGTTGGATGGCGGCCGGAGTGCAGCGGGGCTGCGGGGTGGTGGATGGGTTCAGGATAGCACAGAGGCGGAGGAAGAAGGGTGATGATGAGGGGTGACGGATGTAGATATTAAGTTAGATGATAATGATTAGGGTTGGGATTAGGGTTAAATTATTAGGTTAGAGTTAAGTTGGGTTATTGGGTAGTAGGTTTAGGATCCAATAAGAATGGTTTTTAGGGTTCAAATCTAAGTTAACAATTGGGCTTGAAATAAAAATAAAATAAAATATTAATAATATTCATGTCCCAAAGATGAATATGAACAAGATTAATATAGTCATGGATTAGGGAATAATCACAAATCAAAAGAATAGATAATTATCAACCCAAAACAATAATAGGAATAAAAGAGAAGGACAAATTCATGGGATTCAAGCTCTAAATTGAGAAATAAGATTCGAACAACATCTTGAAATCAAATAATAGTTCATGAATAATATTAGAACTAATATTATTCGATACAATAAATGAAACAAAAGGAAATGTTATTGAATTACAAAAGAGATTACAATGGAAATCGATAAAAAAGAAAAAATCGTAACTGGAGTTACAATCACCCTCAAAAGAGCGACTTGAAGTCTCTTCCATATCACAAACACCCTCACAGCAACATTGTCTTGCTATCTAGGATCCCTCTCATGGCTAGCAACTCTCACTAAATGTGTAACATCCTCTGAATCCGCCCCATAACTCATAGAATTCTATTGCACATACACAACATACTTCTCGATTCCGGCTGAGAGTCAACTATAGGAGAAACGCACCCCATGTTTCTAACCAAATACAATATTCCCTCGTGCTTCTCTCTTGTATCACCCTTGAACCTGCAGCTATACACCACTTTCCACTACCAAATGTAGTTGAAAAACCCCTTTTTTCTACCTTCCCAACGAAATAAGATTTTCCTTTGAGTCTGGGACATGCCTTGTCTCCTGCAAGACAATACTGTAATGATCACCAGCTTTCACACAAACAGTACAAATTCCACTTACAGGACACTGCTGACCATTACCCATAATCATTTATCCAAAAGAATCCTCTTTGTATGGATCCAAAGCTATGGGGTTGGTTTAAGACTTACGTAGTGCATCGAGCTCCCCTGAGAAGAACTCAGTCTTCGTGTCCAACTGCATCTTGGCTGACAAGCACAACTCACCACAACATGTTTCATTAACAAGCACATTGCCTTCCTTTGATTTTTCTTGCTTCTTATTCATAAAGGCTTTACAACTGCGCATCATGTGACTCTTCTTGTAGCAATACCAAAACTCAGGTCCACGTCTCTTATCGCTATCATCAGACTCACTCTTGGACTCACCACTCCAATATTTTCTTCTTTGACTTCCCTTAGATCTCCCACACCTCTCAACTGAAAGTGCTGGATGTCTAGCAGATGATGAAAACTCACCGTTTCTCTTCCTTCTCACCTCCTCATTCATGATACTACTCACAACATCTTGTAGAGTCGTCAAATATGTTATGGTCTCTGTAATAGTCTGTTCTACAGTACCATGACTATCGGGTAGATTAGATAGAAGTAACTACGATTGTCCCCTTTCTGAAAACTTCAATCATGCAGCTTCCATCTTGTTGTAAACCATACAATAATTGTTCACATGTTCCGCTACTGAACCCCCTTCTCCCAACTTCATGTTAACAAATTTCTCCAAGTGAAGAATTTGATTAGATGTTGACGGTTTCTCATACATATCCTTGAGAATCTCCATAGCCTCCTTTGAAGTATTTGCATTCGATATGTGAAACAACACCTTCCTATTCCGTGGCAACTGAATTTTTCCTAGTGCCTTCTGACCTAAATGGTTCCACTCTGCCAAGATTTTCACATCCTTATCTACACCTTCCGGTTTCTCATCAAACAATGGACCATCTAGATCTTTCTGAAGGAAATACACCACCGACCGAATCTTCCACATCATGAATTCACTCCTATCGAACCTCTCAGTTTTTTACTTGCTATCGGCCTTCACGAATCCTTTTCTCTGATACCACTTGTAGTGCCCAAGAACGAAAGTCAACGTTCCCATAAGACTTAATTGCACCAATAATAAGATACCAAAATAATCATAAGATCTCACAACTACAAGAACACAATAATATGTAGAGATAACTAATATTTCTTATTACTCAAGAAATACAAAGATACAAAGAGATCAAACTCTAATCTCTCTCTCACGTTTGAAACACTTGGCACTATCATCTCTTAAAGTTGTACATTGATAATGACTTAAAGCTTAATCCTAGAGTTCACATCTACATCTAATTATAGCACCCAAGTAAACCTTAAGAAAGATAAACACAAATACATATAACTGGATCCAAAACCCATAACCAAAATAAACACACAGCCGCACACGGTTGATTACACCTAAATTCGGTCGACTGTCAATACACTTTGCCAAAACAGAGAGCTGGGCAGTTGACTACACTCTCTTAACATCAACAACAGACCAAGACAGTCGACTACACTATTGTGCTGCTGCCTCTTCTTCGTGTCTTCTCTTCTTCTTCTCTAACTCCAAATTCTTCATGCCTAAGTGTATTTGAGTCCACAATTCCTAACAATAAGGTTTTTAGTAATAACTAATTCGGTTCAAATTGATCCTAATTGGCTAGGAAAGATAACTGTTTGGTATTTTTTAATATAATCATTGGGCCTCACTTGAATCAAATGAATGCTTAGAATTATCATGGCCAAATAAGAATCGTATTCACAGGTTTCAATACTTTCTAATAAAATAATAGATTTTATGATTTTTCATCCTTATCTTTGCTCCCAAATAATCACATCAAATATAAAATGAAAGATTCTAATCTAGCATGTGGTCGAGCATTCGAATCCCGATTGCATCACTTTCCTTCATGGAAAAGATATGTGTGAGTTTATGGCTTGAGGTGGAGCTAGAAGTGACAACAAGGAGGGGTTAGGATTGCTTATTCCCATCCTTTTGTTGAATAGACAACCAATAGTCCCAAATCCGATGGCTTCACTCATCTAGGGACAATAAAGAGGAATCAAGTTGAAATGGTAGGTCGAAAGCTTGATATCAAGGCCACAGTGTGCCTTGCATTGCAATTGAGAAGCCAAATTGGATTTATGGTTCAGAGGTTGATGAATTGATCTCGACAATTAGACATATGACATCGACAATCAGAAATTCAACTTCGAGTAGGTTATATGGTTGCCCTACCGAGAAAGAAATGGGTAAAATATGTGTTAGGTCCAAATCACGAAATTAGATAATTACCAAACAACTCATTATTCTTCGAGAATTTGGCAAAATAGATTTGACTTGCAATAGGTAAAAAAAACAGTAAAAGAAGAACAAAGTATGATTTTTCCAAGCCAATATTTCGTTAGATAGTAAGAGAACTATAAAACATGCTTCCTAGTCTATCTATTTTTTCTCTAATTAAAATAATATCTCAATTAGATAGCTAGGTCTTAGTTCTTTCTATTGGCTCTCTCCACAGCTTTACTTAGATTTAATACCTTCTCATATATTTATAGAGTAGTGGTGTTGCTTATTTCTGGTGTGGGAGCAACAGATGATGAGTTCTTTGATTAGAAGAGAAACGTAGATCTCAGCTGCCGATCTGGTCCTAATGAGATGCCAATATGTGGTTGGATGTAGTGGATCTGGTGGTCACTGACCGTCGAACACCTGCAAAAAGCCTGAAACACTGGGAGTATTCCCGGCGACAGGCCCTCCGACAATCAAGTCAGCAACCAGCAGTTTAAAAGGGGATTAAATAGTAAAAAAGTGATTACCTACAGTGGAGGTGGGCCTGTATTTATAAATCAGTCTTTTATGGAAAGATCCTTTGCTGCCTAATTAGATTCCGCTGATTAAGGAGTAGGTAATACCCTAATTTTTGGGGATTTGATCAAATGGTGGGGATTAGCCACAATCTTTACCTATATCACAAGCCCCCCACACTTGGAGTCAAGTTTCCGGTTGGTTTTGAGGAGCAGGTAACTCTATGGGAAAAATACGTTGGCGTAAAGAACAGTTTGTTGTGACAGTGTCACGCCCCGCTTCCCAAAACACAGAATACGAGTGCGTGATGAAGCCCAGCGAATGATTTTAACATCATCCATAAGCTGTAGGATTGACTCAGCATCACAACAAGAATATAACAAGATATATATACCACTAAGCATGCATGAATAATTTATTAAGCAACAGAAAACAATTGAAACAAATAATAATATCCAAATAATTTTCAAGTCTGGAACAAAGGTAAAACTCGGAAACATAAGCCCGTTACAAGTTTCATACAGAAGAAGAAATAAATAACTTAAGGAAAACAAATATTTAAACAAGTCCTTGCTCCAAGCGAAGCCTAAAATGTCTGCTCACCAATTCCAGCAGGCAGCACGTCTCCAAGGTCTGTCTAATAATTATAAAAAGGGGAAGAATAGAGAAAACAAGAGAAAATGCCCTTAGTGCAAGTTATGGCCACAAATAGTAAAAACGAGTACAAGTAATATGGAACAAGATTTGGAATCAAGAATATAATAGGGATACTTCAAGTAGTGGGAATTCCTGAAACTAACTAACAAGAAGAAAAACTCAAGTAAACAGGCTGGATAACAAATACTAATAGTGAAGCAAGTGACAAGTGAACATGTAGGGGTATCTAACATCAAGTGACAGTCATCATGTACAAGTGTTAGGTAATAAGTCTCAAGTCTAGTGTCAAGTTGTCAAGCACGAGTACCAAGTTGCAAGTGTTAAGTATTATATTCAAGTATCAAGTCTCATGTAACATGTCATCAAGTATCAAGTAAACATGTATCAAGTTCAAGTTTCATGTTTCAAGTCTCATGTATCATGTAAACAAGTATCGAGTAAGCATATATCATGTTCAAGTTCTTGTAGTTATTACTATCTAGGTAGCACTTCATGCATCCATACTTTTACTACATGGTTGCTACAGTCAAAGCAATTTTGTTTAGACCTAGTAATGGAGTTTATAGGGCGGTGTACTCAGGTATCAAGTATCAAGTATCAAGCAGGCACGGTTTATGAATACAAAAATAAATAACAGGTTCACGAAGCAAGTTCGTGAATACTAACAGGTTCAAGACCCACACAGTGGGTTCATGAATACAACAGGTTCATGAGCCAAGTAACTGGATCCATGAATACATCAAGGTGCAACAGGTTCATGAACCAAGTATTGGGAAATATGGGCCCTCTTCCGAGTATACTTACCTATATTGTCTACTACTACGGTCTTTTCCTTAACCCCGGCTTGTTACTTTTATTAATTCTTAACAAGCAAGCATGCAAGTGTGCGAAACAAATCAAGAAATCATAATCATGGACATGGAACAAGTTTGAGATATTTATATAACATATTCGAGGGTCAACACAAATAAAAAATATCACGAACAACGAAAATCTCAAATCTGGACAACACGACGTTGCTGTACCAAAACTGCAATTCCCGTTGCTAAAAGATAGTAAAAGTGGATCTGTCAGAAGATCTAGCAACTAGACTCCTACCCGGTTCCAACGCATATAATTGAGGTACGAGAAAGTTGTGGTAACATGTGTCAAAACAGCGAACTACACAGCTAATGTGTTCAGGTAGAATTTGTGAATCTAAGTTTATACATGTGGAACAGTATTAAAATATTGTTAATTAATTCTAAGAAAATTTGGGGATGTTCTCTAGGGTGTCCAGAAACAGCATGTAAAATTTCAAGTCAAACGCTTACTGTTAACATAGTTAAATTAATTTGCAAACTAAAGATGTGTAGCAGTTTTGTGAATCTGCGACTATCGACACAGCTGCAGTAAAACTGTGATATCTCCTAGACCGTAACTTGAAATTCGAAAATTCTGGATGCTATCGACATCTAGACATCTAGAGCTACATTTACTGTTCAGGTCTTAGGTTCAGATTCTGATTTTAAAGGGGTCAAAACAGCAAGTAAAGTTCAGGACAACAACAAGTGTGAATGTCTTTTATGTATAAGTTGCATGATAATTGGTTGTTAGGCGTCTAGATTAATGTGTGATACATATACGGAGTAATGGTTATCAAAACAGCAAGTAATATTTATTTCTCAACTCAAATGGGTGCAAGATCATCACATCCAAGATACAACACACATCTACGAATCTAAGGTTTCTTAATTTCATGTGTTCATGTGTCTTAGGAGATAAAATGAGTCCAAGTAGTTGTAATATAACAATAAAATTGTTGTGACTCTTAAGATTATGTGATTGATGAGGATTAATATTTGATCAACAACGACGAGTCAAGGAAGAGTCACAACTACTAACTATTTGCGGTATTTTCAAATTAAACGCTTGTACTAGAACAAAAATTTGTACAAGATGAATACTTGCCTTGATTGGATGAGGACATTGATCGACGATCGAGATCGGATGGATCAGGTCGGTGCGGATCTTGATGGAAGATCAAGATCAAGATGATCGGACGGCTGGATCTATTTTGATCTGAGCTAATGATCACGATCGGATGGACGGTTGAGATCTAATCTGGCTGAAGAGATCAGATCTGATCAAGATCGGATCTTGATCGAATCCGACGGCTGAGATTCAATCCCATCCAAATTGCTGTTTTCCTCCTTCTTCTTTCCTCCTTCAGAACAGAGAAAGAGAGAGAGAGAAAATGGCGACGGCACTGCGGTGGGGCGGCGAGGCGGTGACGACGAAAAGGATGATAGCGGCGCGACTGGTCGGGAAGCGACTGTCGCGGCGATTGAAGGGAGCGATGCTGGCGAGGCTCTGTTCTCGAGTTCGAAAACAGGGGAGGATGGCGCCAGGGATGGGTTCGGAGATGAAAGCGGCGACTGGCGGAGGTCGTGGGTGAAGAGGTGATGGTGAGGCGATGGGTGATGGATGATGGAGGCATCGACGATGGGGGCGATGATTGATGATGACTGGCAATGGTATGGCGGAGTGGGTTCGATGGGTTGGCGGGAGTTGGGGAGTCAATGGTAGGACGGAAATGGGGTTGACGAGGGTGAGGAGGTGGAGAGGAGAGGGAGGCGATGGTGATCAGAGGTGATGAGGATGGGTTTGGGTATTGGTCAAAGGGAGAAGGAGACGGGGAATGGGAGAAGAAGAAGGAGACGGCTGAATAGTTGGGGGGTTTAACAGTATTAGGTTAGGGTTAGGGTTAGGGGGGTGTTTAGGGCTTAAATAGCTAGGGTTTTGGGTTAATGGGTTTTAAGGTAGCGGGTTTGAGGGGGATCCAACTAGAGACTTAGTCAAAAATCCATAAAAATGAGGATAAAGAGATAAATGATATGAAACAGCTCATCTCTTCATGAAGAACGACACAAAAGAGCAGGACGGACATACAATTGACTTAGATAAAGGCACCAAAAATTGAGTTGAAACAATATAACGATTTTATTTGAACGGAAACAAAATACAGGATCTCAAATTGATAAAAGAGTACGGTGGAGCAAAATATAGTATAAAAATACAGATATAGGAAATAGGAGTTACAGACAGTGTTGGGATCCTTCCAATGTTCAGAAATCGAGTTGCCAAGGAAAGTGTCCAAGCCCTGAGGAGTGAGATAGCTAGCGTATGCCTCGAGGTTGGAGCATCGTATCGAGGCATTTCGTTCGAGGTGGGAGCCATTTTTGTAGAGAAATCCACGGCGAGCTTGGGGTCGGAAAGCCATTTCGAAGTGTTTTATCCGAGGCGTGAGCCATGTTTACGGAGAAATCAGTAATTGGCTCGGGGTTGGAGCACCATTTCGAAGCGTGTAGTCCGAATCATGAGCCATACTTTTAGAGAAATCCGTGATGGGCTCGGAATCGAAGCACCATTCTGAGGCATAGTGTCCGAGGCGTGAGCCATGTTTGCAGAGAAATCCCCGATGAGCTCAGAGTCGGAGCACCATTTTGAAGTGTGTTGTCCGAGGCGTGAGCCATGTTTGTAGAGAAACCTGTGATGGGCTAGGAGGTTGAGTGGCATTTCTAGGCTTAGTGTCCATGGCATGAGCCATGTTTGCGGAGAAATCCATGATATGCTCAGAGTCGAAGCACCATGTTGAGGCATAGTGTCCGAGGCGTGAGCCATGTTTGTGGAGAAATCCGTGATGAGCTCGGAATCGAAGAACCATTTCGAGCCATAGTATCTGAGGCATGAGCCATGTTTGCAGAGAAATCCACGATGAGCTTGAGGTCGGAGCACCATTTCGAAGCGTGTTGTTTGAGGCGTAAGCCATGTTTGCAGAGAAATCTGTGTTGGGCTTAGAGTCGGAGTGTCATTTCGAGGCTTAGTGTCTGAGGCATGAGACATGTTTGCTGAGAAATTTGCAATGGGCTCAAACTCGGAGCGCCATTTTGAGGCATAGTGTCCGGGGTCAGAGCATTATTTCGAAGCATTTTGTTCGAGGTGTGAGCTATGTTGGCAGAGAAATCCGCGATGAACTCGAGGTCGGAGCAACATTTTGAAGTGTTTTATCCGAGGCGTCAGCCATGTTTGCCGGGAAATCTGCAATGGGCTCGGAGTTGGAGCACCATTTCGAGGCATAGTGTCCGAGGCATGAGTCATGTTTGCAGAGAAATTCGTGTTGTGCTTGGAGTCGGAGCGCCATTTTGAGGCACTGGATCAGGGGTGTTTAAACTTGTCTGAGATTCTGGGTACAATGGGATGAGTGCATGGCACCAAGCCCGCTGCTCACGTGACCACATGATCTTTGAGCAAGCACCTCATGATTTTGTGGAAATAGAGGAGGCAACACATGAAAATGGTCGATTGGAAAGTCGCCCCTTCTATAAATCGCCCCACCCCCTCTCCTTTTTCTCAAAATGCCTTCTCTTTCTACATCCTGATGTTCTCTCTAGAAGCAAGTTCTTCACTTCAAACATGTCTGGAGCTTAGGCCAGCGATTGGTCTTTGTCTTCCAGCGGGAGCAGATCATCTATAGATTCCTCTTGCACGCCCTTGTCAAGGGGTGAACTTAAGAGGGTGGAGCCTGTTCATGTGCCTTCTTCAGATGAGGATGAGGATGTGGAGATTGAAGCTCACTCGGATTCAGAGGGAGCGAGGTGTGATCGCCATGGGGGTATAACAGGGATTAATCAAGTTAGAGACCCCATAGTTGATGAGGAGGAGATGGAGGAGCATGTTAAAGCGGTGGAAGACGATGGTGAGGTTAGCTGAGAAGAGCAAGGGAGGAAGATGAGGAAGGGATTCTTAAGGTCCGAGAAGCGGCTTCTTCATCTCTTGACAGTATAGTTGTTTTTGCAATTCCTCGTGTTCGATGTCTAGTAAGGAAGAGAAGGAGTGTCCTTTCCCCCGATCCGGAATATGAGCCGATGGATTACGAACCCAATGATGGCATATTCCGACTGACGCTCCATAGGTCTGTTCGGATGTATCCAAAATTTTTGAAGCATGTGGTTCATTTTTGTGTGCAACCATCTACTCCGAACAAACCAAAGATTAAGGCGGATAGAACCCATAACACTCTGGTGGGGGGTGATCTCGATTACCTCCGGGATCCTCCATATGTACGTGTTGTTGCTCCCGCACCCTGGGGTCCGGCCAATAGACAACCTCTCAGAGTGGTTCTACATGTTTTTGCTCAACGCGTTTGCTTTGGGCTTGTGCCTCCCTATACATCCTTTTGTCACGGAGGTTCTAAATTGGGCGGGGATGAGCCCTATACAATATGGGCCCAATTCCTGGAAGCAGCTGACGAGCTTCATCATGTTATGCGCATCGAAAAACATTTCCCTGAGGCTCAAGTACTTCTAGATGTTCCTAGGGCTAAGCGCCTTTCTGGGGAATCAACATCATGGTACATCTCTCCTCGTAACAAGTATCGGGTGGTGCATAACCATCCCGACTCTGCAAAGGAGTGGAAGTCAAAGTACCTAATTGTATACAACCCCGAACCTTGGGATATTCCCGCAAGGTGGTCGTATCACATCTCGGATAGGAACAGTTTAAAGCTGGTGGAGTTCACCTTGGAGGAGGACGACGAGTTTACAAGGTTGTTCGACTATAACAATAGTAACACCCCTTTTTTTCCCGTATGGGCTCTTACTTAGAATAATTTTACATATATTTCTTGCTTAGAAAAATCTTCATAGATTTCACTTAAAACTTCGGCAGAGTCTCCCATGAAATATTAGCCCTTTTACAGAAATTCCTTATGTAATTCTGCAAACAATTACAAATATCACAACACATGCAACATATATCAATCATCCCCATGCCAATCCAAGCAACAACACACATGCAATAAATATATAGGGCTCTGGGGGCATAACTCATCATACTATGTAAGATACAAAATAAAAACCCAAAATTTGTTTAAAAACATAAAGGATTTTAAGAAAAACCTTTGGAAAACCTTTCAAAAACAAATCCAAAGAACCCAATACTCCACAACAAGGTGGGTACAGGTTTTTCCTACTTCATCACATCACTATATATCATCATCTCATACAGTTATATACATAGTCTCCCAAAATACAAAATATTACACAAATATTATCATTTACCCCGTTCTACATGACTTAGGATATTAAAAGTATATAATAGATACATACACCACCAAATCTATTACAAGATAAGTATCACTACAAAATTAAGTAATACAAAAGCATCTCACCTTGCTGATAACCAAAACCTACAAAGAGAGTCAAGAACGTTCTCCCTCAGGGAGGGACTCCTCTAACTCCCAAAAATAACAGGGGTCAGCCACAACATGTGTAATATAATCTACTAGGTTAGTTACTAAAATAAATAATATGAAAGAAATTAAAAGAACTTACGAACATGATGATAATTAAATCTAACCTGAAATTAAACATATAAACATAGTAAGGATTGCACAAAGTAATTTTC
The DNA here is from genome assembly GCA_017893485.1 of Hemerocallis citrina. Lineage (NCBI taxonomy): Eukaryota > Viridiplantae > Streptophyta > Magnoliopsida > Asparagales > Asphodelaceae > Hemerocallis > Hemerocallis citrina. Next base: position 456,404 of record JACEHZ010000463.1, on the reverse strand, counting down.
TTACACTTCAACCAATCTACATATCAACATTCACTTACTCTACCTTGAAGTTGTGCCTCGACAGATAGTTTCCACCATTTCCATAGAAATAGCGGGCGAGTAGTTTCTCGACACAATCCCAAGGCATATCGAGCTCATATTATATTTTGTTTTTACTTTAATATCCCTACTCATCTTATACTATATTCATTTTCATTTTGTCTCATAACACCTCATAGTACATTATCATTTATTCAATCTTATAACATCTCATAATACATTAGCATTCATTCTCCTTTTATATTGCAGTTTACTTTTCTTTTTATTCTTATTTCATCATACCAGTTACTTTAATTCTCATTCTCATTTTATCATATACATTGCTTTATATTTCATTCTCATCTCATCATACAACTTATTTTTCTTCTCATTCTTATTAGATAGTATATCTTACTGTCATATTCATTCACATCGCATATTACAACTCACTTTAACTTTCATGCTCATCAGTTAATACACCGCACCCCAAACATAGTTTAGGTAATATAGACCGCACCTCAAACATAATTTGGGTAATATACACCGCACCCCAAAGCCGATAGCTTGGGTAATACTTTACTTTTTATTCTCATCTTCATATTTGTAACATCCCAGAAAAAATAATAATTAATTTTTATATTTTGCACGTGCATTGCACGTAAATTTTTTATGTATTTTATTCTCTAAACTTTTCCAAAAAAATGTACATTTTTATTCTCAATTTATTTGTCAACAATTGTATTATTTATTTGTTAATTAAAAGCCCATAGGCCTAAAGTCCATCTTAATTCCCACTAGAAATTAATTAAAAGAGAGGTCCATGACTTTATTTTACACTTTAAATGTACACTTTTTAACCCTATACACTTGTCATGTAACAGACACATACAAATGGAATAATAAAAATAATTAATGAATGAGAAGTGTGTGCACATGGGGTGCACATGCACGTGAGTGCACACAAAGGGTCTTAGCCGGCCATAATGAAGAAGGAGAGTGGGATGTGTAGGGTTTGTAGTAATGTTTTATTGTAAGTGGGTATTTATTTTAGATAATGGGTATTTATTTTGGGTAGTGAGTGTCTCTTCTTTCACACATTTAGCTCTATAAATACCTCCTATTGTATGAGTATTTTTCACAAGAATCAAAAGAAAAGAAAGAGAGAAAAGAAAGAAAGAGAGGAGCTTTTGGTGTTGGCAAATTTCTAGGAGGTAAAGGCTTGCTTGGTTGGAGCTAGAAGCAATCTACTAGGAGTTCCTAATTTCTTTTGCATCAACAAGGTGGGTGTTTATTCTTGCTTTCTAAAATATAGTGGTATGCATGTGTAGGACAGTTGATGCATAAAATTGATAATTCATATAAGTTTTAGTTAATTTTGTGATGCTATGTAATGATGTTATTTAGAATGTTTAATAGAAATGAGATATGAAAACCTATACATGCCAGTAGAGATTTAATAGGTTGTTAAAATTGAAATTTAATCAAAGTTGATTTGCATGTTTTTGGGTACAAATGAGAAGTCATGATTAGATCATTGAAATATGTTGATGTGTAACATAAAGTTGTTAAATTGTACATAAAATTTTGTGCAAATATTAAGAGAGAATTATAGAAACATTGGGAGATGAAATTTGTTAAGAGGAAATAAAAATATTCATGATTAATTGTTTTGATGCTAATAAAAATGTATGTTTATGAAAGTCCTTAAAATTTACCACTTAGAATTATTTGTGTAAAAAAATAAATTCTAATATGGATGAAATCAGTGATAATCATCTCTGAAATTCTAAGAAAGTGTTTTTATGAAAGACTAAATTGAAATAAAAGAATAGAATTCGAAAGTAGTTGAAAATGTTCAAAATGAGATTTATCAGAAAGATAAGTTATATGAATTCAAACTCATATATAATCAGAAGTGATGCTTATCTTGGGTGGCTAGCTGGGGCATGCTTGTGCCTGGTGTCGCCACGTGGCACTGGGGTGTCCCTGGGTCTTGGGTTCGAGCCCTACAGTGCACAAAAGTGCTTTTTTTTCTTTCATATTTTTGGTTTTTTTTAAGTTTTAAATTCAGAAAAATTATATAAATGTTTTAATATATTAAATGAACAACTGAAAATATTTTCTCACTATTTTTGGTTATATTTTGAATATTTAAAAAATATATTCATGTGTTAGAACTCAAGAGGAATATATATATGATTAAGATTTTAAAGGTTGACTTTTGTAATAAAATCAAAGTGAAATGATGATATTTAAATAATGAACTTCTAATGATAAATCTTTAAGAAATTGAGTTTTCTATAACCTGTTTTTCGTTTTTCGTATTCTTGGTGTATTTTTCTTCTTTCTTGAGTATTTATACTCTTCCTGTATTTTGGACCGTATATTGGAGTTGCTTTAATATATATTCATTTTTGCTCACTTTGATCTTCTTGTGATTGATTTTTCTGTCCCTTGATATGTTCTTGATAGTTATTATTGTTCGCTCTTTATTGAGTCCTGGTTCTCTTTGTTTTGTTCTTGGGTGCTCATAGTGTTTTGGTTGCTAATCCTATTGCTATTCATATTGCTTTTGATCCCTAATTAACCACCAAAGCCAAATCAGCCTGCAATCCTATTTTAAATCCAAGGCAAATCCTATTAAACCCAATCTCCTACTACTGCTCCTAATAAACCCAAAAACTACCCATTAACCCAAATACCCACAACCCTAAACTAAACCCTATATAACTTTCTCTCCCCCTTCCCCCTACCGCAAAACCCTAACCCTAACCCCCGATCCCCTCTCTCTCCCTGTGGCTCCGTCAGCCGCCACACCCGAACATCCCCCTTGCTGACCTCCCGACCTGCACCCCTTCCGACTGCCCCTACCTCAAACCGATCGCCAACTCACCCTAGTCGCCATTACCCATCACCGAGCACCTCCATCCCTTCATCTCTCCATCTATCCATCCGTCTCTCCCGCTCTCTCCGACATCGAGTGCGCCCAGGACAGCAGCAGCAGCAACAATGCCAGCCAAGGCCAGCACCGCTGTCGTGCCACTCCCGACCGCTCTTTCTCTTGGTTTTGCTCGTGCACGGAGTTGCACGTGGATTGCTTGGTTCGTGGTTTTTGTTCATGGTTTTTATTCGTTGCTGGGATCCGTTCTCGTTATTCTTGGTGTTCGTTTTGTCTTCGGTTATGGCAAGTAACTTGTACTCAATTTCTTTGTATGATACAAGTCATAAATTTCGCTTGTAGTGTAGTTGGGTTCTAGAGACAACTCGTGTATAATGTATGCGTGATGAGTATTGTCTCTATAGTGCTATTGACCATAGTTGCCTCGTGACACAAATTTGACATGAAACAACTTAGGTTTTGACCATTCTTGATGTGATTATATTTGTGAGATAATTATGAAAATTTGGGTGTTTGTTTGGATCCATGTGATATACTTATTGTGGACATGCTATATACCCTATTTCATGTTATTTGGACACTTATTAGAGTCTGTTACATGTTTGGCTGTGTTTGGAACGAGTTTCGTATATTGTATGTTGATTTGTTGTTAAGAGGAAAATTTTTATTTTGTCAGTGATCAGTTCTGATTGGTATTTTAGACCATATTAAGGTCAGTATCTTAACTTCAGCATTAAACATGATTTTTAGAGAAATCTGTCTTCTTTCCAAATTTTCTGAAAGAGATCAATTTCGTTTACGTATGTGTGAGATATGATTGATTTACTACAGAGGTGTATTATATTTCCAGATTTCGTTTCTTGATGATTTCGATGGCTAAACTATTTTGATACTAGTGCTAAGCATATTATTTTGATAAGAAATTTTGCACAGTATTTCTATACCTATTTAGGGATTACCCAGAGTTTTGGTAGATTTTATTGATGAGTTTTATATACCATTTCATGCTTATTTATAAAAACTATACTTGCTGGATTTTGCTCGTTGTTCTGAAAAGATTTGTATTTTCACCCTAATTCCTTTTTCTTTATGAAAAATATTTATGAAATATGAAAGTTAACTTATTTTGTCTATTTTCATCTCCCTTTAACGGATCTGGATTTTGTTTTACGGTTTGCAAGATATTACAGTTTTCGTACAGCAGTGTTGAGAATGCTAGATTTGCTAAACTGCCGCTTCTTGATGTTTTCTGATTTTTTTTAGCTAAACTAATCTTACTGGAAAATTATGAAACTTTATATTCTGATACTAGACATATAGGGGAATACCCTAAATTTTTCCTGGATTTATTTGAGGTGTTTTGATGCTGTTTTTCTGACTGTGAATTCGATTTACTGATTTCTGGCTGAACGTATTTTCTGGTTCAAATCAATTTTGAGTGATGTTTTTCTAAAACATTGTATGACTTATATGTATCCTCTGGGTTCGTTTGGAAGTCTATTTTCCAAATTCTCTGATGGATCTAAGTTTTGATATTTGTGGAAACGAGAATCGATGTTTTAGCATTGTACTGTCGTGCTATCCTGAATTAGGAAGTACTCTATTTTGTTCTATTATATGACTATCTTACCATCTGTACATGCTTATCTGTTATTCTGAACTTGTGGGCCATTATATCATGCTAGATTTACTCTGTTTCATGTATATACACATCTATCTGATAATAATTATAAAATGATCAAGCCAGGGTTTATGGAAAATATCTAGTAGTGGGAAGTCATAGAAATGTGTACTTAGAAGGGGGTCCGTATTTCCCATATGATTATCTGTTATTTGTTATTCTGTACCCTGTCTACATTTCTTCCTATAGGAAGGTGTAGGGAAGAAGAGAACCACTAGATTCTATCTGTCTGTTTGGATCAGTTATCTGATATCTGTCTGTCTGAACCCTGAGTACACGGCCCTATATGATCCCCTACGAAATCTACAAACGTAACTATTTTGAATTCAGCAACTATGTGATAAAAGGATGGCACATGAAGTGCTACCTAGTTAGTAATTAATATAAGACTTATAAGAATCTGAATCTGACATCTGTATCTGTATCTTTATCTGTATCTAACATCTGAATCTGTTATCTTATTTTCTGATCATCTGATTATCTGAGTATTTTTTATCTGTCTGACACTATCACTTGACACCATTTTTGACACTATCTGTCTGTCTGTCTGCATGCTATTTGATTTTTGACACTTGACACATGTTAGTATACCATGCTAGTTGATTCTGCTATACCATGCTATATCTGTTTATGTTATTATTTAAATTTGTTAGTTTTCCATGTACTTGTATCCTGCATTACAAGCGGCCCGTAACTTGTATTGACGGGTACTTGTTTTCTTTTTCCTTCTCCTGCAATTTATTGATTGCAGATCAGGATGGTCGTTTGCCCGGTGGTATTGGAGAAATAAAATATTAGTGCTGGACTTCTTTTGCTATTATTATTATCTGTTATTTGAACAATGTATTTGAGTATATGAATTTTATTTGTATTTGGACAATATGACCCAGGATATTAACTTGTTCGGATTTGTTTATTTGAGACTGTTATATTATTGGATTTCAATTAAATTCTGTTGGCACTTTATTTTGTTTTGAGATATATATGTCTGTGTGAGGATAATTCTTTTGGCTTCCGACTTTGATTATTCTGAGATTTTTTGTAAATATTCTGAACAGCTTATAGATGATGCAAATCATTCGCTGGGTTGAGTCGCGTATCTGTATTCTGTATTCTTTTTGCGAACCGAGGCGTGACAAGACTTTTAGTGGTATCAGAGCCTAGGTTTGGCTAATGTATTAGTTGCCTAATATATTAGACAAGCTTGGCTCGTACTGGGATCTGCACAATATTTCGTCAACCACACACAAATATATATATGCAAAATGAAATTTTTACCAACTCGGATCTGAATGCTGATTGTTTTGATTTTTGTGCAGACTATGGCTCGTAGGGGTTCTTCTCAGTCTCAGCCTGATTCGATTGAGGTTGTCACTACTGTGCTCGAGCGACTGATTAATCAGCAGCAGAACCACAGCGATCTAAAGATGGCTGCTCTGGAAGCTTCTCGGGGTCAGATTCCAGCTGTGCCTGTGTAGGCTGATCTTCCGCCTCGCCCAGGTACAGTCATGGATTTCATGAGGCTGCATCCCGATCGTTTTTCCGGCACTGAGATGCCTTTGGAGGCTGAACAGTGGTTGATCCGGACTGAGCGCTTGCTGTCAGCGACTCGCATTGCTGAGGCTATAGGGTGGATGTGGTTTCCATCCAGTTAGTGGATCTGGCTCATATCTGGTGGATGGCCGAGTCCGAGCGACTTGAGAGGCATATTGCTTGGGCTACCTTCACACGGGGGTTCTTGGAGAAATTCTTCCCAAGTAGTACTCGAGTTGAAATGGAGCAGCAGTTCCTGGCTTTTAAACAGGTCAAGTCATTATTCTATTTTGGAATTTATTACATAATTGTTCAAACAATGTTGTAACATGAGACTTCTTGTAGCAGGGTTCCAGATCTGTAGATGAGTATGCCGCTGAGTTTACTAGACTTAGCCGCTTCGTTGCCGTTCTTATGGCTACCGAAGAGGATAGGGCTCGTAAATTCATGAATGGATTTGAGCAGGATATCAAGAGGCATCTTGTCTCTTTCCGTTTGTGTACTTATGCTGAAGCTCTTGAGGCGGCTTGAGCTCATAAGCAGGCTCATGGTGGTTCGAATTCTACTCAGCAGACTGTTCCCGCTGTTGTTGCTAGACCTTCTGTTGGTCCTGTTCGGAGGCCTATGCATGCCCATCCTGTAGGGAAGCTCCGTATCCTTCTACTGGTTTTCCGAGGAATGGTTTTTGCGACTTTTGCCATATCTCTGGGCATGAGCGTAAGAACTGTTTTCATGCCTCTCGCCGATGCTTTAGGTGTGGTGCTACCAATCATTCTGTGCTGGATCGCCCGCAGCAGCTTGGGGCTCTTCTAGCCAGGGGTCCTGTCCAGCAGGCAGCTCCAGCTCGTGGTCTAGTTAGGCCACCGCTTCCTTCTCAACGACAGATTTTCGGTCAGAGGGTCGTTGTCCCAAGGAGAGGTCAGGCTTTCAACTTGACTGCTGTGGATGCTGAAACAGCTGAAGGAGTTATGGCAGGTATATTTTGCTTTTGTTGTTTGTTGCTTTCCCTTTTTTTTCCTTTCTTTGTTTTCTTTTGGTCTTGCTTTATTTCTTTCTGTTATCTTCTGCATTGTTGTTTTCCCTCACCATTGATTGTCTGCTTTTCTTTCTCCTTGTCTTTTGATTCCTTAGGTGTCGTCCTTGTTTGCTCTTTTCTCGCCCATGTTCTCTTTGATTCTGGAGCAACCCATTCTTTTGTCTCATCGCGATTTGTTGCTCACCATCAGTTGGATTGCAGCAACATGTCTGACGCTTGGAACATTTTGACAGGTGGTGGTGTTGTCATTTGTTCCCGTGAGTGCAGGCAATATCCCGTTGTTATTGGGGACGCAGATTTCAAAGCCAACCTGATTATAATTTGGAATTCAGGATTCGATGTCTGTCTGGGTATGGATTGGTTGGGTGAAGCCCATGCCATTTTTGATTGCCGTGCCAAGAAAGTTGTTTTCAGAATTCCAGATCGAGCAGAATTTGAGTTCCATGCCGGGGAGTCTTCCCTTGGCCGAGCAAAGACTGCAGTGGTACAGGTGGATTGTGCGATGGAGTTGCACTCAGTGTAAAGCCCTGAATTCTAAATAAGACCGAATTCGAGATTCCACAGGATCATTACACTTCACTTCATACAATTTTACAAGGAAATTTAAACTTTTCATCATACATCAGAGTTCTTTACAATTTTATACACAGCGAAAATAAAAAGAATTACAACAATGAAAATAATATACAACTTGCAACATCCTTAACATGTAACAACATTGTAGCAACTTTACTTCTTCATGAAAAAGTCCAATTCCTGCATAATAAGCTGTGGGCACGTCAGTTGATTACAACCGACGAAAAATGTTATACACGGCCATCCTCTCTATGCCAGAAATATACCGATCTCAATACTTTAACAAATCACAAACTTGAATGAAAATAAAGTGTTAAATGTGACTACTCTAAACATATAAGTGTATGCGATGCCTTAATGCCCAATGCAGATATTTTATACTAAGAAGACACTAATGCATACTTGTTCAGATTCTATGCATCCCATACTACATAGGTCCGAGGGCAAGCACCTACGTACTCCAAATTATAAGGGTTCGATCCCTCACCATGAAAAACTACCGAGTAATAAAATCAAGGTTTAGACATTCCACGAGTACGGATCCCAGTCCTAGAGTACACCGCCCGACTGTTATACAGACTCCTCGTCATGTGAACCTCCCGCAAGTGCCCCTCTAGCCCCGGTATACGTATATACACTGGAGTACGACAAACTATCTGCCCGACTACGCATAGTTCCGGATTTAAAATAAAAGCTCGTCTCCATCGAAGCAACCTTAATCCCGGAGTACACCGCCCGACTGGGTCTATAGTTCCGGAGTACACTGCCCGACTATATAGAGTGCCCCACTTACGTTAGTTTCACTACATCTTCACTTATGTTCCTAATTCTTAAGTTCAAGACATGAATAAATTATCATACCTAGAGTTAGTCTTACCCCCTACCGGACTTAATCACAAAATACGAGATAGCTCCATGGCCATATCTCAAAATATATCTCAAATCTTTTCAATTTAATAGTGCCGGTACCCGAGGTCTCACTAACTCTAAATCACAATTTTTCATGTACAAGAATCCATGGGTACACATACCCTTCAATAAACATGTCTTAAACTTAAACATTCTTGTCTTCAACTTATTCATAAATGATCAAAGTCTTGTCTTAACACTTATTCACAGAGTGATCATTGTCTCATCTTGACATTATTCATGATTCATTTATTCATTCAAAATCTTTAGAAGCAATAATTCTTTTTCATGAACATAAATTCATCACTTGAAATTTTATTAGCGATTTAAGCTCAAATAGCAATTTATATCTCAACTCACTTCAAATATTTCTTAAATCAAATAAGTGTATAATCTCATCAAAAGAAATCAATTCACATGAATATTACTTTAAGTCTCATTAGCAAATTAAGTTCATATAAAAAATTTCACATCAAGTATTCTTACTCAACCAAAATAATTAATAAATCTCACTTAGGAGAAAAGTCAATTGCATTGTCGAAAACCTTTAATCTTCTCATAATTCAAAAATCAAGTCAGAGAATTTAAATACTCAAATCCAAATCAGAGAACACAAATACTCAAACCCAAGTCAGAGAAGCCAAGCTCTAAAAATGTTTTTAGACTCCAATGTCAGAGAACATAATACCCAAACCTGAAGTCAGAGAAGCCAAAGCTCTCAAAAATGTTTTTAAGTCCCAAAGTCAGAGAAACATAATACTCAAACTCAATGTCAGAGAAGCCCAACTCAAAATTTTTTTTTAAGACCCAAAGTCAGAGAACATAATACTCAAACCCAATGTCAGAGAAGCCAAAGGCTTGAACCCAGAACCAGCAAGGGAACAGCCCAACACCAAGCCACAGGGCCAAGAGCGCCCACAGTAGGGATGTCAAAAATAGGTTTTATATGCTCAACACTTCTCTAATACTCTCTGTTAAAATCCTTCGGGAAAACCAATTCACAACTCAAAATAAGCGAACTCACGCACTCCAAAAATTATCTGAGAACAGTAAAATAAATTCTAGTGCAATAATAGCTTCACACAATTGAAAATTTTCACCGTGTAAAGAATAACCCAATTTTTGCTAAATCTTGCAGAATGTCGATTTTACTCAATAAATCTATTTTTCATGTCAAATAATAATACGATAATTTTTCTCTTGGTGAATAGGTTCATAAAATTTCTACTCTTCAAGAGCAAACACAAGTCAACAATTCATATGCCAAAATAACACAATTTTAATTTCTTCAAGTCTATCTTAATCAACATGCACTCTACATAAATTTTAGAGTATTTACTAGCACACATATCACAAATCATGAGAGCAACTAGACAATTCTACAATAGCAATTTAATTGTTAAGATAATCTACACATAAAACTACTCAATAATTTAGAAAGCAAAAGGATCACCCACCCAAGAAATGTTGATTTCTTGCAATTTGCAGTCCTAGAATGAGAGCTCCTAGAAACTCCGCTTTGCCTCCTCGAATTCCGCGCGCAAGAGAACTCCCCAATACCCGAAACAGCAGGGGCATCAATTTGATCCATTTCGGCATGCAAACAGGATATACTCAAACTTCACTTTTCTCTAACATATATATGTGTATACATATAACTATATATAACTATATATATATATATATATATATATATATATATATATATATATATATATATATATATATATATATATATATATATATATATATCTACTATAATGGGAGAAGGCCTTAGTGTAATTTGTCCATATCCCAACCCGTGCAACGCACGTTTAATTAAACTCTACAATATAAACCAATGAAATACGTACAATACACGTTCAAATTTATTACCCTCTCCCTATCTCTCAAAAAAACCAAAAACCCTACCCTCTCTCTCTGCACCTGCCCCGTGGGAGAAGGATCATGAACAGTGAATGTCAGTCTGTTACTTTATGTGTTCTGCACGTGCTTCTCGCATTATAATATAGATAAATAGAATATAAAAAAATATTGTTCAGACGTGCATTGCACGTGTATTTACTAGTATATTTATGCTAGAATAGGCTAATGTATTAGGTGGAGAAGTCAGAGAGTTGGTGGCTTGGTTTGCTTTTCAAAATACACAGAGGAGGAAAGAAGGGAGAAAGGAGAAATAGATATGTTTTTAGGGGTGTAGGTATAGGTATGTGTATATATATATATATATAAGTTATACATACATAGGATGGGATTGAGTGAATAAGCAAGGGAGGCATGCTGGAGGTGACTTTCGGAATTGACCAGAGAAGGAGAAGGGGAATGATGGAGAAAGGGGTAGGGGTTAGGGTATTTGTAGGTTTATTAATTAAATGATTATTAAAAACTACCTATTAATCAACCCATTACTCCAACTCTTCAATTCTCTAACCCCCACATCTCGGCCCCTCATTTTTCTAACCGGCCCCCCTCTCTCTCTCTCAATGCACGTGCACGTATTGTGCACTAATGCACACACACACTTCCTCAATTAATTTTTTTATATTTAAATTAAAACATAGGTTATATATATAATATGTATGTAAAAATTAATTTAATTAAAAATTATAATTTTTCATGCACAAACAAAATAATTTCACACACTCCAAAATTTTATTTTGAAAACGAATACGCTCACATACGCGCATCAAAATACGTGTGTCGCACGTACAACATCAAAATGCAAAATCAACTTTATCAATGAAAAATTATTAAAATATAATCGAAAACAACATAAGAAATATATTTAATAATTTATACATTCCACGACGTAATCACTACGTATGTAGAAAACACGTGCATTACACGTACAAAAGTATTTAGATCGAAAATGTGAGAAAACTGAATTTTCATTTTATAAAAATTGATTTGAATACCTAAAATAAATAATTTAAACATGCAGAAAATATTACACGTAGCGGTAAAAACACATAATCGATACGTGCATCCAACCACGTAAAAAGCACGTAAAATATCAAAATTGACATATATATTCGAGTTGACTCAAAATAGGATAAAATCAATACGGGAAATGCATAAATAATTGGAAATCAAAATACGTAATGAAAATACGTTACAAATATTACCAGTAACGGTACAAAATACACGTGCGTAACACACAAGAGCAAAATTGTCATTTTTAATTTTGCGGGGTGTTACACTCAGGCTGTGAGGCTGCACCTCTAGTAGTTCGGGATTTCTTGGATGTATTTTCAGATGAGTTGCCTGGCTTACCCCCTGATAGGAATGTGGAGTTCGGTAGTGATGTTCAGCCTGGTACTGCGCCGATATCGAAGAGTCCCTACAGGATGCCACCGGTTGAGCTAGCAGAGCTTAAGGTGCAGATTCAGGAGTTGCTTGATTTGGGTTTCACCTTAGGGTGCTCCGGTCTTTTTTGTCAACAAAAAGGATGGAAGTCATCGTTTGTGCATTGATTATCGAGAACTGAACAGTGTTACTGTGAAGAACCGGTATCCCTTGCCTAGGATAGATGACTTGTTTGATCAGTTGTGTGGGGCTGCTGTTTTCTCGAAGTTGGATCTTCGTTCGGGATATCACCAAGTCAAGGTAAAGGCTGCAGAAATACAGAAGACTGCATTCAGGACTAGATACGGGCACTATGAGATCTTGTGATGCCGTTCGGGGTCACTATTGCGCCAGCTGTATTCATGAGTCTTATGAACTGGGTTTTCTCTCAGTTCTTGGATAGATTTGTGGTGGTCTTCATTGATGACATTCTGATATATTCTCGGAATCATGAAGATCATGCTGATCATCTTAGAGTGGTTCTGTAGACTTTGAGAGAGAATCAGCTCTATGGAAAACTCAGCAAGTGCGAGTCTTGGGGCAAATCATTTCTGGCGATGGTATTTTTGTAGATCCTTCTAAGATTGTTGTTGTGAAGGATTAACCTATTCCTAAGTTGGTTTCCGAAGTGCGGAGTTTTCTTGGTCTCGCTGGCTATTATCGAAAATTCGTCCAAGATTTTTTGAAGATTGCAGGGTCGTTAACTAAACTGACAAGAAAGGATCAGAAGTTTTGTTGGTATGATGAGTGCAATGAGGCTTTTGTTGATTTAAAGAACAGATTTTCGTCAGTGCCTGTGTTGACTATTCCAGATGGTTCAGGCGGATTTATAATTCACTGTGATGCTTCAGGTAAGGGTCTTGGGGCAGTTCTTATGCGGAAGGGCCGTGTCGTTGCGTTTGTATCGAGACAGTTGAGGCCGCATGAAAAGAATTATCCTACTCATTACTCGGAGTTAACGGCAGTGATCTATGCTTTGAAGCTGTGGAGACATTATTTACTTGGAGACCGAGTGGAGATCTTTACAAACTACAAAAGTCTCAAGTATGTTTTCACCCAGAAGGAATTAAATATGAGACAAAAGCGATGGTTGGAGCTTATGGTCGATTATGACATCAGTTTGCAATACCATCATGGTAAAGTAAATATGGTTCCAGATGCTTTGAGCAAGAGACCAACAGTTATGTTTCTTACTCAGCAGAGTGATCTCATTGAGCACATGCAAAGGTTGGATTTGGAAGTTTTGTTGCCGAGTTCTGGTCAATGTTGTCTTGCGCTCCAGCTTCAGTCTTCTCTTGTTGATCAGATCAAAGAGGCTCAGGCTGGTGATGTGCAGTTGCAAGGTTTTCGAGCTGAAGTTGAGTCTGGGTCCAGAACGGACATGATTATTCATGCCGATGGTTCACTTCATTTTGGTTCCCAGTTGTGTGACCCTAAGGGTGAAGTTTGTCAGAGGTTGCTTGAGGAAGCTCATCAGTCTTCGTATTCTATCCATCCTGGCGGTACTAAGATGTATCAAGACCCGAAGCTTCATTTCTAGTGGCATGGTATGAAAAGGGCTGTAGCTCGGTTTGTTGCTAGTGTTTGATCTGTCAGCAGGTTAAGGCAGAGTATCAGAGAACCGCTGGAATTCTTCAACCGCTACCTATTTTGGAGTGGAAGTGGGAACATATCACCATGAATTTTATGACCGCTTTGCTGAGGAGTCCTAAGGGTCACAATGCTGTTTGAGTGATTGTCGACCGTTTGACAAAGAGTGCTCACTTCATTCCCTTGCATGCAAGATATTGTCAGTCTTTATAGGGTTCCAGTCAGTATTGTATCCGACAGAGATACGAGATTTAGATCTCAGTTATAGGAGAGTCTTCAGGCTAGTTTGGGGCGTAAGTTGAACTACAGTATAGCTTTTCATCCCCAGACTGATGGACAGTCAGAGCGGACTATTCAGATCCTTGAGGACATGTTGCGGTCATGTATGTTGTAGTTCGATGGATCTTAGGAGGACCATTTGCATCTCGTAGAGTTCTCGTGCAATAACAACTTTCAGGCCAGTCTTAAAGCTACTCCGTTTGAGGCACTTTATGGGTGTAAGTGTAGATCACCATTGTGCTGGGATGATATTGGTAAGAGGAAGTTGTTGGGTCCGGAGTTGATCACCAGGACAGTTGATAATGTGACTCAGATCAGAAAGCATCTTTAGGCAGCTCAGGATAGGCAGAGGCAGTGGGCTGATGTCCATCGGAGGGCTTTGGAGTTTGTTGTTAGTGACCATGTTTTCCTTAAGGAATCGTCGTGGCGCGGTGTCATTCGGTTCGGTGGTGGGGGCAAGCTTAGCCCTAGGTTTGTTGGACCGTTTGAGATTTTGGAGCGAGTAGGCAAGGTGGCCTATCATCTCGCTTTACTGCCAGCGTTATCAGGAGTGCACGATGTTTTCCATATCTCATAAAACAGAAGATATATCTGCAATGAGAGTCACGTGATCGACTACTTTGAGTTGACCGTGCAGCCGGATTTGACTTGGAAGATTCCGCCAGTTGCTATTGTGGATCGGTAGAAGAAAATGCTTAAGAACAAGTTCAACAAGCTGGTTCGTGTTTCTTGGAATCCTCACTCGCCTAGTAAGTCGACTTGGGAGCTGGAGCAGGAGATTCAGCAGAAGTTTCCTCATTTGTTTGAGTAGTGGCAGTTATGTTTTGTTTTGCTTTGTATTCTTTGTTTTCTTTTTCTCTCGGAGTTACCCTATGTACCTTCTTTTTGAATTTCGAGGACGAAATTCTTTTTGTTAGGTGGGTAGGATTGTAACCCATGTTTTTCGTTTTTCGTATTCTTGGTGTATTTTTCTTCTTTCTTGAGTATTTATACTCTTGTATATTGGACCGTATATTGGAGTTGTTTTCAATATATATACATTTTTTTTCATTTTGATCTTCTTGTGATTGATTTTTCTGTCTCTTGATTTGTTCTTGATGGTTATTATTGTTTTCGCTCTTTATTGGGTCATTGTTCTTTTTGTTTTGTACTTGGGTGATCGTGGTGTTTTGGTTGCTAATACTATTGCTATTCATATTGTTTTTGATCCCTAATTAACTACCAAAGCCAAATTAGCCGACAATCCTATTTTAAATCCTATGCAAATCCTATTAAACCCAATCTCCTACTACTCCTCCTTATAAACCCAAAAACTACCCATTAACCCAAATACCTACAACCTTAAACTAAACCCTATATAACTCTCTCTCTCTCCCTTCCCCCTACCGCAAAACCCTAATCCTAACCCCCGATCCCCTCTCTCTTCCTATTGCGCCGTCAGCCGCCACACCCGAACATCCCCCTTGCCGACCTCCCGACCTGCACCCCTTCCGACTGCCCCTACCTCATCCCGATCGCCAACTCAACCTAACCGCCATTATCCATCACTAAGCACCTCCATCCATTCATCTCTCCATATATCCGTCCTTCTCTCCCGCTCTCTCCGACGTCGCGCGCGCCCAGGACAGCAGCAGCAACAGCGATGCTAGCCAAGGCAAGCGCCACCGTCGTGCCACTCCCGACCGCTCTCTCTTGGTTTTGCTCGTGCACGGAGTTGCACGTGGATTTCTTGGTTCTTGGTTTTTGTTCGTGGGTTTTGTTCGTTGTCGGGATCCGTTCCCGTTATTCTTGGTGTTCGTTTCGACTTCGGTTAAGGCAAGTAACTTGTACTCAATTCCTTTGTATGATACAAGTCATAAATTCTGCTTGTAGTGTAGTTGGATTCTAGAGACAACTCGTGTGTGATATATGTTTGATGAGTATTGTCTCTATAGTGATATTGACCATAGTTGCATCACGAAATAAATTTGACATGAAAATACTTAGGTTTTGACCGTTCTTGATGTGATTATATTTGTGAGATAATTATGAGAATTTGGGTGTTTGTTTGGATCCATATGATATACTTGTTGTGGACATGCTATATACCCAATTTTATGTTATTTGGACACTTAGTAGACTCTATTACATGTTTGGTTGTGTTTGGAACGAGTTTCGTATGTTGTATGTTGATTTGTTGTTAAGAGAAAAATCTGTTTTTTTTGTCAGTGGTTAGTTTTGATTGGTATTTTAGACCATATTAAGGTCAATATCTTAACTTCAACATTTAACATAATTTTTAGAGAAATCTGTCTTCTTTCCAAATTTTCTGACAGAGATCGATTTCGTTTTCGTATGTGTAAGATATGACTGTTTTACTACAGAGGTGTATTATATTTTCAGATTTCATTTCTTGATGATTTCGATGACTAAACTATTTTGATACTAGTGCTAAGCATATTATTTTGATCTGAAATTTTGCAAAGTATTTCTATACCTATTTAGGGATTACCTAGAGTTTTGGTGGATTTTATTGATGAGTTTTATATACCGTTTCATGCTTATTTATAAAAACTATACCTTCTGGATTTTGCTCGTTGTTCGGAAAAAATTTGTATTTTCACCCTAATTCCTTTTTTTGTATGAATAATATTTATGAAATATGAAAGTTATCTTATTTTGTCTATTTTCATCTCCCTTTGACGGATCTGGATTTCGTTTCACAGTTTGCGAGATATTACAGTTTTCGTATAGCAGTGTTGGGAATTCCAGATTTGCCAAACTATCGTTTTTTGATGTTTTCTGATTTTTTTTGGATAAACTAATCTTACTGGAAAATTATGAAACTTTATATTCTGATACTAGACATATAGGGAATACCCCAGATTTTTTCTGGACATATAAGGGAATTCGATTTACTGATTTCTGGCTGAACGTATTTTCTGGTTTCAAATCAATTTTGAGTTATGTTTTTCTGAAACACTGTATGACTTATATGTATCCGCTGGGTTCGGTTGGAAGTCTATTTTCCAGATTCTCTGACGAATCTAGGTTTTGATATTTGTGGAAATGGGAATCGCTGTTT
Source organism: Hemerocallis citrina (assembly GCA_017893485.1). Lineage (NCBI taxonomy): Eukaryota > Viridiplantae > Streptophyta > Magnoliopsida > Asparagales > Asphodelaceae > Hemerocallis > Hemerocallis citrina. The sequence goes on along the minus strand of JACEHZ010000463.1, from coordinate 439,474 downwards.
TAGCACTGTACTGTCGTGCTGTCCTGAATTTGGAAGTACTCTATTTTGTTCTGTTATGTGACTATCTTACCATCTGTACATGCTTATCTGTTATTCTAAACTTGTGGGTCATTATATCATGCTGGATTTACTCTGTTTCATACACATATACATCTGTCTAATAATAATTATAAAATGATCAAGCTGAGGTTTATGGGAAAGATCTAGTAGTGGGAAAGCATAGAAATGTGTACTTAGAAGGGGGTCCGTGTTTTCCATATGTTTATCTGTTATCTGTTATTCTATACTCTGTCTACATTACTTCCTATAGGAAGGTGTAGGGAAGAAGAGAACCACTAGGTTCTATCTGTCTGTCTGGATCGATTATCTGATATCTATCTGTCTGAACCCTGAGTACACGGCCCTATATGATCCCCTAAAAAATCTACAAATGTAACTATTTTGAATGTAGCAACCATGTGATAAAAGGATGGCACATGAAGTGCTACCTAGTTAGTAATTAATATAAGACTTATAAGAATCTGAATCTGACATCTGTATCTGTATATGTATCTGACATCTGAATCTATTATCTGATTTTCTGATCATCCGATTATTTGAGTATCTGTTATCTGTCTGACACTATCACTTGAGACCATTATTTGACACTATCTGTATGTCTGTCTTCATGCTATTTGATTTTTGACACTTGACACATGTTAGTATACCATGCTTGTTGATTCTGCTATACCATGCTATATCTGTTTCTGCTATTATTTAGATTTGTTATTTTTCCATGTACTTATATCCTGCATTACAAGCGACCCGTAACTTGTATTGACAGGTGCTTGTTTTTTTTTTCCTTCTCCTGCAATTTATTGATTGCAGATCATGATGGTCGTTTGCCCGATGGTATTGGAGAAATGAAATATTAGTGCTGGACTTCTTTTGCTATTATTATTATCTGTTGTTTTTGAACAATGTATTTGAGTATATGGATTTTATTTGTATTTGGGCAATGTGACCCAAGATATTAAGTTGTTCGGATCTGTTTATTTGAGACTATTATATTATTGTATTTCAATTAAATTTTGTTGGCACTTTCTTTTGTTTTGAGATATATATCTCTGTGTGAGGATAATTCTTTTAGCTTCCGTCTCTGATTATTCTGAGATTTGTTGTAAAGATTCTGAACAGCTTATGGATGATGCAAATTATTCGCTGGGTTGAGTCGCGTATCCATATTCCGTATTCTTTTTGGAAAGCTTGGCGTGACATTTTCAATCTTAAACAACTTTTATATTGAGAATGATACTTGATGTATAGATGAATATGAAAAAAAAGGTTTCCATTATCGAAAGAGCTTGTGAATTATTAAAAATGAATAGTTTGGTTGATTAACTAAGAAGCGTTTACTTCATCATGAATAAATGAATGGATGAAAGAATTGAATAAGATATGAATAAATGAAATTGAAAATATGAATAATAAGGGTATGTGTACCCCATAATGTTGGACATGAAAAGATGTTGATCTAGAGGCTAGGCGAGACCCTTTGTGAATAATGAAAATTTGAGGAGTAACCACTGTGGGTTGACTCTCTCTTTGAGTATCAGCCAGTATAGGCTGACTTTCTTTTGTGTTGATTTAAGTCCAGTAAGGTAATGTCATGCCCCGCTTCCCAAAAAGAATACGAAATACGGTACATGACTAAGCTCAGCGGATAGTTTTCATCATCCATAAGCTGTACGGATCTGCTTGACTCATCATAACAGTAAATAAGGTAACATACTCAACCAGGCATGCAAAAACAATCATAACTCAACAGTATTTAATGCATCAATAATAAACATCCTAATAAATAGTAGATCTGAAACAAAACAATAATCCTGGGACAATAAGCCTAAATACAAGTCTCAATACAATTCACGAAATAAAATAGTTCATCAAAACATTTAAGCAAATTATTTCAATTGCACAGCTCAAAACTTTTACTCACCAACTTCAATACGCAATTGATCAGCAAAACCTGCTTATATGGCAATTACAAGGAAAATAGAGAAAAAAGGAAAGCATAACGCCCGTTAGATGCAAGTTCCGGACCGCAAGCAATACAAGTAGGAAAATGAAGGGAAACCTAACTAAATTAAACAGGTAATACTAATATGGAGAAGACAATAATTATAACAGTCTACAAATGGCAGTAACAGTATAGTGATAACAGTAAGAGTGTAATAGTAACAGTGTGCCAACAGTAACAGTGTGTCAACAGTAATCGTAACCCAATAGTAACTGTAACAGGATGAGACAGTGAAAACAGTTATACTTATGTTTAATGTTCATTACTATCTAGGTAGCACTTCATGCGTCCCAGATTTTACCACATGGTTGCTACATCAAACAGTTTTGCTTTAAGATTTTGTAGTGGAACTTTTATAGGGCAATATATTCAGAAAAACAGTAACAGTAGCATCAACATCAAACAGTGTCATGGATTATGCCCCCATGCATCCAGAGATAAAAAGTAGGTACCACAGTAAATAGTGGGAAAAACGAGTTCCCTTCTAAATATGCATTTCTATATTGTCCACTACTCGATCTTTTCCATTAAAAACCCCAGCTTGATTAGTTCTCATTATTATTAAACAGGTGTGAACGAATATATCAGGCTAAAGACATGGTAAGAACAAAGGATAATTCTAAGATGAATAGGAAACAAGACGGGTGACCAAAACAACTTATAACAGTCAAAATAACGAAACTTTCAGTTCTGGATAGCAAGACACTACTGCACCAAATCTGAGATTCCCGTTGCTACAGAACTGCAAATCTAGATCCGTAATAAAATCTGGAAACTACACTCTCTTCCGAATCAAGCACATATATATAAGTCACATATCAGCCACAGAAATAGGGTTGAAAATATCGTTTAATACAGAAGTTATGTTCAGCCAGAAAATGCAAAATCTTGTTTATAAACATGAAAATAGTTTAAAATCACTGTAATTAAATCTGAGAAAAATTTGAGAAAAATCTGGAAGATTCCCTAACTTATCTATTCTCAAACTAAAAAATATCATGAATTTTTATTACAGATAGTATAGTCAACAAAATTGGAAAAACAGAGTAATGCAACAAAATCTCAATTCTGAAAGTCCAGACATAGCAGTACCAAAATAGAGATAATTCATAAAATAAAATTTGAAATCCAGATCGGTCAAAAGGGTCATAAAATATATAAATAAGTCTACAGTTCATTTTTACAAAGTTTTCATAAAAAATGAATAGAATCAGGTTGAAAATATAGGTCTGTACTGAACAGCATGCAGTTGAAAATATATCGATTGATTTCATAAGCATGAAATGAGGGACTGATATGGCTAAAAATGGGGTTAAATCGGAACCGTCCAAATCGGGCGCGAATCTTGAAGCCTAGGGGTAAAACGGTAATTTCACCTACCAATGGGTCTGAGATGGGTACTGGATCTCTTCGTCAAAGATCCAATAACCCTCGAACAGATCCACCTCAATCGGGTGCGGGTTTCAACCAGCAGAAAGCCCGATCCAGAGGGATAGAATTAGGGTTTCTGATTAAATCCTAATCAACGGCCCTGATTCATGCCTATCCTTCCACTGGGAATTAGGAATTACATTCCTAATCTGTTTACAAGGAGTATATTCCTTATCAGATCACGGGGATTACATTCCTAATCTGATCCCTAAGACACCTATAAATACCCCCCATCCATCTCCATTAAGAGGTAATCAATCTTTTGCCAATTTTTACGCTCTTTCATAATCTTCTCTGATTACTGACTTGAGCGTCGGAGGGTGCGTCGCCGGGAACAACCCCGGTGTCTCGCACTTTTTGCAGGTGTACGGCGGGAGAAAGAGTCAAACTCCGGCGGAACAGGTAAACGGGTTTCCTATTCAAAGTTTCCCAAGAATCCACAAATTCTATCTGTTTGCCCCCACACCGAATTTAGCGGCAACAGATTGGCGCCGTCTGTAGGAAACTAACGAATAGCAACCTCTCCTCTTCCCGTTGGTCAGATCTTCTCTAGCCATGCCTCCTAGGAAAGTCAGATCCAGAGGGTCCAACCGAGGACCCAACCCTGATCAGCAACAGGAAGTTCCCCCTCAGCCCGCTCCACAGCAGGGGCAACTTCTTCCTCAAGCGGAGGGCCCACTCCAACAGGACCAGCCCGCTCCTCAGAACCAACAACCTCCTAAGGGTCCCAATCCGCAGAAACAACCCCTCCATCCGGACCACGTCTCCATCCACAACACCTCTTCGGACTCTATGGCCTCCCATCATCCCCAAGATTCCGATCTCCGCAACACCGTCCTCAATCGGCAGAAGGATGAGGATCTTCGCCGCCGTCTGGATGAAAAGCGGGCCCGATAGGGAACCTCCCGCCAACACCGTCCGGATGAGCGATCTCCTCACCGCCGAGAATAAAGAAGGTCCCCTACCCGAAGGGGGCGGAGAGAGTCCCCCGAGCATTACAAAAGAAGGCCACACTACCCTGCAGGTTGGCAACAGCCTAGGAACGATGAGGCACCCATCACCCGTGCCGAGTTCCAGCAGTTCCAAGCGACCATCCTACAAGCTCTCAATCTCCGTCCTAACACCAATGCTCCAAAGATCCCCTCTCCTTCTCCAGTCCGAAGTCCTCGCCAACGGTCCCTAACTCCTCTACAAGCTCCTAGCAACCCCCGCTACATTCCTAGTCCTCGTCGTTCCAGGAGCTACCGTCGTCGTAGCCCCCACTCTCCCTCGTACGAAGACGAGTCTAGAGGCTCGGCTGATTACCGTCGAAGGGACGACGCTATATACCGCCGTCTCCATGAGATGGAGAGGCGCTTGGGTCAGTTAGACCAAGAAGAAGAGCTTAGAGGAAGGACTCTTCGTCCTAGCAGACCTCCTTTTTTCCGAACCATAATGGATGCACCCGTACCAATCGGCTTCAAACCCCCTTAATTTGAGACCTATTCTGGGGAGACCGACCCCGTTGATCACATCGAAAGCTTCAAGACCCTCATGCTCATCCATCAGGCTTCCGATGCTCTACTCTGCAAAACCTTCCCCGCAACTCTCAAGGGCCCAGCTCGAGAATGGTACTCTCGCCTTGCCCCATCCTCAATATTCTCCTTCGAACAATTCGAGACCCTCTTCGTCACCCATTTTGTAAGTAGCCGTAGAACTGAGAAGACCAGCATCTTGCTACTGTACCTCCACTAGAAGAAGGGTGAGAAGTTGAGAGACTATGTGAAGAGGTTCACAGCTGAAGCCAGGTCCATAGCATCCCTCGACCAGTCGGTCGCTGCAGCAGCATTTCAATCCAATGTCCTCAATTCCAACCTCCGCTCCTCCCTCACCAAGAAGCCCCCACAGAACTTCTCTGACCTCCTCCCCTGAAGTGAAAAGTATATTCGGGCCGAAGAAGCCGAGCACCGCCCCAACTTGGAGGGGTCTTCCTCCGGGTTTAAGAGAAAGGGAACAGAAGATGAAGGAGCCAAGAAGCTCCAGAAGGATAATGCCGACCAGCGCTGACCTCCCCCCAGATTTGAAAAATTTACTCCCCTTAACGCCAATATCTCCACAATTCTCATGGAAGTTGAGAAGGATGGGGTGATACCTCCTGCACCAAAAATGAACACCCCTGGCAAGAAGAGGGATAAAGAGAAGTAGTGCCGTTATCATCGGGACCACGGCCACGACACTAACGATTGTCGGGCCTTAAAAAATGAGATAGAAGCCCTCATCCAGAGGGGGCAGCTGACCAGATTCATGAGAAAGGACCGAGCCGACCTTCCTCCCCCGCCTCGGGGGGCTAATAAGCGTCCGGAACGCGATGAAACGCCCGACTTCGAAGAGGAGCGTGTCCTACACCTCATTCATGGGGGCCCAATGGGGGGCTCCTCAAACTCCTCTCGAAAGGCATTTATAAGAGAAGTCAATTCGGTTCGCGCCACCCCTCCTCCCAAAGGCCTCGGAGTGCCCGTCACATTCTCAAACGAAGATCTTGAAGATGTCCGCACCCCTCACTGTGACGCACTCGTCATCAGCCTCCACATGGCGAACTTCAAAGTGGAGAGGATCCTAGTGGACAATGGCAGCTCCGTTAACATCCTCTTCCTCGCCGCTTTTAAAGGCCTAAAGCTCTCTCGAGACAGACTCAAGCCCGCCGGCTACACGCTCCATGGGTTCACGGGAGTGCCAGTGACTATTGAAGGGGTGATCACCCTCGATGTAACTGCTGGCAAAACTCCTACTACCCGAACGGAGTCGATGGACTTCATGGTCGTAGATGTCCCCGCAGCCTACAATGTCATTCTGGGTCGGCCTGGCCTGGCCACCCTTGAAGCCGTCCCTTCCGCCTATCACCTCAAAATGAAATTCCCCACCCGGGCAGGAGTAGGGGAGGTAAAAGGCAATCAGGAAACGGCCCGCAAGTGCTACATGATCTCTACCCTCGGTCCGGTCCTCTCCCTGGAAACTCTGAAAATCCCCCAAGATGCTGCCCGACCGACGTCCGAGCCGGTGGATGAATTGGAGGAAGTGCTCTTCTCCGAGCAGGATCCAACTCGAAAGTTCTTTATTAGCAAGACCCTCCCGTCCGCCCTATGCTCGGACATTGTACAGTGCATCCGAAGGAACTGAGACCTCTTTGCTTGGTCAGCCGTAGACATGCCCGGAATTTTCGAAGAGCTCTCAGTCCACCACCTCAGCGTTGTTCCGGGGTCCAAACCGGTTCAACAGAAGAGGTGCAAGTTCGCCCCCGAGCGCCAGCTAGCCATAAAAGAGGAGGTGGACAAGCTCTTGAAGGACCGGTTCATACAAGAGGTGAACTATCCCGAGTGGTTGTCGAATGTAGTAATGGTGAAGAAGTCCAATGGGACTTGGAGAATTTGTATCGATTTTACCGATCTCAACAAGGCTTGCCCCATGGATCCCTTCCCTCTTCTGAGTATTGACACTCTGATTGATGCCACCTCGGGACATGAGCTCCTCAGCTTCATGGACGCCTTCTCAGGCTACAACCAGATCCGGATGTTTCCTCCGGATATCCCGAAGACCTCATTCGTGACCGATCAGGGCCTCTACTGCTATAGGGTCATGCCCATCGGCTTGAAGAATGCAGGCACAACATACCGACGCCTCGTCAACAACGTTTTCCAAGCTCAAATCGGCCGGAACATGGAGGTGTATGTTGACGACATGCTTGTAAAAAGCATCCGAGGAACCGATCATATGATTGACCTACAGGAGGCATTCGATGTTTTGAGAAAGCACAACATGAGACTCAATCGGAACAAGTGTGCGTTCGGTGTCTCGTCAGGGAAGTTCCTCGGCTTCATGGTCAGCCAACGAGGGATTGAAGCCAACCCTGAGAAAATCAAGGCCATATTGGACATGGCCCCTCCCAAGAATGTTAAGAAAGTTCAGAGGCTAACAGGCCGCCTAGCCGCCATAGGGCGTTTTCTCTCGAAGTCCGGGGAGAAATGCCTCCCCTTCTTCAAGGCCCTCAGAGGGGCTAAAAGTTTCGAATGGGGACAGCAGCAACAGGAGTCATTCAAACAGCTCAAGGCATACCTCGTCAACCCTCCTCTCCTCAGCAAACCCATTCCTGGTGAACCCCTTTACCTCTACCTGGCAGCAAACCCTCAACGCTGTTTTAGTAAGGGAAGAAGACCGGGCTCAAAAGCCCATCTATTATATGAGCAAAGTACTTCGGGATGCCGAGTTCCGCTACCCGAAGATAGAAAAGATGGCTTATGCCCTGGTGATGGCCGCGAGAAAGCTTCGCCCATACTTTTAGTCCCATTCGGTGGTCATTCTTACCGACCAACCGCTGAAGCAAGTGCACCACAAGCCGGAGACCTCCGGTCGTCCTATGAAGTGGTCTATCGAGCTGAGCCAGCACGATATAACTTATTAGCCTCGGACCGCGATCAAGGCTCAGGCCTTAGCAGAATTCATAGTTGAAAGTACCATCCCCGAGTCCAGCCAAACGGTGAAGGGACCACCCGTCTGGTCGGTTTATGTGGACGGATCCTTCGGCAACGAGGGAAGCGGGGCAGGAGTCATTCTGGCAGGCCCAGATGATTTCATCCTTCTATACTCCCTCCGTATCAACTTCAAGGCCTCTAACAACGAATCAGAATACGAGGCACTCATAGCCGGCCTTGGAATGGCGCGCAATGCAGGGGCGCAGCGCCTCAGGATCATTAGCGACTCTCAGCTAGTCGTGAATCAGGTCCTCGGCAAATATGAAGCACGTGACGACAGGATGGTTAAATACTTAGCCAAGGTCAGGAGCCTCATGGCACTGTTTGAAGAAGCCCTCATCCAATGATTACCCCGGGAAGAAAATGCTCAGGACGACGCCCTCTCCAAACTAGCCTCTTCCTCCCTTCAAGGTCTCGAGCAGACCGTCTTGATAGAGGTCCTTCTAAAGCCAAGTATAGAGGATGAAACTTCCGACTCTATGGAGTCGTTGCCTGTCCAACTTGAAGATAACTGGATGAAACCCCTCGTTGAATTCTTGAGGGACGGGCTCCTCCCCCAAGATCCTAAGGAAGCTCGAAGAGTGAGAACCCGAGCCGAGCGTTACACACTAATCGGAGGTATCCTATATAAACGCTCTTTCACACAGGTAGACGGCAGGCCGTACCTGAGATGCCTCTCCCCCGGGCAAGCCGACTACGCCCTGCAAGAACTTCATGAGGGCATCGGCGGGGCACATTCGGGGTCCAGAGCTCTAGCCCGCAAAGTATTGAATTACGGATATTTCTGGCCCACTCTCCTACGAGACGCCGAACGGCACGTTCGGCAATGCAACTCCTGTCAGAAGTACTCCGACATCCGATGCCTCCTACAAGCTCCACTCACTTTCCTATCAAGTCCAATCCCCTTTGCAATGTGGGAGATGGATTTACTAGGGCCATTTCCACCAGCTCCCGGACAGTTCAAATTCCTAGTCATGACGATCGACTACTTCTCAGAATGGATAGAAGCCGAGCCCTTGGCCACGATCACCGAGAACAAGGTTGTTCAGTTCTTTTGGAAGAGCGTGATCTGCCGATTCGGCGTCCCCCGGGTCCTGATAACAGACAACGGAACCCAGTTCACCGGGGCTGCCTTCCAAGCACTGTGTGAAGACCTTGCCATCCAACACCGGTTCTCCTCCGTTTCCCATCCCCAGTCGAATGGCCAAGCCGAAAATGCTAACCGACAGATCCTCTCCGGCATTAAGAAGAGATTGGATAAATGTTTCAAAGGCTTATGGGTCGATCAGCTTCCCAACGTGCTGTGGAACTACCGCACCACAAAACGGACCCCCACAAGAGAGAGCCCATTCAATCTCACCTATGGCTCTGAGGCCATCATCCCCCTATAAGTCAGAATACCCTCTCCTCGTCTAATAGCTTATGAAGAAGAGCAAAATGCCAGAGAGCTCCGAGCAAATCTAGACCTAATAGACGAGATCCGAGAAAGAGCTGCCATTCGTCAACAAAGCTACCGAAGAAGGATTGAGTTGGCATACAACAAAAGAGTCCGCCCTACGGACCTCAAAGAAGGGGACCTGGTCCTCATAAAGTTAGCCATCTCATTCCCCGGTCAGAAGAGCAAATTGGCCCCAAATTGGGAAGGGCCTTACAAGATCGCCAAAGTAATCCGCCCCTGGACATACAGACTAGAAGACCTCGAAGGCAGAGAGATCCCTAGGACCTGGAATGCCGACCATCTTCTAAAATACCAAGAGAGAGCACCAATGCCTCTCTAAGTATTTCTAAGATGTCGAACCGTTCCTCTCCTATTACTTGTACTGTTTTTCTTTTATTTCTCTCTTGTAATGACGACTTGCAACTTTATAAGCAGCCGATCACTAGTCATCAATAAAGAAAGCTTTTTCACATTTTACTTGAAAGAAATTGTTTACATCTCTCTGCTTTTACTCTTCACTCTAACGATGGTTCGGAGTCCAACACTTGGCTCGATTCTACTTCGCAAGTTCGCTCCTAAGCGAACTAGAAGTAGTTCGCCATTCGGAATTGCTCCCACAACTGTTGAACTACCCAAACGATGGTTCGGAGTCCAACACTTGGCTCGATTCTAGTTCGCAAGTTCGCTCCTAAAGCGAACTAGAGGTAGTTCGCCATTCGGAATTGCTCTTACAACCGTTGAACTACTCTAACGATGGTTCGGAGTCCAACACTTGGCTCAATTCTACTTCGCAAGTTCGCTCCTAAAGTGAACTAGAGGTAGTTTGCCATTCGGAATTGCTCACACAACCGTTGAACTACTCTAACGATGGTTCGGAGTCCAACACTTGGCTCGATTTTACTTCGCAAGTTCGCTCCTAAAGCGAACTAGAGGTAGTTCGCCATTCGGAATTGCTCCCACAACCATTGAACTACTCTAACGATGGTTCGGAGTCCAACACTTGGCTCGATTCTACTTCGCAAGTTCGCTCCTAAAGCAAACTAGAGGTAGTTCTCCATTCGGAATTGCTCCCACAACCGTTGAACAACTCAAACGATGGTTCGGAGTCCAACACTTGGCTCGATTCTACTTCGCAAGTTCGCTCCTAAAGCGAACTAGAGGTAGTTCGCCATTCGGAATTGCTCCCACAACCGTTGAACTACCCTAATGATGGTTCGGAGTCCAACACTTGGCTCGATTCTACTTCGCAAGTTTGCTTCGAAGCGAGCTAGAAGTAGTTCGCCATTCGGAATTGCTCCCACAACCGTTAAACTACTCTAACGATGGTTCGGGATCCAACACATGGCTCGACTGCACTCTGCGAGCTCACTGACAAGCGAAGCCCGACTCATCTCGCAAGTTCGCAAGATGGAGTGACCGAAGCGCAGCTCGGCACCACCGGCCGAACGCTCATGTTGCCGACCCCCACACGAGCAAAAGACCAGCTCAGGGACCTCGGCACGATGAACACAGTCACAAACAAAACAACTACACAAAGCTACAAAGAACATGCAAGCCTGAGAGAGAAATATTATTAATAATTGGGACGCAATACAAAGCGACTCTTCCATACAACAAGATTATAAGGCTTTAAAGAGCAAAAATTACAATGCCGACTTACTACACTTAGACTAAATACAAAGGTTTCAAAAATGATCATCAATGCCTCCGTGGCGCAGGGATGCTCCTCTTCAAGGACACTCAAGGGCGGCGACGTTTACCTCCGGAGCTCGACCCCAAACCAGCGAATTGGGACGTGTCCTCGGCACTGCTCCTAGCAGCTGCACCGACGGATTCCCCGCTCGAGAAATGGACACCGAGCTTTGCGCATCCCCCGGGATAGGACGGCCGAGAGGCGGACGGGTCGCGAGCTCATAAAATGTGATGCCCCGATCGCTCTCCGCGCGAGTACACGAAGTGCTCCTGACGTTGATTGGCCCCGAGCGCGGTTTGAGGCGAGCCACCTCCGCCTCTAGCTCTGAGATCCGCTCCCTTAGATAGTCATCTTTGACATTGACCTCGAAGCGAGGAGGTATCGCGGAGCTCGGGACGCCGGAGCAACTTGCGATACGACGGCGAAGATGAGTGACTTCGATGCTCTTGTCTATCGTGGCTCTCTTTAGTGCGTCGACCTCGGCCGTCAGTTTGTCCCGTTCGGTCGTCAGTTCGGCCACCTCGGCCGTCAGTCCTTCTCCCTCCGTCCGAAGCTCCGTCTCCACAGTTTGCAGGTGGCGGATCTCAGAAAGCAGGTCGTCCCTCTCCACTGTTATTTTGGATAAGGTGTGACGAATGCACTTGATCCGAAGGCCATATCTAAATGCAGTAGACGAACCCTCATCCTCTCCTAAAGGGGTCATCTCGGCGATCCTGCTCTCCAGTCGCCGGATCTCGATGTCTCGCCGACCCAGGATGAGTTGAAGATGGTTCCGCTCGCTTTCGGCCCTGCGCAATCCCAACTCGACTTCGTAGAGCCGCTCTCGGCACCTCGCCAAGCATAGCTTCGTCGCCCCTAAGCCAGCCTCAGCCCGAGCGTCGTCATCCGAGCGAGTTGGCTCGACGGCTTGAGTTACTACCACAAGCTGAAAAAAAGTCGAGACAAATAACAAATTTTTAAACGCACTGCCGAAGTCCTACACTTCAAAAATTTTCAAACAAGTTTTCAAGAATTGTTGGGAAAAGATAGAGACACAGAGTCGAACCCAAAAAGATGTGATTTTCATTCATTACAAAAGGCGGTGGCCAGTCCGCGATTAGGCATTACAAAAAAAAAACAAAAGGAAAAAAAAGCGAGCGGAGTCAGGGCGCGACCACTTTCCCGAGGCGGCGAGAGCGGGTGGGAGTCTGTAATATCCCGGACGGATATTACATTATATAAATTATTATTTTATTATTATCTTATTATTATTTTGTTTTAATTCCAAAATCGAATTATTTTGGTGATTTTCACCGGTTTGTCTATAGACATTATCTGTACCCAGATACCGGTCAGTATACATCCGTATTGTATCAAATTGGTACCGTGATCTTCCGAACTAATAATAGAATTTATTTTATTATTATTTCCGAGATTAAATTATTTTTATACGGATTATGCGAAGGTTTTGGTATACGTATATACACACACACACGTGTATGCAGTATGTCGATTGGCACATTATACAAATTGTGTGTTGTGTATTTTTGGACAAACACTTGTCTTGTTTATGACAAAACCTATTAGATTGTTAGGGTTTATAAGTTGTTAACCTAGGTTAAATGTGCATGAGAGAATTAGGAGAAATCTTCTAGAAGCTCTCTACCTCACATAACACCTCCACCACACCACACCTCCACCACACCCTCACCTCCCTAAGGTATGGTCGGCCCCCATTTCATGGGGGGAGGTTTTTGCAAATTGGTGTGTGCACATTTGCATTCTCCACCCTTTTTCCCACCTATAAATACCCCCTCCTTCTCCACCCTGTCCCATTTTTAGAAAGACAAAACAAAAGAAAGGAAAGGAAAAGAAAGAGAGAACCTCATTCTAACTTGAGAGTTTTTCTTGTAGGTTTAGTAGAGAGTTCTAAAAGCTGGGAGGAAGGAGAAGTTTTAGCTAGCAAGTTCTTCCAACAAAGAAAACTAGGTGGGGGTTTCTCTTTTGATTGTTTGTGTTGTTGTTTTTGATGCTTCTTCTTCTCATCCTCCTTGTTGTTTCTTTTCATTTTGGGTGCTTTTGTGATGTTTTCGTATGTGTGTGGTATGTGTTGTAACTTGTATGGATGAAAGAAAGTAACTAGTAGTAATGTCTAATAAACACCTAAAGATTGAATCTTTATGGTTGTAGTTGTTGTTCTTATGTTATTAATTGGACTAAAAAGAACACATGCATATGGACCTTGTATACAACCATTTTTGGTTGTAGGACTTGAATGTGGACTCATACATAAGCATATAGACTTGTGTACAACCATTTTTGGTTGTAAGACATACATTGAACTTGGACTAAAAAGAAAGCATATGTTTGGTTGAACCAAAATGGAGGACCCTTTACTTATTTTATTTTACTTGGTTCTTTTTGTCAATATTAAGAAAAAAAAAGAACCTATTATAGATGCTAATCCTAGTATGAAAAAAGAGACTAGTCTAAGTTGTAGTTGTAAAAGGATTAAAAAGATCTCTTTTATGTTCACTAGTAATAATAAGAAATAGATGCTAATAAAGATTTTAGTAAGTATTTTAGTAGTAGATGTTTCATGTTAAATAAAGATTTTAGTAGATGCTCATGGTAGTAGTAGTAGATATGTAGGTTCAAATAAAGTAGTAGTTGTAGATGTTTATGTCATGTAAAATTTTAATAGATGCTTATAAATAGTAAATGGAGATGTTGAAGTAAATATCATGCTAAGATTGGGTTAGACTAGTTTATTCATGCTTAGGTAGTTGTAGGAAAGTTGTATACCATGTTAGATTAATTTATTCATGCTTAGGTGATTGTAGGAAAGTAGTATACCATGCTAGATTAATTTATCTATGCTTAGATGATTGTAGGAAAGTAGTATACCATGCTAGATTAATTTATCTATACTTAGATGATTGTAGGAAAGTGTATACCATGCTAGATAAATTTATCTATGCTTAGATGATTGTAGGAAAGTAGGATACCATGCTAGATTAATTTATCTATGCTTAGATGATTGTAGGAAAGTGTATACCATGCTAGATTAATTTATCTATGCTTAGATGATTGTAGGAAAGTAGTATACCATGCTAGATTAATTTATCTATACTTAGAATGTTGTAGGAAAGTACAATCCATGTTTAGGTTGTTGTAGGATTATTGTTTAATTACTTACCATGCTTAGATTGTTGTAGGAAAGTATAATCCATGCTTAGGTTGTTGTAGGATTATTGTTTAATTACCTACCATGCTTAGATTGTTGTAGGAAAGTATAATCCATGCTTAGATTGTTGTAGGATTATTGTTTAACTACCTACCATGCTTAGATTGTTGTAGGAAAGTATAATCCATGCTTAGATTGTTGTAGGATTATTGTTTAATTACCTACCATGCTTAGATTGTTGTAGGAAAGTATAATCCATGTTTAGATTGTTGTAGGATTATTGTTTAATTACCTACCATGCTTAGATTATTGTAGGAAAGTATAATCCATGCTTAGGTTGTTGTAGGATTATTGTTTAATTACCTACCATGCTTAGATTGTTGTAGGAAAGTATAATCCATGCTTAGATTGTTGTAGGATTATTGCTTAATTACCTACCATGCTTAGATTATTGTAGGAAAGTATAATCCATGTTTAGATTGTTGTAGGATTATTGTTTAATTACCTACCATGCTTAGATTGTTGTAGGAAAGTATAATCCATGCTTAGGTTGTTGTAGGATTATTGTTTAATTACCTACCATGCTTAGATTGTTGTAGAAAAGTATAATCCATGCTTAGGAATGTGTAGGATTGATGTTGAATTACCTACCATGCCTAGGATTGTTGTAGGAATGGTTAAGGTTGTATACCATGCTAAATTATTAGTACTCATGCTAAGTCGTAGCAATTAACCATGCTTAAAGTAGTAAGAGATATCCATGCTTAAATCTAGTAGCTATTCATGCTTTAACTTATAGTGGATTTCTACGTAGGTTGTATCCATGCTTGTAGTTAAAGTGTATAGAAAAGAGACAAATCGTGTTATAGTTATAGTAATAACTATCACGTTGTGGTTGTAATATTAACTATCGCGTTGTAGTTATAGCGTTAGTAAGGAACTATCATGTTATCGTAAATTGTGCTAGTAGAGAACTAGCATGATGTGGATCGTAACGTTAGTGGAGAACAAATCATGTTGTAATTGCAACATTAAGTTGCCAGGTCGTTCTAGCTAATCCCCTAGAAGGAACTCATGTTGAGATTGATTAGTCGTTCTAGATTCAAGAGCCATGCATGCTTGAATGGTATATTGTAGCTTCATATATAAAAGTTGTTAGGTCGTTTTGGGCTTCGCATTGGTAGAATGCCTGTTTTAGGCTGTTAGTAGATTCTTCTGTTGCTTCTAATAATAGAAGATCAAGTTGCTAGAAAGCACGTTTGGTTGCTTCTAGGTTTGATTACCTGTATGGTTGTTCTTGTATGTAGTCGTCTCCTACGTGGCTCACCTGGGCCGTATGTAACGGTTGGTCTCATACGTAGCTTAATTGGCTCGTATGTAGGTATTGTAGGCTGTGAGTAGATCCGATGAGATTTTGAGAAGTCTAGGTTAAGACAGGTTAATTGTTGCACTCTTTAGAAGAGGGACGCGTATGGTGCTTTTCATGCCGAGTTGGAAGCACAGTGCCGTGTCTCACTTGTTTGGTTAGAAGAGGGACACATACGGTGCTTTTCATGTCGAGTTGAAAGCACAAGTGGTATTTCCCGCTTGTTGGTTAAGGGTTAGTGACATCGTTAGGATAGTAACAGTTACTTAACTATTTTCATCTACAAATTGCCAAAGGGTGAGAGTTGGGGTCAGGGGTGATACCCTATAATCTAACCTCTCCTATAGGCTGACACTAGGTGGTGTTATCGGGATGTATTCCCCTGTCAAAGGGATACGGGCGGTATTTTTTCATGACAAGTTGGGAGCACGGGTTTCGTATCTTGATTGTTAATTCCTGAATGTACCATGATAAGAACGAGAGGGTTCCTAGGGAAATAGACCCTACGATCCCGGCAGGTTCTATGCCTTTTCATGACGAGTTGAGAGCACAGAAGAAGGTTGACGAGTATCTTGTAGTTCGTGTTGGCTTTTGGTGTGAGGTCCGGTACGCCGGGCAATAGTCACCAGTCATGTAGTATCATGTCAGGAACAGGATGGGTACAAAAGTAGAATTCATGGCGTGGGTTCAAATTCCTATATGGAGAAAATGGCTTGAGATGGGGCGTATGTAGTATGGGATGCATACTGTTCCGGAGACTTGCTTGCATTAGAATAAGAGCATCTTAGCTTAGTTAATATTACATTAGATTCTAGTCATAGCACTTGCGAACACTTCAACTACACTGACACAATTGTCATGTTTCTGTATGTTGTTTTGGGAGATTCGCTGCTATGTTATCAGCCTTAAAGCATCAGTGAATACTGACATCCCCACTTCAATAGGTACTGGATCGCAGAAGTACAGGTGCGAGATTCAGGAGGACTCAAGGCAAAGAAAGCGAGGAGTCGATATCTTCTTAAGTTTCGCTGTAATATTTACGTTGACTATCTATTAGTTGAGAAGTACCCAAGTGAGAATTACCAAGTGTTGTTCTTCATTCATTGTACTCTGATGTAAATTGTTGAAAGTGTAATACTTGGGATTGTAAAGGTATTATAGTAACACTATTATGTATTACAGTTGTATAACATTCAGACCTGTAATACATTGGGTGTTGAATAAAAAGTTTTAAATTCTCCTGCTTTTCTGCGTATTGTGACTAATTGAAGAAAATATTCTGGCTCGTGTCACGGTTTCCCAGTATAAGAAAATCGGGGCGCTACAGAGTCAACGTCTCTGAAGGGGGCACCACCGCCAGCAGTGTTACCACTGACTCCGACGCCTCGGCGATGACTTCGACTTCAGTCTCGACTTCGTCCTCGCCTTATTCTTCTTCCCCCTCGGATTCGGGGTCGAAGCCCTCGACGTGGCCCGGGAACAGTCTTCATCCCGAGCAGTCCACGTCGGGATACGCCTTCGTCACCCGGGCAATGGCTTTGGCGTAGGCCCTGGCCATATTTTGGGCAAGGAAACCCTGCGCCTTCTCCATCGTCACGTCCTCCGCCGCCTTCACAGCAGCAGCCTTGGCCTCCGCCGCCTCGGCCAATTGCTTGGTCGCCTCCTCCTTCTGGCGAAGAAGATCGCCCTCCAGTTTCGCGACCTGAGCCTCGAGGGACTCGACCCTTGCCTTCTTCCCTTCGAACTCGACCGTGAGCCTGTCGAGCTCGTTCCCCATCCGAGCCTTCTCTTTCCGAGCTTGGTCGGACTCTTGCTTCAGCTCCTTCTCCAGAGCTGCCAACCTCTCAGTGAGGTGTCCAAAATGGACAATGATCTGTGACAAGGGAAGAAGATTAAAAGAGTTAGAAAAATTATAGCCAAAGAAATTCAACGACGGCAAAAATCTAATACTTACCGAGACGGCTGAGCGAGCAATCTCGATGACGTCATCACCTTCTTGCCCGGCCTCCATGGCGGCACGATCCTTCGGCGTCGCCAGATGCTTGACGGCCTGCATGCTCGCCAAGGAGTTGCCGAGGAATCCATCATGTTTCCGAACTTGCCAGTCCGGAATATGGATCCTCTTGTGCTCCTCGGTCAGGAGCTCTTCGGCCGCCACTAACAGCGGCGGCATCGTCATCCCGAGGGCTGCGACAATGGGGAAGTCACCAACCCCGGTTGACGCTGAGGCGCCTGCATCGGCAACGGCCGGACTCCGAAGGGTCTCCGTCTCCCTGATCGTCTCCGTGACCCTTGGAGTCTTTGGGGTCGGTAACTTCGTGACCACCCTCTTGCGCTTCTTCGGCGCCTTACTGGCGAGCCCAGCTCTGAGAGCCAACACCGCATCGTAATCCATCGTCTCTGCATTAAAAACGAAGTTAGTTAGCACAATACAAGTCATGAGAAGTAAAGTATGAAAAACAAAGCATAAAAGAAGCCGCGTACTGGGATCTACGCGGCAGAGCCCTCCCTTGAACAGGACATCCTTGGTCAGCTCCTTCCAATCATACTGAGGCCGATCGAGAAGTGTCCGGACTGCCTCTTCTTCTTCAGGACGAAGCTTGGGCAGCGCCTTCGCCCTCTTCGGCACCCCTTCCACCCAACTGGAGGGGATCGGCCAGGCCTCCGGACTCCGCACTATCAAGAACTTTTCACGCCAGTGCTTGATGAAATCGGGGCATATGACGAGCCTGCCGCCATGCCTCGGAGCCAAATAGTATCGGTACTCCGACCTGTTCCCTTGGTGTAGCCGATAGATTGTCCAAAGCATGTTCAGCTCCGGCTCGATCCCAGCAGCTTGGCAGTGAAGTACGAAGCCGTTTATGACTCTCCATGCGTTCGGCATGAGTTGGATGGGGCTGACCCCGAACCAACTCAGGAGGAGGATAGCGAACGGATGGAGAGGTAGCCGAGCCCCGGCGATGAAGGTGTCAACCGGCCAGCAACACATGGTCACTGGCAGCGGCGAGTTGGCCCTAATCCCGGGACCTGGCAGCATAAGCTCGTACTCCTCCGGGATCTGGAAACAGTCCTGGATCACTCCCAAGTCCTCTTCGCGAAGGATCGACACCGTCTCGTCCGCCTCCGTCGTCTCCCTCGCCGCATTCTCGTCGAAGGACCTCCTCCTCCCATGAACTATGCACTCGACGTGCTCCTCTGGAAGCTCCCGAACCCTGTGGAGTCCCGTCAGTTGCCCCGGCAACCTGCCGAACTCCCCCATACGCTTCGGCTCCTCCACGATCGATTCTTTGCCGAACTCCTTCTTGCCCTTGTCTGGCCGACTCGGAGTGTGGGCTTCGACAACTTCAAGGGAGGGCTCGGACCAAGAGGTCGACTCGGAGACAGAAGCAAGAGACATAGTTTATGAAATAAACTAAGTATGAATTACCTTAAAAGATTAGCTGCCGGAAACTCCACCAGAAAACGAACGGCGATCACCGGAAAAACTCGCTTAGCATAAAAGATCGCCTGAGCAAAAGAGAAGAGAAGTGAAAAATGAGAGAGGGGGGTGGGGTTTTATAGAGCGAGGCGCGCAAAACGAGGTTAATGGGCCTGTACTGCCGGCCCATTCACACAAAACGACAAAAGCGACCTCAATCGTCGCCTTGCTTACCACGCCAGGCCATACATCGCATTAATTACTGTCCCATCTGGCAGAAGCTCAGAGATCACAGCATTAAATGAGCATCTCATCCGTCAGAACTGTCAGAAGTTCAAAAGCCATCACATTTAATGGCTGCCACGTCAGCCAGGAGCACAGAAGCCACCAACTCCGCAGGGCATCCTACGCCCAAAATGACAAGTCTTGGGCCTCGTACCAGCTGCCGAGCGCTCTTGACACTGACCCTGTTATAGGGGAAAATTGGACCTCGGCACCAGCTGCCGAGCGCTCTTGACACCGACCCTGTTGCAGGGAAAAATTGGACCTGGGCACCAGCTGCCGAGCGCTCTTGACACCGACCTTGTTACATGGAAAGATTGGGGTTCGGCACCAGCTGTCGAGCGCTCTTGACACCGACCCTGTTACAAGGAAAAATTGGACCTCGGCACCCGCTGCCGAGCGCTCTTGACACCGACCCTGTTACAGGGAAAAATTGGACCTCGGTACCAGCTGCCGAGCGCTCTTGACACCGACCCTGTTACAGGGAAAATTTGGGGTTCGGCACCAGCTGCCGAGCGCTCTTGACACCGACCCTGTTACAGGGAAAAATTGGACCTCGGCACCAGCTGCCGAGCACTCTTGATACCAACCCTGTTACAGGAAAAAATTGGGGTTCGGCACCAGCTGCTGAGCGCTCTTGACACTGACCCTGTTACAGGAAAAAATTGGGGTTCGGCGCCAACTGCCGAGCGCTCTTGACACCGACCCTGTTACAGGAAAAAATTGGGGTTCGGCACCAGCTGCCGAGCGCTCTTGACACCGACCCTTTTACATAGAAATAGCTACCTCGGACCCCGCCAAACTCCCTCTCAGCACTCACAACCTAGCTGAGGTCCCTCTCTTCTTCGGAAGAAGGTGCCGAACCACCTACGGATCTCGGCCTCCTGGGCAGCGAGCACTGGAAGGGGTCGGAAGTGTGAAACAAGCATGTAGGCCACACAACAAAGGAAAACGGCCGAGCCATCCACCAAAGGTTGCAAAAAAACAATTAAAAATTCGGGAAATTAAGGAAAAACTCCTGGAAAACAATTATGAAGTTGGGGAAACATTCCCTGATCCCCAAACAAATAATTGTTGCCAAGAACAAACTTTTAAGACCCCCGAACGACGAATTGACACTTCGCAAAGTTGAGAGAATATCCCTGCGGGAACACCACATGACCATAAAAGCTCGGGAGCGACTCAGGGTTCAACCAACTGGAAAAATCACCATACTACCTCCTTCAAGATTCAAAACCTTCCGTTTGGACTCCGATACGACTCCACTAGCCATTAAAACAGTTAAACTACTCCTCAAACGCTGATCAAACTTAGTCTTTAGGAGTGGGGGGCTCGTGATATGGCTAAAAATAGGTTTAAATCGGAACCGTCCAAATCGGGCGCGAATCTTGAAGCCTAAGGGTAAAACGGTAATTTCACCTACCAATGGGTCTGAGATGGGTACTGGATCTCTTCGTCAAAGATCCAATAACCCTCGAACAGATCCGCCTCAATCGGGTGCGGGTTTCAACCAGCAGAAAGCCCGATCCAGAGGGATAGAATTAGGGTTTCTGATTAAATCCTAATCAACGGCCCTTATTCCTGCCTATCCTTCCACTGGGAATTAGGAATTACATTCCTAATCTTTTTACAAGGAGTATATTCCTTATCAGATCACGGGGATTACATTCCTAATCTGATCCCTAAGACGCCTATAAATACCCCCCATCCATCTCCATTAACAGGTAATCAATCTTTTGCCAGTTTTTACGCTCTTTCATAATCTTCTCTGATTACTGACTTAAGCGTCGGAGGGTGCGTCGCCGGGAACAACCCCGGTGTCTCGCACTTTTTGCAGGTGTACGGCGGGAGCAAGAGTCAAACTCCGGCGGAACAGGTAAACGAGTTTCCTATTCAAAGTTTTCCAAGAATCCACAAATTCTATCTGTTTGCCTCCACACCGAATTTAGCGGCAACAGATACAAAAGTCATTAATTAATTCTACAAAATTTAAGGATTAATCCCAATCATGTCTAAACATAATCAGCCAAATAAAGAGTTCAAATTCTACTTTTAGTATCAGTTTTAAAAATAAAATATCTTACAGAATACATATAGTTCAGAATCTGGAATATACGATATGACTGCAGTAAAACAGCAATAACTCATACATCGAAAATCGGAATTCAGATCTGTCGAAAGTTCTGAGAACTAGAAAACGAAGGCTACGAATCATGTTCACAAACTTATTTCTTTTGCTGATGTTAACCAGGTCGAAATTACTGTACAAAAATAGGACAGCATCAAATAAAAGTTCTTTTATGCATTTTATCAAACAACTTAATTACAAACGGTCCAATCTAAGATGTCATACACAACATGGAATATGTGGCTTACTCAAATCAGAATGGCAGGTGAATCAAATAGTACATAATGAGATAATATATCCAACAAAAAATTATGCAATAGTCATCTACAACATACGATGTGTCATAAACAATATACAGTCAAGATGTCCACTAATCTAATTGTTTTCATGCAACGGGTGTCAACTATTTTAACTACTCATGATCAAGAGGTGATGTCCATGGTTAACCTAACAAACATAGGATCATCACGAGAGTACAAATATTTTCATACTAGATTACTTACGATATTTAACTTGTAGGACAAAAAGAACACATACAAGCTACTTGCCTGTAATGAAGATGACGGAAACGAAGATGAAGATTAGAATAACGGGAACGGATTTCGAAAAATGAACACGAACGAACAAGAGACGAAAATCCACACCAACCGAACATGAGCGGTGCACGTGCTTCACACGCACACACAAAGACAACAGCAAGCCACAGCAAGGGCGGCGGCAGCAACAAAAGAATTTGGTCAGTGACTGGCGAACACAGCAAGGGACAGCAGCTGCTTAGGCACAGTGCGGCACTGCTGGCATTGTCGACCACAGGGAGGACGACGACAGGGACAGGACTGGGGCGCGGTGCTGTGGGCTGCTATTCAACGACAACGACGAGGGGACATAGGGGTGCACAGTGGAGAGGAAAGAAGAGTGTTGTGGTGGGGGCTCCGGGGTCGGGGGTAGACGACGAATGTGAGGAGAGAGAAGGTCGGGAGTGGGTTAAGAGAGGGTGACGGCTAAAGAATAGATAGAGAGAGAGAGATAATTAGGGTTTGGTAATTAGGGTTAGGGTTCAATTAGGGTGTTTATATAGAGACAATATGGATTTGGGCGAACTGGGTAGTATCCAATAGGAATGAAAGAATCCAATAAGAGACAAATAGACCATGAAATTGGTTCAAACAATAGACGAGATCAAGAACAAATTGTAGATCAAATAAATGAGAATATTAGGTTGAATTAAACAGAGAGTGAATCACAAAGAGAACAACACAATACAAAAGGAAGGGAAAATAAATACAACCAAAATAAAATAAAATAAATCCAGAATTTTATTAAATAAATTTAAAATACAATAATGAGCAATAGGGTTACGAGTAAGCTAGCTCTAGGTTGTAATGATTTAAAATTAAAACTTAAGGACATGCACTAGTTGGTGATATGATGAAACTAGAGCAAACGTGAGTTATAGACTCCAGAATGATCCTTGGAGAGAGACAGTCCCCAGTATTCCGGGACGATGGACGTAAGGACCAAAGAATGATCCACAAAGCGGGAATGATCTCCAGTATTTCGGGACGAGAGCAACGCTCATGGGGCATTTGTGCGATGAGGGTTCCAGAATGACTCAAGGAGTAAGACAATCTCCAGTATTCCGGGGCGATTGACGAAAGGGCCACATAATGATCCACGGAGTGCGATTGATCTCCAGTATTCTGGGGCTGGAACCAATATTAGCAGAGTGTCTGAATCTTGTAGTAGTCATAGTAGTAGGATGCATGGCGAGGGATTTAACCCTATAATGTGGAGTACGTAGGTGCTTGCTCTCGGACCTATGTAGAATGGGATGCATAGAATCCGAACAAGTATGCATTAGTATCATCATAGCGTAAACATCTGCATTAGGCATTAAGTCATATCATACACTGACATGTTTAGGATAGTCACTCTTTTACACTTTAATATACATTCAAGTTTGTGTTTGCTAAAGTAAGAGAATCGTTATATTACGGTATAGTGAGGATTGCCGTTTTATAATATTGCGTCGGTTGTAAGCAACTGACGTGCCCACAGTCTTTCAGAGCAGGACTTGGATTAGCAAAAGGGACATGAAGATGAATTGATGTTAAAGATTATTTTCATGATTAAAGCTGTTGATGTTAGAATTGTTTATTTCATATTGTATTCATTCCGCTGTGTACTCTGTAATAAACATTGTTGTATAATAAAAAAATTTTAATTTCCTTATAAAATTGTACAAATTGAAGTAAAAGACCCCGTTGTGCTACGAATTATATGTAAATGGAATTCGGGGTGTTACATTTTCATTTCACAATACAACTATCATATATATACTCCACTGATCCACCCTGGGAGTTATGTCTGGCAGGTAGTTCCCACTATTTCCACCAAAATAGAGGGCGGGTAGTTCCTCGACACAATTCCAAGGTGTACCAAATTCATATTATATCATGCTTCTACTTAAATATCCATTCTCATCACATAATATCACTTACTTGAATTTTCATCACATATTACACCTTATTTTACTTTTCGTTCGCATAATACATCTTACTTTACTTTTTATTCACATAATATATAACACATTTTCAATACTTTTCATTGGTATTCACATAACACATTTATTTACTTATCATATTTATTTCCACAACACAATTTCTTTACTTCTCATATTCATTCACATACTTATAACACATTTTCTTCACTTTTCATATTTGTTCACATAGCACAATTTCTTCAGTTTTTATTCACATAATACATATCACACTTTCTTTGTTTTTCATGCTTATTCTCATAACCCATTTTCTTTACTTTATCATTCTCATTTCATGACATACCCTTTCTTTACTTTCTCATTCTCATTTCATATGATATACTTTCTTTACTTTCTCATTTTCTTTTCATATTTATCCATTTTATTAATTTGTCGACCAGTGCCCACGTCACCACCAAACTAAAGCCGATAACTCAGTCAAAACAAAAATCGTTGCCCACCAAGGGTCCTACGCATCTTCTCGCTGCCCACCAAGGGTCTTACGTATCGTTTCCGACCAAAGGTCTTATGCCACACATCGCTTCCCACCAAGGGTCGTACGCATTGCTGCCTACCAATGGTCTTACGCCACACATCGCTGCCCACCAAGGGTCTTACGCATCACTGCCTACCAAGGATCTTATGCCACACATCGCTACCCACCAAGGGTCTTACGCATCGCTACCCACCAAGGGTCTTACGCAAACACCGCACCCCAAGCCAATAACTTGGGTATTAGGAGGTTTAACCCAACCCCCGTGATTCTGTAGTAGGCACTGATAAACAAACATTTACTTTTATAATCATTTTCATATCATCACTTTATTCCATCACATTATCACATATTATCTCATCATTTTATCCAATATATATAATCACATATCCGACATATACCATATTATTTATCTTATCATTTTATCACATTTTTTCTTGTCATATTATCACATGTCATGGATACGCCATACTATGTATCTTGTTACATTATCATATATCTTGCATACACCGTGCTATTCACTCACATCATATTATCCTACAAAATTTCAAATTAACACCTGCATATCATACATATACGAAGCCATTAATCTCATTTTTATCATATATAATCACTATAAGGAATTTGTAATATAGTGACAGCAAAAATCCGTGGGTAAAAGGTGGAAAACCGTAGGTATAGCCCGTAAAACCTATACCGACGGACATATTATTCCGTAGTCAATGATTCTCTATACCCACAGCAGAATGTCGTCACTATAGCCTATAGCGACGGTTTTTTCACCTGTTGGACAAAACCTCGGTGTTATACCCACGGTTTCGTATCCGTTGGTATAGGTTTTAACGACACCTTTTGCTTTCCCATACCCACGGTTGAAACTCCATTGCTATAGGTTTTAGTGATGGTTTTCGCATCCAAATATTTGAATATATACCCATCGCTCTATACACAACTTTTTCTTATTAATTACGCTTATGATAATTTAATATTTTCTTTTATAATATTAATCCAATTATAAACTAAATACACAATAAAATAAATAAATGTGTTTATGAAACAAAATTATATAAAATTAAACTTCAATCATATTAAAAATTAATGAAGTATTACAAGCATATCAAATTACAAAATAAAATTCACTTTGTTTAACACCAGAAATATAGCTCCTTAACACAGAGCAAAAAGCTAGTTGCAATAATGATTGGGAACTCGTGTTCCAATCAGAATTAAGCTTCTGGAAACTTTAGAACTTTAGCGTAATTTTCATTTTATATAGAAGAGCTCCTCATTAAATAGGACACGAGGCAACCAAGTATAGCTCCTGCGCAAATCTGCATACAAATGTTGAAAAGATTTAGCAACTACAATATTGAACGATACAACTATCATGTCCAGAAAATTACATGCTACTACTAGGACGAAATTGGAAAGAACTTTAACAACAGAGTGAAGAGCAGTGTTCCAACAAATACAAAACAAAAGAACACAACCAACATTCACATTTCATATTCAAGTGAAATAAAATTTATAACTTCAATCCTGCCAACAAGAAAAATTTTGTGTTCAGGTCGATCGAAAAAGTGGGGCATGTGAAGCATCTACTTGACTGTAACTGCAAGGTTCCAAAAACTACATATATAATTCTACTATTATGTAAAGCATTCATTTATAAACTAGTTTGAATTTTTAAGTGTTGCTAATTTTAAATTGTAAACTATATATCGCATCATACTTATAAACAAAAAAAATTATGCACTTGTCTGTTTTTGCAATTTAAGTCAAATACTGAGCTTAACTGATTCCAAAATTCATTAGGTCAAACACTATAGATGTACAAGGTTCCAGTTTGGTTTTTGAAGTAGCGATTCTATCATCTGCCTACTTCCATCAGCATGCTCTCATCAATTCTCCATTGGCAATGACGCTAAATTCTCCAGTAATATGGTTTGCCAATGAAATACCAATATGGATAACTGAGCTGTTGCAAGCTCGCTTAAATATTGATGCGTACCAGATCAGATAAGATCATGATCATATCATAATCATGTGATCTGTTAGTTTACTGTAGCAGGATCAGATTATGAATGACTCATTGATCAAACAAATTGCTCATTTATTATAATATCCTGAATTTTCAATTATAATTTAATATAAGTTTGTTTGATTTCATGTATTTTGCACGTGCAAATTTATGTACATCTTTTCTTAAAAATTATTTATTTTTATACCATGAACAAGTATTTTAAATTCTTCTCTTTTTAATTTAAATGCCTATTTTAAATCCTAGGCCTAATTGTTTAAATCTAGCCCACACTAATTAAATTAATTATTTTAATTATTAAGCCCATGGATTCTAAAGCCCACTAATTTGAGCCCACTAGTTTATTGTCATTTAAATGAGACAACTTATAGGGTAGACTTGTTTTTGTAACAATTAATTAACAAATGCATGAACAACTAGTAACTAGATGTGCTTGGTGTGACACGTGCATTGCACTAGCACATGTCTTGAGTGTGCTTAGGCTTGGCCGGATGGAGCATGGAGGAGGTGGGAAAGATGGAGTAGTGGAGAGGTAGTTTTGTGTTCATGGGTAGTTGTTCTAACTCCCTAATACATCCTAGTCCCTAATCTACATCCATCTAGATCAATCTTAGCCCTTCATTTTGCTTTGAAAAAAGTATAAATACCCCCCTCATCTTCTTCATGTAAAGCACTAGAAAAATTTGCAAGAGAAAGAAAGAAAGAAACTAGTTGTGAGAAAAAGATTGAGAGAGTTGGATTTGTGTGTTCTTGCACCTCAAGGAGGCTGGCCTAGCATCATCAAGGAGGGAAGAGCTCGGGTTTTCATCAAGCAAAGAGGAGAATGCATTTTGGTGGCACAATCTAGGAGGAGAAGGAACCATTCGTGTGTTCAAGGAGATTTCTAGGAGTTTTTCAATTGTTCTTCAAAAAAGGTGGGTGATTTCTCAAGCTTCTAATGTAGATATCATGCTAGGGATTAAATTGATGAAATTACTAAGAAAAACTAGTTAATTTGGCCTTGTGTCTGTTTAAAAAGAGACTAGTTAGAAATGAAGTGAATGCCTGATGAATTGATTGATAGTTGCTATAATTATCATGTTGCTATGAAAAATGTGAATTTTGAACCATGCTAGATGTACAATACATGTTGGTAAATGGCTAGTTGGTTAATTGAAATATTGGTTATATGCTATATTAATTATTGTGACACTAGTGTGATAAAAGAGAATTGTGTTCTAGAAATGTTGTAGAAATAAAAGAAAGCAAGAACAAAAACTTATGTGATAATGTAATGCTAAATTTGGTGGAAATCATGGTTGCTTTTAAATGTCGAAATTGTAGACATAGAATACAAATTAGAAAGAAAAATTCATGTTTTTATGTCAAAATAATAATTTTAAAATACTGTTATGTTGTAAATCTATAAGATCAGTAATCTAAAAATTTTCATGAAATAAATTAGAGGAGAAAAGAGTTTAAGAGTTTTTGAAATATGAAATATTAATAACAACAGAGAGTTGAGTTATTTTTAACTCAACTCATCTCACATCGATTAGTCCCCATGGCCTTACTGGTCTTTGGGTGCGTTTTAAAAGCATTACTGTAGCACAGCGGCACTGTGTGCTTGGGTTCGAGTCTCTCCAGTGACTTTAATTTTTTTAAAATCAATTTTAACTCAAATACCGAAACCCAGAACATAATTCAAGTTATACATTTAACAGTTGGCCACTGTGGCCATACTGGTTTTCGGCTACACCTTAGTGCGGTTACTGTAGCAGGCGGGGGTCTGTTGTGCGTGGGTTCGAATCTGGCTTCGGCCGCCACTTTTAGGAAAAATTGATTTTTTTCATACGTTATTTTTTTATATATATAGTTTTAAGTGTTTTAAAAAATTAAGAAAAAATATTAGAAATATTCTAAAAATGCCTAGACTTCATGAGAATTTTTCTGTAACTTTTTTACCTACTATAATGAGAATTAAAGGCTATTTTGGAAAGGAACTTGATTCAAATTATTAGAATGAAATATTGAGTAATTAAAGAAAATTAATACTTTTCTTTTAAAGGAAATTTTGAATAGAGAGTTTAAACGATTTGTGTCATGGAAAATTTAAATAAAGATAATTGTGAATTGGCTTAATAAGTGACAGAATGATGTTACGAAAATAAAAGAAATTGTGTGAAGTTAAATTATGAATGTGGTAAGTTTGAATTCGTCGCATTATACATGAAATTTGTACATAAAAATGAAATAAAGATCATGATGAATTATGAGAAAATTTGTGAGTGTGAATACTCAATTTTATGAACATGAAATGAGATTAAAGACTAGAGTATAGCTAAGTCCTTATACCGGCATCGAATAAATTCTTTTGGGATAAAATATTGAAATGAAAGACCAAGTTCGTGTCGTTATTGTTGATTGATGGTTAAGACCGGTATAGAGGAAGTGCTAACTCTATGGTGTTGATTTTATTCATGATTCAAACAACTAAGGACAATACACTAGTGAAGATGTGATGAAAGTAAGAGAAAAACACAAGTATGAGGGCCTCAGATCTATGGTGTGAGAGTATTCATAGGTTGCCTGCTTGATACATCATGTTATGGCGTTGATGCATCTCCGGAATTATCGGGACCGTGGCGACGCTTGTGGGGTGTTTGGTGACTACGGGTGGTGCCATCGTTCCATGACGGATGCTGAGTTGTCCATAGGCTCTGCATGATGCGTCATGTCACAACGTAGGATTCCCCTCCAGGTTGTCTGGACATGGGCTCGTAACTCATAAAACATCTAGGATACTTACCTTAGTTACTGTAGTAGTTTAAGTCATGACGAGGGAATCAACCCTACAAGATGAAGAACGATTAAGGACTTACCCTCGGACCTATGTAGTATGGGATGCATAGAATCCGAAAAAATGCGCATTAGTGTCATGTAAATAATAATAACTGCATTAAGGACTAAGTGCACATTCACACACGACATCAATATGATAGTCCCCCTTAGCTTTATTTTGGGACAAGTGTGTGCTTTCCAAGTAAGAGAAATTGATATATTATACCCTAGCGTCAGTTGTATGCAACTGACATACCCACAGTTTCTATGCAAGATAAAATGATTGACAAGACTAAAGAGTGATTGCTGCTTATAAAGAAATGTTCAAGTTGATGTTCAATTCATGTATTATGTTGTAATTTGCTTCCGCTGTGTAAATGTAAATCATTGTTGTAATAAAGTTTTTAATTCCTTATAAAATTGTACGAAGTGAAGTGTAAAGATCCTGTGGAACTTCGAATTCAGTCATATTTGGAATTCGGGGTGTTACATTTATCATCACTTCCCATGGTAAGCATCAGTATTGCAAGCATCAATTATCCTTGAATTTATTTTGTATTCAAAACCCCGAATAACACAACAACAAGCATAAGTATTTAAAGTAAAGACCATCTGTTCTTACCAGACATTCATGCATGCTTAGACATAAAACTTGAGCTATCCCTTATGCCGAAAACCTCAAATAACACTTGCAAGCATCAGAATGACAAATAAATTGCATATGCAGGAATTAGACATGAATGCTAAGTTAATCAGTGAACTATATCCCCTGTTCAAAAAATTATTTAGGCCAAACTGCAAGCATCAAAGTGAAAAGTAGCATATGTTCTTATCCCTTGTTAAAAAAACCACAACTCCCAACTGCAAGCATCAAAGTGACAAAGTAGCATATGTTCTTATCAGTACATGCTCAGATAGCCTTCAATATGAGCATGTACTCAAAACCCCGAATACAAAAATCTGAAGCTCAGTATTTAAAGGGACCATCTGTTCTTTCCAGACATTCATGCATGCTCAGACCAAACCTTGAGCTATCCCTTGTGCAAAAAACCTCAACTAATCCTAGCAAGCATCAGAATGACAATGAAATTGCATATGCAGGAAGGATGCATGATTGCTAAGTTAATCAATGAACTATATCCGTTGTACAAAAAAAACCAAACAGCCCAACTACAAGCATCAAAGTGACAAAGTAGCTGATGTTCATGTCCCTTGTTCAAAAAACCAAAAATCTCAACTGCAAGCATCAAAGTGACAAATTAGAATATGTTCTTATCAGATCATGCTCAGATAGCCTTCAATCTGAGGATGTACTCAAAACCCCGAATACGAAAATCTAAAGCATCAGTATTTAAAGGTATCATATGTTCTTACCAGACATTCATGCATGCTCAGACAAAACCTTGAGCTATCCCTTGTGCAAAAAACCTCAAATAACACTAGCAAGCATCAGAATGGCAAAGAAATTGCATATGCAGGAAAGAGACATGCTTGTTAAGTTAATCAGTGAACCATATCCTGTACAAAAAACCAAAAAGCCCAACTACAAGCATCAAATTGACAAAGTAGAATATGTTCTTATCTGATCATGCTCTGATAGCCGAACTACAAGCATCAAAGTGAAAAAGTAGCATATGTTCTTATTAGTACATTCTCAGTATTGTCAAGATTGCTTTTTTTTTGTTGGTCTTATCAACATCAAAGTGAGAAGAATGAATTATTATACCTCTCACGAGTGGAAGATCTTCTCCATTGTTTGAAACAAAGTATGCTATTTGGATCTTCTCTATTTACCTAAATTTAAAAGGAACCGAATATAATCAGTTAAATCTACAAAACATATAGCATAAATCAAACTACAACATGACTATCAATCAGACACATCATCCTAAAATATATACACATCAAACTCAAACAAACAAATAGAATCATACCACTATTAATGTGTCAAAATTGGATCAAAATTTAACTGAACAGATGGAAAACAAATCTAGAACATAACCATACAAACATTACCTTGCGTCCATCAATCCCAAACTGGAACCACCTGATCCCATTTGCTTCAAAAACTCTGAATTTGTTTCCATCAATAGTGTAATAGCGAACATGGCATTCTTGCAAGAATCAGTGAAGCAAGGTAAACAAGAACATGGCAATCAAAATTCATCAACTAAGAGGGAAGTACAAGCAAAACAAGCATCAAATTCATACCTAGGGTTTGCAAAATTAATCAAAATAGATGACCGCGGGTAATGGTGGAAGCGGTGGGTGACGGCGAATAACGAAAGACGACGGTGGAGGAAGGGGTGGGCGACGGCGGTGGGTGGCGGCAGAGGAAGACGGCGACGGTGGAAAGGAAGACGGCGGCGACGGTGGCGATGGAGGAGCAACGGCGATGGTGGGAGAGGGACGACGTAGCGGAATGACGATGGCGATGTGGTGAGTCGGGGATTCGGGTGAAAGAGAGAGAGAGAGAGAGAGAGAGAGAGAGAGAGAGAGAGAGAGAGAGAGGTGTGAGTGAGAGAGTGTATAAATTGGGGGATTTGGGATTTGGGGGGAAAATAAAAAAGTTGGGGGCAAATGAAATAATTTGGGGGGTTAATTTGCGATCGGATAAATAACTTTATTTTTTTAGTGGGGCGGACTATACCCACAGTGTTTTATCCCGTTAGTAAAACTTATAGTTACGGATTAAAAGCTTTAAAGCTATAGAATACCTATACCCACAGTTTACTACACATTTGTAGGTATATGATGCATATACCCACGGTTTTAGTGACCCGTCACTACAGGTGTCCGTTGGTAAAATTCCTTGCAGTGAATTCTCATTTATTACCCACATGTCATACGTGCACCATGCCCTACATCACTTCATATTATCGTATATAAACCCAATATATCACTAATAGCACCAAATACTCAAAATCATGCAAAGACACAACATAAGCACAATTTCAACTATCAAACTTCCGTATTTATCAACAATTCGTTATCCGGCCATAAATATCACAAATCATATTAGATAAGTCTAAAATTTTACAACAACATAAAGTATATCGAGTATAATCATACTCACTTGATGAAGGAATACGCTTCTCGCTCGCCCAGTTGCTAATCAAACTTCACTTTTTCACACCTATTAAGAAAATTGTCAAACCCATTAACCATTTACTCAAAACACAAGTTATTTACCCCCGAATTCACATCGGAGATACTCATATGTCATAAATAACCTACGTAAGCATTCCAAGACAACCATTCTCTAATTCTATTTAACCGAATCCAATGTTTACCCCTCAATCGGAGGAGTTCTAATCGATATTTTACATTTTAAGGGTAAAATACCCCAAATAAATTTCTACATCCCAAAATTAACTTACAACACTTCGGGAATAATGTCTATTATTTGTACACATTTTCCCACAATTATCTTGTTTTTATACCAGTAAACCCCGTTTTCAAGATTTCCCGATGTCGGAAAAATTCCTTACAATTGTCAAATAATTAATAAAATTTATCAAAAATGGTTCTAAATAATCTCATAATATTCCACGCAGTTCAAAACAATTTCCAGCATACTATAGATGCAATTTTCTTTTTCCTTCCTAAACTCAAACCCTAGGTTTTATAAAATTTCCATCTTATCACCATCAAAATTGAAAATTTTCACCCTAAAAATGTTATACAAACTCTAAACATCATCTTCAGTTTTTATGAAAAGAAATGAAAAGCATACAATTCCATACACAAATATAAAATTAGGTATACCTTAATGGAATTCTCTCCACAAATCAACTCTACCACGCTCAAGAGCACGCCAAAATCTCCTAGAATTCGCAAACAGTTTTAAGCTTGAAGTGGAGTAGAAGGTGGATTAGCCAAACCCTAGGAATGGAATTGGGTTTCGGTGGTTTCGGTCGGTAGAAGAGAAAAGGGGAGAAGAAGTAAAGGAGTGACATTTTGGTAAATAATGGGTCTTTTAAATAATGGGTATAGGGTTATGGTTTATGGGCTTAAGCCCAATATCCCTTAAATGAAACAACTCAAGGGTTATTTTCAACCCCAAACTCCAAATTAATCACTATAAAGTAATATGAACCAATTAATATAAAAATTATACTCAAAATCATATATAAACTAAAATTAAAATATAAAAATTAGTATTTAAGGGTTTTTAAAAAAATGGGTGTTACAGCAATAATATAGATTGGGCAAAGCTGAGGGAGTCGAAGCTAGCAGCTTGCAGCCTGAGCCCTTGTATTCCTCATATGTTCTTAGACTTGGTTCCTTTACGTGATTCTTTGGTCTCGTTTTAACGCTTTTGTTCCCTTACAGATATGGTGGATGATGTCACTGCTGCAATTCTACGGGCCGAGCGAGAGGAGAAGAGGGTAGCGAAGGATCCGAAGGGAAAAGGAAAGGAGGTGGCCTCGGCCTCGGAAGAGCCGCTGGGAGGGATGCCGAATAGGGTAAGGAGTTATCTGGTCCCTACCATCCATGATTCGGAGGAATCTTCGAGGGTTCTCTCAAGCGAGCGATTGCTCAGGGCTAGCGAGCTGGTCATATCTCCTCTCTCCCCATTCCATCCCTTGCTGGAGACCGTCAGCCACGTTAAGCTCGACAAGACCTATAGGCCTGATTGGGCAGTAAAGGTGTCAGACTCCATTATGGGGTCCCATGTGGTCATCGAGGTGGTGGATAACCTAGCCCCACCGAGGGATAGGAGGACTCTCACTGAGGAGACACTGAATTGAGCTACCTCAAGTAAGCCCAGACTTCCGTCATGGTAAGGGCTTGGCCTTGAACAGACGTTTTATCTTTTTTTGCACTTGTAATTTTCTTAATGAGTTTCTTACTTCCTGTAGGTCATACTTCAAGGGGTGGAGGAGAAAAGGCAGTATGAGCACATTCTCAAGTGCATGAACCGAAGGGCAGAAAGGCTCGATTGAATGTGGCAGGAGGAGAAGAGTTGTGCATAGATGCTTGAGAAGAATGTGAAGAAGTTGGAAGACAATTTTAAGGATGGGGCCTTTGACCAAGGACTCCTGATGTTTGAATAGGAGGCCTTGGAGGAGAAGCTGGCAAAGTTGAGGGTGAAGCTCGAGGATTATGTGGACCAGATCATTGAGGAAGAGGAACGGGGCTATAAGCATGCTCTCGAGCATGTAAGGGGGAGGTTCCCCGGCATCGACCTCAATGACCTTTCTTTCGAACCGGGGCTTGGTAGCATCCTTTCGACTCCAAGTGAGATACCTTCGGTTTCCGAAGGTGTGGGACTGCCTTTGGATCTTGGAGGTGTGGAACCGCCTCCTGGTGATGCGATGACCACCGCAAACATGAGGCGGTCGGGGATGAGAATCCTCACTTGTCCCCCCAGGAGGTGTTCCCTTCATCTTAGTTTCACATTTCATTACTTTTGTATCGACACCGATTACTGGCTGGCCACCGCCTTTTGTAATCATTTTGTTTAATAAGAAACTATAGTTTTTTTACCTACTTTTTGTGTATTCTTCTGAGTCTCAAGGTGGTTGTTTTGTTGATTAGATCACAAGGTATAAGCCTAGGGAAAGTGGGTGTGAGGAAGAAATCCAAGCCCTCTGAGGTAAGTTACGCGAGGCCAAGGACACCATCGTCCGCCTTCGGAAGGAAACGAGTGACAGGGAGGGGGCATTCGGGCACCATATTTGAAGGTCACAGGCGGTGGTGGAAGCTTTTGCTTGGTTGAAAGCATCTGTCCCCGTTAATAGTTTGGGTCTCGGCCGAGCCGAGGGGAGTGTGCTTCCTGACCTTAGCGGAGGGCAGCCTTCGAACTTCGTCTTTAAGCGGATGCTCCTAGAGAAAGACTTGGAGATATATCGGTTACAGATTAAGCCAGGGGAGGTGAGTCCGACTTCTAGCTTTTGGAGTCCGTTCTCGAGATGAGACCCATATCCGTGGACCCATTCCCGAATGAGAGCACCCGGGGATGCCCAAAGTGGGGTAGCTTGATCTTCCAGTGTCGCTAGCATCCGAGGGAGTCTCTAATTATCGGGGTTAGGAACCCATCCCTCAAGGAGAAACATGGTGAATTTGGAATCGGGATCTGCCGAAAGGGGCTCCGATAAGGGCCTTGCACCTTGAGTTTGTAAAGGCTTATGTAACCCTAATAATGTAACCATTTTCTCAGTAATGAAGAATGTTTTCCATATCTTGGCCTTCATTGATGTATGCTGGTAACTAAGACACTAGGCGTGAGGCGTGAGCCGCATTGCAGAGAAATCCATGATGGTCCTAGATTCAGAGCACCATCTCGAGGCATCAAGACAAGAGCCCTATTTGCAGAAGAATCTGAGATGGCATCGGCTAACTCTATGCCAGCAGTCGCAGTAAGACAGAGGATGCAAGCGTTATCTGGAATGATTGGTCGTAAAGCATCTGTAGGTGGCTTTTCAAGTCCGCCGTAAAATCCCAGGTCAGAGCGCCATTTCGAAGCATCAAGACGAGAGAAATGATTGCAAAAAAATATGGATGGTCTCGAAGTCGGAGAGCCATTTCAAGGCATCAAGACGAGAGAAATGTTTGTGGAGAAATTCGCGATGGTCTTGGAGTTGGAGCACCATTTCGAGGCATCGAGATGAGAGCCATGTTTGCGGAGAAATCTGTGATGGTCTCATGGTCGGGTCATCATTTTGAGGTGTCGAGACTAGCCATGTTTGTTGAGTGCCAGGTCGAGAGGGACTCGAGAAATTGCTTTCATGTGCTCCACGTGCATGCTCATGTGACATCACGTGCCTGCACAGTGTTCAATGTCATCTTTCTGCTATATATGGTCTCTCTCGTCCTTCATTTCTCATTGACTTGTTTCTTTTCATTTCTTCTCCCTGCACCGTTGCTTCCCTTATACAAACAACCATGGTTTCGAACGAATTTTTTAGGGCTAGGTGTGCGGCTACAAAGGCAAAGGCGGAGGCGAAGGTGAAGACAGGGGTGAAGGTGAAGACGAAGGCAGGGGTAGAGACAAAGGCGCAGATGGAGACTAAAGAGCCAACACATAAACATCCCCCTTCCCCGGGGTCGGAGGAACCTTTGAAGAAGAGTAAGGCCAAAGATGCTGATCTCCGAAAGAACAAGGTGGTCAGGGATGTTAAGAAGGAGACCCCAGGGTCTAAGGCCTCATCCTCGAAGGAGGTCGTGGCAACTCCAAAACCTTCCCCGCTTGTGAAGGTATGATTGCCTTCCTGGTCCGTCACTGAGGGGGACTTGTCGATCGACTGCTCCAACGCTCTACAAGTGGTCAAGCACCTCGCCCCTCCCTGTGATAGGATGGCTCTGGCGAAAGAGTCAGAGGATGATGGGGGTTTAGACTTTCATTCTGGTGAGGGACCTATTTGTTGTCGGCTTCTTGACCACATCCTCTTTACTTTGCTAACATGTTCTTGTTCTTATAGGCGGCCATCAGTGGGGCCGAGCTAAAGCAGAGGCTCTAGGCGCTCCTCAAGCGTGCCCATGTGGCCAAGGCAAGCGAGAAGGAGTTTTTGCACCGGAACTGTGATATTTGGCAAACGGTAAAGGGGGTGGAGGAGGAGCTTGCGAGCGAGAAGAAGGCTCAGGAGGAGCTTTTGGCAAAGAAAGAGAACCTTGTTGAAGAGAGACTGGCTTGGTAGGAGATGGCAAAGGAGTACGATGACATCATGTTATGTGTCATCATCGCTCAAGACGAATGGTATGACCGTGCCCTTGAGGATGTCGGAGCTAGGTATCCGATCATTAACCTTGAGGGCTTGTCCTTCGAGAGGAAGATAGAGGGGTCGCCTAAGTTGTAGGAGGAGAGGTTTTGGCAAACAATGAGCCAATTAACCCTGCTGCTGGGGTCGGAATAGTTCCTTCCTCTCCTGTCTTCAAGAAGGGTCATCCTCCAAGAAGTAGTCTTTAATTGTTTCCTATTTTCACCTACCTGCGAACTGACCACCGCACTTGTACTTGATTTTTATTAATGAATAAAACATGTTTGAACCCTTTTGTTTTTTGCTTTCTGACTTGAGATTGTGCGTCTCGCCCTAATCTTCCGAGCCAAGGGGCCGAATACCTCAGACCACTCTTTCGGAGATGT
The DNA here is from genome assembly GCA_017893485.1 of Hemerocallis citrina. Lineage (NCBI taxonomy): Eukaryota > Viridiplantae > Streptophyta > Magnoliopsida > Asparagales > Asphodelaceae > Hemerocallis > Hemerocallis citrina. The sequence goes on along the minus strand of JACEHZ010000463.1, from coordinate 402,006 downwards.
TGGTCTGGGGTATTAGTTTTGCTCTTGCTTTCGAACGATCACGTGAGTCATCACATGGGCTTGCTTGCATCACCCTTCGTGGGAATCAATGTGACTGTAGATCTTGGAAGTGGGAACATTGACTTGTTCAATGGAATAAAAGAGGGTCACCGTGAAGTGTCCATTAGAATGCTTATAAATTTCCCCATTCTCAATCAGTTGGATAACAAATCTGTTGTTTGGCTTTTTTGGATGACCACGCTCTCGAAGGGTCTTTTGCCGCGTCCTTCTAATAGTGATCAGAGGGCCGAAGCAGACGAAGGCAGAATCTTTGGATCCTAATCTGGGGATCCTCGGTAGGTCATCTACGTACTCGACCTAGAGGGGATCAGCGTGTCGGTGAAGAGCTCCATTATTTTTGTCATGGGTTTCAAGATCTGAAATTTCCACTTAGTTCCGAGGGACGTGGTCTTCCTTGCTTGTGTCCCTTCAACAGGACTTGGAACCCAGAGGGACCCGAAGAGGATCAAGGTACTCCCTGTTGAACCTTATCAAATATATCTCGGGTTCCAAGATCTGATGTCTCTCGTCGGGTTCCAAAAGCTGAGGCCAAAGAGTTTACCCTTTGTGGAGATAATTAGTTTGCTCAAGCAGGCTAATAATCTTCGTGCTTAGGTCAGCTGACCCCTACTTTGGCGTCGAAGCTCGCCTATAATGCCTCTTCAGCATGTGAGTTATCGGGGATAACTAGCATTCTGAGATACGAGGCGACTATAGAAGTGTTTTAGGCACAGCTACATTTATTTTGTGTTTGATTTTCAAACTGTGAACTGGCCAACGCATGTATTGTAATAATCCTTTATTTAATAAGTAGTATCTTTCCTTGATCATCTGTTTACTAAATGAACTGAGTTCGAGATGGGATCGGAGTCCGAGACGGGATCACCGAAGTTCGAGACGGGATCAGAGTCTGATGGCTTTGCCGATAGGTAAAGCCCGAGGCCTGGTCCTCTGTGGTGACTACATCAATCAACTCGGGGTCCGATTTTCGAGGCACTAGATCAGTGGTGTAAGCCTTGATTGCAGAAAGGTCCGCAATGGGCTCGGAGTTGGGGCACTATTTTTGAGGTGCTGGATCGAGGGTGTGAGCCTTTATTGCGGAGAAATCCGCGATTGCATTAGAGTTGGAGCACCATTTTGAGGTGCTAGGTCCGAATCTTGAGCCTTAATTATGGATAAATCCGTGATGGGCTCAGAGTCAGAGCACCATTTCGAGGCACAAGATCTGAGGCTTGAGCCTTAATTGCAAAGAAATCCGCAATTGACTTGAAGTCTGAGCACCATTTCGAGGTGCTAGATCCGAAGCTTGAGCCTTGATTACGGAGAAATCTGTGATGGGCTCGGAGCCGGAGCATCCTTTTGAGGTGATAGATCCGAAACTTAAGCCTTGACTGTAGAGAAATCCGCGGTTTCCTCGGGGTCATAGCTCCATTTCAAGGTGCTAGACACGAGGCATTAGCCTTGCAACTTTTTCCTGAATTTGAAAAGAAATTTTATTCGTTGGCCACCGAAAGGCGAGCCCTTATTACATTGACCAGTCCCTAAGGCCTCATTACAAGTACAAATCGCTAAGGTCCTTCATGAAACTTCATCAAGTGCTCCACATTCCAAGTCCTCTTCACTACCCTGCCCCGTGGGTCTTCAAGTCAGTAAGTGCCAGGGGGGAGGGACTTACTTACTTGGAACCATTTAGATGTGTCTGTTTTGGAGAAGGATACCTCATCCAACTCGTCCACTAGCTCGGAGCTGATTGAACTTTGGTCGAAAGGGAGTTTGACTACATCGAGAGGGAGGACCGAGCCCCCACTATGGTCGTATAGCAGACCCAAGTGGCCTCTTAATTGCCCTTAATGACCCCGACCCCAGACTTAATGGAAACTTCGTCCTCATGTTGTAGACTGAGAACACTGCTTGAAGAGAAGCGAGGTCGGGGAGTTCGAGAATGACATTATAAGCAACTTTGCCATTGACTACCATGAAATCCATCGCCTCGGTTCGGAAGGTCGGGGATTTCCCCAAAAGTACGTCTAGGGTGATGAGCCCTTCGATCTGAACCAGGGCACCTGAGAAGCCGTGAAGGGTGTAGCTCGCAAGCTTTAACCTTTTCTGAGAGAGTTTCAACCCTTCGAAGGTAGCAAGAAACAGAACATTAATCGAACTTCCAATGTCCACAAGAATACAACGGACCTCGTGGTTTGCTAGGCCAAGGCTAATGACCAAGACATCACAATGAGTAGGGCTGTTCATACTTTGGTTAAAACCGATTACCGAACCGAACCGAAATTTACCAATTTGGTTCGGTTTTTCGGTTTTCGGTTCGGTTTTGATCCAAACCGAAGTTTTTTTAGACAGTTCGGTTCGGTTTTTGGTTGGCTTCTAAATAAACCGAACCGAACAAAAAACCGAACTTTTTTTGGACCAAAATAAATTATACCCCTAGGATCCATCTCAAACAAGTGTGTCGGCTAATTCATCTCAAAAAATGCATAAAATAGCATTTTAGCAAACGACTGTGGGTGCTCTAACATATGTATCACAATTTGGGTGAGAATCAAAGAACTGAATTATGGTCAAGCTTAGGTTGCCAGAATTACACAAAGCAGGCTTTATTCTTGAACAACTCAATGCAAAAGGCTTGGAGTTGGTGTACTCTGTTAGGCCCACCCCTTATATAAATCAGATAATGATATGTGAAACAATACAGGATGAATCACCAGGATCCAACAGGGCCTAGCTACTGTTTCTTCTTATATATGGAGTGAACAGTGACAAATCATTCTTCATATATATGGAGTGATGTCTTATATGATTAAACAATTTCAGACTGAACCGATAAAATTGTATTAGTTTCGATTCGAACCAAATTTATCGATAAATTGTATCACTGTAAACCAAAATTTTATCACTGTAAACCGAAATTTACAATGATAAAACATCACTCCATATAAGACAATTTATAAGACAGTTTCGGTTCAGAATTGTATCACTGTATATAACATCACTCTATATAAGACAGTTTCAGCAATTTATTTAAACAATTTGTTTAATATATAGTTATATACCTGTTGAAGTTGTCTTATATATAGTGATACAATTTTACAATATACAGTGATAAAATTTCGGTTTCAGAATTACAGTGATAAAATTTCAGACTGAACTGATAAATTTGGTCTTATATGATAAAATTTTTAGTCTCATTTAAAAATTTCGGTTAGTTCGGTTATTAACCGAACCGAACCGATAAAATTCGGTTCGGTTCAAACCAAATTTTATCAGTTTTGGTTCGGATTTCGGTTTCAAATATACCAAACCGAAAATTTCTGTTCGGTTCGGTTATTTTCGGTTCGGTTCGGTTTTGCACCGATGAATAGCCCTAACAATGAGGAACCCAGACGCCATCGAGGTCCTCGTTTGAGAAGAGACCGACAGACCATGACCTCGAAAGGGAGGGTAGTTATGGATCGAATTGACTTCCCGGATGAAAGCCTTGCAGGAGGAGTTAAGTCTCCCCCCATGGGTCCACCGGGAATGTGTGGAGGGTGTCCATCCTTTCCGCGTCCTGGGGTTCATACTCCACTTCCGGACGCTTGTTTGTACCTCGGGGAGGAGGAGAGGCTCTTGGACCATCTTAGGTGAATGTAGACAAGTACCCTCTCCAGATGAGAGCCTCAATTTCATATTTAAGAGTCTATCAGTTGTCGGTCTTGTGGCCATAATCTCGATGGAACCAACAATAGAACCTCATGTCCATTTTCTTCTTATTGTTATTAGACCGAGGGGGTGTCAGATCGACCCCTCTTCTGCCACTTTCATGGGGATGGCGAAGACGCTTGCATTAAGTGGAGAACTTCTCAATGTGAGGGACCAGAGAGGGATGCCTCTGCCCTGATGCATCCTTCTGGGTCTTCCTCGGAGCCTCAGAATTGTCCATCCTCTCCTGGTTCTTCTTCCCCTTGGCGGGGATTCTTTTCGGACTTCTGGGTGTAAGGCCTCTTTAGCCCAGATATACTTCTCGCTCTGAAGAAGGAGGTCAGAAAAATAAGCAGGCAACTTTTTAGCCGAGGAGGTCTTCAAAAGATTGTGTCGGACGTTGTGCCAAAAAGTAACATCAACAACCTCGACATTGAGGGAGGAGATAGATCTGGCCTCAGCCGCAAATCCTTGGACGTAGTCCCTAAGGGACTCCCCATCCTTCTGTTTGAGGTCAGGAAGGGAAGCATTCGGCTTCTCAGCCATGCGGCTGGTCACGAAGTGAGTAAGGAAGCTCTCCTCAAGCTGGTCGAACGAGAAGATGGAGTTAGGGGCAAGTTGGAAGTACCATTCCCGAGCGGGGCCCCACAATGTAGGAGGGAATGCGTGGCAGAGAAGGACATCCGATGCACTGTGAATCATCATGAAGATTTTGAACCCCTCAATGTTTAGTCGGTTCCGACTCGTCGTTGTAGGTCTCGAAAGCTAGAGGCTTAAAGCTTCTCGGAACAGGGGCTTCAAGGATGTAGGAGGAGAAGGGAGGTTGGACTGGACAGTATCCTCGACCTGATTGCCTCTCGCCGTCCCCTATTCGAGCGAGCCGGTCTTCCATCTCCTACAGTTGCTTAAGGACTGCACCTTCATGTCCCTCGGATCGGGTCGACCTGCAAGACCTTTTTGTGCTCCGTCCCCTCAGTGCGGGGGTTGTTGGTGTGATGGTCATTCCAAGCACCACCTCGGAGGGTCTGGTGGACCTCATTCCGAAACTCCTGGAACTCGGCCCTTGTCACATGACCTCCTTCTCCGTGATCGCTTGGGGGTCGACGGTCCCTCGGGCAGCGACTGTGCTCCTTTGCCCAGCCTTGGGAGGAGTGGTAGCTTCGGCTCGGAGGATGATTTGTGGGACCTTTGTTTCTTGATTGGTTGAGATGATGACGAAGGTCCTCCTCATTCTATTGATTACTGAGGAAGTTTCGAATGTCCGAAACCGTTGGATGGTCGGCCCATCGTGCGACAGAGCGAGAGGCACTCGGAGCCGGTCTCTGCTAAAGTTCGTCCCGCACCTGTTGCGACACCTGGGTGACCGGACGACTGCGAGATGGATGAGGAGGAGTGAAGGGGGTCGGCATGATGCCCCTTGGTCTTGGGGGCCATGAGAGAAGATGGCTACAGTGTAGGATCAGAGTCAGGCTAGATCTGCACTTCCTACAGACGACGCCAATTTGATGTTGCTAATTTCTGGTGTGGGAGCAATAGATGATGTGTTCTTTGATTAGATGAGAAACGTAGATCTCAGCCGCCGATATGGTCCTGATGAGTGGCTGGTATGTGGTTGGATGTAGTGGATCTGGTGGGCACTGACCGCCGAACAGCTGCAAAAAACCTAAAACACCGGGAGTATTCACGTCAACAAGCCCTCTGATGATCAAGTCAGCAACCAGTGGTTTAAAACGGGAGTGGGTGGTAAAAAAGTGATTACCTAGTAACAGTAGAGGTGGGCATGCATTTATAGATCATTGGAGATATGTTATGGAAAGGTCCATTGCTGCCTAATTAGATTTTGCTTATTAAGGAGTAGTAAATCCCTTGAATTTTGGTTATTTGATTACTGACAGCTGATTAAACCTTCGTTGGTGGGCCGAGATGAGTTGGTGGGCCTGTGAAAGGCCCACGAGCTGTCTTCGAGCTTGAGGCCGGTCATGAATTTTTTATCTTCCCCCGTCTGCCTTGTGATCTGCACTGGAATCGAACGGTGGGGATTATCCACGATTTTTACCCGTATCAAGTAGTAATATTGATATACAAGTTGGAGAAGATAGATTCAAAACTCTAATTTAAATATTATTTGTCATACTTATAGTTTAAGATAAACATAAACTCCAAATTAAATATTCAGTCCCTATTTAAAATAGGATTAAGTCTCCAACAAACATTTAAATTATATTAAATCCCTAACTAATATTTCATATTATACCAAAGAGATTATCTCAAGTAAATCAAATAGATAAAGATACATACTAAAAAATAACCATCTTTTGCGGCTTCATTCGGGCTCATTTTGAGTCGGTTTCGCTTCAAATTTTGCCCAACTCTTTCTTGAACCTCGTAGATCATAAGAGAGAATATTTGAGGCATATTTTCATCAACTCAACATCTACCATGAGAGGTAAAAGGGGAGAAATCGAATAAGAAACGAGGATGTGTAGAACGGGATTGATGGTGTGCCCGATCGATCAGCAATGGGAGGGAGATGCAAACGCAATATCACTATGATCGCCATAAAGGGAGATGCGATGACAACACTACCAAATATCACATTTGCAAATTTGGAGGCTTGGAACACTTATTTCTACACTACACTTTATACTAACGAAAGACTGAAATTTTAGAAAATTCATACTAAGTACATTGTCCAAGTTGTAACACTTAAATGATTACGCGGCTTATATTAATGACTCTTTTACAACAAATGTATTTCTACAACTATGAGTTGTTTGTTTCTTCATGGACTCTATAACATTTGCATAAAATTGCCCGTAAATTGCACCTCTTTTACTGCTATCTTGTATAACCAGTGTCCAAAACTTCAACCATTCTTTTCTTTTTTCCTGTTCAGGTATCTGACATAATTGTTTTCTATTCTTAATTTCTCATGCTTCTGGTCTAAGATTATAACGAATAATAACACGAAGGCTGGTGGCCAATGGTAAATTCACAGTTTCCTCCTTATACAAAAGGCTTAATGATGGAGGTATTAGAAACAAGACTACGGAGGTGATTTGGAGTATCAATGTTCCTTCCAGAGTGAAAGTGTTTCTTTGGCTGGTGGAGAACGATGCAATCCTATCCAAGGCTAATTTGAGAAAGCGGGGTATTGTGGATAGTGCGTTATGCGGTACATGCACGTCCGAAGATGAAGACACTAATCATATTTTATTCAGGTGTCATAGAGCTAGATGGGTATGGGGGGAAGTGGGTACTCCGCTAGGCGTTTTACAATGTCCGGGGTCTAGTGCCGAGGTTTGGGGGGTCCTTAGAAACATCAGGAATTCTAAAGAGGTTAGAACACAGTGGGAAATAGTTGTCGCGTCAGTATTGTGGAACCTATGGCTAGACCGCAACGATTTTTGTTTCAATAGCGTCCGTCAGTCTATCTCATCATTATTGCATAAAATTGACTTCTGCCGTTTTGAATGGACAGGCCTAAACAGATCCAGGAAGAAGATGCGTTCGGGAGAGGGGACAGAGTAGCCTACTAGCAGGGAGTGGCCCATCTTTTGGTTGTACCTTTCAGATGTGGGCATGATGTTTTACATGCTTTGCTTTATTGTATTTTGTATTTTGGTTGTGGTCCGGGATGTTTGCACGAATTGACTTTTGGGTCGTGTTGCCTACGGGCTCTTTGTATTTCATATTCCTGTTTCGTTAAGTTCTTTTAATGAAGCGATGACCGCGGTCATCTTTTAATCAAAAAAAAAAACACGAAGGCTATGACCACTGCATATTTGAAAGAAAAAAAAAGGAAAGAAAAATGAAAATCCACTCCCCCAAATTGCCCAGTATCAATCATGATTCATGGTCTACTAAAAATCAATCATAATTCATGGTACTACATTATTACTTGATATCAGTACTACATAGAGCTGTAAAATGAACAGGATGTACGTCGTCCGTCCGAGTTCGACTTGAAAAATGACCCGACCGTGGGCCGTCCGAACTGTTATATGAACCGAACTTGAACAAATTATTAGGTCCGATGCTTTACAGAGTCTGATCTGTCCGAATAAACATAGCATTCTGCTTTTATAACGAACCGAGCCCAGATTATAAAAATTTTGTCCGACCTGAACTGAGTCGGACATAAGTCCGTCCGAGTAAAATTTCGGTCTGAACTTGAACATATGACTGTCTGGTCCCGTCCGATTCGAGTTACAGCCCTAACTACTACAGTATTTCTAAAAGCTTGAGAACCCAAATTGCCTCCAATTTATTTCAAACCTTCAAAACCTAAACCACTAAACCGAAATTCCCTCCAAAACCCCAAAAAACCCTCCCCCAAAATTTTTCTCATCCACCATTTCAAAAATCAAAGCAAATCTCAATCTCAATCTCAATCTCCCTCTCCTTTTCCTTCTCTAAATCCCCCCTCCATTCTCCCTCTATTCATCTCTCTTTCTCTCTCCCATTCCATCTCCTCCTCAAACCCTAGCCAATGGCTGACAAAGAGAACACCATCCCCCTCACTCGCGCTCAAGCTAAGAAGAGATCCGCCTCTCTCCAAGCCCAACAACCCCCAACAAAGAAGAATCGTATTGCTTTAGCCGAGCTCCCAACTCAACCCAACATCAACTCCAAACCCGCCACTAGATTAACCAAGAGAAAACTAGAGGAAGAAGAGAAGAAGAAGAAGAAGAAGAAGAAGGGTGAGGAGATTGTGCCCGTCGACTCCGAAGATCCACATTCCGATTTAGATGACCCACAATTCTGCTCCGATTATGCAAAGGATATACACCAGTATCTTCGTTCGTTGGAGGTGAGTGGTTGTCAAGATCTGATCTTGAAGCCAGATTTGATCTGGGTTTTGGTTGAATTAAAATGGGGTTTCTTTTATTTTTTAGGTGGAAGCAAAGAGGAGGCCAATTTCGGATTTTATCGAGAAGGTTCAGGTTGATGTTACGGCGAATATGAGGGGGGTTTTGGTGGACTGGCTTGTTGAGGTGTCGGAGGAGTATCACCTGATTTCGGATACTCTTTATCTTACAGTTTCTTATATCGATAGATTTTTGTCGAAGAATGCGCTCAATAGGTCAAAGTTGCAGCTACTTGGTGTTTCCGCAATGCTAATTGCCTCGTATGTTTCTTTGTCTGTAATCACTTGAGTTGAAGAATGTGTTTGATTTGTTGTTTTTGACTGATTATTATTGTATATAATTTTAGAAAGTATGAAGAGATTACGCCTCCACGTGTAGAAGACTTCTGCTATATAACTGATAACACCTACACTAAGCAAGAGGTAATTTACTAATCCTTGCTATTCTTTTGATTTTGTATTGGCAAAATAGTTAAATTTGTATTGGAACTAGTGAGTGATTTAGGTATGCTTGTTTATGTTCAGGTAGTACAAATGGAGTCTGACATACTGAAGTTCCTTAATTTTGAGATGGGTAATCCAACCATCAAGGCCTTTCTCAGGTGTGTGATGTTTCCTGAATCTTTTGTTGTTTAAGTATCATCGTGTAATTATTGAGGCTAATTGCAGTTTTCTATGGTTCCCCCCATATTGTAGGAGATTTATAAAAGCCGGACAGGATGACACCAAAGTAAGTTGACACATTTTTTACAATACTCAATTTGGGTTCTTTTTAAGTGAAATTTGCAAAATGTGTTGATGGTTGGCTGTCAATTTTGTTCAGTACCCAAATTTGAAGCTGGAATGTTTGGCCAATTATGTCGCTGAGTTAAGTCTAGTAGATTATGGTTGTCTTCAGTTCTTGCCGTCGACCATTGCTGCTTCTGCTGTTTTTGTCGCTAGATTCACTATAGACCCACATTCCCATCCTTGGGTAAGAAAAGGTCTCCTGCATTTAGTTTCCATTTATCAATGAAGGTACTTTATTGATTATGTATTGTATTGTGCTTATGTATCGTGTATGTCATTACAGAGCTCAGAGTTGCAACAACAGACAAATTATAAGCTGCCTGAGCTAGAGAACTGCATCCAAGTCCTGCATGCTTTACTATTGAACAAGAAAAAGTCATCTCTAACTGCCATTAGAGACAAATATAAGGAGCCCTTGGTAAACCCTCAAACTTTTGTTGAATAATTTATGATATAATAACTCAATATCTTGCACATTTTGCTGAATTTTGTTACCCTCTTTTTAAATTTCATTTAATAAAACAGTTCAAGCGCGTATCTACATTGGTTCCCCAGTCAAAAATCCCAAAATCATACTTTGAAGGCTTCTAGTAGTGGAAGGATTAATACAGCTAACAGTGGCAGCTTATGGAATATCAAGCTAAAGGCAGTTTGTAAATCTCAATGTTTTGTTTATAACTATCATATCATATGATTATCACCGTGTAGCTTTTGAGCCTTTCAGTTCTTTTTGCTAGAAGCAAAATTTTGGTTATCTGATGTATCTAACCAGTAGTTACATTTAGAAATGAAAACTGTTTTATTACTTATGTGTTTGTCTATGACTGTGAACTGATATGGCTTGGTTTCAACTTGAAGGCAGTTGTAGAAAGCCCACTTGTTTTTAGTCATCTTATGCAATGACTAGTTCAACGGGGATGTCTCCTGGAAAAATTGGAAATGTTGGCTTTTCTGCTTATTACTAGTTTTACTTGATCTGATGATTTGGCTGGAAAATTTAAAATACTCTAATATTCTATGATGTAGCGAGGTTGTGCAAACGAAAGTACAAGCAGTTGGTTAGCAAAAAAAGCAAAAACAAACATAGTTTAATCTGATAGTTAATTCTTTTGGCCATAAAATTCATCTATTTTGTTGGCTCTATTTTGTTGGAGTTAAAGTGCAATTTTGGTTATTCATCTTTAATTTGACGACATTTAAGGATGCACAGTCACCATTGCCCGTCTTTTCTGACAATTGATAATTTGTTGCTAAATTGAGAAATGGCCTCGAAGAATTGCTGCTGGGCAGCTGGGGACTTTCGACCAGAGTGCCATTTTTTGATGTACAATAGATTATTTACATTTTTACTGTTGCTAAATTTAAGTGCTTACCTGTGAGTTGTGACCCTATATTAAACTATTACTAGCACACTAGTATAACATGTGCAACTCCTACAGCTAGCACATAATCTTCATTTTGCTCTATTCATTCATACGAGTGTACTTAAGTGAAAAACAAATATGAAACCTAATTCTCATGGCTTAAAATCTGAATAGGATGCAGAGCACATCTCTTTCTCAAAAATAGTTCCCCAGATTGTTTAGGCATGATCCAAGCTGCAACACCGAAAGAAAATTGTTTCAAAATTTTCTGAGAAAATGCTTGGGACAACTTACAGTCATCAGGTTAATTGTTATGGGTTTTGTCCAAGACTTCAATACATATAAAAAAATATTATGGGTTCATACAGAGTGATCCTTAAAACAAAGAAAACTTCAGAAGATGCTATTCACAGACAAAGCAACTCATAACTGCTGTTACTGTTTAACTGAATCATTCATGCGTAGACACTGAGGTAAAACTCTTGAAGGTCTTGATTATCCTGCAGGCTTCAAGGGTTAACAAGCAAGAGTAAGCCCTCCATGACTGATTTGCGAGCACACGACTGTCCAAAGAAGTAAGCTTTTAAAACAAATATCCATATGTTTTTTCTAACTCAAAATCTCTTTGTTTTCTTTTTGGCTTTAAGGCAGACCCAAAAAGGACACAATTGCAAATTACATGGAAACAGTTCGATTTTGTGCCCCCAATGTGAGCCAAGTTGGGAATTAGCTCGCCTCAGAATCTATGTAAATCTCTATGATACTCTTCACTATATCTTGCACTGATGACCATTTCTCACTAAAGGATATTAATAGGACTACAGCCTCTTTGTATTTCCTCACTTATTGTATGATATGCCTCTATGCCGAAAAATAAAATTTCTGTTTCTCTACCTGATTTTTTTTTTTATAAAAATTTTAAATTTTATTTTTTACTTTGAAGATGGCAATGATAATAACTTATATTTATTTCGTTGAATTAAAGTTTACTATTTTTTCTAATTGGAATTTGCAGAAAGTATGAGGAAACTTGCTCTTGGTTGACTGATAATACATTATTCAGCAGTATAGTTTTTTTCCCCCTGTTCTTTTGCTTTCTTGGCTCAATAGATCTGCTGCATTAATTTGCGAGGACTTGAGTCATTTAAAATTCTGTACTTAGCCTTGATTGATACTGTAGCTGAGTTTATGACTCGAATAATATTCATTGTCATATGTAAGGAAGAACATGGATTGATGGTTAAATTACTTTGGCCCAAAGACACCATTATAGCGTATACCTACAGCACAATGAAGGAAAACTCTAACGATGGAGCATCTCTATAGTTATTCTTTCTGAGCTTTTTGCGTGCAACTTTCTCGTCACCCCCACCACCACTAAAATAACAGTAACAAAGATACCATTCCGGGTTTCCATTTTTGGCCTTTTATGCTCATATGAGATTTAAACTAGTTAATTTGCCAAGTATTCATCAAAGTTTGTTGGCCAAAGGCTCAAAGTTAATGCATTCTTTGTAGAAGGTATTTTGAAAAGGTTGGGATAATCAATGTTAGAATATTTGCTATCGTATTTAGAAATATCTTATTTAGGGAATATTTGTTATTAAATTTTTGGTTCGGGTTGCCCAAATCTATTTTATATAGCGACCCATATTAGGGGGAGTTTGATATCAAGTCATAAGGTGCGTACCAGATAAAAATCTCCTCTGATCTCAACCGTAGGTGTGGTCCCAAAATTTTTTGAGGGTATTTTTGTAATTTTGGGTTCACTAGGCTAATAAGGGTTTTTGGGGTTTCCCTTTAAATATGTATTACACGTTGCGATGCACGTCTTAATAAATATAGTTTTTTTTAAAAGTAAAAATTCAGATGTAGTCTGGATTCGAGCTAAAACCTCATTTACAATAATTATGCACGTGCGTTGCACGGGTTGGTAGATGGACAAATTATACTAAGACCTTCTCCCATTATAGTAGTAGAGATGATGAGAGTCGTCATTGTAATCAGAAAAAGAAGAGGAAAAAAGGCATAGAGAGCAATAGAGATTGGTTATTTGTAAACCTTCATTCATACAATTGAGACTGCTAGAGTGGGCACCTTACCCTCGATCTAGATCACGTTGACTGAACCACGTAAACCTAATATCTTCTTACATATATTTATTTTATTTTTCCTTTAATTTTATTTAGCTATGTTGTTAAATACTGTACAGCCTGGTCCTGAGCCCTATATATAAACTATAGAGAGGCTTTTCTCCGGTCTATTTAATTTCAGTTCTCCTACAACCAAATTTCAGGAAGAGGAAGAGGAAGAGGGTGATGTCTTCTTCAACCGTTTGCTCTCGCTCTTTGTCGTCAAACTCTAAGAACTTTCAATTTTTTTTCTTATAAAATCCTTGCTTGTGGGCATTGTAGATAAAATAGAAAATCGCTAACACTCTTCTCTAAATTCATGCAATATGGGAAGACTACACAAATTTGGTCTTTGTACCTTAAGGTTGTACTTGATAGAGAAGGCCGCCACAAAAGCCGATAACATTTAAGAGCGGTGTTTCATTTATGACCCAACCCTATAGGTCAGTCATTTATCTAAAGTTTTGCATATTTTAATTTAACTGGGTCTTAATACAAACCACCAAGCAAAATAATAGATTAAACCAAACACACCAAAAGCACACAATTTTGTCCCGGTTTAAGCAAATCCTAATCTGGGCCCATCTGCTGTCCGCCTGCATATTGCAGTCAACTGCAATGCTTTAACTCAAAATAGAGAGCAAGCAGTCGACTGCCAGCCGACTGCTGCTGTTGCTACCTTTCTTCATCCATCGATGCTTCGAACCTCTACTCGCATCCACCATCTTTTCTTCTCATCGAATATAGTATGCAAGACATAAATTAAACAATATCCACCTTGGATTGCATACCCTTGAATCCACACATGTGCGATTAACTCTTCTAGACTCTTTTACTTTTCTCTTGCAAACAATCTGGTTTAGTGACTTCTTTTGCTAGTTAAATCTAGCTCCACCTGTTTTTCTCCAATTTGTATGCTCCTCAAGGCATACCCCATTAGGCATTAACACGAAGACACCACCCTCTGCACAAACTCCACCTACACCACCTCTCGACGATATTTGAATGTTGCAGTCTCGCCTCAATGATTCTAGTGTCTGCGAACTCGATAATGCTTCTGGAACGCAGGGGTTCAAACCACTCGTGCGAGTTTTCCTATTACGACAAAGCTGGTAGAGGTTGCACCGACACTGCCCAATCCCCCTCTTACCCTTCATCTTACAACGACTTTTCCAAACTAATAGAACTGCACATTGATATGTGCATCTGCATCCCCGTGCTTCCAGAGTTCTCCTGGATATCAGGTTTTGTTTCAACAAAGGAATATGCATGACCTTCTTTAGTGTGTACCCATTTCTGTTTGTCATCTCCAACTCGGCTGTTCTTTCACATATTACTTCACAAATCTCACCAATCCTCATTTTCACACAACAAGTTGATCTAGACTTGTAAGTAGAAACCATCTCCTTCTCGGAGCAAACATGAGAAGAACTAAAATCAAGAAACTAGTCAAAATCCACATGTAAAGAACTTGAAACAAGAAGACAGTCTAAGTTTTTACTTGATTCAACAGCGCTGACCACGTTGGCCCCCCTTTAATTCAATCACTTGCAATAGTCTCTCTTGTAATGTCAAATTTCTCTGCAACGGTGGCAACATACCCCACCCATATATGACTTTCCCTTCAAATCAAACAATCAAAGTACCATCCACCACCAGACAACTTGAAGAAGTAGGCGTCGATTTCTGACTCTCCTTCCTATGTGCATCCTCCTTCAAGCCTTCGATCACACTTGCTACCAAAAAGTTCTCCTTGGCAGATTTTTCGTCCAGCATGGTGGTTATTAAGTTGGATAAATTTGGCTATGAATATATCAAGTTGGAAGTTTTTAGATCATCTGCATTAATTTCCCATGGTTCAGATAACTTCGTATTAAACTCCACAATATATCTATAAGAGCCGTGCTTTCTTTCATTGAGAAACGCGACAACTTTCTCTTCTGGTACATTCAATCCTAGAATGGTGATTCCGAGTAGTCAATTCTGAGTCTTGCCCATAGTCTCTTCGTGCTTCTTCCCTTCACGAGGTTGTACCTGATGTCGCTCGTCAATAATAGCCGGATTAAACTCAAGGCTTCTAAATATATATCCTCCAAATTCTTCTGCTTTGTGTTGGTTGGTCTTTCTTTATCTCCTTCTAGGTTTAGATCCAAGCTCTATCGATCCAATGCTTCGTGCATGTCCACATTCCAGATATCAAAGTTGATCATATCGTCGAACCGCTTGATCATCGTGATATAATCTGTCATCCAAAGAACTTGAACAAATCCACAAACTTGATACTCTGATACCAATTGTTAAAAATTATGCACCGGATCTTGTTGAGTTATGTGTCATGATCAATACAAACCACAAATAATAGATCAAACCAAATACACCAAAAGCACACAATTTTATCCCGTTTTAGGCGAACCCTAATTCCGAGGAGAAATAATCGAGATTATATTCAACTAGAGAAAGATACAAGTGTTACAAATATTTTCACCAAGAACCTATCAATCTCTTAAGTCTCACCAGAATATACTTGTTGTTTACAATTGGAAAACCTCTCAAACCGTCTTTAGAAGGAAGTACTCACTCTTGCACTCTTACCTATTATAGGAGGCTGTTACAATATATATATATATATATACATATATATATATATATATATATATATATATATATAGAGTGAGAGAGAGAGAGAGAGAGGGAGATCTAGAGAAACCCCAATTGGCTATCTTGATACAATTACCATCTGATGTATCCTAAGGAGATAACCATACGATAAGAACCGTACGATCATTCTTGGAGAAGAAGTCGGACTCCAAGATGAATTACCCAAGTCCAGGCCCACCTGCTGTCCGCTTGCATATTATGGTCAACTGCCACATTGGGCAGTTGACTGCAATGCTTCAACTTAAAACAGAGTCAATCGATGCTTCGAACCTCTACTTGCATCCTCTATCTTCTCTTCTCATCGAACATAGTATGCAAGAACAACTCAACAACAATGATCAGTTCGACCATATATACTACAACAACAGCAACAACAACAACAAAGATTTTTTCCTAACTAGTTGGGGTCGGCTACATGAATTATGGTTTTCCATTCTGTTCGGTTTAGCACAATATTTTCTGTAACGTCACAAGCTATCATATCTTCTCACAGTTTTCACCCAAGTAAGTTTAGGTCTTCCCCTACCCCTAACCCAACCATCAATACTTATCAAATCACTCTTTCTAATGGGGGCGCTACTGGGTCTACGTGTGGCATATCCAAACCACCTGAGGCAATTCTCTTTTAACTTATCTTGGATAGGAGCTACCTTTAGCATGTCTCGTATATACTCGTTTCTAATTCTATCCTTCCTGATTTTACCACACATCCATCTTAGCATTCTCATCTCTGCTACACTCATTTTTTGGACATGTTGTTTCTTTATTGTCCAACACTCTGCTCCATACATCATTGATGGTCTACAGCCGTCCTACAAAATTTTTCTTTCAACTTCAAAGGTATACACATTTGTCACACAAAACACCACTGACACTTCTTCACTTAAGACGTGCTTAGTTCCTATGTATAACATCTTCACAAATCTCCCTGTCTCTTTGTATAATCGAGCATAAATATCGGAAACAGTCTCTCTTAGGTATCTTTTGACCATCATGCTTCACTACTTCCTTAGTTGTGTTCCGAATATCACTAAAATTACACTCAATATACTTTGTTTTATGCTTATTCTAAAGTCTCGAGCTTCCAAAGTTTTTTTTTCCACAATTCTAATTTAGCATTGACTCCTACTATTAGGGCTGCAAACGAACCGAGTTACTTGCGAACTAATCGGCTCGAGCTCGGTCAAAACTCGGTCAAAGCTCGGCTCGTGTCGTGCTCGAGCCGAGCTCGAGTTCGAAAGCGAGCTCGATAACGTAAACGAGCCGAGCCCGATCCTCATGGTACTCAGGTTATTAGGCAAAAGCTCACGAGTACTCGGCTCATGTCGAGCTCGAGCTTGAAAGTGGGCTCGATAACGTAAACGAGTTGAGCTCGAGCCTCAAGATACTCGGTTCGACTCGGCTCGTTTGCAGCCCTACCTGCTATAGTCTTGTCCACTAAGGCGACGTCATCGGTAAAGAGCATACACCAAGACACCTCATCTTGTATTCTTTGCGTCAGTTCATTCATAACCAAAGCAAAGAGGTAGGGGCTTAAAGCTGAATCTTGATGTAAACCTACTGTAATAGGAAAATCATTAGTCTCTCATGTGGTTGTTCTAATTGTGGTTTTTGCCTCTTTATACATATTCTTAATTAGCTCAATATACCGAATAGTTACTCTTTTCTTATTTAACACTCACCATAATATGTCTTTAAGGACTTTATCATATATTTTTTCTAAATCTATAAACACCATATGTAGATCTTTCTTATTCTTTCTATATTTTTTCATAAATCTTCTTAGTACATAAATTGTTTCCATTGCTGACCTCTTAGACATAAATCCAAACTGTTTCTCAAATACTGTAATCAGGGCCGGCCCTAATCTAGAGGCGGGTAAGGCGGCCGCCTTAGGCCCCCGGAGATTTCGCGATTTTAAGGGCCCCCAAATTTGAACTTCACTTGTAAATATAGGTACGTATTTTGCGCGTAAAAAATATATATATATGTTATTAGGGGCCCCCATTTCGGAAGTTCGCCTAGGGCCCCCGGAAACTCAGGGCCGGCCCTGACTGTAATTTCTAGTCCAGACTATGGTCAATCACACAAAAACAGAAAATAGTGAACCCATCCCTCTCGGATTCAAACCAGAGCACAACACAGTGCTCTAAACTGCACCCACAAACCAGCTTCCAAGCCTCTGTTTGTAGTTCGACCATATATTTCATTTAATTGCACCATAAACAAGTTTGAATGTTGAGTGTCAAATCATTTTCCTCAAAGAAAAGGTGTGGAATCACTGGCTTCAGTCATGCACTCATACAGCATACAATTCAAACATATCATATAAACTTCATGCACCTCAGCATATTTTATTCTTGAACCCTAATCAACTTATTTAGAAATATCTTATATGCACATTTAAAAAGATTTGCTCATTAAATTATTCCAATTTTGTATATCCATTTTCCGTCTAAAAGCATAGATTTGGTTCTGACTATGGACTCTATATATTAGAATCCAAGCAGTAATACTTTTTTCAGTTCAATTCCTTGTATGCTCCTCTAGCATGGCCATGCAAAGGAGGTTTGCTTTCTCTTTTTTTGTTTCATGACTTACGTTTTTTCAACTCTACAAGACAAGATTTTACGTTTTTTCTGCTGTTTTTGTCGCTAGATTCACTATAGACCCACATTCCCATCCTTGGGTAAGAAAAGGTCTCCTGCATTTAGTTTCCATTTATCTATGAAGGTACTTTATTGATTATGTATTGTATTGTGCTTATGTATCGTGTATGTCATTACAGAGCTCAGAGTTGCAACAACAGACAAATTATAAGCTGCCTGAGCTAGAGAACTGCATCCAAGTCCTGCATGCTTTACTATTGAACAAGAAAAAGTCATCTCTAACTGCCATTAGAGACAAATATAAGGAGCCCTTGGTAAACCCTCAAACTTTTGTTGAATAATTTATGATATAATAACTCAATATCTTGCACATTTTGCTGAATTTTGTTACCCTCTTTTTTAATTTTATTTAATAAAACAGTTCAAGCGCGTATCTACATTGGTTCCCCAGTCAAAAATCCCAAAATCATACTTTGAAAGCTTCTAGTAGTGGAAGGATTAATACAGCTAACCGTGGCAGCTTATGGAATATCAAGCTAAAGGCAGTTTGTAAATCTCAATGTTTTGTTTATAACTATCATATCATATGAATATCACCGTGTAGCTTTTGAGCCTTTCAGTTTTTTTTGCTAGAAGCAAAATTTTGGTTATCTGATGTATCTAACCAGTAGTATTAGAAATGAAAACTGTTTTATTACTTATGTGTTTGTCTATGACTGTGAACTGATATGGCTGGGTTTCAACTTGAAGGCAGTTGTAGAAAGCCCACTTGTTTTTAGTCATCTTATGCAATGACTAGTTCAACGGGGATGTCTCCTGGAAAAATTGGAAATGTTGGCTTTTCTTTCTGCTTATTACTAGTTTTACTTGATCTGATGATTTGGCTGGAAAATTTAAAATACTCTAATATTCTGTGATGTAGCGAGGTTGTGCAAACGAAAGTACAAGTAGTTGGTTAGCAAAAAAAGCAAAACAAACATAGTTTAATCTGATAGTTAATTCTTTTGGCCATGAAATTCATCTATTTTGTTGGCTCTATTTTGTTGGAGTTAAAGTGCAATTTTGGTTATTCATCTTTAATTTGACGACATTTAAGGATGCAGTCACCATTGACCGTCTATTCTGACAATTGATAATTTGTTGCTAAATTGAGAAATGGTATCGAAGAATTGCTGCTGGGCAGCTGGGGACTTTCGGCCAGAATGCAATTTTACATTTTGATGTACAATAGATTATTTACATTTTTACTGTTGCTAAATTTAAGTGCTTACCTGTGAGTTGTGACCCTATATTAAACTATTACTAGCACACTAGTATAACATGTGCAACTCCTACAGCTAGCACATAATCTTCAGTTTGCTCTATTCATTCATACGAGTGTTCTTAAGTGTAAAACTAATATGAAACCTAATTCTCATGGCTTAACATCTGAATAGGATGCAGAGCACATCTCTTCCAGAAAAATAGTTCCCCAGATTGTTTAGGCATGATCCAAGCTGCAACACCGTAAGAAAACTGTTTCAAAATTTTCTGAGAAAATGCTTGGGACAACTTACAGTCATCAGGTTAATTGTTATGGGTTTTTGTCCAAGACTTCAATACATATAAAAAAATATTATGGGTTCATACAGAGTGATCCTTAAAACAAAGAAAACTTCAGAAGATGCTATTCACAGACAAAGCAACTTATAACTGCTGTTAATGCATTCTTTGTAGAAGGTATTTTGAAAATGTTGGGATAATCAATGTTAGAATATCTGCTATCGTATTTAGAAATATCTTATTTAGGGAATATTTGTTATTAAATTTTTGGTTCGGGTTGCCCAAATATATTTTATATAGCGACCCATATTAGGTGGAGTTTGATATCAAGTCATAAGGTGCGTACCAGATAAAAATCTCCTCTGATCTCAACCGTAGGCATGGTCCCAAAATTTTTGAGGGTATTTTTGTAATTTTGGGTTCACTAGGCTAATAAGGGTTTTTGGGGTTTCCCTTTAAATATGTATGATGAGAGTCGTCATTGTAATCAGAAACAGGAGGAAAGAAGGCATAGAGAGCAATAGAGATTGGTTATTTGTAAACCTTCATTCATACAATTGAGACTGCTAGAGTGGGCACCTTACCCTCGATCTAGATCACGTTGACTGAAGCACGTAAACCTGATATTTTCTTACCTATATTTATTTTATTTTTCCTTTAATTTTATTCAGCTATGTTGTTAAATACTGTACAACCTGGTCTCAAGCCCTATATATAAACTATAGAGAGGCTTTTATCCGGTCTATTTAATTTCAGTTCTCCTACAACCAAATTTCAGGAAGAGGAAGAGGGTGATGTCCTCTTCAACCCTTTGCTCTCGCTCTTTGTCGTCAAACTCTAAGAACTTTCAAGTTTCTTTCTTATAAAATTCTTGCTTGTGGGCATTGCAGATATAATAGAAAATCGCTAACACTCTTCTCTCAATTCATGCAATATAGGAAGACTACACAAATTTGGTCTTTGTACCTTAAGGTTGTACTTGATAGAGAAGGCCACCACAGAAGACGACAACATATTTTAAGAGCGGTGTTTCATTATGACCCAACCCTATAGGTCAGTCATTTATCTAAAGTCTTGCATATTTTAATTTAACTAGGTTTTCAATACAAACCAGCAAGCAAAATAATAGATCAAACCAAACACACCAAAAGCACACAATTTTGTTCCGATTTTCGCAAATCCTAATTCGGGGGAGAAATACCCGAGAAGATATTTAACTAGACAAAGATACAAGAGTTACAAACACTCCAAGAACCTATCTATCTGTCAAGTCTCAATAAAAAATATTTGTGTTTACAGTTATAAAACCTCTCTCAATGAAGTACTCACTCATACCTATCAAAGGAGGCCGTTACAATATATGTATAGAGACCTAGAGAAACCCTACTTTGCAAGACGTAAACCATCCGATGTATCCGAAGGAGATAATCATACGATAAAAGTTGTAAGATCATTCTTGGAGAAAAGTCGGACTAAGACATATTACCCCAGTCCAGACCCATCTGCTGTCCGCCTGCATATTGCAGTCAACTGCAATGCTTTAACTCAAAATAGAGAGCACGCAGTCGACTGCCAGCCGACTGCAGCTGTTGCTACCTTTCTTCATCCATCGATGCTTCGAACCTCTACTTGCATCCACCATCTTTTCTTCTCATCGAATATAGTATGCAAGACATAAATTAAACAATATCCACCTTGGATTGCATACCCGTGAATCCACACCTGTGCGATTAACTCTTCTAGACTCTTTTATTTTTCTCTTGCAAACAATCTGGTTTAGTGACTTCTTTTGCTAGTTAAATCTAGTTCCACCTATTTTTCTCCAATTTGTATGTTCCTCAAGCCATACCCCATTAGGCATTAACACGAAGACACCACCCTCTGCACAAACTCTACCTACCTCAAGACACTCTCCACCTCTCGACGATATTTGAACGTTGCAGTCTCGCTTTAATGATTCTAGTGTCTGCGAACTCAACAATGCTTCTGGAATGCAGGGCTTCAAACCACTCGTGCAAGTTTTCCCATTACGACAAAGCTGGTAGAGGTTGTACTGACACTGCCCAATCTCCTCTTATCCTTCATCTTACAACGACTTTTCCAAACTAATAGAACTCCACATTGACATGTGCAACTACATCCCCGTGCTTTAAGAGTTCTCTTGGATATCAGGTTGCGTTTCAACAAAGGAATATGCATGACATTCTTTAGTGTGTACCCATTTTTGTTTGTCATCTCCAACTCGGTTGTTCTTTCACATATTACTTTACAAATCTCTCCAATCCTCATTTTCACACAACAAGTTGATCTAGACTTGTAAATAGAAACCATCTTCCTCTCGGAGCAAACATGAGAAGAACTAAAATAAAAAAACTAGTTAAAATCCACATGTAAAGAACTTGAAACAAGAAGACAGTCTAAGTTTTCACTTGATTCAGCAGCGCTGACCATGTTGGCCCCCCTCTAATCAATCACTTGCAATAGTCTCTTTTGTAATGTCAAATTTCTCTGCAACGGTGGCAACATACCCTACCCATATGTGATTTTCCCTTCCAATCAAACAATCAAATTACCATCCACAACCAAACAACTTGAAGAAGTTGACGTCGATTTCTGACTCTCCTTGCAAAGTGCATCCTCCTCCAAGCCCTCGATCACACTTGCTACCAAAAAGTTCTTCTTGGCAGATTTTTCGTCCAGCATGGTGGTTATTAAGTTGGATAAATTTGGCTATGAATATATCAAGTTGGAAGTTTTTAGATCATCTGCATTAATTTCCCATGGTTCAGATAACTTCGTATTAAACTCCACAATATATCTAAAGAGCTGTGCTTTCCTTCATTGAGAAACCAGACAACTTTCTCTTCTGGTACATTCAATCCTATAATGGTGATTTCGAGTAGTCATTTCTGAGTCTTGCCCATAGTCTCGTCGTACTTCTTCCCTCCACAAGGTTGTACCTGACGTCGCTCGTCAATAACAACTGGATTAAACTCAAGGCTTCTAAATATATCTCCTCCAAATTCTTCTGCTTTGTGTCGGTTGGTCTTCCTTTATCGCCTTCTAGGGTTAGATCCAAGCTCTGTTAATCCAATGCTTCATGCATGTCCACATTCCAGAGATCAAAGTTGATCATATCGTCGAACTGCTTGATCGTCGTGATATAATCTATCATATTCTCCAAAGAACTTGAACAAATCCACAAACTTGATGCTCTGATACCAATTGTTAGAAATTATGCACCGGATCTTGTTGAGTTATGCGTCACGATCAATACAAACCACAAATAATAGATCAAACCAAATACACCAAAAGCACACAATTTTGTCCCGTTTTAGACGAACCCTAATTCCGAGGAGAAATAATTGAGATTATATTCAACTAGAGAAAGATACAAGTGTTACAAATATTTTCACCAAGAACCTATCTATCTCTTATGTCTCACCAGAAAATACTTGTTGTTTACAATTGGAAAACCTCTCAAACTGTCTTCAGAAGGAAGTACTCACTCTTACCTCTTAAAGGAGGCTGTTACAATATATATATATATATATATATATATATATATATATATATATAGAGAGAGAGAGAGAGAGAGAGAGAGAGAGAGAGAGAGAGAGAGAGAGAGATCTAGAGAAATCCTAATTTGCTATCTTGATACAATAACTATCTGATGTATCATAAGGAGATAACCATACGATAAGAACCGCACGATCACTCGAAGTCGGACTCCAAGATAAATTACCGAAGTCCAGGCCCACCTGCTGTCATGGTCAACTGCCACATTGGGCTGTTGACTGCAATGCTTCAACTTAAAACAGAGTCAATCGATGCTTCGAACCTCACTTGCATCCACTATCTTCTCTTCTCGTCCAACATAGTATGCAAGAAAAACTCAACAACAATGATCGGTTCAACCATATACTACAACAACAATGATCGGTTCGACCATATACAACAACAACAACAACAACAATAGCAGCAGCAGCAACAGCAGCAGCAGCAGCAGCAACACCACCACCAACACCAACTACAACAACAAAGCCTTTTTCCCAACTAGTTAGGGTTTAGCGCAATATTTTCTGTAACGTCACAAACTATCATATCTTTTCTCACAGTTTTCACCCAAGTAAATTTAGGTCTTTCCCTACCCTTAGCTCTACCATCAATACTTATCAAATCATTCTTTCTAATGGGGATGCTACTAGGTCTACGTGTGACATATCCAAACCACCTGAAGCGATTCTCTCTTAACTTATCTTGGATAGGAGCTACCTTTAGCATGTATCGTATATACTCGTTTCTAATTCTATCCTTCCTGATTTTACCACACACCCATCTTAGCATTCTCATATCCGCTACACTCATTTTTTGGACATGTTGTTTCTTTATTGTCCAACACTTTGCTCCATATACCATTGATGGTCTACAATCGTCCTATAAAATTTTTCTTTCAACTTCAAAGGTATACATTTGTCACACAAAACACCACTGACACTTCTCCACTTAAGCCACCCTGCTTGGTTCCTATGTATAACATCTTCACAAATCTCCCCGTCTCTTTGTATAATCTAGTATAAAGATCGGAAACAGTCTCTCTTAGGTATCTTTTGACCATCAAGCTTCACCAGTTTCTCAGTTGTGTTCTGAATATCACTAAAATTAAACTCAATATACTCTATTTTATGCTTATTCTAAAGCCTCTAGCTTCCAAAGTTTTTTTCCATAATTCTAATTTAGCACTGACTCACTAGTAGAAAATGCTACAGTCGCAATAGAAATTTCCCTTGTAGAAGAGTACAATTCTATGGTTAGTGTACATTTGTAAGGGATTTTTCTTCATTCCCTTGTAATTGTGCTGTTGCGAAATCTCTCCTGGTTAATGTACACATTCGCAACGGAATTTTAACTATCTCTTGCGACTATTAGCCACAATAGAATATCTGCAATAGAAGTTGTACCTTGCTATCCCCATTTACAAGAGAATATCTACAACAAATTCGTCTCTTGCAAATGTGTTTTAAAAGGAATTTTTCCCGTTGCTGATGAACTATTGCTAAAGAGATCTGCAAGATACTGATTCCCTTGCAATTGCTACCTCGCAAATGCAATTGCACACATTTTTCTTCATTACTGATTATATTTGAATGACTTAACCAAATTTACAAATTAAAACAATGTATTTTGACAATGAAGAACATATAATTATTTCACATATTGATTCACACAATTATATAAAGAAAACACAATAATGCAAAATAGGTTTGAATATTATATAATTCAGAACCTTCTCATTACAAATTTTTTTGTTTGTTTCATAGTGCCAAAACAACAATACATTCTAGAAGAAAAGATAAGTTGTGAAACTCCAAGAAACAAAATAAAATGTTTTCAAAATAACTTTTAACCCGCTACTGCTTCCATGTATCCCCAACTTCAGTTTTCACGTAAGGTCTTCTGCATGTTCCTCATTACCCACTGTCTCATAGTCATCGCCACTACATATAGACTACATGAAAAAGAAACAATACAAAATTAGAACTCATTATTCAATATATATAGATAATAATATATTATCCAATTGAGGCAATTAAATATATGGCTACCTCTTGTTGTATTTGACTATTGATATACATGCCACAATAAGAATCATCACAAAAATATTGAAGACTGAAAATCATCTTTACCCAAAGAATCTGTCTTAAGTTACATAAATTTGTAAAATTATTAGATGAGGAATATTTATTAAATGTAATGAAAGCAAATCTTACCACCATAATGAGGTTCTTGTTCTTCTTTGTTTCATTCTTGTATTCTTTGTTAATGTGAACATTTTAGTTATGCTATTAATATCTCTTTGATGTATGAATAGAAGTTTCAGGTGAGATCATTTACAACAACAATTTGTATTGGTTTGCATATTGATACTATCCAACGGCATTGTTCAAAGACTAATTAATCATGTGCATAAGCATTTTAAAGCCCCTTCCAAATCAAATTAGGACTCTAATTACCAATTTGAACTGAAAAATAAATTAACAATCAATCTGTATATGCAAAAGTAATGACTGCAATAATCAAGAAAAAGAAAGTAATGCCTTTAGCAAGTAACCCTTGCTTTGACAGACAATCAGAATCACACGTATACACACGTATGACAATTATGAATTTCAAGAAACTAGTTGGGTTCAAACATTTTGATGTGGCCAGGAACAGAACAGTATAATGATAGTAAATTGACATGATATAACTAATAGTAGTTAATCATCATGCAAACCTCTAACTAGAAATTGTGCAACTTCGCAAATAAAGAAGATCAGACTAGGTAATTCAAGTAAATGGTGATGAAATAACTACTGGTATGTCTAATTGCTTCGTATTCCTTTCTAGTTCAGTTTTTGGATATCTTGTCTGTTCATATTTTTAGTTATGTGGGCAACTTTGGGATAGCATCATCGCTGGCACAGGTTCATCTGTTCAAAAAATTGCAAGTTCTCATATGGTTTGCACAAATTTGTGACTTGAAACAACACAAAGAAGATGCTGACCTGGCACGTAGAATTGTCCTGGTATGTATATAGTATATGACCAACATCTGGAATCATAACTCTAACTTGCGACAATGACCATGCCTTAGTGTCATGACTTGAGCTTCCATTTTTTTCCCTGTACAGGCATGAGAAAATTGGTAAGATTCCCTTAGCTAAATAAGAAATATAGATTAAAGGCAGCAAAAGATGATAAAAGGCCTTATAACCAATGTGGTGGTTACTGAGTTTTTTATGTGGAGAATATTTGCATGCCACCATGGTATAAATTTCAATCACAAACATACATAAAAAGATACATACTTCATAATCAGAAAAGTGACTCTGCTCTCAAATTAGATAATGCTAAAAAAAATACAGCACCGAAAGTTTGTAAATTTCTGCGTTAAAATATTCTTAATCTTTAATACCAACCATTTATAACTATGGAAAAGATAACAAGTAAAAGCATTGAACCTGTAAGTTAGCTGTGCATCAAATCCTATCGAAAGCTTCTAAAATCACTTTTGAAATTAGTATTTCTTAGCCATCTCGAAATAAAGCAAAATGTTGACATCCCAACATGCATTGCATAATCTCAAACAGGAACTCTTCATGATAGCCTGCTGGTGAATAGACTCTCGTCCAGAGTAGTGAAAAGCTTTGAATCTGTCCCTAATGTTACTACCCCATAACACACACACAAATTGCACAAAGGAAATAAACTGTAGGAAGATATCACAACTAAAGGCATGAAGCTGCTTCAGACCGAACCACTAGTTTGAGTCGCTTTACGACTACCATGTACAAAGCTGAAGATCTGACATGATATCAGTTTCAGTATGAAAAAACAAACTTTCTTTCAGTTCATATCAATCTGAACTACTACTGGCATTCCACTTCAACTTCCTTCGTAATTCATACTGCTGCAATCCTGATCCATTAGCTAATTTATTTGAGCCACCTCACTAGACTAACCGTTCACAAAGCTGAAATACACTGTCAAATAATCACCAATACCAACAATGCACATGCTTTTTAAGTATTATCTCCTATAGCTGCTAATAAAGTATTTCCATTTCAAGATAAAGCTTACTATAAAACCTAGTAATCTGCTGCAGAAGACCTGTTCGATCACTGGTATATTCAAATCAGTAGCCAAAAATTTTCAAAATGACTTAACAAGTGCTTTACTATACAAATTTGAACTAAACATATAATCAATCGCCAGTGTCCAGATGTTGGTCATATACGTAGTATACACACATTCCCAAAAACTAAGCTACAAATCTCAAGATTTGAACTTTATCAATTCAGCATCACCAAATGGAAAAGCTTTGAAACGTACCTTGAAATTATAGAGAGGGATTTCTAGGACGGCGCGACGGACGGCGTTGAGTATGGATCGGTGGAAAATAGGCGGTCGACGGTGGTGGAGCAGCGCGTCAGGGTTCACTGGCAAAGGCAGTGGGAGAGAGAAGGAGATGAAAAGAGAAGCGGGCTTACGGTGGCGACGAGAATGCGGCGGCTCAACGTCGACACTGGCGAAGGCGTTGAGAGAGATGGAGATGAATAGAGAAGGGGAGATGAAGGGTTTTGGTTGCTGTGTTGAGAGAGAGGGGGAGATGAATGGAGAAGGGGGCACGGCGTGGCGATAGATTTGCGAGCGAGATTCAAAGTATTTTGGGATTTAGGGTTCCGCCAATATCATTTTGTGTGTGAGAGAGATATATATTGTTGGCTAAAGGAGGAGATGAATGGTTTTATTTTAGAAAATTAATTTTATGTGTCTAATATGTGTTTAATATTAAAGATTAAAAAACTATTTTAGTAACGGAATATATTATGTTACAATTGTTCTCTTACAATTGTTGCAATTGCAACAGATTAATTGAATCTCTTGCGGATGTCAAAAATATTCACAACGGAGGAGTTTGTTATGATTAATCCGTTGTAGATGGTAACACTAACAAGAGAATTTTGGTACTCGTAAATGATTCATTGTTATTGCAAGGTTTTCTACTAGTGACTCCTGCTATTAAGGCTGCAAACAAACCGAGTTACTCGCGAGCTACTCGGCTTGAGCTCGGTCAAAACTCGGTCAAAGCTTGGCTCATGTCGAGCTCGATAACGTAAACGAGCCGAGCCCGAACCTCATGGTACTCAGGTTATTACGCAAAAGCTCGCGAGTACTCTGCTCGAACCCGATCAAAGCTTGGTCAAAGCTCGGCTCGTGTCGAGCTCGAGCCGAGCTCGAGCTTGAAAGTGGGCTCGATAACGTAAACGAATCGAGCTCGAGCCTCAAGATAATTGGCTCGAATCGGCTCGTTTGCAGCCCTGCTTGCTATAGTCTTGTCCACTAAGGCGACGTCATCGTTAAAGAGTATACACCAAGACACCTCATCTTGTATTCTTTGCATCAGTTCATTCATAACTAAAGTAAAGAGGTAGGGCTTAAAACCGAACCTTGGTGTAAACCTACTGTAATAGGAAAATCATTAGTTTCTCATGTGGTAATTGTGGTCTTTGCCTCTTTATACATATTCTTAAGGGTAAAAGGGATATGAGCAACTTGCTCATTTAGTAAATGAGCAATTGATTATGTGACATGCATGTGATACATTGGACAACTAACCATTTTAAGACTTTTTCAATCACATGTATGCCACATCATCAATTGCTTATTTACTAAATGAGCAAGTTGCTCATACCCCTTTTTTCCTATTCTTAATTACCTCAATATACCGAATAGTTACTGTTATGTTATGACCCAAATTGCTCTTAGAGTCCATTGGGCTTAGTATCTTCATATATGTAACAATTAGAATCAAATGAATACAATCAACATTTTGCTAACCTCTCTCTTCCTACAGCCGGCTCTCTTTCTTCCCTTCTCTTCCTCTTCTCAAATCCCCTAACCCTAACAAATTGGTATCAGAGCCAACACCAAAACCCCCCACACCTGCCTCATCCGTTCGTCCCGATCCCCTTCTCCTCCGGTGCTGTCGTCGATGATCCCTTCCAACCACCGCGCCATCGCCGCTTTACTCCTGCTCCAGATTAAGGTCGACGACCAAACGGGAAAGATCGACGATGCCTGCTTCAAGACCTTCGGTTGCGGTTCCTCCATACTTGAGATCCGCCGTCGTCCAGATCCGCCGCTGTCCAGATTTGCCGTCGTCGTGCACCGGAGGAGGGAGGATATCAAGAAGGAGAAGGTTTGATTTTATGATTTGAGTAATTTAATTTTTAGGGGAAAATTTGGAGTTTTTGTTTTGTTGAATTGGGTTCAAGAAATTTGAATGAATATGTCGGGAAAATATGATATTGAAAAGTATGATGGGAAGACGAGTTTTGCATTATGGCAAGTGCGTATGACAGCGATTTTGTCGAGCCAAGGCGTTAAGGATGCCATTTTTGGTCGAAAAAAATTAATTGATGCGGTGGCAGATAAGAAATGGAGAGAGATGGATGATAAAGCGCTCTCTATTATCCAATTGTGTTTGAGCGATTTGACATTGCAAGAGGTCCTATCGGAGAAGACTGCTAAGGTTTTGTGGGAGAAAATGGAGAACATCTACATGAAAAAGTCCCTCACCAATCGACTGCAGTTGAAATTGCGCCTCTACACTCTTCGCATGGTTGAAGGTACATCAATTTCCAATCATATTATGGAGTTTGCACCTATTTTGAATGACTTAAGTAAGATTGATGTTAAGGTGGAGGATGAGGACCAAGCCATTTTGTTATTATGCTCATTACCCGCATCATACAAGACTTTTAGAGACATGTTGATTTATAGTAAAGATAAGATTTCTCTAGAGGATGTTAAGAACAAGTTGCACATTGAAAGTGAAATGACCAATAATGAGAAAGGGAGCTAAGGTGTTGGTTTAGTTTTTGATCGAGGTAGGTCATGGGACCGAAACTCGAAAGATACAAGGACCCGTTCGAAGTCTAGGCACAAAAATTTGACGTGCAACTATTGTAAGAAGAAGGGACACATTAAGACCGATTGTTTCAAGCTAAAAAATTAACAAAAGGCGGATAGTAAAGGTTCTTCTTCGGAGGAGGCCAATGTGGCCGAATGTGACACGGTTGATACTCTTTGTGTGATAGATACTAATGTTGATGATATAGATTGTTGGGTGATGGATATGGGTGCTTCGCAACACATGACTCCGAATAGAGATTGGTTTGAGACTTATGAGCCTACGGATGGTAAGGTTCTCATGGGGAACAACAATATGTGTAAGGTTGCCGAAATTGGTTCGGTAACAATTAAGTTCTATGATGGAAAGGTCCGAAGGTTGACGGGTGGGAGACATATACCCGATTTGTCTAAGAATTTAATTTCTTTGGGGTCTCTTGAAGAAAAGGGGTGTAAGTTCCAAAGTGAAGGTGGAGTCCTTAGAGTCTTTAAGGGGGCTCTCACAATCATGAAGGCGAAGATAATTGGAACTCTTTATTTCTTACAAGGTTCCACGGTCACGGGCTCGGCCGCCATTGCACGTTCGGGTACTATGTCGGATGAGGATGCTACTAGGCTATGGCATATGAGATGGGACATATGAGCGAGCGAGGAATGACCATTTTGAGCAAGAGAGGCTTGTTATGTGGCCAATGCACGGGCAACTTGGAGTTTTGTGACCATTGTGTATTTGGCAATCATAAGAGGTTGAGCTTCTCCACGGCCATTCATTCAACCAAGGGAACACTGGACTACATCCATTCGGATCTTTGGGGACCTTCTCGTGAGCCTTCCAAAGGTAATGGTTCTCGTTACATGCTTACTTTCATTAATGATTTCTGAAGAAAGGTTTGGGTTTATTTCTTGAAAGAGAAAAGTGATGTGTTTCGCACCATCAAGGAATGGAAGTCACTTTTGGAGAACCAAATGGGAAGGAAAGTTAAGAGGTTGAGAACCGATAACGGTTTGGAGTTTTGCAACTGTGAGTTTGATAATTTTTGTAAGGCCGAAGGGATCGTTCGGCACAAGACAGTGGTCAACACTCCACAACAAAATGGTATTGCAGAAAGGATGAATAGGACACTACCTGAAAGGTCTAGAAGTATGCTTTCAAATGCGGGTTTGGGTAAGGAGTTTTGGGCGGAAGCCATTAACACATCTTGCTATTTGGTAAATCGATCTCCTACCACCTTAATTGAGTTGAAGACACCCGAAGAAGTGTGGTCGGGTAAGACGGCCGATTATTCGAATTTGAGGGTGTTTGGTTGTCCCGCTTATGCACATGTGAATGAAGGAAAGTTGGAGCCTAGATCGAAGAAGTGTATTTTTGTTGGGTATTCCACAAATGTGAAGGGATATAAGTTGTAGTGTCCCGAATCATCCAAGTTTCATATTTCAAGAGATGTCATTTTCAATGAGTCGGCCATGTTGA
This sequence comes from Hemerocallis citrina, assembly GCA_017893485.1. NCBI lineage: Eukaryota > Viridiplantae > Streptophyta > Magnoliopsida > Asparagales > Asphodelaceae > Hemerocallis > Hemerocallis citrina. The sequence goes on along the minus strand of JACEHZ010000463.1, from coordinate 370,384 downwards.
AGGCAAATGATGTTGCACCCGAGCCGACTATTAAGGAGAATGAGACGGTTGAGAAGAAGGTGGAGTTTGAGGTGCCAGTCCAAGAAGGTGATGATTTGATCTCATATGATGATGTCAATTTGGAGGAAGCCCCAGAAGAGGCACAACCATATGCATTGGCAAGGGACCGAGCTAGAAGAGAAACAAGACCACCTACAAGGTATGGATACTCCGACTTTGCTTATTGTTTGTCAATTCCAGAGGATGTGGAGTATTGTGAGCCATCTTCCTATAAGGAAGCCATTTCTTCTAAAGATGCAGCCAATTGGGTTGTCGCTATGAATGAAGAGTTACAATCTTTGCAACAAAATGAGACTTGGTCTCTTGTGAAGCCTCCGAGTGGTAAGAGGATTGCGGGTTGCAAGTGGGTGTTTAAGAGGAAGATTGATGGCTCAAATCCCGCGAATTTTCGATACAAGGCAAGGCTAGTGGCTAAAGGGTATAGTTAAGTCCAAGATGTGGACTTCAATGATGTGTTCTCTCCCGTAGTTAAGCACACCTCCATTCGAGTTTTGCTCTCTTTGGTGGCAATGAAGGATTTGGAATTGAAGCAAATGGATGTGAAAACTGCCTTCTTGCATGGTGATTTGTAGGAGATGATGAGAGTCGTCATTGTAATCAGAAACAGGAGGAAAAAAGGCATAGAGAGCAATAGAGATTGGTTATTTGTAAACCTTCATTCATACAATTGAGACTGCTAGAGTGGGCACGTTACCCTCGATCTAGATCACGTTGACTGAACCACGTAAACCTAATATCTTCTTACCTATATTTATTTTATTTTTCCTTTAATTTTATTTAGCTATGTTGTTAAATACTGTACAGCCGGGTCCTGAGCCCTATATATAAACTATAGAGAGGCTTTTCTCCGGTCTATTTAATTTCAGTTCTCCTACAACCAAATTTCAGGGAGAGGAAGAGGAAGAGGGTGATGTCTTCTTCAACCGTTTGCTCTCGCTCTTTGTCGTCAAACTCTAAGAACTTTCAATTTTTTTTCTTATAAAATTCTTGCTTGTGGGCATTGCAGATATAATAGAAAATCGCTAACACTCTTCTCTCAATTCATGCAATATAGGAAGACTACACAAATTTGGTCTTTGTACCTTAAGGTTGTACTTGATAGAGAAGGCCACCACAGAAGACGACAACATATTTTAAGAGCGGTGTTTCATTTATGACCCAACCCTATAGGTCAGTCATTTATCTAAAGTTTTGCATATTTTAATTTAACTGGGTCTTCAATTCAAACCACCAAGCAAAATAATAGATCAAACCAAACACACCAAAAGCACACAATTTTGTCCCGGTTTAGGCAAATCCTAATCTGGGGGAGAAATACCCGAGAAGATATTTAACTAGAGAAAGATACAAGAGTTACAAACACTCCAAGAACCTATCTATCTGTCAAGTCTCAATAAAAAATATTTGTGTTTACCATTATAAAACCTCTCTCAATGAAGTACTCACTCATACTTATCAAAGGAGGCCGTTACAATATATGTATAGAGACCTAGAGAAACCCTACTTTGCAAGACAAACCATCCGATGTATCCGAAGGTGATAATCTATATAATAAAACACAAAGAAAGCTATCAAGTGGCTCACATTCAATTCCCCCAAAATCAAAGGCCCAAATCTAATATCACAAAACACATCCCCCCCCCCCCCCCCAAACTAAAACAACTAATTACTTTATTACTCTCTCTCTATTCTCTCTTCACTTTTTCATATTTCTCTCTTTCTCTCTTTCCCTATCTCTCTCTCTCCCATTCTTTCTTTATTTAGTTAGAAATTTAGATTTTAAGATTTCGGGTTTGTAAACTTTCAGAATTTTTATATTTTTTTTATTGCACACGTTATATTGAAAAGAGCAAATATCTCTTCAACAGTTAAATTTTATCATTTTTCACACTTAAAGTTCTCAGAAGTTAGATTTTACACCCCCATTTATAATTATTTTTCATCATATACTAATGGAAACATGGACTTTTATTTACAACTAATTATTGTCATACTATTCAAACTTTAGCTACATAATTGTTGTTTTTACTGTTTACAGGGCTTTTCGTGTTTTGTATCGTTCCGAAGATGTGCCGTAGGCACGAGCCCACGTGCAATTCTAGTCATATGATAAGAGTCGTACGATCATTCTTGGAGAAAAAGTCGGACTAACACATATTACCCAAGTCCAGGCCCATTTGCTGTTCGCCTACATATTGCAGTCGACTGCAATGCTTTAACTCAAAATAGAGAGCAAGCGGTCGACTGCCAGCCGACTGCTGCTGTTGCTACCTTTCTTCATCCATCGATGCTTCGAACCTCTACTCGCATCCACCATCTTTTCTTCTCATCAAATATAGTACGCAAGACATAAATTAAACAATATTTTTTAGGAAAATATGAGGATCTTGTTGAGTCTTTGACACAATCAACACAAAACCACCAAGCAAGACTAGATCACACCAAACACACAAGCACACAAGAGTTGTCCCAGTTGGGGCTTTCACCTTAATCCGGGGGAGGAAGAACCAAGATATTATTCAACTAGAGAAGATACAAGAATACGATTCTCACCACGACCCTCTCTCAAGCCTAATGGAACTTGATGCTGCATACAATGGAGAACTCTCTCACCCTCTCAGATGAAGTACTCTCTTCTTCTATTCGGCACTCAATAGAATCATATGGATCTATGAGCCGTTACAATTATTTATATAGATCTAGAGACAAATCCTAAGTTAATATCTTGTTACAATAGCCATTGGATAGTACCCAAGAGATAACCATACGATAGGAGCCACACGATCCAGCTTGAAGAGCAAATTGGGCCTTTCTCGAATCACCTAGATTCAATCCCAAATATCCATCAGCGCCGCGACCGGTCGACCGCCACCCAAGTTCCGTCGACCGTCTCCCTCTCGGGACTTCTGCACCCTATGACCGGTCGACCGCACCCTATGACCAGTCGATCGCAACTTCTGCAACTACAGCTGCTGACTGTTTCCTTGCCTCCACTCCGTTTCCAATCACCTTTTTCTCTCCATCGTCTTATCATCTTCTTATCTAATATAGTATGCAAGATATAAACCCAACAATCTTCACCTTGGTCTTTGTACCTTAAGGTTGTACTTGATAGAGAAGGCCGCCACAGAAGACGACAACATATTTTAAGAGCAGTGTTTCATTTATGACCCAACCCTATAGGTCAATCATTTATCTAAAGTCTTGCATATTTTAATTTAACTAGGTCTTCAATACAAACCACCAAGCAAAATAATAAATCAAACCAAACACACCAAAAGCACACAATTTTGTCCCGGTTTGGGCAAATCCTAATCCGGGGGAGAAATACCCGAGAAGATATTTAACTAGAGAAAGATACAAGAGTTACAAACACTCTAAGAACCTATCTATCTGTCAAGTCTCAATAAAAAAATATTTGTGTTTACAATTATAAAACCTCTCTCAATGAAGTACTCACTCATACCTATCAAAGGAGGCCATTACAATATATGTATAGAGACCTAGAGAAACCCTACTTTGCAAGACATAAACCATCCGATGTATCCAAAGGAGATAATCATACGATAAGAGTCATACGATCATTCTTGGAGAAAAAATCGGACTAAGACAAATTACCCAAGTCCAGGCCATTTGCTGTCCGCCTGCATATTGCAGTCAACTGCAATGCTTTAACTCAAAACAGAGAGCAAGCAGCCGACTGCTGCTATTGCTACCTTTCTTCATCCATCGATGCTTCGAACCTCTACTCGCATTCACCATCTTTTCTTCTCATCGAATATAGTATGCAAGACAAAAATTAAACAATATCCACCTTGGATTGAATACCCATGAATCCACACATGTGCGATTAACTCTTCTAGACTATTTTATTTTTCTCTTGCAAACAATCCGGTTTAGTGACTTCTTTTGCTAGTTAAATCTAGCTCCACCCGTTTTTCTCCAATTTGTATGCTCCTCAAGGTGCCCCATTAGGCATTAACACGAAGACACCACCTTCTGCACAAACTCCACCTTCCTCAAGACACTCTCCACCTCTCGACGATATTTGAACGTTGCAGTCTCGCTTCAATGATTCTAGTGTCTGCGAACTCGACAATGCTTCTGGAACACAGGGCTTCAAACCACTCGTGCAAGTTTTCCCATTACGACAAAGCTGTTTAAAATTATAAAACCTCTCTCAATGAAGTACTCACTCTTACCTCTCAAAGGAGGCCGTTACAATATATGTATAGAGACCTAAAGAAACCCTACTTTGCAAGACATAAACCATCCGAAGTATCCGAAAGAGATAATCATACGATAAGATTCGTACGATCATTCTTCGAGAAAAAGTCGGACTAAGACATATTACCCAAGTCCAGGCCCATCTGCTGTCCGCCTGCATATTGCAGTCAACTGCAATGCTTTAACTCAAAATAGAGAGCAAGCAGTCGACTGCCAGCCGACTGCTGCTGTTGCTACCTTTCTTCATCCATCGATGCTTCGAACCTCTACTCACATCCACCATCTTTTCTTCTCATCGAATATAGTATGCAAGACATAAATTAAACAATATCCACCTTGGATTGCATACCCTTGAATCCACACATGTGCGATTAACTCTTCTAGACTCTTTTACTTTTGTCTTGCAAACAATCTGGTTTAGTGACTTCTTTTGCTAGTTAAATCTAGCTCCACCTGTTTTTCTCCAATTTGTATGCTCCTCAAGGCATACCCCATTAGCCATTAACACGAAGACACCACCCTCTGCACAAACTCCACCTACACCACCTCTCGACGATATTTGAATGTTGCAGTCTCGCTTCAATGATTCTAGTGTCTGCGAACTCGATAATGCTTCTGGAACGCAGGGCTTCAAACCACTCGTAAGAGTTTTCCTATTACGACAAAGCTGGTAGAGGTTGCACCGACACTACCTAATCCCCCTCTTACCCTTCATCTTACAACGACTTTTCCAAACTAATAGAACTCCACATTGATATGTGCATCTGCATCCCCGTGCTTCCAGAGTTCTCCTGGATATCAGGTTTCATTTCAACAAAAGAATATGCATGACCTTCTTTAGTGTGTACCCATTTCTGTTTGTCATCTCCAACTCGGCTGTTCTTTCACATATTACTTCACAAATCTCACCATTCCTCATTTTCACACAACAAGTTGATCTAGACTTGTAAGTAGAAACCATCTCCTTCTCGGAGCAAACATGAGAAGAACTAAAATCAAGAAACTAGTCAAAATCCACATGTAAAGAACTTGAAACAAGAAGACAGTCTAAGTTTTCACTTGATTCAACAACGCTGACCACGTTGGCCCCCCTTTAATTCAATCACTTGCAATAGTCTCTCTTGTAATGTCAAATTTCTCTGCAACGGTGGCAACATACCCCACCCATATATGACTTTCCCTTCCAATCAAACAATCAAAGTACCATCCACCACCAGACAACTTGAAGAAGTAGGCGTCGATTTCTGACTCTCCTTCCTATGTGCATCCTCCTTCAAGCCTTCGATCACACTTGCTACCAAAAAGTTCTCCTTGGCAGATTTTTCGTCCAGCATGGTGGTTATTTTGTTGGATAAATTTGGCTATGAATATATCAAGTTGGAAGTTTTTAGATCATCTGCATTAATTTCCCATGGTTCAGATAACTTCGTATTAAACTCCACAATATATCTATAAGAGCCGTGCTTTCTTTCATTGAGAAACCCGACAACTTTCTCTTCTGGTACATTCAATCCTATAATGGTGATTCCGAGTAGTCAATTCTGAGTCTTGCCCATAGTCTCTTCGTGCTTCTTCCCTTCACGAGGTTGTACCTGACGTCGCTCGTCAATAATAGCCGGATTAAACTCAAGGCTTCTAAATATATATCCTCCAAATTCTTCTGCTTTGTGTCGGTTGGTCTTTCTTTATCTCCTTCTAGGTTTAGATCCAAGCTCTATCGATCCAATGCTTCGTGCATGTCCACATTCCAGATATCAAAGTTGATCATATCGTCGAACCGATTGATCATCGTGATATAATCTGTCATCCAAAGAACTTAAACAAATCCACAAACTTGATGCTCTGATACCAATTGTTAAAAATTATGCACCGGATCTTGTTGAGTTATGTGTCATGATCAATACAAACCACAAATAATAGATCAAACCAAATACACCAAAAGCACACAATTTTGTCCCGTTTTAGGCGAACCCAAATTCCGAGGAGAAATAATCGAGATTATATTCAACTAGAGAAAGATACAAGTGTTACAAATATTGTAACGCCCCGAATTTTAAATAAGGATAAATCCGAGATTTCACAGGATCTTTACTTCACTTCGTACAATTTTACAAGGAAATTTAAAACTTTTTCAATAATACATCAGAGTTCAATTACAACTTGGTTTTTACACAGCGGAAGACTAAAAGATTACAACAATGAAATACAACTTGTATAACTTTAACATCATTTGCAACATCTTTAACTTCTAAACAGCAACAGCACATCCACTTTATAACTCCATGAATGATCCTTTACCTGCATGTTAATCTGTGGGCTCGTCAGTTACTTACAACTGACGAAATATTATACACGACTATCCTCTCTATGCCGGGAAAAGTATAACGATCTCATACTTTAACAAATCACCAAAAAAAATTGAATTAACATATCAAGTGTCAAAGGTGATTATTCTAAACGTAAGTGTATGTCATGCCTTAATGCCTAATGCACACATTTCTATACTAGGATGACACTAATGCACACTTGTTCGGATTCTATGCATCCCATACTACATAGGTCCGAGGGCAAGCGCCTACGTTCTTCACAATACAGGGCTCGATCCCTCGCCATGAAAACTACCCGGTAGCAAAACAAAGTTCAGACTATTCCACGAATGTGAATCCCAACCTTGGAGTCCACCGCCGGCTGTTATAACAGATTCCACATCGTGCGAACCGTCCCGTATGTGACCCTCTAGCCCAGTATATATATATACATTGGAGACGGTAAACACAAAAATCCATCCGTCCGACTACTCAAGATCTTGGAGTCCACCGCCGACCCGTCCTCATAGTCCCGGATTAAAATATAATAATCCGTCTCCCACAGGGCAACCTCAGTCCACCAACTGGGTCTATAGTCTTAGAGTCCACCGCCGACTATATAGAGCACCCCACTTACGTTTCCCTAAGTTTACTACATCTTCACTTATGTGCCTAAATTTTCTTAAATTCAAGACATGAATAATTTCCATTCAAAGAATTAGTCTTACCTCCCACCGGACTTAATCAACAAATACGAGATAGCTCCACGGCCATATCTCCAAATCATTTCTCAAATCCTTTCTTTCAATAATGCCGGTACCGAGGTCGTACTAACTCTAAATCATAAACTTTCATGTACAAGAAACATGGATATTCACACCCTTTCTTAATCATGTCTTAAACTTATATAATTTTCATCTTCTACTTATTCACAATGATTAATGTCTTGTATTAGCACTTATCCATAAAGCAATCATTTCTTAGTCTTTACACTATTCATAATCTAGTTATTCACTCATAGTCTTTATAAGCAAAAAGGATTTCCTTTTTAAGAACACAATTTCATCACATGAAATTTTATAACCAATTCAAACTATCACAATATCTCAATTCCCTTTAAAATATTTCTTAAACAAAATCAAAGTATAATTCTCTTAAAAAAATCACTTCACAAAAATAATACTTTGTTTTTGTTCACTACAAAGTTTCATACTCACAATTTCATCTCTCTTTATATCTCAAAATATACAAGAAAACAATCTTAATATTTCCCATTTCATTTTCCTCAAAATATGCAATAAAGTTATGATTAACTTTAATATTTATTACTTCATTTTATATGAAGAAAGTATGAGTTTTAATCAAAAGCCCCCTTTTTAAAGTCTCATTTTCACTTTTTTAAAATAGACAATAAAATTTCCATAACAATCTTTAATAGCTTCCATTTTATCTTATGACTATAATAGGAATTTATTCATACAAAAAAAACATCTTATTAAAACCAATCAAAAAATATAAAAGATGGCTATCAAGATTTGAACCCAAGATCTCTTATAAGAGGTGCTCATTGACTGACCAATAAGTCCTAGTGTGCTTTTTGTTTAGAAGTTGTACCCATATACTTTTGTTCACACTTTTCTGAAATTGTTTCTTTTTAACAAAATTTGTTTACCCAATAATCCAATCCTTTAGGATATTGGAATAAACTTCTCTTTGGACTAAAAGAAAATCTTAAATAGTAATCAACAAGTCCAAATTTATTTTTTTAGCATATATCTCATTTTAAAAAAAAATTCCTTTCTTTACAAAATTTACATTTCTTTTCAAACTCAAAAATTAAAATCATGATTTTCTAAAAAAACTAGTTTATGCCCAACATCTTACAAATAAAATTTTTTGTTAAGAATCAAACATATTTTTTAATCGATTATGGGTGTCTCAAAGAAATTCCTTTCATACAAAAATTATATTTTTGACATATGTCAACATACTTCATAAAAAAAAGAATTTATTTCCTTCTCTTTTCTTTTTCATCATATCTCTAATCATATGTCGAAATATAGCATTCTTTAACAATTCTCCTACATATCACACATTTGACAAATCACAAATTTGCAAACACTCTAATATGGTTCATAGAATTAATCCTTTAGTTGCACTCTTTTTTTCAACTAGCATGGCAACAATCAAAACAAGTTTATGGCATTCAATTAACTTTACAAAATATTTTTGCAAAAGAATGTATTCCCAACATTTTTCATACAATCAATTATATCTTCATTCATGCATACTAATTCATGACAAAACAAATCAACATTTCTTTCTCATTACTAATTAACATAAGTTGGGTTTGTTTACTCAATAAAGCAATATTTCATTACATCCAATGCATAGGTTTGTCCTATTTTATCAAATCAAATTCTATATTACTCATTCATTTCTATTAACATGCACATTCAAAAAAAAAAGAATTAGAAAGTAGGAGACACCCACCTTATTGAAGCTTGAAAAGAAAAGAGAACACCACTTCTAGCTCCAAAGATTCCTAGCTCCTAGTAAGGCTTCTCCTCCTAGCAATTTCTCCTTTCCAAGCAAGAGATCCTCCAAGCACAATAACTTTCTTACTCTCTTTCTTTTTCTTCCTTTCTTTCTTTTTCTTACACTTATTTTGATATTGATTTTGGTGCAAGAGAAATGTAGGAAATGGGACTCTATTTATAGGATCTTGGAAGGGTCTAAAGTGCAAAAATCTCACCCTAATAACTCTTCAAATTTATTTTACAACTCTCCACTTTCCTAACTCCTAAAACCTCCATCTCTTCATCTCCCCACTCTCCACTAACTCAACCTACCAACTCTTCTCCTACCATTGCCCAAAAAATGGTCCAAATACATTTGTGTATGCATGCACACATGCATAAACAAATATGAACACATTTCTATAACTCTAAATGTGTACTAATATGTGTAACTTGTCATGTATTAGTACATGTTTAACTAAAAATGTGATTTTAATAGTGGGCTTGCTACATGGGCTCATTACTAATTAATTTATTTAATTATCTAGTGGGCTTGCTACATGGGCTCATTACTAATTAATTTATTTAATTATCTAGTGGGCTCCTCTCCTAATGGGCTACATTTTAGTTTATAGGTCCATGGATCAAAAGAAAGGCTAAATAAAACTAATGCATGCTAAAAATAGTAAAATGAGAGTAGCAAAATGAGAATAAAAATTTGCACGTGCACCATACGTGCAAAAAAAATTGAAAAATGCATTTTAATCAAAAACAAGGGGAAAATAAATTTTCGTTTTATAAAATAGATTTAAATACATAAAAATAAATAATTTAAACCTATAGAAAATATTATACGTAGTGGTGGAAACACGTGCATCAAAACACGTAAAAAGCACGTAAATTCCAGGGATTGAAATATTATATTTTAGTTGACTGAAATCAATACGGAAAATGTATAAATAGTACGAATCCAAAATATGTAGTGAAATACATTACAAAATATACGTGTGTAACACCCAGGGGCAAAATTGTAATTTCCAATTTTGCAGGGTGTTTTCACCAAGAACCTATCTATCTCTTAAGTCTCACCAGAAAATACTTGTTGTTTACAATTGGAAAACCTCTCAAACTGTCTTCAGAAGGAAGTACTCACTCTTGCACTCTTACCTCTTATAGGGGGCTGTTACAATATATATATATATATATATATATATATATATATATATATATAGAGAGAGAGAGAGAGAGAGAGAGAGAGAGAGAGAGAGAGAGAGATCTAGAGAAACCCCAATTGGCTATCTTGATACAATAACCATCTGATGTATCCTAAGGAGATAACCATACGATAAGAACCGTACGATCATTCTTGGAGAAGAAGTCGGACTCCAAGATAAATTACCTACGTCCAGGCCCACCTGCTGTCCGCTTGCATATTTTGGTCAACTGCCACATTGGGCAGTTGACTGCAATGCTTCAACTTAAAACAGAGTCAATCGATGCTTCGATCCTCTACTTGCATCCACTATCTTCTCTTCTCATCGAACATAGTATGCAAGAACAACTCAACAACAATGATCAGTTCGACCATATACTACAACAACAGCAACAACAACAACAAAGATTTTTTCCTAACTAGTTGGGGTCGGCTACATGAATTATGGTTTTCCATTCTGTTCGGTTTAGCACAATATTTTCTGTAACGTCACAAGCTATCATATCTTCTCACAGTTTTCACCCAAGTTTAGGTCTTCCCCTACCCCTAACTCAACCATCAATACTTATCAAATCACTCTTTCTAATGGGGGCGCTACTAAGTCTACGTGTGGTATATCCAAACCACCTGAGGCAATTCTCTTTTAACTTATCTTGGATAGGAGCTACCTTTAGCATGTCTCATATATACTCGTTTCTAATTCTATCCTTCCTGATTTTACCACACATCCATCTTAGCATTCTCATCTCTGCTATACTCATTTTTTGGACATGTTGTTTCTTTATTGTCCAACACTCTGCTCCATACATCATTGATGGTCTACAGCCGTCCTATAAAACTTTTCCTTCAACTTCAAAGGTATACACATTTGTCACACAAAACACCACTGACACTTCTTCACTTAAGACGTGCTTAGTTCCTATGTATAACATCTTCACAAATCTCCATGTCTCTTTGTATAATCGAGCATAAATATCGGAAACAGTCTCTCTTAGGTATCTTTTGACCATCATGCTTCACTACTTCCTTAGTTGTGTTCCGAATATTACTAAAATTACACTCAATATACTTTGTTTTATACTTATTCTAAAGTCTCGAGCTTCCAAAGTTTTTTTTCTTCCACAATTCTAATTTAGCATTGACTCCTGCTATTAGGGCTGCAAACGAACCGAGTTACTCGCGAACTACTCGGCTCGAGCTCAGTCAAAACTCGGTCAAAGCTCGGCTCGTGTCGAGCTCGAGTCGAGCTCGAGTTCGAAAGCGAGCTCAATAACGTAAACGAGCCGAGCCCGATCCTCATGGTACTCAGGTTATTAGGCAAAAGCTCACGAGTACTCGGCTCATGTCGAGCTCGAGCTTGAAAGTGGGCTCGATAACGTAAACGAGTTGAGCTCGAGCCTTAAGATACTCGGTTCGACTCGGCTCGTTTGCAGCCCTACCTGTTATAGTCTTGTCCACTAAGGCGATGTCATCGGTAAAGAGCATACACCAAGAAACCTCATCTTGTATTCTTTGCGTCAGTTCATTCATAACCAAAGCAAAGAGGTAGGGGCTTAAAGCCGAATCTTGGTGTAAACCTACTGTAATAGGAAAATCATTAGTCTCTCATGTGGTTGTTCTAATTGTGGTTTTTGCCTCTTTATACATATTCTTAATTAGCTCAATATACCGAATAGTTATTCTTTTCTTATTTAACACTCACCATAATATGTCTTTAACGACTTTATCATATGTTTTTTCTAAATCTATAAACACCATATGTAGATCTTTCTTATTCTTTCTATATTTTTTCACAAGTCTTCTTAGTACATAAATTGTTTCCATTGCTGACCTCTTAGACATAAATCCAAACTGTTTCTCAAATACTGTAATCAGGGCCGGTCCTAATCTAGAGGCGGGTAAGGCGGCTGCCTTAGGCCCCCAGAGATTTCGCGATTTTAAGGGCCCCCAAATTTGAACTTCACTTGTAAATATAAGTACGTATTTTGCGCGTAAAAAATATATATATGTTATTAGGGGCCCCCATTTCGGAAGTTCGCCTAGGGCCCCCGGAAACTCAGGGCCGGCCCTGACTGTAATTTCTAGTCCAAACTATGGTCAATCACACAAAAACAGAAAAAAGTGAACCAATCCCTCTCGGATTCAAACCAGAGCACAACACAGTGCTCTAAACTGCACCCACAAACCAGCTTCCAAGCCTCTGTTCGTAGTTCGACCATATATTTCATTTAATTGCACCATAAACAAGTTTGAATGTTGAGTGTCAAATCATTTTCCTCAAAGAAAAGGTGTGGAATCACTGGCTTCAGTCATGCACTCATGCAGCATACAATTCATACATATCAAATAAACTTCATGCACCTCAGCATATTTTATTCTTGAACCCTAATCAACTTATTTAGAAATATCTCATATGCACATTTAAAAAGATTTGCTCATTAAATTATTCCAATTTTGTATATCCATTTTCCGTCTAAAAGCATAGATTTGGTTCTGACTATGGACTGTATATATTAGAATCCAAGCAGTGATACTTTTTTCAGTTCAATTCCTTGTATGATCCTCTAGCATGGCCATGCAAAGGAGGTTTGCTTTCTCTTTTTTTGTTTCATGACTTGCGTTTTTTCAACTCTACAAGACAAGATTTTACAAATATTGGAGAGGCTCAAAGAAGGGGGTCACTTCCTCAAGTTCGTAGAGGAAGTGATAAAAGCAACTACAGTTCTTTGCAAGTATTGCAAGATGCATCAAAAGAAAGTTGGTAGGGTTCACATCCATGACATTTTCTGCATCATGAGTAGTTGAAGTTGAGATGATCTGCTCCGAGAAACTTCTGATCACAGAAATAGATATAGTTAAGATGTTCCTTGTTAATATGTTCCCTTTTCAGTTGAATCATTGCTTTTATTCGATTGGGATGAAGCTCGAGTCCACAAATGGAACTTCTCTCATCTTGAGTGTTGACCTTTGCTTCCAACATCAAGGCGATGTCTCTTTGGCTGTAATCAATCAAAGTAGAAGAACTTGTTCACCCTTCTGGCAAAATTAGCAGTTGGGGAAATAACACATGTAACTGGTTTCTCCATTGTCTAGAGCTGATATAATTTCTTCCAGGGCTTCGTGTCCAGATCTGTTGTCATATCATGCGGCATCAACGTTTACTTTTCGTCAACAAACAAAACTGCTTCTTGTGTTGCTTCAATCATTCTCTGTAATTTAAGTCCTATATGTTTTATATATTGCCTGACCAGATCAGTTTATTTTTCCTTATGGACAGCCTCCGATTAAGTGCTACGTTTTGGTATTTTGTTTTGATGATTCTTCTTTTTTTTGCCCTGTCAAGTTCCAGTAGTGATTACTAGGATGTATATGCCTTAATCAGCTCTGTTTTGTGCCTCATTTAGGAGTGTATTGACTTTCGCATTGTGCTCTGTTTGTGGGTGCTGATTTTGACAGGGTTTAATGTATTTGATACCTTTTATCTTTCTCTTTTCTCTTCTTTTCATTTAGGTGTGTGTGCCAAGTCTTGCATTGTTCTATTTGACTTTTCTTCCGGGTTTTTGTTCCATTATTTTTCTAACTGGAATATGTTCATAGTTTTTTCTAATTAAGAAGAATTTTCTGTTTTATATGCCAATTTTTTGAAATATTTGCACTTATAGGACAGTTGTCAAAGTATTTATGTTTGTGGACTTAACAACTAAGCTTACTATTCCCAACGGTGAGTTTAGTTGTTTCATACTCGCTGTTGGAAGACGATGAGTTTAGTGCTATTTTTTTGAGAAACTCGTCGTTCCCAATGACGAGTTCAGTTTAAATTTTTTCAATGAAGACTCGCTGTTACTAACGGCGAGAACATTTATACTAGACTCGCTGTTGAGAACAACGAGATTAGTTCAGAATTTTTAATGAAAACTCACTCTTCCCAACGACGAGGACATTTCTACTAGACTCGCCGTTGGGAACGGCGAGTTTAGTTCAACAAAAATTTATATGGAGTTTTTATTTTGTGAAAAATTTACTATGTCCAACAGAATATTTTACTCTCTGTGAAATTTCCTACATCCTCGCCGTTCTCAACAGCGAGTGTAGTATAAATGTTATCGCCATTGGGAACGGTGAGTCTTCTTTCAAAATTTTGAACTAGAGATAGGGCCCAATGATGGAAAACTCAAACCATGGAGCATTTGTCGGGTTATTTTGTTAACATATATGTATATGCTGTTATATACAAAGTATCTTCAAAATAATTTTCTCTCATATCTTTTTTTTTTTTTTGATGAAACGGATAGAGTCTCTCGACTCCAGCCATACCAATTTTCTCTCGTCTCTTTAGTATTATTCTTTTTTTCTATCTCTTTACATAGTCCTTATCTTTAAATGATTATTATTACTAGTAATTTAAACGTGTGATGCATGCCTTATTTTTTAAGCTCATATTCTTGGCTCAATGTTATAAATACTTGGCTCACTGCGTCAATAATAAAAACATTATTTCTCAATTGGCTCTGAATCTAATACGGTATCAGAGCTTCTTCTGGTATAAGAGTTAGGTTATATTGGACGACACTAGGGTGGTTCTGACCATTATCAGAATCACTCAATCCCTCTGGCAACGGCTTCTCTTTGCTTTTATTTACATTTTTTTTCCTTTTGGTCCTTCTATTTTTCAAAAATTCTAGTTGTCTTTTCAAGACTTCAAGCAGATGTGTTCTGCCCAACATCGTTGATCCGTTTCCACCTTTTCCCTCAAAAAAAACATCGTTGATCCGCTTTGGCTTCTTTCCTTCATCCGATTCCACCATCGTCATTGTAGGATTTGTACTTACCATATGGATGCCATCAAAATCCTATCATGCCATTAAGATCCCTGTACAACATATGTATCCAAGCATGCATCCTAAAGCAGAACTCTAATTTGGCTTCCTCCGACCACAACAACTGACTTCAATATGACGACTCTCATATCCAACTTTGCTTTTTTATATGAACTCAAACAACGGAGCATCTTTGCGGTAATTTTTTTTTGACCATTTTGCATGCAACTTTCTCCACCACCACCTATAAAACAATTAGTAATCTGCACGTGCGATGCACGTTTTTATTTATTTATTTTTGTAGTAAATAATAAGACGTAATCTGACCTTGGATCTGAGACCTCTTTTCACTCATCACATACTTATTACAAATTATTCTAGTGGCACAAATTTTTATTTTTATGAGAAACACTTTTGTAAATAATTATGTCGTAAATAAATTTGAACTTTGAGAATATTACGGTAACTAATAACAGCCGAGTAAATGAATGATTATTATAAATCCCACTTAAAAATGAATGGTTGAGATTAAATT
Organism: Hemerocallis citrina; assembly: GCA_017893485.1. NCBI lineage: Eukaryota > Viridiplantae > Streptophyta > Magnoliopsida > Asparagales > Asphodelaceae > Hemerocallis > Hemerocallis citrina. The sequence goes on along the minus strand of JACEHZ010000463.1, from coordinate 354,707 downwards.
GTTGAATGAATATCTACGAATTAGTTGTCTACAAATGACAACCCCAACTCTCTATTATAATATTAGAGATTAAAGATTAGAGATAATAACAAAGATACCATTAGGGGTTTCCACTTTTGGCCATTTAGGTTCATATGAGATTTGAAATAAGTTAATTTACTCGATAATCATCAAAGTTTGTTGCATTCTTTGTAGAAGGTACTTTGAAAAGATAGGAATGATCAATGTTAGAATATTTGCTATCATATATTTGGAAATATCAAATTCAAAATAGGTTATTGAGTTTTCGGTTCCAGTTGTGCAAATCGATTTTATAAAGTGACCCATGTTAGATGGAGTCTGATCGTTAGTCCTAAGGTGTGAACAATAGCACTGGTAACGGGTTGGGTCGGGTCGGGTAGCTCAATACCCGGATCCGGACCTGATCATTGACGGGTCCAAATACTGGACCCGGACTCAGACCCATGAAATTCGGGTCCGGGTCCGGGTCCGGTTCCCCACAAGAAATGTTACCCGTTCGCTTTCGGGTCCGGGTCCGGGTCCTATTTCTAATCACGGGTCCAGTTCGGTTCCGGGTCTTTAAAGCATAACACAATATTAGAAACTTTCAGCAAATATAGGTGTCTTTTTTCCCCTCTTATAGTTTCAGACTTTCAGTAAAACAGGTAATCAGAAACTTTCAGCAAATATATTACATACTGTTCAGAAAGTAAATGACATGTTATTATAACCTGCAGAGGATACATCATAAAATTTGATCAGAAATACTTACAAGGAAAGACACCGAATTAAAATGTATGAAATATGCAAAAAATTAAAAAAACTTACACTCTGTTATTGAAAACCATTTACTTTTTAATCATCAGATCCTCATCTCTCCTTTTTCATCAAGATGGTATAACTATACTTGGAAAGAATCCAGCATGGCTCTGATTTCCAGAGAGTATGTTGGCAACTCATGTTAACAAGATTCCAAGTCGGTGGAAGAATAAATTCATAAGGCTCTACATTTCCTGCAAGCAACAATATCTATCATGCTTGAGTAATTTATGCCGTAGTATATTTATCTAACGGGTAACGGGTAATGGGTCTGTTCCGGGTCGGGTCTGCTTCGTTTTTTGTTTATTTTTCTATTGCGGATCCGGGTCCGGGTCCGGGTCGGGTCCAATTTTAGGGGACCCAGACTCGACCCGAAATTTCAACGGGTAGTAATTTAGGACCCATATTCTACCCAAATTAGATCGGGTCGGTTCCGGTCCAACACCGGGTCCGGATCGGGTCCGGGTCAGGTCCGAATTTCGGGTTTTAATACCAATGCTAGTGAACAAGATGAAAATTGCCAGTCGATCTCAACTGTCAGCGCAGTCCCAAACGGTTTTGAGTGTATTTTTATAATTTTTGGTTCACTATCACTAATAAGTTTTTTTTTATTTTTTATTTTATTTTTTTATCATAACAGGTAGGTCTAGGCTTCCCGAGTTTCATTAAAAAGTTTTTAACAAAACCAAAAGTCTAATAAGTTATCCTTTAAATAAGTACTAGTATTATACACGTGCGTTGCACGTGGGGAAAATGAGAAGGAGAAATGAAAAGGACAAAAAAAAATCTAGTATTATACACGTGCGTTGCATGTGGGAAAAATGGGGAGGGGAATGAAAAGAACAAAAAAATAAAAAAATCTACCAACACGTGCGCTGCACGTGTTGACAAAATGACAAATATTTATAAATGACACTAAGGCCTTCTCCCATTATAATATTAGAAATTAGAGATGAAGAGAGCTATTATTATATTTTAAAAAAGATGGACTAACAAAAATGCTTAGAGAGCTACAAAGATTGGTTATATGTAAACCATCATTGATATAATGGAGACCGCTACGGTACGCACATTACCATGGACGTAGATCACGTTCACGGACCCATGTAAATCTAGTCTGTGCTTATCTATACTAGTATTATACACGTGCTGTACACGTGGGAAAAAATTGGGGAAATGAAAAGGAAAAAAAAATTTTACCTGCACATGTACTGCACGGGTTAGATTATGGACAAATGCCTCCCATTGTAGTAGTAGAGATTTGTTTTACTTTTTCTGTTATTCCATTCCTCTATGTTTTTAATACTTTACAACCTGGCCCAAAATCATTTTGCCCTTATATATAAACAGAAGAGTGGCTTTTCTCCTGTTAGTTTAATTTCAATTCTCCTACAACCATGTTTGCTTAATCTGAATTCAAACCTGTGGAAGAGAAGAGGGAGGGCGCTCGTTATCTCAACCATTCGCTCTCGCTGTTTGTCGTAAAACTCAAAAAAACCTTCAATTTTCTCCCTCTATAAAATCCTTGCTGATAACGATAAAAATTGCAGCAAATTAGGGCCGTACGATTTCAACACAGATTTCAAAAATTTTTACAGGTAGGTTAACCATAACGGACTTCTTTTGCAGGTCCAGATCTTCTCCAGGCTCCTCTACAAGACATGAGCCCCCTTTCAAGTCCTTGAAAAGTCACAGATTATGCCCCACTAAGAGAGACCCAGTCTATGCAGACTGTTAGTCAAATCTAACACTGTCACATTTACCCGATACCCTGACCCGAACCGTACCCGACCTGGACCCAGCATTGGACCGGAACCGACCCGATCTATACGGGTCCGGGTCCGGGTCCGGGTCCTAAAATAAGATCCGACGCACTTCTGGGTCCAGGTCCACTCAAAATAGAACCGACCCAGACCCAGACCCGTTAAAAATTACCCAAAAAATATGAAATTTGAATAATAGAGTTATAGGGATATACATGTAAATAGTAATTGTTGAAGATATATGTGTAAATATAATATTTATTCATGTACTTAAGTACAAAAATTGTTGAAACCGTAGGGTATCGGGTGTAAAAATACTTAAGTGCAAATATTTATTCTCCGCTACCGGACTCGACCGGTAGACTTTTTTAATTAGGACCCGGACCCGGACCCAATCCTCGCAAGTCCGGGTCCGGGTCCGGGTCCAATTTTTGGACCCATGAGGTACCGGGTCCGGGTCTGGGTAGTGGAGGACCCGACCCGATAGCAGCTCCAGTCAAATCTCTTATCTCCAAACAAGAGAGCTTATCTTTTGAGGGATAGATTCAAACATGATATAAGTAATTCATATCGATCTCCTAGATTGTTTCTAAGATCAATAAATACCCTCATCCCTCCTCAATCAGAAGGCAATTTGCAATTTCTTTCTCAAACTCTCTTTGTTTTTCTGATTCTAACTTGAGCGTCGAACGGTCTGTCGTCGGGGCCACCCCGGTGTTTCAGGCTTTTTGCAGGTCTATCGGTCACGTCAGCGAACATCGAATTCAGATCACAGTGTTCAATTAACGATCCAGATCCACTCTGAGGAGATCTAACAACTTTTCACGGCAACGATCAAAGATTGAAGGTCTTTCATCAGGGCCACCCCCAATGTTTCAGACTTTTTGTAGGTCCATCGGCCACATCAGCAACCGTCAGATTCAGATCACGATGTTCAATCAACGATCCAGATCTACTCTCAGGAGCTCTAACAACTTTTTAAGACAATGATCAAATGTCAGATCTTTAATAGTTTCCTTCAATTATAAACTTATTATCTGTTTGCTCCCATACCAATATAAGCAACAACATATTGGCACCTACTGTGGAAAACTTACAGATCAGACTTGTAACACCCCGAAGTCCAAATAAGACCGAATTCGAAGTTCCACATGATCTTTACACTTCTCTTCGTACAATTTTTACAAGGAAATTAAAAACTTTATTACATCAAGTTATATTTAAACAGCGGAAGCAAATTTACATCAATTACATTAATGAAATAAAACAATACTTGAACAATTCTTTAAGCATCAATTCCTCCTTAGTCTTTTTCATTCACTTTTCCCTGCATGGAAATTGTGGGCTCGTTAGTTCATTCAACGACGCAAGGATATAATACATCAATTTTTTCTTACAAGCACACTCTTGTCACAAACAAAACTACGGGGACTATTATATTGATGTCGTGTTATGCTATGCACTTAGTCCTTAATGCAGTTATTCATATTATATGTAACCCCTGTTTTCCCAAAATTGTATTTTCCGTGTATTTTCTGTATTTAAAATTTGCTCAAATTATTTTTTTCGGTTTTCAAATTTTTTTGTCAAATTGTATTATTGGATCTCCTATTAAAATCTGTTTTTGATCAATAATTTTATTTGTAAATATTTTCTATGATTTTATATTCTATTCTTATTTGATCGATTATTATTACTCTTATTATTACTATTATTGTTATTAGTAGTACTATTATTATTTTTATCATGGCCTTATTATTATTATTGTTATTTGTATTATTGTTATTATTGTTGTTTTTGAATGTTTATTAAAAATCCATTTTATGTATTAATTATATTTGTACTTATTTCAAATAGACTCTATACTTTTAATGCAAATTATATTATTTTATTAGTTATTGTATTTTTCTTATTGAACCCATTTTAAACCCATTACCCATTAACCCTACCCTATTAAAACCCATTTACCCTAACCCCCTAATAAACCAATTACCCACCTAACTACCCGTTAACCTGGTTGCACACCCAACCCGAAACCTAATTCCCTGTGCACCGAAACCCTTCTTCTCCCTCTATTTAATGCCCTGCCTCTAACCCTATTCTTTAAACCCATGCAGCCGTCGTTTCATCAACCCTACCTCCTACAGCTGCTCTCCCTATCCCCTCCCCCGGCTCTCCCTCCATCTCAGTCTTTTCCCAGTCGTGCCCCTGTGTGCACCCCGTCGTCCTACTCCCTCTCTCTCCCTGCATCCCCTGCTCCCGACCACCTCCTTCCACCGCCCTACTTCCATATCATCCTCTTCCGCTGCTATCTCCGACGCAGCAGTAGGCCGCCGTGACTCCCCTCTCCTCGTCGCCAACACCAGACAGCCGCGACAACAGCCACACCAGCGACAGTAGCCGTCAGCACGTCCCGCAGCTGTGTTGCACCCCTCGCGGCCCCTCGGCGCTGCCCCCTGCAGCGCAGCTTCCCTGCGCTGCACCTACAGCCAGTTGCAACCCCAGTGTCGCCTTTCCCTGTCGGCGACAGTCCCCTGCAGCGCCCAGCTGCCTGTGCAGCACCCCTGTGTGCTTCCCGGCCGCCTTTTTCCGACATCGACATCCTAACCCGCCATCGTGCCGTCCTTGTGTCGCCGCCGAGCCAGCAGTCGCAGAGCAACTCCCCCCATGCTCTGTTTTGATGTTTGGGTTGATGGTTTGAATATGGGCCGTCTGTTTAATTGTGATCTTGATCTTGATTGATTGATTCCTAGCCGTCCGTTGATTTGATCTTGATCATCACCATCGGGGTGATCTTGGTCGTCCGATCGTCGATATGATCCGATCCGATCATCATCATCATCATCATCAAGATACTGATCACATCTTGATCTTGATCTTCGATCAGAGTCGTCTGATCTGATCCGATCGTCTTGATCTCCTGATCTTTTGATCTCAGCTGTCCGATGATGTTCGCGATCTGTTGATTCCTTGTCTTCGTGCCCGGGAATCCGTTCCCGTTATTCTTGCTCTTTGCTTTGTTTCTGTCGTCATCGATTAAGGCAAGTAACATGTACTCAATTCCTTTGTATAATACAAGTCATAAATATCGTTTGTAGTGTAGTTGGGTTCTAGAGACAACTCGTGTGTGGTGTATTCTTGATGAGTATTGTCTCTATAGTGCTATTGACCATAGTTGCCTCACGACACATATGACATGAATTAACCTAGGAATGACCGTTTCTTGATGTGATGTATATGTGAACAATTATGAGAACTCGTGTGCTTGTGAGATCCACATGATATACTTGTTGTGGACATGTCGTATACCCTATTTCATGTGGTTTGGATATTTAGTAGACTCTAATTCATGTTTAGTTATGTTTCGATCAAGTTTCGTGTGATTCCTATTGGTTTTATTCCTAAAGAAAATTCTGTGTTTTGTCGATGATCTGTCTTGATCAGTAATTTAGACCATATTATGGTCAGTATCTTAATTTCAATATATAATATAATTTGTAGAGAAATTTGTCTTTTTTCCAACCCTTCTGACCTTGATCAATTTTGTTTTCATATGTGTAAGATATGGCTGTTTTACTACAGAGGTGTATTTTATTTCCAGATTTCGTTTTTTGATAATTTTGATGACTAAACTATTTTGATACTTGCGCTACACATATTATTTTGATCTAAAACTTTGGTCAGTATTTCTATATCTATTTAGAGATTACCCAGAATTTTGGTAGATTTTATTGATGAATTTTATATGCCGTTTCATGCTTGTTTATAAAAACTATACTGGCTGAATTTTGCTCGCTGTTCTGTAAAGATTTGTATTTTCATCATGATTCCTTTTTCTGTATGAAAAATATTTATGAAATATTAAATTTATATTATTTTGTCTATTTTCATCTCCTTTTGGCGGATTTGGATTTCGTTTCACAGTTTGCGAGATATTACAGTTTTCGTACAGCAGTGTTGGGAATTCTAGATTTGCCAAACTATCGTTTCTTGGTGTTTTCTGATTTTTGATGGCTAAACTAATCTTACTTAAAAATTATGAAACTTTATATTTTATTACTAGTCATTTAGGGGAATACCCCAGATTTTTCGTGAATTTATTTATTGAGTTTTGATGCTGTTTTCTTGACTTTGAATTCGATTTACTGATTTCTGGCTGAACGTATTTTCTGGATTCAAATCAGTTTTGAGACTTGATTTTGTGAAATACTATATGGCTTATTTGTATTCGCTGGATTTGGTTGGGATTCTATTTTTTATAAGTTTTGACAGATTCAGGTTTGCATGTTTGTATCACTGGAAATTGCTGTTTTACTACAGTATGGTCTTGCTGTCCTGAACTTGAGATTTGGTTATTTTGTTCCTTTATGAGTTATCTTGCAGCCGTACTTATTTATCTTGCAACTTGAACTTGTTACTTGATCATACTGTGATATACTTGCTTGTTCGTGACACATACTTACTTGTTTGATATTAATAATAATTAACCAAGCCGGGGTTTAAAGGGATAGATTTAATAGTGGATAATTCAGAAACGTGTACTCGGAAGGGGATCTATTGATCCTACGTGATATTTGGAGCTTGATATTTGGTTATTTGGAGCTTGACACGTGATTACTTGCACTTGCACACTTGACACAAAGCTTGATATGTTTTGGGTATTTGGAGCTTGTTTGGAGCTTGTTATTTGGTTATGTGGAGCTTGTTTGGCGCTTGTTTATCTGGTTATTTGGAGTTTGATACTTGATACTTGAGAGCTTTTCCCTGAGTACACTGCCCTCTATGGTCCACTATGAAATCTAAAGCAAAACTGTTTGTTGTAGCAAGCATATAGTAAAAGTTGGGATGCATGAAGTGCTACCTAAATAGTAATCACTATAAGACTTGATACATGATCCTTGAACATGATACTTGAACATAATACTTGATATTTGTACTTGACAACTTGACACTTGTTACTTGATTTCGTGATACTTGATTTCGTGACAATAGATTCTTGATACTTGATACTTGTTTACATGATACTTATTTACTTGACACTTGATACATGCTACTTGTACTTGTTCATCTTACCATGCTAGTTGTTATATTTCGTTATCATGCATATTCCATGTTATTAGTTAGTTTTTCTCATGTGCTTGTATTCTGCATTACAAGCGGCCCGTAACTTGCATTGAAGGGTATCTTGTTTCTTTTTTCCTTCTTCCTGCAATTTGTCAAATTGCAGATTTTGGTGATCAGCTGCCCGATGGAGTACGTGATCTAAAGTTCTAGTTGGTTGGAGCTTTTGCTATCTTCATTTATTTCCTGTTGCTCATTTTGAACAATGTATCTGTTACTTGGATTTTTTGTGTTTGGGCAGTATGACCCAGAATTTTTGACTTGTTCAAATCTGATTTATTTGAGATTAATACATTTTTTTAAAATAAATTCTGTTAGTATATTGATTCAATTATGCATGTGTGGTTGATTCTCTTACTTCCGACTCTGAATATTTTGTGAGATGTTGTAAAGATTCCTGAACAGCTTATGGATGATGAAAATCATTCGTTGAGCCAATGTTACGTGCTCGTATTCCGTAATTTTGGAAAGCAGGGTGTGACATTATATGACACTAATGCGCACTTGTTCGGATTCTATGCATCCCATACTACATAGGTCCGAGAGCAAGCCCTTAATCGTTCTTTATCTTGTATGGTTCAATCCCTCGACATGATTTAAACTACTACGGTAACTACGATAAATATCCTAGATGTTCTATGAGTTATGAGCCCATGTCTAGACAGTCTGGAGGGGAATCCCACGCGCTGACATGACGCATCATGCAGGCAGTTTGTGGACAATTCAGCCTCCATCATGGAACGATGGCACCACCCGTAGTCACCAAACACCCCATAAGCGTCGCCACCGGGACGATAATTCCGGAGTAGTGTTCACGCCATGACATGACGCATCAAGCAGGTAGTCTATGAAGCACTCTCACACCGCCAATCCGATGGCCCTCATACTCGTGTTTCTCTTACTTTCGTCACATCTCCACTATGTATCTAGTCCTTAATTTATTTGAATCATGAATAAAATTAATCCTCTAGAGTTAGCACTTCCTCTATACCGGACTTAACCATTAATTCAACAATATGACCCAAACTTGGTCTTTTCTTTCCAATATCTCATCTCAAAAATACTCTTTCAATGCCGGTATAAGGCTTAGCGACCCTCTAGCTTTCAATTCCATTTCATGTTTATAGCATTTGTGTATTCATATTCATAAGATCTTTCATAATTCATCATGATATTTGATTTCACTTTCATGTACAAATTCATGCATAGAATAAATTCATTTGTCATATTCGTAATTCATTCTTTCCACCTAATTCTCTTATTCTCATTTTATCAATACTAAATCTAAAATTCACACTTTCAATTTTCCCATTATCAAAATCTCTTTTCAAAACTCTTTTAAACAATACATTTATTTTTCTTTATCTGAAGACATTTAAAACTTGAAACCCAATAGTCAGGGCAGTCGACTGTTAAAGCATAGCAGATCGACTGTTCTGCGAAGATTTAAAACTCGAAAACCAAACAGTCAGGGCAGACTACTGTTAAAGCATAGTCGGTCAACTGTTCTGTGAGGATTTAAAACTCGAAAACCAAATAGTCAGGGCAGTCGACTGTTAAAGCATAGTCGGTCGACTGTTCTACAAGGATTTAAAACTCGAAAACCAAATAGTCAGGGCAGTCGACTGTTAAAATATAGTAGGTCGACTGTTATGTCACGATTTAAAACTTGGAAACCAATGATCAGGGCAGTCGACTGTCAAAATATAGTCGGTCGACTGTTTTGCAACTAAAATTCAAAATTTATTACCTGACTGTCGATTGTCGACTCTAGTTTGGTCGACTGTCAATTGCACCATGTTGCAATTTAAAGTAGATTATGGATATATTTTTGACATTTGAGAACAAATCACAATTTCCGCTTTATTCATAATCGAAGTTTCCACAAAATTACTTTTTCTCTTTATTACTAAAATTCTATTCTTTTAAATAAATTAATCCTAATTCACAAAATGTTCGTTTCTTTTTCCAACAAAACAAACATGCAAATTGGAATTTTTAATACTAATCTCAATAACAATAAACATATATAATTTATTAGTCAGTTCTACTTTCATAGCACGAAGGTTTCCCATAATTCACATTTATCCATAAACACATCACATTGTATTCTCCCCACATACATGAACATCTTAATATAGAGATTCATACTTTCTTAATTAACATACTAACACATTATCGAGTTATCACGACAACATTTCTATTCACATCATTCAATCAATTTTTCTAATGATTTCATGCAATTCCACATGGGTTCACTTTCTCCTTAATCTAACTAATCATAAAGCAATGTTCTCTTATTTATTCTACATGATCACAAACACAAACCTAGCATGGTAACGAATTAGAAGTTTGAGAAAATTGCCCACATATTGGAGAAAAACGAATAGAAAACCCCTAGAAATATTCTAGAATGAACGAATGGATCATTCTCCTCCTAGTTTGTGCCTCCAACGCGCCTCCTCCTCCTTGCTTGTATGGAACCCGAACTCTCTCTCTTGCTTCTCGAAGTAGGCCGGCTACCTCCTTGGATGAGCACACACACACAAAGACTCTCACTCTTTTAATCCACAAATACTCTTAATCTTTTTCTCACTCTAATTCTTTTCTTTCTTTCTTTTTATCAAATTCCTAATATACTACATGAGAAGGGTGAGGGGGGTATTTATACTTTTTTGAGAGAAAAATAGATGGCTAGGATTAGATCAAATGGTTAAGAATAGAAGGCTAGGATGTGTTAGGGAGTTGTAGCAACTACCCATGATCACATAACCACCCCATCACTACACCACTATCTCCATCTCTCTTGCTCCCATCTGGCCACACTCGCCATGCTCACTAGACACGTGCTAGTGCAATGCATGTGTCTCCCATAGTATCCCCTATTAATTGTTGTACAAGATCAATTAATTTATTGTCTACTAAATGTGTCTACACTACATGTTATAACAATTAATAGGTAATTTAATTAGTGGGCTTCAAAATAGTGGGTCTTAGACTCATGGGTTATTAATAAATATTTAATTAATTAGGATGGGCTTAAATTAGAAAAATAGGCCTTAGGCTTTTCAAAATAGGCTTTTAGAAATTAAAAAGAAGAATTTAAAATGATCATTTGTTCATGTTATAAAAGAGATAATTTTAAGAGAAAATGTACAAGAATTTATACGTGCAAAACACGTAATATCAATAACTCTTCAATTAATTATAAATAGAAATCTAGGATATTACAAGACTTACCACCATGCCACCGAGACTAAAAGGGAGAGCGGTGGCCTTAAGTCGTCGCACTAACTCCCTTTGCCATCCAGCTCTTCCTGTGGAAGATCTGATTCCTCCTCAACAACCGCCCCTACCACCTAGCCATGCTCCTGTCAACGGAGAGGCACCGGGGGGCTCTTGACATAGCCATCATGAACAACATCCTCTGTACAACCATGTCTCAGTCCATAATGCTTCCACTGATTCAATGGCCTCGCGAGGCCCCTGGGGTCAAGATATCTCCTCCAAATTATCAGCACCAGACAACAAGGGACAGACCTACGGATCCATTTGGATGAGAGGCACGCCACAACTGAGGCCTCTCGCTCGGAACGTCAAGCAACTCCCCTCAAAGACCGAGATCAATACATCCCTCCTCTCACAGATGGCACACTACCGAAATAAGCTCGACTCATGGGAGTCAAAAGTTTTTTAAGCGAAACAAAGAGAAAGAGGCCCTAATCACTAGGCCGAATTGAAAAAGTTCAAGCTTAACATCCTCCGAGCTATCCATAGTAGTCAAAATCTGGGTCAGCCCTCCAAAGAATAATCCGACGACTCAACTGGATCCAAGGGAAAGGACGACCAAGTCCTTCGCCGTATCCGAGAGGTAGAAGTTTGCTTAGAATAAATGAAGAATGAGGGTAACCGCTCCAGCAGGGCCTACCGCCCCAGTCAACCTTCTTTCAGCAAAACCATCCTCGATGCTCCCATCCCAAAGGACTCTAAAGTTCCTCAATTCGGATCATACGATAGGGAATCAGACTTGACTAACCATATCGAGAGTTTCAAGACCCTCATGATGGTCTACAATGCCACCGATGCGCTCACATGCTGAACATTCCCCGCAATTTTGAAAGGATTTACAAGGGAATGATAATCTTGCCTCACTCCACAGTCAATATTCTCCTTCAACTAGCTCGATGAGCTGTTCATAGTGCATTTCGTTACCAGCCGTAAGACTGAATAAACAAGTGCCTTCCTGTTGGAATTGAAGCAGAAGGATGGAGAACTGTTGAAAGACTTTGTCAAATGCTTCACGGCCGAAGCAAGGTCGATTTCTTCTCCAGACTCATCAGTGTCAGCTGCAGCTTTCCGCCATACGTCACTCATAAAGAACTAAAAGCACCACTCGAAAAGAAGCCTCCCAAAGATTTCACTGAGCTCCTAAAAAGGAGTGACAAATACATCAGGGTCGAGGAAGCTCTCAATCCACAAGACAAGAAAGAGTTTCCTTTTGGGAACAAATGGAAAAATGCAAGCGAGGAAGCACCCAAGAAGTTCCAAAAAGTCGATGCAGGTCAACACCACCATCCTCCAACACCCCGCTTCGACAAATTCACTTCCCTGAATGTAAGTGTGTCTGTCATCCTCATGGCAATTGAAAATGATTGGATAGTCTGTCATCTTCCTAAGATGACAACGAATCGCAAAAGAAGAGATTGAAATAAGTGGTGCGCATTTCACAAAGACCATGAACACACCACCGAAGAACTTAAAGGCCTGATTCGTAGAGGCTACCTCTCCAAATTCGTTTAGAAAGATAACTACGCCAAAACCCCTCCGGCTCGGGGGGCTAATAAGCGTCAAAAGAGGTCATCCGAATCGCAAGAGTCTGAGCACATGGTCATTCTCCACACTATTCACAGAGGTCCAATGGGAGGAGATTTCAACTCCTCCCACAAAACCTTCGTAAGAGAAGTTAATTCAGTACACAATGCTCCGCCTGCAAAAAGTTTGTGCCTCTCTATATCATTCTCTGATAAGGACCTCGAGGGCGTCAAAACTCCTTATTGTGATGCACTGGTTATAAAAATGCATAGCAAACCGTGACCGGCGACGTATCCTTGTAGATAACGGTAGCTTAGTAAACATCTCCTTCATGGACACATTCGATGCTTTAAAGCTCTCATGAGACCGACTCAAGGCAGCCGGTGGCTTCTCATGCTCACCCGTTTAAGTTGAAGGAATCATCACACTCGACGTGAGGGCAGAAAAGCCCCAACAACTTGGATAGAAACATTAGACTTCATGGTTGTCAACTTCAAAGCCGCATACAATACCATATTTGGCCGCCCGAGCCTCGCAACTTTCTATGCAGTTGCCTCTGCATTTCACCTGAAAATGAAGTTCACAACAACAGCAGACATATGCCAAATTGAAGGGAGACAACATGCAGCATGAGCATGCTACACCACTACAATAGGGGGCTCGGTTATCTTCCTTTATGTCGTAGAGCTATCGCCAGAAAGCAATCATAGTAACACCGAGTCTGTAAATGAGTTTGAAGCTACTGCACTAGACAATCCTATTATGAACTTCCAAACCTATCAAGTCATCTACTCCCAGGTCCAAATTCATCCTTATCGGAATACAATAATAAACCGGAATCCCTCGCCCGAAGCCACTCCGCTAATTCAACGGACATGAACGATCCTGCCTAAACTCATTTGCGTCCGAGAATATCTCCCATTCTCTCTACAAAACAAGGGGATACTTACTTCAAAACAGACAAGTCCAGACAAAGTCTACCAAGTAGTTCACCTATCGGCTTACCATCCTATTTGAACATTATACATTGCTAACATCAGAAAATAGAACAATCTCGAATTTCGAGTAACAGGCCAAGTTGCTAAAGTAGCTAAAGTAGTGATAAACCCTGTCAATAAAATAGGTCCTATGGAAAGCCCGTCGATTCCCAATCTCCTGTGAAAATTTAAAATATTTATCCATTTCAAATCCTCTTCCAATTGAATTAATGGACCACTTCTTTTTCTTATTAATTAGTTGAGAATGATTCTAGTCTAGTTCATAGCCGAGTGGAATTGCCACAACATGGGCATTCTTCTTAGCAAGAATTATTGTAGTAGGATAATGGTTAGGAGGATTTGAAAAGATTCATATTTCTTAGTGATATCCCACGATCGAGACAATTGACTGAATCCCGTGAAACCATTTCATAGAAGTTCATTGATATCTTCTTTTTATAAAGCATATTGACTTCGATTCTTATTCTATTGCTGGAAAAGAATGGTGAGATAAATAATGAAAGATCTATTCTATTATTTTTTGTCATATTCTGGAAATACTAAAACAAAGAAATTCCACAGTCGAATTACCATAACGATCTATCAATACGAGTCAAACCAACTCTCATACGAGCTACCAATGGTCCATTCATTTGACCAAAATAGGTACTATCGGGTCGGGTGAATTAGAGAATAAACAGACGTATGTTGGCATTCCACCCTTCCTTCTCCTTTTAGGGTCTCAGGGACTTGGAATGAGCAACATCTTATGAAGTATATTGTGGGCGTCTAAAACGTCCTCTCTTAGTAGTAGTGGAATTTTCTTAATTATTAATAAAAGCCAGCCATTAGAGTAGCCACTTAGTTTATTTCTCAATAAAAATTAGTCAGTTTATTTTTAAACATTTTGTTCAATTTTATGGAAGAAAACAATGAGTTGTACGCACAACTTACACCTAAAACGGCACTAAAAACTCGTTAAAAGCTCCCTATAAAACGGTTTTGGAGTCTATACCCATGGTTCAAAGTTACTCTAGCAATTTGCAATAAAGCAAGTTCAGAGTTCGCTTTGCCATTTGATATGCTCCTGTAATCCGTTAACACCTCGATGATAGGTTTGGAGTCCATACCCATGGCTCGAAGTTACTCCAACAACTTGCAACAAAGTAAGTTCAGAGTTCGCTTCGTCATTCACTCTGCTCCTGAAACATGTTAATACTTAAACTAACCAGTTCAGAATTCATACCCATGGTTTAGAGTTACTTTAGCAACCTGCAACTAAGCACGTTCAGAGTTTAACTCGCTAGTTCCTGAAACTAGTTAAAATTTCTTAAAGACAAATTAGAGGTCCAAAATTGTGGATTGCAGTTACTCTAGTAAAACTTGTAAAAGCAACACTTGGAGTTCAACTCACCATTCGATGCGACTCTCACAATTTGTTGCTGGACCCAAATATCAAGTTTGGAAAACAACTCTCCCTCAGAGTTGCTCCTATAACTAGCTGGGTACAAGAAGAATAGGTTCTAAACTCCATCAAACATTATGCAAGCACACCATCGACGGTTCGTTAGCTATACACCACAAATTTGAGGCATTGTTATATAGCTACAAAAATTCAGTCGATAGCTCATCAATCTCAACGACAAATTGCACAACAAGGGTCATGCATATGAAAAGAATTTTTCAAATCATAGAACTATCGCAGACATATATAGATCCAGTGTCATTACAAATATTTACAAGGACACAACTATGAACCATACTACAAGCATCTAACTACAATGAGTCTGCAAGTGAAAGAAACATTACAAAGGCATGCCGAAACGTTAAGCGGCATAGTAACTCTACAATATGGCCTACCGACCGTCTTTTCGGCTCCGTGGGTGGGGAATGTTATTCATAAGAGACACAAGCCTTCTCGTGGGTTTCTTGACGGGCACACCAACACTAGGCCACTGACGTCTGTGACAGAAGTAGTGGATCCTGCAAACTGAGTCTTTGGATTAGGATCCAACACACATGATCCTCCACGGGGGGAAGCTAAACTCGATAAAGTAGTCACCTCGCTCTGAATATTGCCAGAAGGACGAGGGGGTATAGCCGCAGTTGAGCCCTTTCCCGAATAATTGACCCAGCTCCATCGGCCGTTGTTCTCTTCTTCACCTTAGCCGTTGTTCCCTTCTTCACATCAACCGTTACTCCCTTATTCACACTGACAATGCATGAGGTGCTTGCTATTCGCAACCCACTAGGTCTCGCTGGGAGACGATACAACTCCAAGTCTTTCTCAACCACCACTTCCCTAAGTATAGCACATTCCCGGATACTGTCTTTTGTCACCTTCGGAGGCAGGGGCATGCGGGCAAGATGATTAACACGAAGGAGGACTCACAGTCTCTCTCGATAAGCTCCGACTTGAGGCGATCAGTTTCCAACCATTCATCTTCCGACTAAACACGCAAATGGTCGATAACTAGTTCCGTTATGTGATGTTGCCTACGAAGATGCTCGATTTCGTCACTATGCAGATTCTTCCCCATCCCCACAATCATCTGTCAACAAGTCGAAGAACATCGTCACGCAAGAGAACTAAGTGCCACAGTTAAAAGTCATCATAAAACACGATCGGCACAATATAAAGGTAATGATAACGCTGGAAAATAGTCTTTCATCCACTAAAATGATGATACAGAAGTGTTGTGGCCATTTCGTAGTTAGGGAAATGCACTAGAAACATTGAAGGGTGAATCAAGCACCCACCTGTCTTGGTGGAACCAAGGAGCTCCCGGCCACCTCCTTTCCTTTACCTTTCTTCCCTGAACCAGTCCTCTCGCGGGAGTGTCACCCTCGCCACCGTCCTCCTTGCTTATCGAGGGCCTTCCTGGGCTAAGCAGTATGTGGTAGCCCTTTCCATCAAAACCAGGAACACGTTCCACCACATGTGAAATTGCCACTGCATAAGACTAATCCATCACCCCATGTAACTTGGACTTGACCTCAGCCTCAACCTTGGCCACCCCAGCCATCAGCTCCAATGCCGCATCGGTGCGGGTCTTCTCCATATCCACCAAGAGGTCAGCTACCCTCTTCACCGAATCCTTTGCCATCTTCTTCGACGCCTCCAGCTCGAGACACATTTCACCCTTTCTCTTCGCCAACACCTCCATCTCAAGTTGCACATCTCACTCCTTCCTCTTCAGCATCTCCAACCCCGCCTTTAGCTTCTTCACGGTTTTCTTCTTCTCACTCTCAGCACGAGAGATATGTGTCTTCAAGTTCTTCTCTCTGGTGGCATAGAAGTCTAGCAGATGACCGAAGTGACACACTGCCTGAAATAAGGAGAAAACAATTAAGGTATCATGTTGCAAAATGGGAATAACGGGAGACAAAAAATCAAAAGAGACTAGATCATACTGTAATGCCCCGCCCTAATACTCAGACAATTTTTATTAATTTAGAAGACAAATTATTATTTACAGTACAACTGCCCACCACAGACCGCCTCTCAAAAGGTGGTTAACCGGATTGGTGACTCTAGATCACAGGCTATTATATTTATATTTAATTATTCTAGTATTATTCCCGATATAGGACAAATCAAATCACTTCTCTCCTCTTTCTCCCGTGAGCACAGTCCCCCTCAGTGGGCCCCATGCTCCACGTCACAACTTCAAAGACAGCTCTACTATCTCTCTCCACTTATCTGGGTGGGCCCCACGACTGACATCAGCAGTGACGTCACCGCAAATAGCATCATTCGCTGCTTTGTTCTCTCAACCCGTGGACCCCCCTTTTTTTAATTACGACTTTGCCATCCCCTTATTATATATATATATATATTATCTTTTAGAAATTACGAGGTATTACATACACCCCCTCCCCCCTTAGAAATCAGCATCCTCACTGAGTACGGGGTATGCAATCTAGCGTAGGATCCTCCTTTCTTGTCGATGTAGAGTAGTCCCGTGAGCGTCGCTCTTGTCTTTGGAATACTGGAGACCAATCTCACTCCGCAGATTATTTTGTGGCCCTTATGTCCATCGTCCCGGAATACTGGAGATTGTCTCACTCCGCCGATCATTCTAGAGTCCAAAACTCACGGCTCTCCCACACTCGGTGTCGAAAGTCGGTGCTGATACCATTTGTAATGCCCCGTCCCAATACTTAGACAATTTTTATTAATTAAGAAGAAAAATTATTATTTATTATGCAACTGCCCACCACAGGCTGTCTCTCAAAAGGTGGTTAACCGGATTGGTGACTCTTGATAATAGGCTATTATATTTATATTTAATTATTCTAGTATTATTCCTGATATGGGACAAATCAAATCACTTCTCTCCTCTTTCTCCCATGAGCACAGTCCCCTTCAGTGGGCCCCATGCACCACGTCTCAATTTCAAAGACAGCCCCTCTGTCTCTCTCCACTTACCTGGGTGGGCCCCATGGCTGACGTTAGCAGTGAAGTCATCGCAAACAGCAGCTTTCGCTGCTTTGTTCTCTCGACCCATGGGCCCCCCTTCACAGCCTTTTTTTAATTATGACTTTGCCATCCCCCTATTATTATTATTATTATTATTATATATATATACTATATATATTATCTTTTAGAAATTACGGGGTATTACGCATACCGTCATGTGTGCCCACGCGATCTCAAGCACCGGTCTCTCAGGGGGCTCCATCTTCAGCCTCTCCCGGTCAGCTAGAGTAGGGAGGTGGCGGATCCCGTCGGGGCAGGCAGCAGAGTTCTCCAAAAACTCTCTTGCTACTTTACGCTCCAATCGGGAATG
Organism: Hemerocallis citrina; assembly: GCA_017893485.1. Classification (NCBI taxonomy): domain Eukaryota; kingdom Viridiplantae; phylum Streptophyta; class Magnoliopsida; order Asparagales; family Asphodelaceae; genus Hemerocallis; species Hemerocallis citrina. The sequence goes on along the minus strand of JACEHZ010000463.1, from coordinate 336,422 downwards.
TGAACCATCTCTCCCCCATCGGTGAGAATCGTCGCAGCTTGGGCGATCAGCAGAACGGATGCGAGATTCACCACGATAGCTACCAAGGAGGAGCCCTTTACAGCAACATCGGGTGGTGCCCTCGAAGCCGACTCCGTCGGGATAGTAGGGGCCAGAGGCAACGGGTTCTGAGAAGGAGGACGACGACTCGCCAACCTCTTACGCTTCTTTGGCTTGTCAGCCCTCTTGTTGCGCAGTGCCTCCATGTCCGCCAACAAGTCTTCGTAGTCCATGTCAGTCTTTCCTGAGAGGTGAAGCACAAAGGAGTTAGAACTCGTGATACAAAACGAAAGCAATACAAAAATAGCGAAAGCATGAATGAAACGATAATACATGCAAGCAAAAGTTGTAAATCATATTGGAAACAGCTGGGTCAATACAACCTTCGAAGAGTACTTTGTCAATGATATCTTGCCACGCCAACTCCTTCAACATGAGAAGAGCATCGCTAACACACTTCTCCACTACGGTCACCACCGGTTCCACCCTCAACGCCGATGGGACCGTTCTCCTCCACGTCTTGGGAATCCCCCACGGCTTAACACTTTAAACAACTAAAATTTTCTCCTTCCAATGCTTGATTGAGTTAGGAATGTCGATTACCCCCCGATTGTTGTGAGGGATGAGATACCAACGTTCCTCCACTTGGCTCTGCTGAACAATCCTGAAGTGCCTCCTGAACACGGTGAGACTCGGCTCAGCCCCAAGCCTACGATATTGTAGGATAAATCCCACAACATGCATCCATGCGTTCGACATCAGCCATGTTAGGCATAGCTAATACCAGTTAAACACCTCTCGGACAAAGGAGTGAAGGTGCAAGTGAAGCCCTGTGAAGAAGGCATCACAGAGAAAGAAGCAATACTCATCTGACAATATGAAGCACGACCTAACTCCCAGATCTGGTAAGAGTAATCCATACTCAGGAGGGATCCCGATGGCCGCCATAATCACGACAAGCTCTTCTCGTCTAAGGATAGTGGGGACATCGTCAGTTTCAGTAGTATGAACATGGTCCGGTTTGGCATACTCCATGCCATTGCTAAGGAAATCTCGATCAACTACAAGGCACTCCCTAATCAGTTCCGGGACTAAGAACAACAAGGTCTTAAGTGCACATCCCTTTGCTCTCTCAGGCTCAATGATCGTTTCTACATTGGTGGAACAGCCAACTACATCATTCCCTTTCTCCCCTCTAGTTAAATGGCTAGACTCAACACCGTCGCCTACATCTAGACTAACCAAGGTGGAAGAAAAACTGGTCGACCAAATACTAGACATAATGAACAACGATCATGAGTAGGTTACCTAGTCTAAGCAACGGGAACATCGAATCTACAATTGCAACTAGCACCACCGTCAATGTCACGCCCCGCTTCCCAAAAAGGAGATACGGAATACGGATACGTGACTAAGTCCAGCAAATGGCTTTTATCATTCATAAGCTGTCAGGATCTTTACAATGAGTACAAGTATAAACAAGAGATATACAAGAGAAATAGTCAACCAAGCATGCATAACTGAATTAATATAGTCAACAAGATTACTTGAAACAAAAAGCAAGAATACTAAATTTCAAATAATCATGTCTGGAACAAAACACAAGTCTGGGACAAAAAGCTCAATACAAATATCCAAGTAGCAATACATTTATTCAAAATAAGCTACAGGAATTAATAATAGCAAGAACTCCAGCAACTAGAATCTCAGATTACCTACTCCATCGAGCAGCTGATCACCATAATCTGTAATTTAACAAATTGCAGGAAAGAGAAAAGAGAAACAAAGCATCCGTCAATGCAAGTTACGGGCCGCTTGTAGTGCAGGCACAAATACAAGAAAAGATAAATAAGAATAGAGTAACAGTGGAAGCGAATACTGAATAGGCATGGAATAGATATAACAGTAAAATGGAATGACTAACATAAATCAGGAAACATAATCGAGTAATGTGATAAGATAACCGGTGCAGGTAACATGTGACAGATAATAGTTATCATGCAAGCAGGTAAACATGTAACAAGTGTCAGGTAGCATACAAGCAGGTATACAGGTAACAGGTGTTAGGCAGTATGTAAAGGTAACAGAATGTGCAAGTAATCATGTTATTACAGGTCTTGTACTTAATCCTAATTAGGTAGCACTTCATGCGTCCTAAATTTTTACCACATGGTAGCTACATTCAAATAAGTAAGTTGCGTTTAGATTTTATAGTAGACTGTATAGGGCATTGTACTCAGGGATCAAGTAAACAGGTACAGGTACAGGTAGAACCTATAGGTCCTCTTCTGAGTACACCTTCCTATAGAGAAGTGTGCATTCAGGTAATCAGGTAAACAGAATCGTGTATCATGTAGTCATGAAACACGTAACAGATAGAACCTGTGGGTCCTCTTCTCAGTACGCATTTCTATATTTTTCACTACTAGATCTTTTCCTTAACCCCGACTTGTTTATTTGTTATTATTATCAAATAGGCATGTACGTGCACAAAACAGAGCAAGAATAACAAGTTATGAACAAGTGACAGGTTCTGGTTAAAAGATAAACATGTATAGATGAAAGACAACTTATAGAAGATTAGGACAACGAAAATTCTAGTTCAGGACAGCAAGACAGTACTGCACCAAAACTGGGATTCCCGTTGCCAAAAATATGCAAACCTGGATCCGTCAGAAAATCTTGAAAAAAGACTCGTCCGAATCCAGCAAATATATATAAGTCATATGGTATTTCACAAAAACAGGACTCAAAACAGAATTGTATCCAGAAAATATGTTCAGCCAGAAATCACAAGTATGTATTCAGAACCAGGAAAAAGGCATAAAAACTTACTGATTAAATCCAAAAAAAAATTGGGATATTCCATAGTATGTTTAGTAACAGAAATAAAGTTTCATAATTTTCCAACATAGATAGTATTGTCAAATAAAATCAGAAAGCATCAAGAAACAGTAATTTTATAAATCTGAAACTCTGGACACAGCAGTACTAAAAGAACAATAGATTACAAAATATAAATCCAAATCCAAATCTGTCAAAAGGGTGATAAAATAGATACAGTAGGCTACAATTTATATTTATAAAGTTTTTAAAAACAGCAAGTAGAATCAGGTTGAAATTAAGATTTTTTACTGAATAGCATGAAAATTCTGCAAGTATAGTAGTTATTTGCAAGTATAGAATAGTTTATAAAAGTCATCAATTGAATCCACAAAAATTAGGAGTTAATCCCAATCAAGTCTAGTTGTACTCAGCAAAATATTGGATCAAAATATTATCTTTAACATCAATATAAAAATAAATAACCATACAGAATTCATATAAAACAGAATCTGGAATTTTCTACACATCTGTAGTAAAACAGCAATAACTTGCAACTCACAAATCGAAACTGAGATATGTCGGAAGTTCTAGAAGGTAGACAGGATTCTCTATAATTCATAATCACAAATAATTTTCATATACTGACCTCAACAGGGTCTAAAATACTGAACAAAAACGGGGTAACAACAAAAACAGAAATCTTCTTTATGCATAAAAATCAACTAGCTCATGTGCAACAAATCCATATCAAAACAAAACACAAGCAAGGTATAATAGATGTCCAAGCAATATGGTATGGAGTGTTTAACGGGTCTACAACAAGATATACTACGACTAACACATCATGCATACAAGATCATACAACACAACATAGATCACGGACAACACGCATATATGCAACAATAATTAATTATTTCTAGATTATTTCATGTCGTGTGTGTAACCAAAGATGCCTACGGATGGATCAACAAATAGAGATATGATCTAATAAGGGTTTCATGAGAATGGATCTTGACACACTACACTACAGGCGGTATTTAGTACTTGTATTATACAACAAAAAGGAATACAAGTTACTTGCCAGGAGATTGACGATGAAAACGAAGAAAGAATGAGAATAACGAGAACGAATTCCTGGACACAAACTCAACGAATGAATCACGAACACACGGATACATGAACACGCAAGATCGATCACACGCAAACAAGATCAACACCCGCACACAGGAGAGGGCAGCGAAGGGGTGTGCACGAGAGAACGGAGACGGCAGCGGCAGTGGGCGGCTGTCGATGCTGCTCGCTGTTGCTTTCTGCGTCGGGAGAGGAGCACAGCTCACAGGGAGGCACGCTATCACGGTCTGGCTGCTGTCTGGCTGTGCGACAGGAAGGCAGGGGGAGCGTCGAGAGGTTGTTGTGGTGGGGTCACAGTGGATCGAAAGAGGGGACAAGGTAGCGCTGTGGAGGTGCATCGGGGTCTGGTGTTTGGCCCTGCAGGTCGGGGTCGCAGCGGGAGCACAGGGCTAGCGCTGGCTGCTGACTTTGGCAGAAAATAGGGAGAGGTGATGTAGAACCCCGTATTTTCAAATATTATTTCTATATTTGAAAATGAATTTAAATTTATTTTTGGAGATTTAATGAATATTTCAGTAAAATTTATCTTTTGTACACGTGCAAATACTTTTATGAGAAGTTTGAAAATTTAGTTTTCTTCATGAAAAATCATTATTTAATATTTGGGATTTATTTAGTATTTTTCCAGATTTTCTGAAATTAATTGGAACTATTTGCAATTTTTGAGAAAAGAAGGACCTTTTTGCAAAATTGACATTTTTAGGGGTTAAAGTGCAAATGTGCATTATAGACGTTTTGAACAGTATTGATTGAGATTTAGAATGTATATTTTCTTTTAAATCCTAATTTGAATGAATTTTGATTGATTTTCCAAGGAATGAACTATATATGTAAATTGTATTTTGGAAGGGTTTATTTTGCAAAGTGGGGTAAAACCCTAATATTCAACCCCGGATATTTAAGAGAATTTTTCTCCAGCCGTCATTGTGAGAATATACAGAATTTTGAGGAGATTTTTTTGGTGGAGAAAGGAGTTTTGGATCTAGCAAAAGGAGGACTTTTCGTGGACTTTTCTCAATTAAAGGTGAGTGACATTGTGTGTTTTGTTTTGTTTGTGAATGGCATAAATTATCTTGTTGTTGATCTATGTATGCGAGTGGTGATGATGTTAGATTGGATGTTGTGAATGATATAGATCTTGAAATTTGGTATGATTCATGTGAATAATGATTATTGCTTATATCATGTTGTGAAATTTAAGAACGATTAGTAGATCTTGTTTATAAAACCGTATTATCAAGATTGAGTGTGGTTTTGATCGGATGATGAACACCTGGAACTTACATATTGAAAATCAGATTTTGATTTAGAAGTTGTGAAAGAATTTAGTCTTGAGAAACCCGAATGAAAGAATTGGAGATCTAGAACATGAGAACTTGGGTTTTGACATATTTGAGGTTTTGAGTAATATATCCTTAATGGAGATTCTTGAGATTCGTCATTTTGCCTGAATACGAACTATCTTTCATGAACATTGAATCTTTAGAAAACTCCAGACTTGATTTTGTAATCAGACCTAAATTTTAAAATCTCTAGGCCGACAGTCGACTGGCCTACCGTGCAGTCGACTGGTACGAGTCTGACACTGTATTTTTAGAATCTTTGAAATAGTCATTCTGGACAGTCGACCTAGCTCATAGGCAGTCAACTGGTTCGCTGAGGAAATTATTTTGAAAATTATTAGTCCTTCTGGACAGTCGACCTATGACTCCTTTAAGTCGACTTATATACTTAGAATATTTTTGAGAATATTATTGGAAATTACCTCGGGTAAGTCGACTGACCTTCTCTTAAGTCGACTGTTATATGACTTAGTTTATTTTTGTAAAACCTTAGATAATTGTCCTCTGGACAGTCGACTTACTACAGTATAAGTCGACTGGTACTGAAGGATCTTTGTAAACTTTAGTGCTATTTCGAATGATTGATTTTTTTTTGATAATTCAGTCTCTACTTGACGTTCAGTTCAGTATTTGTTTAAGCCTTTGACTTTGAGATATTCAGTTAAGTATTTAAATTGAGACATTTAGTTGAGCCACTTTGTTTAGTAGAACTTTGGTTTAGACTTTTGAGTTTGAGTCTCTAGAGGTGTGTGACCCTAGTATACCGGTGTTGAGTATATTGTTGAGGCCCCATGAGGCATTTCAGTTATTGAGATTTGAATATAGGCCGGTAGGGTATACCACTCTAGGAGATTCGTTAAGTAATCAATTAACCCAAAATAATAAGGACAGGCACTAGTGGTGATATGATGAACGTGAACATGGGTTATGCACCTCAGTATGGCTTTAGATGTGGGATTTAATCTCCGAAATTATCCAAGTAACTTTCTTGAGATGTGGGATGGTCTCCGGAATTATCCAGGTAAATTACCTGAGATGTGTGATCTATCTCCGAAATTATCCAAGTGGTTTGCTTGAGGTGTGGGGTTGATCTCCGGAATTATCAAAGTAGAGGCGACGCACATGTGGTATTCATGTGGTGATGTGTGTATGTTTAGATTTGGGATGATCTCCGGAATTATCTAGGTATAATGCCTGAGATGTGGGACCTATCTCCGGAATTATCAAGCATGGGCTAATTCTCACAGTTTATCTTTATCTCGTAGTAGTCATTGTGATAGGATTAGTTGCATAGCGGGGGATTGAACCCTATGAAGTGAAGACGTTAAGGGCTTGCACCGAACCTATGTAGAATGGGATGCATAGACTTCGACAAGTATGCATTAGAGAGTCCACATATAGAATTTGTGTGTTTTCCTGACTTAGTTTTATGCATATGGATTTCCCGGTTTTCTACACTTAACACTTGGTTGGTATCACTTGTTGTTACATTTCTTGCTATCTCATATTTTATGTACTCTGGTTCACTATATGATACTTATGAATCCTTGCTTAAGTTTTATTTATGTTGTTTATTGTTGTCACTCACACCATTTATGGCTGACTCCTTTAGTTTGGGGGTTAGGGATTCTCTCTAGCCTCACATGTTGCAGGTTGTTGCTTAGAGTTGGAGATGGAATGCTTGAGTGATTTTGAGATATAATTGACTCATAAGAGATTTGTGTGAATTTGTGATAGCAATCTTGAGATAAAGTTGTATTGTAAATAAAGAAATTATTGAGAAGAGTTTGTTTTGAATTCCGCTGTGTTTTGTAAAAGATTTATTGTAATAAAAGTTTGAAAATTTTAGTGGTGTTGGTTATGTTTAATATTAAATTGAAGTGGATCGCTGGGAATGTGCCACGTATTTTCTAATATATCTTATTAGAAATTCGGAGCGCTACAGGTGATGAACAGGAGGAATGGGTTTAGGTGTGAAAGGCGGCTAGAGTTAATGAAGATGAACATGGTATAATGCAATATGTCGGCTTATATATAGGATGGAGATAGGGTTAGGTGAAACGGGTTGGGGTAATGGGTATTGGATTTGGGTTTTAAATCCAATAGGAGAAATAGAATAACCAATAAAAAATATAATTTATAATAAAATGTAATTTTCATTACAATATAGAATTTATTTGAAATAACTACAAATACAATTAACAATAGAAAGGGAATTATTAAATTAGCAATCAAAGGTAATAATATTAATAATAATAATAACAATAACAAAAATAATCATTAAAAAAATAACAGTAATAATAATAATACTGATAACAATAATAATAACAACAACATTAATAGGGATTGTATTACAATATAAAAAAATTCATTAGAAAATAACAACAAATACAGTTAATGAAAAGAAATGAATTTTAATAGGAGATACAAATAAAATTGAAATAAAATGAATTTAAGAAAACGAAAATATTTATAAAGAACCCAAACTAAGATAATACACGGAAAATACGTATATATGGGAACAGGGGTTACTGTCAAACACCAGATAAACCACCAGCACCGCTCGGTAAAACACCACAACTTCTAGAGAGGGAAGCTCTCAAAATTTTCTAGAGAGAGAAAGTGAACGAGGTAAATGAGAAGGGGGGGGAATCAACTCCTATTTATAGAACCTCCAAGATCAAATTGCCACATGGAAAAATCTTAGCCACTCACCAGATCGAACGGTCAGATTACACTGCATCCAAATCAGTAAAAAAAAGTACCCCAGTAGTAACAATCGATCGGCAAAGCGACGTCACAACGGTCGTCCGATAGAAGAACGGTTAAATGAGGGTAGACAAATCAACACACTTGGTAGGCACAACAGGCTAGACAAATCAACAAACACTTGGTGGGCGCAATGCGGTAGACATTTCATCAAACACTTGGTGGGCACAAAAGTCACCATCGACGAAAGAAACCCTATGTCAACCAAACTTTGGACTGATCAAGCCTACAAACCCCCCTAGTGTCCAAGCACAACAACCAACTAAAATTCACTTCGAACTCCGCCTCTCAACACAACAATAACCCAAAGCTTCAAAGGAAGAGATGAACAATCTCTTGCAACTTAGCTCACTCAAAGAGATTTGTATCCTACCTCTCCAAAAGAACTCCTACGAGAAACACGACTAACTTTCGTTCGAAGATGATCGAGGATTGAAGGTTGATCATGCTCCAAGATTTCTAAAAACTCCAATAAGTGAAGAACTAAATTTGTGGGCTCAAAAGAAGAAAAGAAGAGGAAACTTGTGTTTATTACATTAGGGTATGTAGTTAGGTTGGGTCTTCAAACCAAACCCACATACTCAATCCAAAATAGTGTTAAAGCCAAACGGGTCCGCGGGTACAAACTCCAAACCTGCAGACCCAAAACTCGAACCTCCTTCTTCTTCCAGACCCCTTCTTCTTCAAAGCCTTCTTCTTCGTCAAAGAGCTCTGCCAAACCCCAAACTTTGCAGATCGATGAGGGCGTCAGCTTGACCAAAGCGGTGAATAGCTCGACCGCACCTCTAGCTCGACGATGTCGAGCTTGACCAAGAGGAGCTCGACCAAAATGAGCTCAACCCCAAGGAGCTCGACCGCTGCGAGCTCGACCAAAGCGAGTTCGACCCCAAAGATCTTGACCGCTACGAGCTTGACCAAAGTGAGCTTGACCAAAGGAGCTCGAACGCTGCGAGCTCGATCAAGGGAGCTCGGCCGAAGGAGCTTGACCAACGAGCCTGACCACATAAGCTTGACAGCAACGAGCTCGACCATGTGTAGCTCGCTCGAAACGGTGACCTCCTAGCTCATCGAGACTGCTCTTCGACCTCCTAGCTCGTCCACAATTGGAGCTCGGCCAAAATTCAGCTCGATGACGATGAGCTCAACCGAAGCACGAGATGGTCGAAAGCCTTCCTCTCCCAAATACAAACTTCGAAGCAACCCTGACCACCTAGGTCACCCAAACACGTAGCTCGATGAAGTGCGAGGTCGAAGAAGCCCCAAAATCAAAAAAAATGAGGGGGGGGGGGCACTCGCAGCTGTTGTGGCCTTTGGATCACTCAGAAACTCGCGCTCATGCCTGATCAATGAGACGGATGAAGTCAATCACTTCTCCCCTTCTTCTTCCGATGTTAACTATCAGATCATGTCAAAGCCCGCACAAGCTCGTGATCCACGCACCATTATAACGCCACGTCGCCCGATGCCTCCACAGCCGCACACCTCACTCAACAGGCGAGCCCAAAAGTGACCAACGCACTCATCAAAATCGCGCAGGCTTGATAAATTGGTAAAAATCCCCTAAATTCACTTTTAATTCAATAAATCAATTACAAAATCCAAAAAATAGTTATTTAAATTTGGACAGTTAATTAAAATTTTCGAAAAGAATAATTTAAAATAGGATTTAATAATTAAAAAATTGAAAAATTGATTTTAAAACTGGGGAAAATATTTAAAAATCTAGAGAAAATTGGAAAAATCTGAAAAGTTGCAGAAAATTCCAGAAAAATCTAGGAAAATGTTTGCCGCCTTTAGAAGCCTCTAATCAGTTCCAAGTATCTCCAATGCACCCTAAAAGCTAAGATTGTCTTCTAGGAGTGGGGGGCTTATGATAATAGTAAAAATCGCAGCAAATCAGGGCCGTACGATTGCAGCACAGATCTCAAAGCTTTTACATGAAGGTTAATCATAACATGCCTCTTTAACAGGTCTAGGCCTTCTCCAGGCTCCTCTGCAAGACATTAACCTCTTTCAAGCCCATGAAAAATGACAGATTATGCCCATTAAGAGAGACCTGGTCCATGAAGGCTGTTAGTCAAATCTCTTATCCCCAAATAAGAGAGCTTATCTCTTGAGGAGTAGATTCAAACAAGAGATAAGTAATTTATATCGATCTAATGGATTCATATCGATCTCCTAGACTGTTTCTCAGGCCTATAAATACTCCCTCCCCCCTCCTCAGTCAAAAGATAATTTGTAATTTCTCTCTTAAACTCTCTTTCTCTTTCTGGTTCTGACTGGAGCATCGGAGGGTCTGTCGCCGGGGCCACCTCCGGTGTTTCAGGCTTATTGCGGTCTATCGTCCACATCGGCAACCATCGAATTCAGATCACGGTATTCAATCAACGATCCAGATCCACTCTCAGGAGCTCTAACAACTTTTCACGACAACATTCAAAGGTCAGATCTTTAATAGTTTCCTTCAAGTATAAACTTAAGATACATGCCAAGTGTCAAGTTCCTATAGCTTGTTAGAAAAGCTAGGGCTGTGCTCGCTGTACCTGCTGAGCGTCAAGCCCTTAGTTTTTTGGAAAAGCTAGAGTTGTGCTCGAGATACATGCCGATTGTCGAGCCCCTACATCTTGTTGAAAAAGCTAGGGCTGTGCTCGAGATACATCCCGAGCGTCGAGCCCTCATAGCTTGTGAGAAAGCTAGGGCTGTGCTCACTGTACCTGCTGAGCGTCGAGTCCCTACAGCTTGTGAGAAATTTAAGGTTATGCTTGTTGTACCTACCGAGCATCGAGCTCCTAAATCTTGTTGGAAAATCTAGGGCTGTGCTCGCTGTACATGCTGAGCGTCGAGCCCCTACAGCTTGTGAGAAAGCTAGGGCTGTTCTCACTATATAGGCCGAGCATCGAGCCCCCTAGCTTGTGAGAAAGCTAGGGCGTTGCATGTTGTACCTGCCGAGCGTCAAGCTCCTAAAGCTTGTGAGAAGGCTAGGGATGTGCTCGTTGTACCAGCGAGTGTCGAGCTCCTAAAGCTTGTTTGAAAAGCTAGGGCTGTGCTCGTTGTACCTACCGAGCGTCGAGCCCCTACAGCTTGTGAGAAAGCTAGGGCTATGCTCGCTGTACATACCGAGCGTTGAGCTCCTAAAGCTTGTTGAAAAAGCTAGGGTTGTGCTCGCTGTACATGCCGAGCGTCGAGCCGATACGGCTTGTGAGAAAGCTAGGGCTGTGCTTGCTGTACAGGCCGAGTGTCAAGCCCCCTAGCTTGTGAGAAATCTAGGACGTTGCTCGTTGTACCTGTCGAGTGTTAAGTTCCTAAAGCTTGTGAGAAAGCTAGGGTTGTGCTCGCTGTACCTACCGAGCGTTGAGTTCCTAAAGCTTTTTGGAAAAGCTAGGGTTGTGCTCGATGTACATGCCGAGCATCGAGCCCCTTAGCTTGTGAAAAATCTAGGACATTGCTCACTGTACTTGCCGAGCATCGAGCCCCTACAGTTTGTGAGAAAGCTAGGGCTGTGCTCGCTGTACAGGCCGAGTGTCGAGCCCCCTAGCTTGTGAGAAAGCTAGGGCGTTGCTCGCTGTGCCTGCCGAGCGTCGAGCTCCTAAAGCTTGTTGGAAAAGCCAGGGTTGTGCTCGCTGTACATGCCGAGCGTCGATCCCTCTAGCTTGTGAGAAAGCTAGGTCAATGCTCGCTGTACCTGTCGAGCATCGAGCTCCTACAGCTTGTGAGAAAGTTATGGCGTTGCTCGAGGTACATACCGAGCATCGAGCCCCTTCATCTTGAGAAAGCTGGGGTGTTACACGTGTGATACTGATGTCAAGGGGGAGAATCGAGGCGTTGAAATCTTATCAGCCATTAAATCTTGATGATTAAGATTGGACGGTTAGGATTCTTTCGCAAAATTTAAGGCATCGACAGTTCCTCTATAAAACTTCCGCCCCCTCCTCATTTCTTCACTTTGCTTTCTCTTTCTAAAAATTGGAGCTTATCTCTCTAGCTGCGAGCAACGAATTTTTCGGTGACATCCCGTTCACAAAACCCAGGTTAGTATCACTTTTGTTATGTCGCGGTCTCAGTCCAGTTCCGAGGCAAGTGCATCTGGTAGAGATGAATAGGATCATTAGTCGGCCTCCACCTCATGGGATCTCGAAGACCAGGTTTTGGATGTAATGCCGCTCCGTAGTCGTAAGCCATATGTGGTGGAGTCCAATGATTCCGATGGTGAAGAAGTCGAGGAAGGAGTGGCAGATGAGGGAGCCGAGGGTGAGGCGAAGGTAAGGGTGAGGAAGTTGAGGAAGGAGTGGCGGATGAGGGAGTTGAGGAAGGAGTGACAGATAAGGGAGCCAAGGGTGATGTTGATGAGGGTAGTGGGGATGACGCTGGGGAGGTTCCCCCCCATTCCTCAACCTTTGGCGACACCTTCTCCTCCGAGGGCTCCATGTATCCGAAAGAGGAAGAGGAAATGGCGCCTTCCGGACAGTCCGAGGACGCTAGATGAGTTTGCGCCCAAGCACGGGCTCGACATCCCGTATGTCAAGAACCCCCCGATCTATCAGGATGTATCCTGACGACGTCGAGAATTTGGTTTGATTCGGGGTGGAAATATCTTCACCAGGCCGGACCCAGATCCAGATGGACAAAGTTCAGTGTGTTTTGACGGCTGACCACTTGCCCGTGATAAGGGTTAGTAATTACATAGGGGGGAGTAAGAGTTGATGATCCCTAGCCCTGGTCTTCGTCTGACCACCGAGTTGGCCCCTGGCTACTGCATGTTTCTCGAGGATGCCTTTGTTTCGGGATTGAGACTGTCGTTGCACCCGTTTATCAAGTGGGTGCTAGGGTGGGGGGGCATCTGCCCGATATAGTATGGTTCCAACTCTTGGAAGCAGTTGGTTTGCTTCATGTTTCTGTGTGAGGAGAAGGGACTACCCCTGAGACTAAAGTACTTCCGGGGCGTTCTTGGGGTGAGCTCGTTGGGAGAGCAGGAAAGCATATACTACATATTGCCTCATCCCCATAAGAAGGTGGTGCACGGACATCCGGACTCCATCAAAGGGTGGAAGGCTAAATACTTCGTAGTCCGAAGCCCGGTGCCGTGGAAAATTCCTACTGCTTGGAATTTTTACAAGCCGAACCACAAACCCCCGAAGTGAAGAGACTTAATGAAATCGGAGTGAGCTGATGTCGATCGGGTCGTCGAGGGCTACAACATTGGCTGGCCGAATGTGCCCGAGTTGCACTTGGCCCGGATCGGACTGAGCCCAGTCAACCCTTATATGTTTCGTTTCTTTCTTATTTAACTTTCTGCCTTTGTGTTAAAATTCTTTCTTTTCCTCTCCAGCGATGGACCAGGCGAAGCTTGATGCGAGTAAGGCCCTGAAGAACCTGGCCCCGAAGAGGAGGGCCGAGAAGGCTAAGCCGAAGGTGTGGTCCGCTTAGGGAGGCGCCGAAGGGCCCTCGGAATGACCTCCCAAGAAGGCGAAGACCCTCTCCGTCAGAGGAGCGCCAGAGCCGGAACCGAGTTCTAGTAGCTGAAAGGTTGCTGAGGTTCTAAAGGGCGGGACTCCCCCCCTTACGCCCCGACGCTCATGTGATGGTGGGTTAAAGGGGGCTGAGGCCATGGGCCCCTGACTGGTCGGTGAAGGAGGCCGACACTCTGGCCGAGGTTTCCATATCGGTCAAAGTGGTGGACAATCTCGCCACGCCGCGCGACCGTCTATCCTGGCGACCGAGACGGTGGAGATGTGTTATATGAAGTGGGCTCAAGCACACGTGATGGTAAGGTTCCGCTCGTCCGTTAGCTTTATACTTAGTGATATTGTTTGAATTTGAAAATTACAATTCTCGGCTCCTCGTTTGCAGGCGTCCATGGCCAGGGTGCAGTTGAAAAGGTGCTACGAGCCGGCGGTGAAGAACGAGTTGAAAAGGTGCATTTTGTTTCATTCAAGGCATTTTAACCATGTGTATCACATCAATCTTCTTTCCCCTTTTGAAAGATCACTGCAGTCTAGGAGAAATTGGAGTTTGTCAACTGATCATTCATGATTATTGCAAATCTGCAATTTCCATATTACATAAGACAACAGGTTGATACCAGATGTTAAACTATATCATCCCTTTATTGTGCTTTAAGCTCCATATTTGATCCCCATCTTGATGAGGAAAAGAATGGATGACGAACATGTTTAGATGAATTTTCTCCTGGTTAGGGAGCACTGCAACTATCTTGACTAAATAGAACGTGAATAAGCTACAAAAGGAGGTATTCCCACCTGGATAGAGAACGTATAACACATCATACTTCCCAAAATATCAAAAAAATGTATTGTTGCTCTTCATCACCATAAAGTTCAGCATTCAAATCTCCTCAATTAGTAAACTGCCACATTTGTTTAATAAACCCCCCAAAAATATACTTGATCAAAAGGACTTCAACTACCAGCTGCATTTGGACCTGAATGTGTGCATATGAACAAAATAAAGGAATACGCAACAGACAGACATTTTGAGGATATTCAGATAGACATTTTGAAAATTAAGAAACGGCTGTACCTTTAGATTTTGATCTTCTTCTCAGATCGAGAATTCGAGATCTCTTTTTCAGATTACAGAGATATGAGATTGAATTGAGAGCTAGGATTATGATTGAAATTTTAGACAAGAGATAGAGAGAGAAGATCTTTGGGTTGTTTGTTAACCTAAATCATATATTGATGATGGAAAAGAATATGAAAATACTGCATATAAATAGGCAAAAAAGAAAGAAGCAATCAAAAATTGAATTTGGGGTTGGAAAGAGAAAGGGGCATATGAAATGAAGACAAATGGATGAGTCGCCGCCGGTCCTGCTGCGATGAGAGAGATATAGGGAGAGGGAAAGGTTGTGTTTTGACTTTTGAGGAATTTGGGGCAAAGAGAGGTCGGGTTTTGAAGATGAAGGGGCAGCGCTTCGCTCAAGAGAGAGAGAGAAATGAAGGGGCAGCGCTCGGGAGTCAGATCTTCATATATTTAATATTTTAAATTGGTTCGGGTTCGGGTCGGACCCATATATACCCGAACCCAGCCCGAAAATTAATCGGGCTTAATTTTTGAGCTCGGGTCCAAAAAAATTGAAAATAAACAGACCCGAGTCCTACTAAAAACGGGTCAGACTTGATCGGATTCGGGTCAGGCTCGGGTCAATTGCCAGCCATAGTTTTATTAGTAACAAACTATCTATAGGGTTTATAATAGAGTTTAAAACTCAAAGGTTCTGATGATGTTTGTTTTTGGGGTGTGGGGGCAACAGGTGTGAGTTCTTGTAATTTGTATAGTGGAAGTCCTTATGCGGTACTGGTCCTGGTTTGACCCCGGGTAGCGGGAACCGGCTCGGAGGTAAGAGCGAGGAGGTAGAGGGGAGTGGTTTGGCTCGGCTGAGGATGTAGTGGCTCAGCTCGGATCTTCTGTACTTGCACAATGCCTAGAAACACCAGGAGAAGTCCCGGTGGCAGGCTCTCCAACGATCTAGTCAGCCACTGGAAAAGAGACTAGGCAGATAGGGTTCACGTGAGGAAAGTTTGATTACCTTCTCCAATAAGGAGGGGGTTGGGTATTTATAGGCAGGAGGGGTAAACGGGTCTAGAGCCCTGACGGGCCGGGTTGGACCCGTTTGCCCGTTGGTCTGAGTTGGCTGAGGCCCATTAGACTATAGCTGACCTGATGATCACAGAGGGGAGGATCCAGAGGAGATCAGAGGGCCCTGGTTGATGCTGCTTTATTTGCCCCATATCACAAGCCCCCCACTCCTGTGGGACTGTGCCTGGCAGGTAGTCGGGTTTCATGAAGGAGAGTGGGAAGAGAGTTCTCATAGCTTGGACCGGTTAGAGTCGGCACTGGGCTAGTTAGGGCCCCTATGGCCGAGCATGAGGGCTTCGAAGGCCGAGCATGGAGGCCTACTGTCGAGCAGGTCGTGGTGATTCCTTTTTGTATATAATGACGGATGGAGTTGGCTCGGAGTGTCAAGGCTTACGGGGGTCAGCGGGGCAAGACCAAGTGAATTGTCCCGTTGAAGCTACCCCATGCTCGAGATATAGGTCGACCATCGAGGCTTGAGGGGGTCGGCGGGACGAGCGAGGCCAAGGGACTTGGCCTGTTGAAGCTACCCATGTGCTCGAGATCTGGGTCGACCGTCGAGGCTTGAGGGGGTTGGCAGGATGAGCGAGGCCAAATAACTTGGCCTGTTGAATCCACCCCCATGCTCGAGATATAGGTCGACTATCGAGGCTTGAGGGGGTCGGTGGGACGAGCGAGACCATGTTACTTGGCCGGTTGATGCTACCCCTATGCTCGAGATATAGGTCAATCGTCGAGGCTTGAGGGGGTCGGCGAGACGAGCGAGGCCAAGTGACTTTGTCCTGTTCAAGCTACCCCTATGCTTGAGATCTGGGTCGACGGTCGAGGCTTGAGGGGGTCGGTAGGACAAGCGAGGCCACGTTACTTGGCCTGTTAAAGCTACCCCCATGCTCGAGATATGGGTCGATCGTCGAGGCTTGAGGGGGTCAGTGGGACGAGCGAGGCCAAGTGACTTAGCCTGCTGAAGCCACCCCCATGCTCGAGATCTGGATTGACCGTTGAGGCTTGAGGGGGTCGGCGGGATGGGCGAGGTCAAGTGACTTGGCCTGCTGAAACCAACCCCATGCTCGAGATATAGGTCGTCGAGGCTTGAGGAGGTCGGCGGGATGAGCGAGGCCATGTTACTTGGCCTGTTGAAGCTACCCCCATGCTTGAGATATAGGTCGACCGTCGACGGTTGAGGGGGTCAGCGAGACGAGCCAAGTGACTTGGCATGTTGAAGCTACCCCTGTGCTCGAGATCTGGGTCAACCGTCCAGGCTTGAGGGGGTCAGCGGGACGAATGAGGACCATCGAGGTTTGAGGGGTTCGGCGGGACGAGCAAGCCGGAGATTCCAATAGCCATTATAGGATTCGTTTTTCGCAAGAAACGGGGAGTTACAGTAACTGTTTTCGCACGAATCGATATAGTTACTGTAACTGACTTTTGCAAAAATCGAGGAGTTTTAATCCTCTATATATACTCGTCCCCTTCTCCCCTTCTCATTTCTCACTTTTGCTTTCTCTCTCTAGAACCTAGAGCTTCTCTCTCTAGGATTTTTATCACCGTCGGCGAGTTTTCCGGCAACCTTCTGTTCGAGTCATACTCAGGTTAGTTTTCTTTGTCATGTCTAGGGCTCAGTCCGGCTCCTCCGCCTCTACTTCTGAAAACATTGTCCATACGGGCCTATCAGATTCTTCAACCTCTTTGGATCCTCTAGAAACTTCAACTTCATGGGACTCGGAGGATGAAGTGATTGCTGTGGAGCCACTGCTGACCCGCAAGGCATTTATGGTGGAGAGTAGTGGATCGGATGAGGAGGGTACCGATGACGAGGATGATGAGGAGGGCGAAGGAGGGGATGACGAAGAAGAAGGGAAGGATGAGGGAGTACCGCCTGCCGAAGAGGCTGGGGCCGAGGGTGGTCAGGTCGGGGGGACGGACTCTCCCTCGAGGGCCTCCGCCCTCGAGCCGTTGGCGACCCCATCACCCGAGAAGGCCCCTAAGGTTCGGAAGAAGAGGGTGAAGTGGATCATGCCAAGCAGTCCTGATAGGACAATTGCCCCTCGGCAATTGGGGGTCCCCTTCTTGCCACAGCTTCGGTCGATCAGGAATTTCCCAGATGACGTTGGGGATAAGGTTCTTTATGGGGTACAGCCTTCGTCGCCGAGCTGGGTGAGGATTAAGATGGACAGTGCTCCCTCAATTTTGAAGGGGGGGACCTCTCGGTGATCCGCGCGAGTTTACTTCATCGAAAAGGAGTACGAGCTGATGGTCCCAAGCACTGGTCGTTGGCCGACCGATCCTCTGGTACCGTGGTACTGCATCTTCCCTGCCGATGCGTTCTCCTCGAAGTTGAGGCTATGATGAACTCAATATTATTCACATTTAGGAGCAATAATCTTAATGCAATTAGACATTTAAAAGCTCTATATGTGGTATTTAACTCTTATTTTCTCTTTTCCATAGGAAACAACCAAAAACAGCAAAACGAAGCAGATCCCAGACTAAGCACAGACTGAGAGGATGATACACAGAATACTGCAGACATCAGTCGACTGGTTTCCCCACACAGGCGACTGGACAGAGGAGTTGATTTTCCACAGCTGCTCAAGACATCAGTCGACTGGGCTGATCAATTGTAAAATCTTCAGATGTCTCGGCACAGTCGACCGGTTACAAGACAAGTCGACTGGCACTCGGCGGAGTCAATAGATAAAGAACAGCGAAGATTCATCCTCAGCCAAATCCGAATAGAAGGGAAGTTATCCAAACCCAGGTCGTCTGCGTGTAACAACTCGTCATTAATTAAGATAGGGGACCAGGGTTGGCAAGTAATAAGGCGGACTCAGCTAAAAGATAAGGAATTCAATATCTGCAGAAAAGGAAGGAAAGAAGAAAAGGATAAAGAAATAAAACGCAGATCAAATAAGGGAGGAAATAAATAAAAGAAGAGGGCTTTTATGCAAAAGAATAAAAACCCTAATTCTCTAGCCGTGTTCTATAAATATCAACCAAGAGGCATTGAGAGAGGGGGATCGAAAATATAGAAGAGAGGCTGGACCGATCAAGAAAAGCCATCTACAGCAAGCATCAAAGAAGGAGAACAAGTAGACTGCTGATTGGGCTCAATTTCAACATCATACAAATCAGTGTTCTTCTGTCCTTCCTTTGAGTCTTATTTTTATTGTAGTCATGAATTCTATTTTATCAATTAATAAAAGTTTTATTATGTGGAACTAATTTCATAGTTGGGTAGATTGAAACCGTAGTTATGTAATGCTTATATTCTTCTGAATACTACTCTATTACTTATTGATTAAACCTGAGTGAATTGGAATAGATTTATAATAATCAAACTTGTTCAGAGTCCTAAGGGCAGTCGACTGAGGTGACAGCAAGTCGACTGGTCAAAATCTGAGATTATTAAGTTTGTGTAGTATAGTCTGAATCTGTTATATGAGCATATTGAGACGACCCGTATCTCGTGTTCATATCTTGTAACAAGAGAATCTTTCGGGGTTCATGGTTTAATCAACTTGAAGGATCTAGATCTGATACCAATTTCTAGAACTTCAAGTGTTTGTTCGTTTACATTGTTCATATGCTTTCTTCAAGTGCAACTTAGTAGATACCATGCTAAATACTTAAGGAAAGAAACGAATTAGAGTAGATACCATGCCTAATTCTTGGCTTAGGGAAACATTAACTTTAAGGAGTAGATACCATGCCCTTAAAGGAACAAACATGAGTAATTGGAGTAGTATACGACTTAGCATTACTGACTATAGGTGGAAATCAACGCCCAACTACTTTAATAGATATTCGTGACTCAACTTGTGATGCTACTTAACTAGGTTTTTATCTTTTCATCTTTTCTAATCAGATCTTTAGAACAAACTCTATGATTTGCATTTCCTTTTGTTTTATTGATTAGTGAGTTAAGTACTACAATCTCTGTGGGATCGACCCTTGCTCGTCACTACGCTTCTATAAACGATTCGTACACTTGCGAGGTTTTTAATTTGTGTCTAGTTTTATCTATTTATTTAGATAGTCTAGATTGCACAACAAGTTTTTGACGCCGCTGCCGGGGATTGTTTAGTATTTTAACTTACAAATCAGTAAAATTCTTTTTCTTTTTTATTTTATTTTATTTCTTCGTTTCTTTTTCCTATAATTTTCTTTTTACTCTCTGCACATACAGGTTCAGACCAGTCGACTGTCTCCAAGGACCAGTCGACTGTACAGCGAATTTTTCCAAAAGCAACAATGGGGGAAAAAGCACCAAATCGAGTACCAATGCAAGACAAATTCATTCCAAAGAATATTGAGCAACCGTCTTGCATAGCTTTTCAACCTAATGTCACAGGAAATATGCACCTATCACCTCAATTACTTAGCATGGTTCTCCACTTCAGTGGCAGAATAGACGAGGATCCGCATCTACATTTACAAGATTTCTTTGATCTTTGCAGAACACAAAGCGTCCAAGGGCTTACCCCCGAACAAATTAGGTTAATCTTGTTTCCATTTTCTTTAAAACTTAATGCTAAATTGTGGTATAATTCTTTGGAACCAGGATCAATTCAGTCATGGGAGCAGTTGGCAACAAAGTTCTTGAAGGAATTCTTTCCCGCTCAGAAAACCAGACAACTAAAAAGGGAAATCCTACTCTTCCAACAAAAAGATGGAGATTTATTCTTCGAGGCATGAAAGGACTTCAAGAACAAGCTTATTAAGTGTCCTATGCACAACATACCTAAGGACGATCAGGTACAAGTATTTTATGAGGGTTTAAATGACACTAACAGAGCAATTGCAGATTCAGCTTGCAATGGAATCTTGATGAGAAAGAGTGGTGAGGAGGCCATCGAGCTATTTGAAGAATTCAGCGAGAACTCACAACAATTCTCAACAAGAAGGGGCCTTTCGAAAAAACAGGGAGTTTACGAAATTTCTAGCAATGATAGCATGCAATTAGAAATGGAAATTATGAACAAAAAAATTGATATGCTTGTTAATGCAACTTCAACGTTGGGAGGCATAAAAAACCAACAAAAGAAATTTGTGCAATTTGTTCTCATTCTGATCATACAATTAATACATGTCCCATGTCTTCTTTCACAGATCAGGAGCACGCAATGTACCCGCCCCAGAACAATTTTTTTCAAACACATACAACTCCGGGTGGCAAAACGATCAAAATTTCTCATGGAGCAATAATCAAAACCACCAAGGCACTCAATTCGCACAAGGGCATGCACATCAACTCCACATTGAGAATGGGTTTGATCGGCCAGTACAAGAACAGAAGAAGTTGGATTTCGAATCCACCATTCTTAAATTGCTCCAACAGCAACATGAAACAAGCAACCAACAAGGGCAGGCCATTCAAAAATTAGAAATGCAAATTCGTCAAATCGCTTAGGAGTTAAGTGAAAGAAAGGCAGGAGAACTCCCTTCACAAACCATACCAAACCCTAGAGGATAAGAACAGCTCTAATTGGTGACAACACTAGAGGACGATATTGAGTTTAAAATGTTTGATGCACCACACGATGATCAGGAAATTTTTGACCAAACATTTCAGGAACATACTGTTGAACCATTACAAGCAACAATTACACACCCTCTAACATTATCTCATGCTGAACAGGAATACTATGACGGGAGAATTGAAGAGACAACACATTACCTTGGAACTCCAAAACCATATTCAGGTAAGCTTGCACCTGCATTTGAAAATTTTGTGACTGATAACATTTGTGTTTTCCCAGACCAGTCGACTGGTGCATGGAGCAAGTCGACTGCTACCAGGACCCCAGACGTGGAGCTGAAGCCACTACATGAACATCTGAAGTATGAATATTTGGGGGAAAACCATACATTACCTGTGACAGTTGCTAACCCAAGGATGCAGGAAGAAGAGAAGCTGCAGGGAGTCTTGCAAGAGCACAATGGTGCATTAAGATGGACCATTGCTGATAAATTGATGTCAAGATGGTACGGTCCATAAATTGTTGCAAAGGTTTCCCCCACATGGAGCGTTGGCGAATAATCAAACGTTCAAGGTGAATGGGCAGAGGGAAAAACCTTATAATAAGATGAGTTGTGAGCCGCGAGCCATTCAATACATTGCACAACTCATCGAGTCTAGCTGAAGACAGGAAACACAGCGCTTATTGGGAGGCAACCCAATTTTTCAGGGGAGTACTTATACTCTCTTCCTTTATTCATTTCTTTAGTTATTCCTTTATTTCTTTATTTTATTTTTCCTTCAAATTGGGTGGTAACACATGCCTATTTTAAGTTTTTGCGTGAACATTGAGGATAATGTTCCATCTAAGTTTGGGGGTATTAGTTAGTTACATTTGGAGTCTTTTTATTTTTTTTAGGATAAACAATTTCTTATAAAGTAAGAGTAAGCATACTTGTTTACTTTAGGATTGTTGAGTTTCATAATTCCTTACAAAATTATATGAGTCATGCGATTATACCGAAAAAAAAAAAACCAAATGTGATGCTTTTTCTGGTGATTATTCCCTTTGATCTAGTCCTAAACAGAGTTTAAGTAAATAGAGTAAAAACAAAAAGAATATATATATATATATATATATATATATATATATTTTGAATAAAGTCAATCTACTCCAATGTTTTGAGTTGCTTAGTAACTAGGGGTATTCATTACCAATGTTTACTTTTACGTCAAACGGCAACTTAAAATATGAGTATGCAAAGCACCTTAAAGTTTGTGACTTGTTGAGTAACCGGGTGGATTCATCACAAATGTTTTGCATTCGCGTCAAAAAGCAAGTGACAACTTAGAGAATAGACTTTAAAAAAAAAAAAAAAAACTCTAGTTTGCTACTCGGTTTGTAGTAGAGAAAAGGGATAATCACAGATGGAGTGTTACATACTATAACTATAATAAATTGCATGACAAGTGTGGTTGAGTTTGGAGTTATGAATAGACGATTGCACTAGAGAAAGTGGGTATGCTTGTTTTTATTTTATTTGCAAATTGTTTATAATTTTGATTGCAAAAATTTTGATGCTTGCGCAATGAGACATTTTCTTGGAGTGATGGGTTGAGACTATTATTTTTCCCCTTGTTCATAATTTCACTTTTTGCTTGAGGACAAGCAAAAGCTAAGTTTGGGGGTATTTGATGAACTCAATATTATTCACATTTAGGAGCAATAATCTTAATGCAATTAGACATTTAAAAGCTCTATATGTGGTATTTAACTCTTATTTTCTCTTTTCCATAGGAAACAACCAAAAACAGCAAAACGAAGCAGATCCCAGACTAAGCACAGACTGAGAGGATGATACACAGAATACTGCAGACATCAGTCGACTGGTTTCCCTACACAGGCGACTGGACAGAGGAGTTGATTTTCCACAGCTGCTCAAGACATCAGTCGACTGGGCTGATCAATTGTAAAATCTTCAGATGTCTCGGCACAGTCGACCGGTTACAAGACAAGTCGACTGGCACTCGGCGGAGTCAATAGATAAAGAACAGCGAAGATTCATCCTCAGCCAAATCCGAATAGAAGGGAAGTTATCCAAACCCAGGTCGTCTGCGTGTAACAACTCGTCATTAATTAAGATAGGGGACCAGGGTTGGCAAGTAATAAGGCGGACTCAGTCTTATGCGTTAAAAGATAAGGAATTCAATATCTGCAGAAAAGGAAGGAAAGAAGAAAAGGATAAAGAAATAAAACGCAGATCAAATAAGGGAGGAAATAAATAAAAGAAGAGGGCTTTTATGCAAAAGAATAAAAATCCTAATTCTCAAGCCGTGTTCTATAAATATCAACCAAGAGGCATTGAGAGAGGGGGATCGAAAATATAGAAGAGAGGCTGGACCGATCAAGAAAAGCCATCTACAGCAAGCATCAAAGAAGGAGAACAAGTAGACTGCTGATTGGGCTCAATTTCAACATCATACAAATCAGTGTTCTTCTGTCCTTCCTTTGAGTCTTATTTTTATTGTAGTCATGAATTCTATTTTATCAATTAATAAAAGTTTTATTATGTGGAACTAATTTCATAGTTGGGTAAATTGAAACCGTAGTTATGTAATGCTTATATTCTTCTGAATACTACTCTATTACTTATTGATTAAACCTGAGTGAATTGGAATAGATTTATAATAATCAAACTTGTTCAGAGTCCTAAGGGCAGTCGACTGAGGTGACAGCAAGTCGACTGGTCTGAATCTGAGATTATTAAGTTTGTGTAGTATAGATCTGAATCTGTTATATGAGCATATTGAAACGACCCGTATCTCGTGTTCATATCTTGTAACAAGGGAATCTTTCGGGGTTCTTGGTTTAATCAACTTGAAGGATCTAGATCTGATACCAATTTCTAGAACTTCAAGTGTTTGTTCGTTTCCATTGTTCATATGCTTTCTTCAAGTGAAACTTAGTAGATACCATGCTAAATACTTAAGGAAAGAAACGAATTAGAGTAGATACCATGCCTAATTCTTGGCTTAGGGAAACATTAACTTTAAGGAGTAGATACCATGCCCTTAAAGGAACAAACATGAGTAATTGGAGTAGTATATGACTTAGCATTACTGACTATAGGTGGAAATCAATGCCCAACTACTTTAATAGATATTCGTGACTCAACTTGTGATGCTACTTAACTAGGTTTTTATCTTTTCATCTTTTCCAATCAGATCTTTAGAACAAACTCTATGATTTGCATTTTCTTTTGTTTTATTGATTAGTGAGTTAAGTACTACAATCTCTGTGGGATCGACCCTTGCTCGTCACTACGCTTCTATAAACGATTCGTACACTTGCGAGGTTTTTAATTTGTGTCTAGTTTTATCTATTTATTTAGATAGTCTAGATTGCACAACAGGCTACCCATCCATCCTTTCATCCGAGATGTCCTAAATTGGTCTTTGCTGTGTCCGATGCTGTTCGGGCCTATCTGGTGGCCGACCACGTGGCCGTCACCGGACCTGAGGGAGAGGCGGGCCCTAAGCCGTAGTTGTTTTCTTCTTTCTTTTCTTCTTGTTTTGTCTTTTTGGTTGTATTTGCCGAAGGCAGACTGGCCACCGCAATGTTTTGTAAAAGTATTGAAAATTTATAATAAAGAATTTTTTGTGGGCGAAGTGTTTTACTCTCGACTTTTGTCTCGCTTTTGGGTCGACTATCTGAGTTTGTCCGACCCTCCTAGACTTGTGTAATTTTTTGAGATTTCCTGTCGTGGACTTATGGACTTGGAATGACCTTTTATTTTTCTTCCATCAGATGTTGGCTACTCTTGCCGAGGTTGATCCTCGGCGGTCCGAGGTGACATGGCTTCGGAGCAAGATCAAGGTATTGGAGTCCACCCTTGACCGATATCGGAAGGAAGCTCGTGATCACGACGTCACTTTCCATTATTTCCGGAATAAGTCGAAGGAGCTGAGCGCAGATTCGGCTCAATTGAAGAGGGAGATAGCCGACCGCGACCTTGGGGGTGCAGGCCTCAGATTTTCCATGTCAAGTGCCTCGGTGCAGAGGCCTACATCGGAGTCATTCCTCCGTGAGGTCATTGTGGAGAAAGAGATCAAGATTCAGCAGTATAAAACGATGTTGGGAAGGTCAGTACCCTCGGTGATTGGAGCTTTCTCGAGGAGCGAACCGTCCCCAATTCTGCAGTTGGAGTATGTGAGGCCGGGCGATACTCAGATTTCAGTGGCCAGTGTGTCATCTTTGGCGATCCCAGGGGCTCGACAAGGCATGCTGCGGAACCGAGTCGCTCGGCGGGGTTCGAGTTGACCCGTGCGAGCCTAGAGGGGTTCCGAGGATAGTTTGGGACGAGGCTTTGGTTGTAATAAATCTTTCTGTATTGTGGCCCCGCATGGCGTTATAATAAAGAATAAGTTTTCCGAATCTTTTGAACTTGTTGTTGAGAATGCGTTGAGCGTTAGAGTTAGGGCCCTTGTTTGGCTTTGGGGCCGAACCGAAGGTCAGAGACTTGGGGGTGAAAAAACCTCATCGATAGGTGGAGCAGGTTCGGCCAGCTCCGGGGATTGGCCTTTCTGACGGAGGTGGCGTTCATCCCCGAACGGTAAGGTGACGGCGAAGGAGAGGAGTCCTGAGAGTTTTGTAGTAGAGGACCACCTTCCAATGCCATTAATGGGGGATGTTTTGTCTTCCCACGCCATTAATGCTGGACATTTCGCCTTCCCACGCAATTTAACATGGGACGTTTTGACTTCCGACAATTCGTCTTCCGATGTCATTAATGAGCCATTCTGGGGGGGGGGCTATATAACCCCCACCCCCTCATCAGAAATCCATCAGAGAAAATCTCATATCACTATGGGTTCTCATTGCCGGTGGCTCCCCTGCCACCCGTTGACAATTTGGGGTAACGGCTCCGAGGGCTGTTTACCCCGAGTTGCCAGTTGGTGAAAGGTTGGCCGACCCCAGGATGAGGACTCTGGGTGCCTGCCGAAGCCAGGCGCCCTAATACGGAACTTTTGGCCGATAGTCCCGGGCCGGTGGCTCTCCTGCCACCATCTGACAATTTGGGGTAACGGCTTCGAGGGCTGTTTTACCCTAAGTTGCCAGCGGGTAAAAAGTGGGTCGACCTATGGTTTGGGGCTTGGGGCATTTGCCGAAGGCGAGCGCCTTAATGAGACTTTTTGGTAGGAAAGTTAACTAAAGTCCTGACCAGAGGTTGAGGCTTGGGGGTCAGCGGAGAGCGCCGAACTCTGTTGCCATGGCTTGGGAAAGCCACCTGTATGCTCGAGTTCACCGATCGGTATCGAGACTTGGGGGTCGACAGAGAGCACTGAGCTCCATTGCCTTGTCTTGAGAAATCCACCCATGTGCTCGAGTTCACCGTACGGTGTCGAGGCTTGGGGATCGGCGGAGAGCACTGAGCTCCATTGCCTTGGCTTGAGAAAGCTACCCGTCTGCACGAGTTCACCGTTCGGTGTCGAGGTTTGGGGATCGGCGGAGAGCGCTGAGCTCCATTGTCATGGCTTGAGAAAGCCACCCGTGTGCTTGAGTTCACCGTTCGGTGTCGAGGCTTGGGGATCGGCAGAGAGCGCTGAACTCCATTGCCTTAGCTTAAGAAAGCTACCCGTGTGCTCAAGTTCACCGTACGGTGTCGAGGCTTGGGGGTCAGCGGAGAGCGCTGAGCTCCATTGCCTTAGCTTGAGAAAGCTACCCGTGTGCTCGAGTTCACCGTTCGATGTCGATGCTTAGGGATCGGCAGAGAGCGTTGAGCTCCATTACCTTGGCTTGAGAAAGCCACCCGTGTCCTCGAGTTCACCATTCGGTGTCAAGGCTTGGGGGTCAGCGGAGAGTGCTGAGCTCTATTGCCTTAGCATGAGAAAGCCACCCGTGTGCTCGAGTTTATCGTTCGGTGTCGAGGCTTGGGGGTCGGCGGAGAGTACTGAGCTCCATTTCCTTGGCTTGAGAAAGCCATCCCTGTGCTCGAGTTCACCGTTCGGTGTCGAGGCTTGGGGGTCGGCGGAGAGTGCTGAGCTCCATTGCCTTGGCTTGAAAGCCACCCGTGTGCTCGAGTTCACTGTTCGGTATCGAGGCTTGGGATCAGCGTAGAGCGCTAAGCTTCATTGCCTTGGCTTGAGAAAGCCACGCGTGTGCTCGAGTTCACCGTTTGGTGTCGAGGCTTGGGGATCGGCGAAGAGTGCTAAGCTCCATTGCCTTAGCTTGAGAAAGCTACCCGTGTGCTCGAGTTCACCGTTCGTCGAGACTTGGGGGTTGGTGGAGAGGGCTGAGCTCCATTGCCTTAGCTTGAGAAAGCCACTCGTGTGCTCGAGTTCACCGTTCGGTGCCGAGGCTTGGGGGTCGACAGAGAGCGCTGAGCTCCATTGCCTTAGCTTGAGAAAGCCACTCATGTGCTCAAGTTCACCGTTCGATGTCGAGGCTTGGGGGTCAGCAAAGAGCACTGAGCTCCATTGCCTTGGCTTGAGAAAGCCACCCGTGTGCTCGAGTTCACCGTTCGGTGTCAAGGCTTAGGGGTCGGCAAAGAGCGCTGAGCTCCATTGCCTTGGCTTGAGAAAGCCACCCGTGTGCTCGAGTTCACTGTTCGGTGTTGAGGCTTGGGGGTCGGCGGAGAGTGCTGAGCTCCATTGCCTTAGCTTGAGAAAGCTACCCGTGCGCTTGAGTTCACCGTACGGTGTCGAGGCTTAGGGGTCGGTGAAGAGTGATGAGCTCCATTGCCTTAGCTTAAGAAAGCTACCCGTGTGATCGAGTTCACCATTCAGTGTCGAGGCTTGGGGGTCGGCGGAGAGCGCTAAGCTCCATTGCAAGGGATCGATTACATAATAAATTTAGTCCTCCCTTTCGAGGTACTTGATGAGGTGCTCCGCATTCCAGGGTCTCTTGATCGGTTTGCCTCCCATGTCGGTGAGTTGGTAGGTGCCAGGACGCACTACTTCGGCGACCCTATACGGACCTTCCCAATTAGGGACCAACTTCCACTTCTTGCTGGGGTCTAAGACTACCAATTTCCTGAGGACGAGGTCATCCTGTTGGATGTTAGTGGGGCGGACCTTCTTGTTGTAGAATTTCTCGACCTGCTGCTGGTATATGCTTCTTCTGATGGTGGATTTATCCCTGACTTCGTCGACTAGGTCCAAGTTGGCCCTGAGACCTGCCGAATTGCTTTTCTTCGTCGAAGGCCATTATTCTGGGCGAAGGGAGGCCGATCTCCAAGGGGATAACCGCCTCGGTGCCATAGATTAGGTTGAAGGGCGACTCGCCCGTGGGTATCCGCTTCATCGTTCGGTGAGCCCAGAGAACGCTCGGAAGTTCGTCGACCCAAAGCCCCTTGGGCGAGTTGTCCAATCGCTTTTTAAGGCCATCAAGGATTTGTCGGTTCGCATTTTCGGCTTGGCCATTTGATTTAGGGTGGCATATGGCTGAGAAGGGTTGCTGGATGCCGATGTCTTCGCAGAACCTCCCGAAATTCTTGCTGGCAAACTGGGTTCCATTGTCGGTGATGAGCACCTGCAGGTTCCCAAACCGACAGATGATGTGCTTCCAGAAGAATTGTTGAGTTTGATACTAGGTGATCAAGGTCAGGGGTTCTGCCTCGATCCACTTGGTGAAGTAGTTGATGGCCACCACCAGGAATTTTCTTTGGCTTGTTACTTGAGGAAAAGGGTCGACTAGGTCCATCCCGCACATAGAAAAGGGGGTCGGACTGGCCAGGGATTGGAGGTTGGCCTGCGGGAGTCTCTTTACTGATGCAAATCTTTGGTAAGGGATGCACTTTTTGACGAGGTCTTGCGTCTTGTAACATGGTTGGCCAGTAGTACTCATGATTTAGGGCCTTTCGGGTGAGCAACCTGCTCCCTATGTGGCATCTGTCGATTCCCACGTGCAGTTTCTTCAGGGCGTACTTGGCTTTGTCAGGTGCTAGGCAGCGGAGGTAGGGTCTGCCGTCAGCCACTGTGTACGAGCACTTGAAGAGCATTTCGTTGATCAAGGTGAATCTCTCAAAGCGGACCCTGATCCTTCTTGCCACGGGTCGGTCTTGAGGGAGTTCGTCATTCGAAAAGAACTTTCGAATAGGCGTCATCCATTCATCGGGCTGGAGATTGGTATTACGGCAGAAGGCTCTTGGGAGATCGATACTGGGCTTGAGGAGGACCTCGATTATGACGGTACGGTCGAGCCCTTCGAAGGATGACCAGGCGAGATTCGACAATGAGTCTGCCTGGGCATTCTGTTCCCTGGGGATTCGTTCTATCGAGTGGTATTTGAAAGATGACAAGAGATTACGAACCACCGCTAAGTATTGTACCATCCGAGTGTCACGAGCTTCGTACTTCCCGGTAATTTGGTTGACCACGAGCTGGGAGGCGCTAAAGGCCTTGATGTGTCTGGATCCGGCCTTATGTGCGAGGGTGAGCCCCGCGATCATAGCTTCGTACTCCGCTTCGTTATTTGTGGCTGGAAAATTTAGACGGAGAGAATATTGGAGAATGAAATTGTCGGGGCCTTTTAGGATGACTCCTGCTCCTTTCCCTCCTTCGCAAGACGAACCGTCGACATGAAACTCCCACATTGGGTCGGTTTTCGGGGTGTCGGATGGTTCGGAAATAGTGCACTTCGTGATAAATTCGGCGAGTGCCTGCCCCTTGATTGCCATCTTGGGCTAGTAACTGATGTCGTATTGGCTTAGCTCATTCGAACACTTGACCAGGCGGCCGGATCTCTCAGGTTTGTGGAGGGCAATCTTCAGGGGCTGGTCCATGAGGACCTGAATAGAGTGAGCCTGGAAATAGGGTTGGAGCTTACGAGAGGCCGTTATCAGTGCGTACGCTATCTTCTCCATCTTTGCATATCTGGTCTTGGCTGAGAGCAGAACCTTGCTCACATAGTACAGGGGCTTCTGAACACCGTCTTCTTCTCGGACGACACAGCGCTGAGCGCACTTTCTGAGGCCGAGACGTATAGGAAGAGGGGTTCACCGGGTTTGGGTTTGCTTAGGAGTGAAGGATTGGCGAGGTAGGACTTCAATTAGTCGAACGCCTGTTGCTGTGGCTCGCCCCATTCGAATCCTTTCGTCCCTCACAGGGTCTTAAAGAATGGGAGGGACTTCTCCCCTGATTTGGAGAGGAAGCGGCCGATGGCCACCAGTCTACTCGTAAGCCGCTGAACCTCCTTGACGCTTTGGGGAGGGGCCATGTCGATAATGGCCTGGATCTTCTCCGGATTGGCTTCTACGCCGCGCTCACTGACGACGAACCCCAGAAATTTTTCGGAGGAGACGCCGAAGGCGCATTTGGCGGGATTGAGCCTCATGTTGTGAGACCAAAGGACGCCGAAGGCTTCTTCGAGGTTGGCAACATGATCCTTCCCTCGTCGGCTCTTGATAGGCATGTCATCGACGTATACCTTCATGTTCCGACCGATTTGATTTTTAAAGACTCGGTTGACGAGCCTTTGGTAGGTGGCTCTGGCGTTCTTGAGCTCGAAGGGCATGACCCGGTAGCAGTAAAGGCCCTGGTCAGTGACGAAGGACATTTTGGCAATGTCCGGCAAAAACATCCGGATCTAATTATAGCCCGATAAGGCATCCAAGAAGGTCAGGAGCTCGTGACCCGACATTGCGTTGATCAGAGCATTGATGCTGGGGAGGGAAAAAGGAACCTTGGGGCACGCCTTGTTGAGGTCGGTAAAGTC
Organism: Hemerocallis citrina; assembly: GCA_017893485.1. NCBI lineage: Eukaryota > Viridiplantae > Streptophyta > Magnoliopsida > Asparagales > Asphodelaceae > Hemerocallis > Hemerocallis citrina. Next base: position 305,545 of record JACEHZ010000463.1, on the reverse strand, counting down.
AATGCAGATCCTCCAGGTTCCACTAGCCTTTTTCACCATTACAACATTAACCAGCCACCCGGGGTATCTAACTTCTTGAATGAACCGGGCGGATAGCAGCTTATCCACCTCCACTCTCACCGCCAGTTGCCTTTCTGGGGAAAACTTGCGGCGCTTCTGCTGGACCAGTTTGGAGCCGGGGAGACGTTTAGCTGGTGCATGATTAAGTCTTCGAAAATCCCAGGCATGTCGGACGGTGTCCAGGCGAAGAGGTCGACATTGCGACGGACGCAGTCAATCAGATCTGGCTTCAGGTCAGAGGAAAGGGTTCGGCTCACACGGAACCATTTGGACTTGTCTTCTGCTTCAAAGGAGACTTCCTCCAATTTGTCCGCGGGTTCTGACTCAGGCTAGCTCTTTTTCGGCGGGAGCTCAACGGCATCGAGGGGAAATACACCACCCCCCACTGCGGTCATGTAGCATGAGCATGCCGACTCCTGGTTGCCCGAACAACCCCGACCCCAACGTCAGTCGGGAACTTCAATTTCAGATGGTAGGCTGAGGGGACGGTCTGGAGCGAACAGAGCCCGGGTCGGCCGAAGATGGCGTTGTAGGCAGCCTTGACATTGACCACCATAAAATCTGTAACACCCTGAATTTTTATTTATGAAGATTTGTGATTTTATGTATCTTGCACATATAATTTCATATGTATATTTTTTCTAGAAAATATTTCTTTATAGCTTGAACAAGTAATTGTTCTCTTCATTTTCCAAAAAGACTATTTTTAAAAACTTAATTAAATACTAGGCCTAATTGTCTCTTTTTAGCCCATCTTAACTAATTAATTAATTTAATTAGTAGTGCCCATGGTTAATTGGCCAATTAGTGAGCCCATTTAACTCAATTTCTCTTTTTACTAATCTAACTTGTAGTGTAGACAAATTTAATGAACAATTAATTAATTCACATGAACAAACTTGTAAAAGGGGATACTAGTTTGGCACGTGCATGCACTAGAGCATGCAATGTGCACCCTTTTGACCTTGGTCGGATAGTGCATAGGAGAGAGGGAGAGATGGGAGAGGTGGGGAGTTGGTTGCATCATCATGGGTAGTTTCTACAACTTCATAGTTTATCTTGACCCTTGATTCTTAACCATTTGGACTAATCCTAGCCCTCCAATTACCCTCAAAATTTGTATACCCCCCTACACTCTTCATTCTCACACCTAAAGAACTGAAAAGAAATGAATAGAAAGAAAGAAGGAAAGTCAAAATTAGTGAGATAAAAGATTGAGAAGATTGTGAGTTTAAAAGATTGAGTGCAAAATTTTTGTGTGTTCCTTCCCCCAAGTTGGCTGGCCTATTCCAAGGAGCAAGAAGAGGAGTCCCACATCATCAAGCTAGGAGGAGAGATCCTCGATATCATCAATATCTTCACTATCATCAAGATCCTTGATATCATCAACAAGATAACCTTGAGGCTTGTCATTCAAAAACCTGTTCGGAAATACTGTAATGAAAGGAACATACGAGTTTGTCACTAGGTATTTGACCAAACAGGATCGTCCAGTTCCTATAGAACCTATTACTAAAATACCCCTGTAAGGGGCTAAGCGGAGCGAAAAGGGTTTTCAATCAACTTGGTGGCTCAAACTAGGAGGAGGAGGCTTCCTTTGTTCATTGTAGGAGATCCCTAGGAGTTATGTTTGTTTTTCTCTCTATTAGAAGTGGGTGATTTTCTCGAACTTCTAATTAGACATCATGCTAAGGTATGGTTGATAAAATTGAGAAGAATCTTTAGTCAATTTAGCAGTGTGTTGTGATAATGAGACAAAATTGCAATGGTTTGAATGTATGTTAAAAGAATGTTAATTAATTGCAAAACTGTGATTGTTAATTTAGAATTAACCATGCTACCATGCTTTAATTGATTGTTATGTGCCAAACTAAGAAGGCATGATTGTATGTTTAGTTAGTTGAAATGATAGCCATACAAAAATGTGATTTTTACTAATTCACTTGTTAGTGGCCGGAAAATGGGATATTTGTTACTGAAATGATTGTATAATAATAATAATAATAATTAATGAAAGAGATCTATGAGAAGTTTGAATGCAAAATTATAAAGAAACTACACTTGTATGCCCATTTTCGAAATTGTAGATAAAAATGTACTTAGAGAGGAAAATTACACTTTTTGTGACAAAAATTAAGTTTTATTTTACTGACATATTAGAATTGCATAAAAACTATATTCTGAAATTTTAGAATGAAATTGGAGAAGAAAAGTGTTTTAATAGTTGTTTTTATGAAAAAATCGAAGTGAACAGAAACTTGAATCAAAACCCCTAAAACCCAACCCATATCAGGTTAGTCACTTGGACTTATTGGTTATTGGGTGCATTCGGGTGCGCTTACTGTAGCCGTGGGTTAGTCTTGGGCTCGGGTTCGAAACTGGGCATTAGCCGTTTGTTTTTTTTTTTTTTTTGGAAAAAAAAATCGATAACTCAAAAACGAGTTTTAGGGATTTAAACCTCTCCCTCTGTCGCGGTTGCGCTCTGTCCTTTCTGGTTAGCGCAGGCACCACAGTGCGCTGCACTGTAGCGTGGGTTTGGCCTTGGGTCGCTGGTTCGACTCCTGAGTTCGGCATAAAACAGTTTTTTTTCTGTTTTTTTTGTTTTAATTGATTTTTTGACTTTTATTAATTCAGAAAAAATATTATAATTATTATAAAAATATATTGACTTCATAAAAAATATTTACACACTATTTTGACTTAAATAAAAGAGATTGAGAAGTAAAAATTGAGTAGGTTTGTATAAATGGACTTTTGCATAAGTATAAAATGTGATTTTAATTCATGAGAAAATTCTACCTAATTTATAAAGAAGATCTTGTATGAGAAAAGAAAATTTATTTAAAGAGTGTTTATTCATGAATTTTATTGTATAAATTGTGCAAGTCATGCATTCGGACGTTGAATGAAAAATATGATTTTTGAAGAAAAGAAATAATAGTACAAAATTTAAATGAATTTATTGAGATTATTTTGAATGTAAAAAATTATAATCAGAATTGAACTTTATGTGAGAAATTGACTCATAGAAATGAAATGGAAATCATGTTGAACTATGAAAATGACTTTATGAGTATGAAAACTCAATTTTTATGATTATGAAGTGAAATTGAGAACTAGAGTGTAGTTAAGCCTCATACCGGCATTGAAAAGAGATTGTTGAAATAAGATTTGAATGAAATGACCAAGATTTGGGGTCATGTTATATAAATGGTTAAGACTGGTATAGTGGAAGGGCTAACTCTAGAGGATTGATTTTATTCATGATTCAAATAATTAAGGACTAGACACATAGTGGAGATGTGACGAAAGTAAGACAAAAACACGAGTATGAGGGCTTCGGAGCTATGGTGTGAGAATATTCACAGGCTATCTACACGATGCATCGTATCTTGACGTGGATATGTCTCCAGGAGTCCGTACCGCAGGCGACGCTTGTGGGGTGTTTGGTGACTACGGGTGGTGTCATGTCCCATGACGGAGGCTGAATTGTCCATAGGTTCTATATGATGCATCGTGTCATAACGTGGGATTCCCCTCTAGGCTTGTAACCCCTGTTTTTCACTTTATGTATTTTTGACTGTATGTTTCATTTTTTGGTATTTTTTTTCTCCCTTGAATTTTTCTGAACCGTATATTAGAATTGATTTCAATATATATTCGTTTTATTTCATTCTGAGCTCCTTGTGTTTGATTGTTTGTCCCTTTTGATCGTTTTCCATCATTTTGATCATTTCCTCATTTTTAGTCTCGTTGTCTTTATTTATTGTTTCATGGTGTTTTGGTGGAGTTTTGGTGGTGTTTTTCCCAAACCTATGATTTTTGACCTCTAATAAGATTTTTCAAGAGCCATAGAATTCACTCTAAATTGTATTCATATTGGTATTTAACCCATTATCTATTACTCATTTATATACCTATTACTACATGCAAATACCCACAACCCACTAACCCACATTCAAGCCCTATAAATAAAACCCCCTTAACACAAACCTTAACCCTAATACCACAAACCCTAGCCTCTCTCTCCCTCTCTCTCTCTCCCGGCCTGATCTGCCCCAACCCGAGCCCCTCATCCTACAGCCCGGCCTTCTCTTCTCAGGCCGAGCATCCCTAGGCCGAGCCACCCCATCTCCGGCCAACCCCTATTCCACTCCGGCCATCCATCCACACAACCCGACCACCTTTTCCCCTCCTTGCTTGTCGAACCCTCAAACCACCACCACCACCATCAAGTTTGCAACTTTTGAACCCCATACTCTCTCTTCGTGGTGTTTCTCAAAGTGGATGCTTTCCACCTTGTTAGTTGCATCAAGGGATTCGTTCGTGTTACCGCTAAATCTGGTGTGGGGGTAAACAGATAGAATTTGTGGATTCGTAAAAAACCTGAATAGCAAACCTCTAACCTATTCCGCCGGGGTTTGACCGTTGACTCCTGCCGTACACCTGCAAAAAGTACGAGACACCGGGGTTGATCCCGGCGACGCACCCTCCGACGCTCAAGTCAGTAACCAGAAATGATTATGAAATAGCGTAAATTGGAAAAGTATTGATTACCTCTTAATGGAGATGGATGGGGGGTATTTATAGGCGTCTTAGGGATCAAATTAGGAATGTAATCCCCGTGATCTGATAAGGAATATTCTCCTAGTAAACAGATTAGGAATGTAATCCCTAATTCCCGGTGAAAAGATAGATGTGAATCAGGGCCGTTGATTAGGATTAATCAGAAACCCTAATTCTATCTTTTCTGGACTGGGTGTGTTTCGGGTTGGGACCCGTACCCAGTTGAGGTGGATCCGTTCGTGGGTTATTGGGTCGTGAAGAAAGACCCAGTTCCCATTTCAGACCCGTTAGTAGGTGAAATTACCGTTTTACCCCTGAGTTTTAAGATTCGTGTCCGATGTGAACGGTCCCGATTTAATCCTATTTTTAGCCATATCATGAGCCCCCCACTCCTAGAGACTGAGTTTTTCAGTCTTTGAGGAGTAGTTTTGTTGTTCTAATGGCGTACCGGATTTTATCGGTGTTCTTAAGGGAGTTTGGATCTTGCTCGGGGGTGTAACGGTGTTATTCTGGACTTGTAAAATACCCAAAAATATCCTCAGAATTTTTTGGATTTTTGGTGATTTTTCCAGATTTTTCTGAATTTTTTCTCATTTTTTTGAATTTTTTATTCATTTTCCGAATTAAATAATTAATTATCGAAAATATTAAATAATTATTCTAATTAAATAATTATATTTTTCAGAATTTTAAAATAATTTTTCTGAATTTATAATTATTTTTAGAATTTTTATTTAATTTTTTTCGATTTTTAAATATTTTTTCGGATTTTTTAAATAATTAAAACAAATAAATAAATAAATAAATAAATAAAATATTACCTGGACACGTGGCGCAATCGTGTGTGTTGATCACGATCAAGCGAGCGCGCATCGGGAGGAGGAAAAAGAGGCCATTTTTTGGGTGTAACAAGGTCGGTTCCATGAACGCTCGGAAAAGGTGGCCGAAGTCCACGTGGGCGACACGTGGCGAAGTCAACGGTATGCATTGACCCTTTTTTTTTTTTTTTGCGCGCTGGCTTTCTCTTCTTCTTCGTTCTTTCTCATTCTCCTCCTCTTCGCTCATTCTATCTTCTTCGACTGGTTCATCCGACCTCGATCCTCCGACGTCGACTTCGAAGCTCGACTGAGGCGGCAGAGGCGAGGAGCTCTTCGAACTGGAGGTGGGGTCGAGCTTTTCGGAGGACCACTCGAGCTCGGTGATGGCGTGAGCTGGCCACGGCGGGAGACGAACATGGAGTTTGGCAGCGAAGGGGAAGCTCGTCGATGGTGGTCATCGAATGGAGCTCGGAGCTTCGTCGAGGAAGTGAGCTCGATGGAGGAGCTAGTCGGCGAGGTCGAGTTCGCGCGAAGATGGATTCGACGGAGCCCGAGGTTGAAGAAGAGGCGGCTCGAGCGTGGGGGTCGGCGAGGTTGGCGCTCGGCGACGGAGTGAGGGAGCTAGATGATGAAGAGGGTGACAGAGTCCTCGAGCTTGGCCATGGAGTTCTCGAACTCGGAGGAGGCGGTGATCGTTGAGCTCGACGGAGGAGGAGAGCTTGGCGGAGCTTGGCGGAGCTCGTCGGAGCCATGGTGATGGGCGGCGACGGTGAAGCTCCGCGAAGGAGGTGGCGAGCTCGTCGTTGAGGAGGTTGACGATGTTGGAGCTCGAAGCGGTGGAGGAGGTCGGCAACTGAGCTTCGGCAGAGCTCAGTGAAGCTTCGACGAGGAATAAGGGCAGGAGCTCGCCGGAGCCATGGTGATGGGAGGCGAAGGTGAAGCTTCGCGAAGGAGGTGGCAAGCTCGTCGTTGAGGAGGCGGTGCCGATGTTGGAGCTCGAAGCGGTGGAGAACTCGGCGTTTGGAGTTAGAATGGAGCTTGATGGAGGAGGCAGTCGGCGAGGTCGGTGAGAGGCGTTCGGCCATGGCGGCAAGGAGAACTCGAAGTTCGACTATAGGGGAGCTCGGCATCGCAGCTCGAAGGTGGAGCACGCGATGGTGGTGAGCTCGAAGAGGTCGATCGAGCGCGGGAGGAGGTCGGCTCTTCTTGTTTGGGTTTGGCGCAATTGTGAGCTCGGCTTAAAGGTTGAAGATGACGAACTGGCTTCTTTCATTTTGCTCGGGTTTTGGCGCCAAAATGGCTGAAGAAGAAGGGGAAGTGTGGGGTTCGGGTTTGGATCCTTAATGGGTCCGAACCTGGCCCCTTATTTTTTTATTTTTTTTTTGAAGCTCCGATGGCAGATTGCTTCCAAATGTGTCGGCGAGTCTTTGCGAAGTGCTGGGTAAGTTTTTTCCATGTAACACTCGGAGGCTGGTGCCGAGCTCAAGACCGCAAAACGGTCGGTGTCAAGAACGCTCGGCAGCGGGTGCCGAACTCAACTGGTGCCGAACTCAAGCCCGTAAAACGGTCGGTGGCAAGAATGCTCGACAGCGGGGGCCGAACTCAAGCCCGTAAAACGGTCAATGGCAAGAACGCTCGGCAGCGGGTGCCGAACTCAACTGGTGCCGAACTCAAGCCCGTAAAACGGTCGGTGGCAAGAACGCTCGGCAGCGGGTGCCGAACTCATCTGGAGCCGAACTCAACTGGAGCCGAACTCAACTGGAGCCGAACGCGAGCCCGTAAAACGGTCGGTGGCAAGAATGCTCGGCAGCGGGTGCCGAACTCAACTGGTGCCGAACTCAAGCCCGTAAAACGGTCGGTGGCAAGAATGCTCGGCAGCGGGTGCCGAACTCAAATGGAGCCGAACTCAAGCCCGTAAAACGGTCGGTGGCAAGAACGCTCGGCAGCGGGTGCCGAACTCAACTGGAGCCGAACTCGAGCCCGTAAAACGGTCGGTGGAAAGAACGCTCGGCAGCGGGTGCCGAACTCAACTGGTGCCGAACTCAAGCCCGTAAAACGGTCGGTGTCAAGAACGCTCGGCAGCGGGTGCCGAACTCAACTGGTGCCGAGCTCAAGCCCGTAAAACGGTCGGTGTCAAGAACGCTCGGTCAGCTGGTGCGGAACCCCAATTCTTCCTGCAGAATTCTTCTTGATGTTCCCGGTGCTACGGAGGTCGGCTCGGGGCGTGCGACCCCTTGTTTCGAAGCTAATTCAAAGATCTACAACTTCTCTTTAGGAGTGAGATGGAGATTCACCTTCCTTCATGGTCAAAATAGCCCCGCAACATCCTTGTATTCATGTGGTTGAGGAGAGTTTTGGTTTTTTGCTTGGGATCGGCGCCAACTTTGTTGTAGAAGAATGGGAGGAGAGAGAGAGAGGGTTTGGGTTTGGATCCTTAACGGGTCTGAACCCGACCCTATAGCCCCCCTTTTCTTTTTTGGTGTCGTTTGTTTGGTTGCTTGTATATGAGAGCGTTCGGCGAAGGGGTGCCGAGGTTCGATTTTTCCCCCCGTAACGAGGTCGGTTCCGAGAACGCTCGGCAGCTGGTGCCGAACTCGATTTTTCCCCCGTAACGAGGTCGGTTCCGAGAACGCTCGGCAGCTGGTGCCGAACACGATTTTTCCCCCGTAACGAGGTCGGTTCCGAGAACGCTCGGCAGCTGGTGCCGAACTCGATTTTTTCCCCGTAACGAGGTCGGTGTCACGAACGCTCGACAGTGGGTGCCGAACTTGAATTTTTTCCCCGTAACGAGGTCGGTTCCATGAACGCTCGGCAGTGGGTGCCGAACTTGATTTTTTCCCCGTAACGAGGTCAGTGTCACGAACGCTCGGCAGTGGGTGCCGAACTTGAATTTTTTCCCCGTAACGAGGTCGGTTCCACGAACGCTCGGCAGTGGGTGCCGAACTTGATTTTTTCCCCGTAACGAGGTCGGTGTCACGAACGCTCGGCAGTGGGTGCCGAACTTGATTTTTCCCTGCAGAGTTCTTCTTGATGTTCCCGGTGTTATGGAGGTCGGCTCGGGGCGTACGACCCCTCGTTTCGAAGCTAATCCGAAGATCTACAACTTCTCTTCAGGAGTGAGACGAGGATTCACCCTCCTTCATGGTCAAAATAGCCCCGCAACATCCTTGTCTTCATGAAGTTGAGGAGTGTTTTGGTCTTGGGGATTTTGGAAGAGGAGCTCCACTCCTAGGGGCAGAGAAGCTGTGCTGGGAAAACCCTTGTGAGAGCCATGGGAAGACCCATCCTTTGAGGTGAGCAAAACGAAGAGCTTGGCTTTAGGAGAGAGCCATTTGGAAGACAAGTTTGAGGAGCAACTCTAGGAGAGAGTTGTGAGCTCTGATCTTGTTGAGAAGAGGTCCGCTTCGGAGGCGAGCGGAGTGAAGAGCTCGACTCTGGGAGAGAGCCCTTTGTGAGACGAGTGTGAGGAGCAACTTTAGGAGAGAGTGGTGAGCTCCGAACTCGTTGAGAAGAGGTCTGCTTTTGGAGGCGAGCGGAGCGAAGGGCTTGACTCTGGGAGAGAGACGTTTGTGAGATGAGTGTGAGGAGCAACTCTAGGACAGAGTGGTGAGCTCCGAACTCGTTGAGAAGAGGTCCGCTTTTGGAGGCGAGCAGAGCGAAGAGCTTGACTCTGGGAGAGAGCCGTTTGTGAGACTAGCTTGAGGAGCGACCCAAGGAGAGAGTGGTAAGCTCTGAACTCGTTGAGAAGAGGTCCGCTTTTGGAGGCGAGCGGAGTGAAGAGCTTGATTCTGGGAGAGAGCCCTTTGTGGGACGAGTGCGAGGAGCAACTCTAGGAGAGAGTGGTGAGCTCCGAACTCGTTGAGAAGAGGTCCGCTTTTGGAGGCGAGCGGAGCGAAGAGCTTGACTCTGGGAGAGAGTCGTTTGTGAGACGAGTTTGAGGAGCAACTCTAGGAGAAAGTGGTGAGCTCCGAACTCGTTATTTAAGTGAGGGAATCAACGGTTGTGGGAGCAATTCCGAATGGCGAACCACTTCTAGCTCGCTTAACAGCGAACTTGCGAAGTAGAATCGAGCCAAGTTTTGGACTCCGGAACCATCGTTAGAAAAGTTCAACGGCTGTGGGAGCAATTCCGAATGGCGAACCACTTCTAACCTGCTTAAGAGCAAGTTATTCGAAGCAGAATCGAACCAAGTGTTGGATTCCGGAACCATCGATAGAGTTGTTCAACGGTTGTGGGAGCAATTCCGAATGGCGAACCACTTCTAACCCGCTTAAGAGCAAGTTATTCGAAGCAGAATCGAACCAAGTGTTGGACTCCGGAACCATCGGTAGAGTTGTTCAACGGTTGTGGGAGCAATTCCGAATGGCGAACCACTTCTAACCCGCTTAAGAGCAAGTTATTCGAAGCAGAATCGAACCAAGTGTTGGACTCCGGAACCATCGGTAGAGTTGTTCAACGGTTGTGGGAGCAATTCTGAATGGCGAACCACTTCTAACCCGCTTAAGAGCAAGTTATTCGAAGCAGAATCGAACCAAGTATTAGACTCCGGAACCATCGGTAGAGTTGTTCAACGATTGTGGGAGCAATTCCGAATGGCGAACCACTTCTAACCCGCTTAAGAGCAAGTTATTCGAAGCAGAATCGAACCAAGTGTTGGACTCCGGAACCATCGTTAGAATTTAGTGAGTTGCGGGAGGAGCCATGTAGAAGAAGCTGGACTCCGAAATCACCATTTAACGAGTCGTGACTCAGAGAGATTGAGATGAAGCAAAAGCAACAATTTCCAATGAAAAAACATAAAGTTTTATTGAAATAAACTAAGTGGCTGCTTCAATAGAACGAGCCATTATTACATGCTATTGGCCGGGTTACAAGCATCGGCCTTATTGAAAATCAAAATCCTACTTCTACGATAAGGTGAAGACCTCTTGGGAGGAGCTGGGAGGTTCTGAGTCTTGAAGCTCGCCGGGCCCTTCGGTTCGTTTGTTGGCTTCTCAGAGGGGAAGCTCGCCCCTTCTTTTTGGATGAACTTGGTCAGGTGTCCCCGCTGTACGAGTTCTTCGATCTCCTCCTTGAGAGCCCGACAATCATCCGTGTCGTGGCCGTGGTCCCTGTGAAAGCGGCACCACTTATCTTTGTCCCTCTTCTTGCTAGGGGTATTCATTCTAGGGGGAGCGCGGAGTAGTCCTTCCTTGTCCACCTCCATAAGGACTTCTGATATATTAGCAATGAGGGGGGTGAACTTCTCAAAACGTGGAGTCGAACGGCACTGGCCATTACTGTCCTTCTGGGATTTTTGGGACCCCTCTTCACTTGTGTTCTTCCGTTTGTTCCCGGAAGATGTCTCCTCCAGAGCAAGGGGGTCGAGGGCTTCTTCGGCCCGAATGTACTTTTCACACCTGAGAAGGAGGTCGGCAAAGTTCTGTGGAGGCTTCTTAGCAAGAGAGGAACGGAGGCTGGAATTGAAGACATTGGATTGGAAGGCGGCCGTTGCGACGGATTGGTCGAGAGAAGCTATAGACCTGGCTTCAGCTGTGAACCTCTTCACATAGTCTCTCAACTTCTCACCCTTCTTCTGGTTAAGGTAGAGTAGCGAAATGCTGGTCTTTTCAGTTCGGCGACTACTCACGAAGTGGGTGACGAAGAGGGTCTCGAACTGTTCGAATGAGAATATCGAGGATCGGGCAAGGCGAGAGTACCATTCTCGAGCCGGACCCTTGAGAGTTGCGGGGAAGGTCTTGCATAGTAGGGCATCGGAAGCTTGATGGATGAGCATGAGAGTCTTGATGCTCTCAATGTGGTCAACGGGGTCAGTTTCCCTGGAGTAGGTCTCGAATTGAGGAGTTTTAAAGCCGATTGGCACTGGCGCATCCATTATGATTCGGGAAAAAGGAGGTCGGCTTAGACAGAGGGTCCTGCCCCTCTGTTCCTCTCCCCGGTTGATCCGGCCAATGCGCCTCTCCATCTCATGGAGACGGTGGTAGAGGGCATCGTCCCTCCGATTGTTGTCAAACAAGCCTCTGGACTCGTCTTCGTAGGAGGGGGAGCGAGGACTGTGGCGATGGTAACCCTGGGAACGGCGAGGGCTAGGAGTACACTGCTGGTGGTGAGGACTCTGGACCCGCAGGGGAGTAGGACCCCTTTGGGCATTGTTGTTGTGAGGACAGAGGTTGAGAGCCTGTTGTACCATTGCTTGGAATTGTTGGAACTCGGCACGGGTGATGGGTACCTCATCGTTCCTTGGGTGTTGCCGCCCGACGGGGGAACGATGTCTTCTTCTGTAATGCTCGGGGGACTCCCTCCTTCCCCTTCGGACAGGGGATCTTCTGTAGTCTCGGCGGTGAGGGGATCGCTCACCCGGACGTTGTTGGCGGGAGGCTCCCTCTCGGGCCTGCTTCTCATCCAGTCGGTAGCGTAGGTCCTCCACCTTCTGTCGGTTTTGAGGATTGTGAGAGGCCATGGAATCCGTAGAGGCTTTGTGTATGGAGACGCGGTCTAGCTGGAGAGGTTGATTCATGTGGGAGCCCCCCGCACCGGCGTTCTGAGGACCGGTGGGACCCTTGGGGGTTGCTGATTCTGAAGAGGAGGCTGATCTTGTTGAAGAGGGTCCTCCACTTGAAGCGGGGGTTGTCCCTGCTGCGGAGCGGGTTGGACGGGGACTACCTCTTGCTGATCGGCGGGGTTGGGTCCACGGTTGGACCCTCTGGACCTTGCTTTCCTCGGAGGCATGGCTGGAGAAGATCGGACCAACAGGAAGAGGGAAGGTTGCTATTCGTTTGTTTTCCCACAGACGACGCCAATCTGTTACCGCTAAATCTGGTGTGGGGGTAAACAGATAGAATTTGTGGATTCGTGAAAAATCTGAATAGCAAACCTCTAACCTGTTCCGCCGGGGTTTGACCGTTGACTCCTGCCGTACACCTGCAAAAAGTGCGAGACACCGGGGTTGATCCCGACGACGCACCCTCCGACGCTCAAGTCAGTAACCAGAAATGATTATAAAAGAGCGTAAATTGGAAAAGTATTGATTACCTCTTAATGGAGATGGATGGGGGGTATTTATAGGCGTCTTAGGGATCAAATTAGGAATGTAATCCCCGTGATCTGATAAGGAATATTCTCCTAGTAAACAGATTAGGAATGTAATCCCTAATTCCCGGTGAAAAGATAGATGTGAATCAGGGCCGTTGATTAGGATTAATCAGAAACCCTAATTCTATCTTTTCTGGACTGGGTGTGTTTCGGGTTGGGACCCGTACCCAGTTGAGGTGGATCCGTTCGTGGGTTATTGGGTCGTGAAGAAAGACCCAGTTCCCATTTCAGACCCGTTAGTAGGTGAAATTACCGTTTTACCCCTGAGTTTTAAGATTCGTGTCCGATGTGAACGGTCCCGATTTAATCCTATTTTTAGCCATATCAGTTCGTAAGAGGATTTTGTTCGTAGTTGCTTGGATTCGTGCTTGGAACGGATTTTGTTCGTGGGTTTTGCTTCTAGGATTATTTGCATCGTTCTTCATCCCCAAATTATGGCAAGTAACTTGTACTCCAATTCATTTGTTTGATACAAGTACCAAAGTTCACCTATAGTGTAGTTGGGTCTAGAGACAACCTAAGATTGTGTTTTTCTTGATGGGTTTTGTCTCTATTGTGATATTTTGGCCATAGATGACTTATGACACAAATCTTGATATGTGACAACCTAGGTTTTGCCCAATTCTTGATTTTTGACATGTATGTGAATACTTGTGTGAAATTTATGTTTGGATTAAGAACCATGTGAAATAATAGGTGTGGACATGTTAATAACCCTAAATCATGATGTTTAGATACTTGGTAGGTTGTATTTCAAGTTTGGGGGTGTTTGGATCAATATTCTTGAAGTTATGATGTTCTTGATTTGAAGTACAAAATCTGTAAATTCTAGAGATTCTGTTTTGATTGCTGTTTTTGTCCATGCTACAGCCAGTATCTTGATTCCTGTACAAAATATGAAATTTAGATAATTTTGTCTATTTTCAAACCCCACTGGTTTTGCTTGATTTGGATTTCGTATGACTGAGTTATAACTGTTTTAGTACAGAAGTGTCGATCTATTCCAGATTCTGTTTTGGGTTAATTTTGTTAACAAACTATTTTCAAGAACTATTCTATGCATATTATCTTGATCCAATTGTGTTTCTTTATGATATTAGGGACTACCCATAATTTTGATGAATTTAATTGATAAGTTTTATATGGTGTTTCATGCTCGTTTTTAAAATCTATACATGCTGTAATTTGCTCGCTGTCCAGTAAAGAACTCTATTTTCACTATGATTCCTTTTACTGTATGAAAATTCTTTGTGAAATGTAGAAGTTAGTAAATTCTATCTATTTTCATATCCCTTTGGCGAAATTAGATTTTGTTTCACTGGTTGCGAGATATCTTAGTTTTCGTACAGCAGTGTTGGGATTTCAAGATTCGCTAAACTATGTTTTCTTGATGCTTTTGTATTTTTGATGACTTATCTATTTTTACTGGAAAATTCTAAAACTCTATATTTTGATTCTGGACATATAGGGGATTACCCAGATTTTTTGTGGAATTATTTAATGTGTTTTCATGCTCTCGAATTCATTTTCTTGATTTCTGGCTGAACCTAATTTCTGTATGCAAATCAGTTTTGAGTTGTGTTGTTGTGAACTAGTATGTGACTTAATTATACTCGCTGGATGCGTGTGGTTGTCTATTTTCCATATCCTTTGATGGATCTAGATTTGCTTGTCTGTAACTCCTGCAATCACTGCTTTACTACAGCATGGTCTTGCTGTCCTAAACTTGAGATGTGTTGATTTTGTTCCTTTATGAGATAACTTGCACTTGTACATGTTTAGTTTGCTACTTGCACTTGTCACATGATCATGCCATGCTATTCTTGATATATTTTGCACATATACATATTGTTGGACATTAATAATAAAATTAACCAAGTCGGGGTTTAAGGGACAGATCTTATAGTGGATAGTTCAGAAATGTGTACTCGAAAGGGGATCCACTGATCCTACGTGATACTTGACATGATTACTTGATACTTGCATGCAAGACACGATACTTTCCACTTGCACAACTTGACATGTGATTACATGATACATGATACATAGAGCTTGAAGCTCAAATACTTGCTTGTCCCCAAGTATACTACCCTTTATGGTCCACTATAAAATTTAAAGCGAAACTGTTGTGTTGTAGCAACCATGTAAGGTGGGCTGCATGAAGTGTTAACTCGATAGTAATTTACTACAAGACTTGATACATGCTACTTGATACATGCTACTTGAACATGATAAGTGAACATGATACATGCTTGCTTGATACTTGACTACCTGATACATGAGACTTGTTTATATGAGACTTGAAACTTGATACTTGATACATGAACATATGACATTTGACACTTGATGCATGTTTATAGGATACTTGATTACTTGACACTTGATTTATACCATGTACACTTAACATTTTTACCATGCTAGTTGTTTACACTTGACATCATACTTATACCATGTTCTTGTATCCTACATTATAAGTGACCCGTGACTTACAATTGACGGGTACTTGTGTTTTCTCTTTTCCCCTTTCCTGCATTCGATGAATTGCAGATTTTGGAGAACAGGTTCAAGATGGTATTAGAGACTTGAAGTATTAGTGCTGCTTGTTTTATTATTATTTCATGTATCGTGCTTGAACAATAATTGTATTCGTGAGACTTGGATTATTCTTGTTTTTGTGAGACATGGATATTTCTTGTATTTGGGCGATGTGACCCAAGACTTGTGTTTTTTTTCTTCAGATCATGACTATTTGAGATTTATGTATTTGGTTTCAAGTATTCGTGATGGTATTTTGACTCATTATGTGCATGTGGTTGATAAATCGCTTCCGACTCTGTATATTTCTCGTGTTTGTTGTTAAGATTTCTTGAACAGCTTATGGATGATGAAAATCATTCGCTGGGCTTTTGTTACGTATCCGTATTTCGTATTCTTTTGAGAAACGGGGTGTGACAAGACTGTCTGGATATGAGCTCGTAACTCATTAAACATCTAGGATACTTATCGTAGTTACCATAGTAGTTTAAGTCATAGCGAGGGATTGAACCCTACAAGATGAAGAACGATTAAGGGCTTGCCCTCGGACCTATGTAGTATTGGATGCACAGAATCCGAACAAGTGCGCATTAGTGTCATATAATATGAATAATTGCATCAAGGACTAAGGGCACATTCACACACGACATCAATAGGATAGTCCCCGTAGTTCTGTTTGTGACAAGTTTGTGCTTTCCAAGTAAGAAAAAATTGATGTATTATATCCTAGCGTCAGTTGAATGAACTGACGTGCCCACAGTTTCTATGCAGGATAAAATGATTAACAAGACTAAAGTATGCATGCTGCTTAAAGAATGATTCAAGTGTTGTACATTTCTATTCATGTAAATTATTGTAAATTGCTTCTACTGTAAATATGTAATGTAAATGTAACTCTGATGTAACAAAAGTTTTTAATTCCTTCTAAAATTGTACGAAGAGAAGTGTAAAGATCTTATGGAACTTCGAATTCGGTCTTATTTGGAATTCAGGGTATTACAAAATCCATAGACTCGGTTCGGAGGACGGGGGTCGTTCCTGTGGTTACGTCTAGGTCACGATCCCCTCGAGACGCCAAAAAATCCATGAAGGGTGTAACCGGCCGGCTTCAGCATTTCTCGGGGGAGTTTGAGGTTCTCAAATGCTTCTATGAAAAGGATGTTAACCAAGTTGCCGTTGTTGTAACACCCTAGTTTTTATTTATGAGATTTTGTGATTTAACGTATTGTGCACGTATGATTTTATTTGTATAATTTCTTTTATAAAATATTTTTATATAGTATGTGTTCTCTTTATTTTTCCAAAAAAACTATTCTCTTTAAAAGCCTAATTAAAATCTAGGCCTAATTGTCTTTTAAGCCCACTCTATTTTATTAATTAAATTAATTATTTAAAGCCCATGGTTAGTTTGGCCCATTAGTGAGCCCATTTACTTTAATTCTCTTTTGAAATGGTTTAACTTGTAGTGTAGACTTATTTCATGGACAATTAAATTTGTCACATGAACAAATTTGTAAATGAGAGACACTAGGTGGCATGTACATGCAATGGAGTGTGCATTGCACACCTTTTTCACCTAGGCCGGGTAGGATTAGAGAGTGGGAGAGATCGGAGTGGTTGAGAGTTGGTTACTCTTATCATGGGAAGTTATTTCAACTCCCTACTTCATCTTGGCCCTTAATCTCTAATCATATGATCTAATCTTGGCCCTCCATTCACCTTAGAAAATTGTATAAATACCCCCTCCCACACTCTTCATTCTCACACTTGGGAAAAAATTGAAAAGAAAGAATAGAAAGAGAAAAATACAAGTAGTAAGACAAAAGATTAAGGAGTTTTGTGAGTTGAAAAGAGTGAGTGTTGTGTGAGTGCTTCAACCAAAGGAGAGGAGGCCGGATTGCTATAGGAGAGGCTCGGGATTGCTTGCTCTATAGGAGGAGAAGTCACTTGGTTGTTTGATATAGGAGGAGAAGGCTTCACTCGTTCGTTGAAGGAGATTCTCTAGGAGTTCTTTTGATTTTTCTCTCCATTTTAAGGTGGATGTTTCTCTTAAACTTCTAATTAGACATCATGTTAGGATGTGGTTGACAAATTAAGGAGAAACTCTAACTAAAATGGCCATGCATTATGAAAATGAGACCAATTGCTATTAGTTTGATTATATGTTAAAAGAGTGTTAAATTGATTGCCAAATTATGATTTGTTAAATGATTACCATGCTACCATGCTCAATTTTGTGTTGTGATGTGCTAGATAAACAAATATATGCTTGTATGTTGAACAATTGAATAAAGAACTATGGATATAGGTGATTTTGATTAATGTATTGTTAAATGACATGAAAAATAAAATTTATTACTGAGATAATTGTAAAATATTAACAAAAATACTATTTGTGATTTAGGAAAATTTGAATAGTAAATTATAAGGAGAATGTGCCTTTTCCCCCAAATTCGAAAATTGAAGAACAAAATGAATTAGAGAGCAAATCATTTTTTTTGAGTCAAAAAATTAATTTTTTATTTACTGAAATACTGTACAGAGATGAAAAATAAAATCTGAAGTTTTTGAATAAATTTAGAGAAGAAAATAACTCAAAAATATTTGTTTTGGTAAAAAAAATTCGAAAAGAACAAAGACCTCGCTTATAACCCCAGTAATTTAAACCATATCAGTTTAGCACCATGGCCATACTGGTAGCCGGTGCAGTGGGTTCGGTTACTGTAGCAATGGGTTTGGGTTGGTGGTCTTGGGTTCGAAACCTGGCGTGAATTTGTGTTTCTATTTTCAAAAATTCGAAAACCGAAACTCACAACTTATCTAAAATTGACCCCCTTCTGTATCGAAGTGGCGCCTTGGCTATCCTGGCTCCTGGCTCTCGATGGCGGTTGGTTACCCTGTGGTCGTGAGTTCGATTCCCAGCTTCGGCAGGAATAAAACCTTTTGATTTTTTGTGTTTTAAAAATTGATTTGTGGCTTATAAAAATTTGGAAAAAATACTACAATTATTCTAAAATTATATGGACTTAATGAAAAATATTTGGGGCAAGATTTGACTAAAATAAAGATGGTTTAGAAGTAAAATTACTTAAAGTTGATATTTGTATAAAATGAAAGGTGATTATTTTTCATGAAAAGATTACACTAAGTTATAAAAAATGAATTTTGAATGAAAGAAAATTTTAAGTGAGTTATCTATGAATTTTATTGCCTAATGTGAATGTTGAAAAATGCTATTTTGTCATTATGGAATCAAGTAAGGAAAGAAACTATAGTATGAAATTTTATTGTGCTTATGGAAAAGAAATTTGTGAGCATGAAGTATAAGAATTGAAAGTGAACTTGATATGTGAGTTTTTGATCCATAGAAATAAAAAGAAATCATGTTAATTGTGAAAAAGAATTTATGAGTATAAAGACTCAATTTTTGTTATTATGAATTGAAATTGAGAACTAGAGTGTAGTTAAGCCTCATACCGGCATTGAAAAGAAATGTGTTGAAATGAAATTTGAGATGAAAAGACCAAAATTTGAGTCATGTGATATAAATGGTTAAGATCGGTATAGTGGAAGGGCTAACTCTAGAGAATTGATTTTGTTCATGATTCAATTAACTAAGGATTAGATACATAGTGAAGACGTAATGAAAATAAGAGAAAAACACGAGTATGAGGGGCTCGGAACTACGGTGTGAGAATATTCACATGCTGTCTTCACGATACGTCGTGACATGACGTGGGTATGTCTCTAGGAGTCCGTACCGCAGGCGACGCTGGTGGGGTGTTTGGTGACTACGGGTGGTGTCATGTCCCATGACGGAGGCTGAATTGTCCATAGGTTCTTCACGATGCATCGTGACATGACGTGGGATTCCCCTCCAGGCTGTCTGGACATGAGCTCGTAATTCATAGAACATTTAGGATACTTATCGTAGTTACAGTAATAGTTTAAGTCATGACGGAGGATTGAACCCTACAAGATGAAGAACGGTTAAGGGCTTGCCATCAGACCTATGAAGTATGGAATGCATAGAATCTGAACAAGTGCGCATTAGTGTCATGTAATATACATAACTGCATTAAGGACTAAGTGCACCGCACTACACGACATCTATAGGATAGCTCCTTGTAATTCTGTTTGTGATCAAGGTTGTGATTGTTTAAGTATTTGAGAATCGTTATACTGTTTTGACATAGAGAGGATAGCTGTGTATAATATTTCTTCGGTTGTAAGCAACTGACGCGCCCACAGTTTCTATGCAGGGTAAAGTGATTAACAAGACTAAAGAATGCATGCTGATTAAATATTAATTAAAGAGTTGTACATTTCAATTCATGTAAATTATTGTAAATTGCTTTCGCTGTAAATATGTAATGTAAATGTAAACTCTGATGTAACAAAAGTTTTTATTTTCTTATAAAATTGTACGAAGAGAAGTGTACAGATCCTGTGGAACTTCGAATTTAGTTGTATTTTGGAATTCGGGGTGTTACAGTTGTCTACCAGGATTCGGCGGACCTCAAAGTTGGCCATGACAAGACTGCTGACGAGGGCGTCGCAGTGTGGAAGTCGGACACCTTTGAGGTCTTCTCCTGAGAAGGATACCGCCCACTACTGGATCCAATGGGAGGGGTGGTCTAGAACAGAGTTGACCTCCCGGATAAAGGCTTTGCGAGAAGTCTTAGATTTCCCTCCCCATGGGCCCACCATGGACACAGTGCAGGATGGGCTGTCCACTTGTCTCCTCGGGTTCTGGGTCTCGGTCAGGTCGTCGGCCGGTCGGGTCTCGGTCAGGTTGTCGGTCGGTCGTCCGAGGGGAAGGGAAGGCCTCGGGCTCATCGGCTCTCTTCGGTCTTTGGGATTAGCCCGGGTCAACTCCTTCAGGTACCCTCGTTGGATGATGGCTTTGATCTTGTCCTTGAGGGCTCAGCATTGATCTGTATCGTGCCCGGTGATATGGCTAAAAATGGGGATTAATCGGAACCGTCCAAATCGGGCACGAATCTTGAAGTCCAGGGGTAAAACGAAAATTTCACCTACAAATAGGGTCTGAAATGGGTACTAGGTCTCTCCGATAAAGACCCAATAACCCACAAACGGATCCGCTTCAATTGGGCGCGGGTCTCAACCAGCAATAAAGCCCGATCAGAGGGATAGAATTAAGGCTCCTGATTAGATCCTAATCAACGGCCCTGATTCATGCCTATCCCTCCACTGGGAATTAGGGATTACATTCCTAATCTGTTTACAAGGAGAATATTCCTTATCAGATCACGGGGATTACATTCCTAATCTGTTCCCTAAGACGCCTATAAATACCCCCCATCCATCTCCATTAAGAGGTAATCAATCTTTCACCAGTTTTTACGCTCATTCATAGTCTTCCTAGATTACTGACTTGAGCGTCAGAGGGTGCGTCGCCGGGAACAACCCCGGTGTCTCGCACTTTTTGCAGGTGCACGGCGGGAGCGACGATCGACGCCCCAAGGAACAGGTATACAGGTTACTATTCAGTTTCCCTAAGAATCCACAAGTTCTATCTATTTGCCCCCACACCAAATTTAGCGGCAACAGATTGGCGCCGTCTGTGGGAAACTAACGAATAGAAATCTCTCCTCTTCCCCGAGAACAGGTCTTCTCCAGCCATGCCGCCTCGCAAAGTCAGGTCAAGAGGGTCTAATCGAGTGCCCAACCCTGACCAGCAAGAAGTCCTTCCTGATCCCGCTCAACAACAAGGGCAACTTCCTCCTACCATGGAAGAGCCGCCCCAGCGGAACCCTCCACCTCCTGATCCTAAGGGTCCTAACCCTCAGAAACAGCCTCTTCACCAAGAGAACCTCTCTATCCACAACGCCTCCAGTGCCTCCATGGCCTCTCATCATCCCCGAGCCTCTGGTCGCCACAACGCCCCTCCCAAATGCCCGGAAGATGATGACCTCCGTCGTCATCTGGATGAAAAGCGGGCTCGGGAGGAAGCCTCCCGCCAACAAGAGCGATCCCCCCGTCACCGAGAGCACAGGAGGTCCCCCATCCGAAGAGGGAGGAAGGACTCCCCTAATCATTACCGAAGGAGGCACTCTCCCGCAGGTCGGCAGCAGCCTAGGAACAAGGAAGCACCAATTACTCGCGCTGAGTTCCAGCAGTTCCAAGCAATGGTACAACAGGCCCTCAACCTCCGTCAAAACCTCGATGAGCCGAGGGCCCCATCCCCTCCTCCGGTCCGAAGCCCTCGCCAACGGTCCCCCTCTCCTCGTCCTGCACCAACCAACTCCCGGCGTACCCCGAGTCCTCGTCGTTCCCGAAGTTACCGTCGCCGCAGCCCACGCTCCCCCTCATACGAAGACGAGTCCCGTAGCCCGGCGGATTACCGTCGGAGGGACGACATCATGGACCGCCGTCTTAACGAGGTGGAAAAGCTCCTGGGTCAAATAAACCGAGAAGAGGAGCTCAGGGGGAGGACCCTACGTCCTAGCCGGCCCCCATTCTCCAGAACCATAGTGGATGCCCCTGTGCCGTTCGGCTTCAAACCTCCCCAATTCGAGAATTACACCGAGGAAACCGATCCAGTTGATCACATCGAAAGCTTTAAGACTTTGATGCTCCTCCACCAAGCTTCCGATGCCCTCCTCTGCAAAACATTCCCCGCGACACTCAAAGGCCCGGCTCGAGAATGGTACTCTCGCCTTGCCCCAGCGTCGATATTCTCCTTCGAGCAGTTCGAAACCCTCTTCATCACCCACTTTGTCAGCAGCCGAAGGACCGAGAAAACCAGCATCTCACTATTGCACCTCCGTCAGCAAAAGGGGGAGAAACTGAGAGACTACGTGAAGAGGTTCACAGCTGAAGCTAGAACCATTGCCTCCCTCGACCAATCGGTTGCCACCGCAGCGTTCCAATCCAACATTCTCAATTCCAACCTCCGCTCCTCCCTCGCCAAGAAACCCCCACATGACTTTTCCGACCTTCTCCTTCACACCGAAAAGTATATTCGGGCCGAAGAGGCCGAGCAACAACCCAACTGGGAGGTGCCCGCCTCCGGGCTTAAAAGGAAGGGGACGGAAGAAGAAGGAGCCAAGAAGCTCCAGAAGGATAACGCCAGCCAGCGCCGACCTACCCCTAGATTTGAGAAGTTCACTCTCCTCAATGCTAACCTCTCAGCCATCTTCATGGAGGTCGAAAAAGACGGGGTCTTGCCTCCGGCTCCCAAAATGAATACCCCCGCCAAGAGAAGAGATAAAGAGAAATGGTGCCGCTATCACCGGGACCATGGGCATGACACCAACGACTGCCGTGCTCTGAGGAACGAGATCGAAGCCCTTATCCAGAGGGGACAATTAACAAAGTTTGTAAGAAAGGACCGAGCCGAGCTCCCTCCCCCGCCTCGGGGGGCTAACAAGCGTCCGGAAAGAGAAGAGACGCCAGACTTCGAGGAAGAGCGAGTCCTCCACCTCATCCACGGGGGTCCAATGGGAGGCTCCTCGAACTCCTCTCGGAAAGCGTTTATCAGAGAGGTCAATTCAGTCCGAACCACGCCTCCTCCCAAAGGCCTCGGAGTGCCAGTCACCTTCTCCGACGAAGATCTCGAGGGAGTTCGTATCCCACATTGTGACGCCCTCGTCATCAGCCTCCACATGGCAAATTTCAAAGTGGAGAGGATCTTAGTAGACAACGGCAGCTCCGTCAACATCCTCTTCCTCTCCGCTTTTAAAGGCCTAAAGCTCTCCAGAGACAGACTCAAGCCCGCCGGTTACACTCTCCATGGGTTCACGGGGGTTCCGGTAACTATAGAAGGGGTGATCACCCTCGATGTAACTGCCGGCCAAACCCCTACCACCAGGACGGAGCCGATGGACTTCATGGTGGTGGATGTTCCTGCTGCCTACAACGTCATTTTGGGCAGGCCTGGCCTCGCAGCTCTGGAAGCAGTTCCCTCGGCATACCATCTGAAGATGAAGTTTCCCACCCGATCCGGGGTCGGGGAAGTAAGGGGAAATCAGGAGCAGGCCCGGAAATGCTACATGACCTCAACCCTAGGGCCCGTCCTCTCCTTAGAGACCCTGGAGATTCCCCAAGATTCCACAAGACCGACCTCCGAGCCAGCGGACGAACTGGAGGAGGTGCTCTTCTCTGAACAAGAGCCGACCCGCAAGTTCTTCGTAGGTAAGACCCTCCCGTCCACCCTATACTCAGATATTGTGAAATGCATCCGAGCCAATCAAGACCTCTTCGCATGGTCCGCAGCAGACATGCCCGGTATCTCCGAAGAACTCCTAGTCCACCGCTTAAGTGTTGATCCGGGGTCCAAACCGGTTCAGCAGAAGAGGCGCAAGTTCGCCCCCGAGCGTCAGCTCGCTATCAAAGAGGAGGTAGATAAGCTGTTGAAAGCCCGATTCATACAGGAGGTAAACTACCCGGAGTGGTTGTCTAACGTAGTGATGGTGAAGAAGTCCAATGGGACGTGGAGAATTTGTATTGATTTCACCGACCTCAACAAGGCTTGCCCCAAGGATCCCTTCCCTCTGCTGAGCATCGACACTCTGATTGACGCAACCTCGGGACACGAGCTCCTCAGCTTCATGGATGCCTTCTCAGGTTACAATCAGATAAGGATGTTCCCTCCAGACATCCCGAAGACATCGTTTGTTACCGACCAGGGCCTTTACTGTTACAGGGTCATGCCATTCGGTCTCAAGAACGCCGGTGCAACATACCAACGCCTAGTCAACAAGGTCTTCCAAGCCCAGATCGGCCGAAACATGGAAGTGTACGTCGATGATATGCTTGTAAAGAGCATCCGAGGTGTTGATCATGTGGCTGACCTTCAGGAAGCCTTCGACGTCCTGAGAAAGCACAGTATGAGACTCAACCCGAACAAGTGTGCGTTCGGCGTCTCATCAGGGAAGTTCCTCGGCTTCATGGTTAGCCAACGAGGAATTGAAGCAAATCCGGAGAAGATCAAGGCCATATTAGACATGGCCCCTCCGAGAAATGTCAAAGAGGTTCAGAGGTTGACTGGTCGCCTAGCCGCCATAGGGCGCTTTCTGTCAAAGTCCGGGGAGAAGTGCCTCCCGTTCTTCAAGGCCCTCAGGGGGGGCTAAAGGATTTGAGTGGGGGTAGCAGCAACAAGACTCCTTCGACCAGCTTAAAGCCTACCTCGTCAATCCACCTCTCCTTAGCAAGCCAATACCCGACGAGCCACTCTACCTCTACCTGGCAACTTCCGAACAGACACTTAGTGCGGTCCTAGTCAGAGAGGAAGAAAGGGCTCAGAAGCCCATTTACTACGTCAGCAAGGTGCTCCGGGACGCCGAACTCCGGTACCCGAAAATCGAAAAAATGGCCTATGCCCTGGTAATGGCCGCGAGAAAGCTTCGACCCTACTTTCAGTCCCACTCGGTGGTCGTCCTTACCGACCAGCCACTGAAACAAGTCCTTCACAAACCCGAGACTTCCGGTCGCCTCATGAAGTGGTCGATCGAGCTGAGCCAGCACGATATAACTTATCAGCCTCGGACTGCAATCAAGGCACAGGCGCTGGCCGAATTCATAGTTGAGACTACAATCCCCGAGTCTAGCCAAGCGGCAAAGGGACCCCCCGTCTGGTCGGTCTACGTTGACGGATCCTCTTGTAGCGAGGGAAGCGGGGCAGGAGTCATCCTGGCAGGACCGGATGACTTCATCCTCCAATACTCCCTCCGGATAAATTTCAAAGCCTCGAACAACGAGGCCGAATATGAAGCACTGATAGCCGGGCTTCGAATGGCCCGAAATGCTGGGGCACGACGGCTACAGGTCTTCAGCGACTCCCAGTTGATTGTCAACCAGGTCCTCGGCGAGTATGAAGCCCGCGACGATAGAATGGCTAAATACTTGTCCAAAGTAAAGAGCCTGATGGCGCTGTTCGACGAGGCTCTCATCCAAAGGATCCCTCGAGAAGAAAATGCTCAGGCTGACGCCTTATCCAAGTTAGCCTCCTCTTCCCTTCAAGGTTTCGAACAGACCGTTTTAATAGAAGTCCTCCTGAAGCCGAGCATAGAGGACGAAGCGCCAGACTCCGCTGAGACATTTTCCGTCCTCCTCGAAGATAATTGGATGAAGCCCATTGTTGAATTCTTAAAGGACGGACTCCTCCCTGAAGACCCAAGGGAAGCACGAAGTATCAGGACCCGAGCTGAACGTTTCACTTTGATCGAAGGCATCTTATATAAACGCTCCTTCACCCAGGTGGATGGTCGGCCTTACCTAAGGTGCCTGTCCCCCAGCCAGGCCGACTACGCCCTGCAGGAACTCCATGAGGGCATCGGCGGAGCTCATTCTGGGTCCAGGGCTCTAGCGCGCAAAGTGTTGAACTATGGATATTACTGGCCCACTCTCCTACGGGACGCGGAACGACACGTTCGGCAGTGCAGCTCCTGTCAAAAGTATGCAGACATCTGACGCCTTCCGCAAGCACCGCTAACCTCCCTATCAAGTCCGATCCCCTTTGCTATGTGGGGGATGGATTTACTGGGGCCGTTTCCCCCAGCTCCCGGACAGCTGAAGTTCCTAGTCGTGGCAGTCGACTACTTCTCTAAATGGATAGAAGCCGAGCCCCTGGCTACAATCACCGAGCATAGAGTAGTTCAATTCTTCTGGAAAAACGTGATTTGCCGCTTTGGTGTCCCCCGAGTCATAGTCACCGATAACGGGACACAGTTTACTGGAGCCGCCTTCCGAGCCTTGTGTGAAGACCTCTCCATACAACACCGATTCTCCTCCGTCTCCCATCCCCAATCAAATGGCCAGGCTGAGAATGCCAACCGACAGATTCTTGCGGGAATCAAGAAGAGGTTAGACAAGTGTTCCAAGGGGCTATGGGTCGATCAGCTGCCGAACGTACTCTGGAATCACCGCACCACCAAGCGGACCCCAACAGGCGAGAGCCCATTTAATCTCACCTATGGGGCCGAAGCCATCATCCCCCTAGAAGTCGGGATACCCTCTCCTCGCCTGATCGCTTATGAAGAAGAGCAGAATGCTAGAGAGCTCAGAACAAGCCTAGATCTGATAGACGAAATCCGAGAGAGAGCTGCCATACGCCAGCAAGCTTACCGAAGAAGGATCGAGCTAGCATACAACAAAAGAGTCCGCCCAACGGACCTCAAAGAAGGGGATTTAGTCCTTCGGAAGTTGGCCATCTCGTTCCCCGGGCAGAAAAGCAAGCTGGCCCCGAACTGGGAGGGACCGTACAAGATCTCGAAAGTAATCCGCCCTGGTACATACAAGCTACAAGATCTCGAAGGTAGAGATATTCCCAGGACTTGGAACGCCGACCATCTTCTGAAATACCAAGAGAAGACCACTATGTCTCTCCAAGTAACTCGAGATATTGAACCGATCCCTTCCTTTTACTAGTAGTAGTTTTTCCTTTCGTTTTTCTTTATTATTGTAATAACGGCTAGCAACTTTAGAAGCAGCCGATCAGTAGATATCAATAAATAAAGTTTCTTCATGTTTTCACTACTATTACATCTCTCTGCTTTTAACCCTTTAATCTCACAATGGTTCCGGAGTCCAACACTTGGCTCGATTCTACTTCGCAAGCTCGCTCCTAAGCGAACTAGAAGTAGCTCGCCATTCGAAAATGCTCCCACGGCCGTTGAATGGTTCGGAGTCCAACACTTGGTTCGACCCTACTCCGCAAACTCGCTCCTAAGCGAGCTAGGGGTAGTTCGCCATTCGAAATTGCTCCCACACCCCCTAATTGACAATGGTTCCGGAGTCCAACACTTGGCTCGATTCTACTTTGCAAGCTCGCTCCTAAGCGAACTAGAAGTAGCTTGCCATTCGAAAATGCTCCCACGGCCGTTGAATGGTTCGGAGTCCAACACTTGGTTCGACTCTACTCCGCAAGCTCGCCCCTAAGCAAGCTAGGGGTAGTTCGCCATTCGAAATTGCTCCCACACCCCTTAAACTGACAATGGTTCCGGAGTCCAACACTTGGCTCGATTCTACTTCGCGAGCTCGCTCCTAAGCGAGCTAGAAGTAGCTCGCCATTCGAAAATGCTCCCACAGCCGTTGAATGGTTCGGAGTCCAACACTTGGTTCGACTCTACTCCGCAAGCTTGCCCCTAAGCAAGCTAGGGGTAGTTCGCCATTCGAAATTGCTCCCACACCCCTTAAACTGACAATGGTTCCGGAGTCCAACACTTGGCTCGATTCTACTTCGCGAGCTCGCTCCTAAGCGAGCTAGAAGTAGCTCGCCATTCGAAAATGCTCCCACAGCCGTTGAATGGTTCGGAGTCCAACACTTGGTTCGACTCTACTCCGCAAGCTCGCCCCTAAGCAAGCTAGGGGTAGTTCGCCATTCGAAATTGCTCCCACACCCTTTAAACTGACAATGGTTCCGGAGTCCAACACTTGGCTCGATCCTACTTCGCGAGTTCGCTCCTAAGTGAGCTAGAAGTAGCTCGCCATTCGAAAATGCTCCCACAGCCGCTGAATGGTTCGGAGTCCAGCGCTTGGTTCGACTCTACTCCGCAAGCTCGCTCCTAAGCGAGCTAGGGGCAGTTCGCCATTCTAAAACGCTCCGACAATCCTAACCTAGTCAACCAAGGATCCCGAAGTCTAACACTTGGCTCGATTCTACTTCGCGAGTCCACTCCCGAGCGAGCTAGATGTAGTTCGCCATTCAAAGTCCGAAGCTTACGAAGTTACGGCACGGCAGACAACAATCGCGAGAACAAGACACACAAGTTCGGCAATAACACTTTTATTAATGAAACAACTGTGGTACAAAGGCAAACACAGCAGGAGCACAACTCATCAGAGAAAAGTTACAATGCCGACTTATTACACTTAGCGAAAAACAAAAAATAAGCAAAGAACTCGCAGAATCGACCACTTCAGCGCTTTTTCGGAGCTGGAGCGTTCCGCTTCAAGGACACTCGAGAGTGACGACGCTTGTCCCCGGAGCGCGACCCCAAGCCGGCAAACTAGGACGTATCCTCGGCACCGCCCCTAGTAGCTACACCGACGGACGCCCCGCTCGAAGAGATTGCCACCGAGCTCTGCGCGTCCCCCGGGCTTGGTTGGCCGATCCGCTGACGGGTCGCCATCTCATAGAAGGTAATGCCCCGCTCACTCTCAGCGCGAGTGCATGACGTGCTTCGAACGTTGATCGGCCCCGAATGTGGCTTAAGACGGGCCACTTCCGCCTCCAACTCCGAGATCCTGTCCCGCAACGAGTCGTCTTTGACGTCGACTTCGAAACGTGGAGGTATTGCGGAGTCCGGCACTCCGGATCGGCTAGCGACGAGGCGCCGAAGGTGGGTGACCTCTATGCTTTTATCCACCGTCGCTCTCTTTAGCGCTTCGACTTCGGCAGTCAACTCAACTCGTTCGGTCGTCAACTTGGCCACCTCGGCCGTCAGCCCCTCGCCCTCACTCCGGAGCTTCGCCTCTACGGACTGCAGATGCTGTATCTCGGAAAGCAACTCGTCCTTCTCCGCTGTTATTTTGGACAAGTTATGACGAATGCACTGAACTCGAATCTCATTACTGAAATCAGTTGGCGAATGTTCACCTTCGGGTATAAGCTTGGCTATTCTGCTTTCCAAACGACGAATCTCGATGTCTCGCCGTCCAAGGACGAGCTGGAGATGCCTCCTCTCGCTTTCAGCTCGGCGCAATCCGAGCTCGACCTCGTAAAGTTTCTCTCTACACCTAGCCAGACACAGCCTTGTTGCCCCTAGGCCGGCCTCGGCTGGAACTTCCTCGTCCGGGCAAGCAAGCTCGACGTCTTGGGCAATCACCATAAGCTGCAAAGAGATCAGAATAATCAGCACAAACGCCGAACATGGCCGAAGCGCCACACTTAGAAAAATTTTCATCTCTAAAAGCAAGAGGGGACAGTTCGGCAAAAGAAAGTGCGTAACACAAAAACTTCCGAACATCGACACTTGCAGAAATTCTCCTTTCATTAAACGTCAAAAAAAGCGGTGGCCAGTCCGCTATCAGGCATTACAAAGTTCGAAAGGAAAAACGAAAAAAAAAAAAAAAAAACACAAAAATCAAAAACAACAAAGCGAAAGGCGGATTCAGTGCCCGACCTCTTTCCCCGGGCGACGAGGCGGAGTAGGCGTCGACTTTGCCGAAGGAGACGCCGCCACCAACGGAGTGGTCGTGGTGCTCGGGACTTCGCCAGTAACCCCGGCATCGGCATCAGCGTCGCCCTCCTCCTCCTCCTCCTCCCCTTCGGACTCGGGGTCGAAGCCCTCGACGTGTCCGGGGAAGAGTCGCCATCCCGAGACGTCCACCCCGGGGTATGCTTCTCGCACCCGGTCGAGGGCAGTGGCGAAAGCCTTCGCCATGTTCTGCGCCAGGTACCCCTGGGCCTTCTTCAAGGTGGCGTCCTCCACCTCCTTCACGGCTGCTGCCTGCTTCGCCTCGACCTCGACCAATTGGTTGGCCGACCCCTCCTTCTCCCGAAGCAGCTCGTCCTCCAGCCTCTTCACTTCGGCCTCGAGGTGCTGGATCCTCGCAGACCGACCTTCATGCTCGACTCGGAGCTTGTCGAGCTGGTTCGACATCCGAGCCTTCTCGTTCCGAGCCTGGTCGGACTCCTGCTTCAGCTCCTTCTCGAGGGCGGTCAGCCTCTCGGTGAGGTGACCGAAATGGACGACGATCTACAAAGGAAAGAAGAAGAACTCAGGGAGTTAGAAAAAAAATTTTGATTCAAAGGGATGAAACGAACGAAGGGAACTCGGAACTTACCGATACCGCCGAACGGGCGATCTCAATCACGTCGTCGCCTTCCCTCCCCGCGTCCATGGCGGCGCGGTCCTTCGGGGTGGCGAGATGCTTGACGGCCTGCATGCTCGCCAACGAGTTCCCGAGGAACCCATCGTGCCTCCGGACCTACCAGTCCGGAATGTGGATCCGCTTGTGCTCCTCCGTCAGGAGCTCCTCGCCTGCTACGGTCAGCGGCGGGGTCGGCATTGCGAGCGCGGCGGCAATGGGGAAATCCCCCACAGGTGCAGGAGCCGAAGGCCCCGCCACGGCGACGACCGGGTCGTCAGCAACCTCCACCACCTGGTCGGGGGCCGCAATCCTCGGCACCTTCGAGGTCGAGGGCAGCTTCGACGCAACCCTCTTGCGCTTCTTCGGTGCCTTACTGGCGAGCCCGGCCCTGAGCGCCAACACCGCCTCGTAGTCCATGGATTCTGCATCAAAAGCAAAAAATGATTAGCACAAAAGGAAAACAAGGCAGCAAGTACGGAAAAAAGAACTTGACGAGAGCCGCGTACTAGGGTCTACGCGGCAGAGCCCTCCCCTGTAGAGAACGTCCTCCGTCAAATCCTTCCAATCGTACTTCGGCCGGTCAAGGAGGGTCCGGACCGCCGCTTCTTCCTCTACTGAAAGCCTCGGCAGCGCCGTCGCCCTCTTGGGCACCCCTTCTGCCCAATTTGTGGGGATCGGCCATGCTTCTCGACTTCGCATGACGACCCACTTCTCTCGCCAGTGCTTGATAGAGTCGGGGCAGACGACGAGCCTGCCGCCGTGCCTCGGAGTCAGATAATACCGGTACTCCGACTTGTTCCCTTGGTGGAGCCGGTATATCGTCCGAAGCACGTTCAGCTGCGGCTCGATCCCTGCGGCCTGGCAGTGGAGAACGAAGCCATTAATCACTCGCCACGCATTCGGCATGAGCTGAATGGGGCAGACCCCGTACCAGCTCACCACGGTAACGGCGAACGCGTGGAGAGGCAGCCGAGCACCGGCGATAAAGGCATCGACCGGCCAGCAACACATGGTCACTGGCAGCGGCAAATTAGCCCTAACCCCGGGGCCCGGCAGCATGATTTCGTACTCCTCCGGGATGAAAAAAGAGTCCCGGATCGCAGCCAGTTCCTCCTCGCGCAGGATCGACGCCGCGTCGTCCGCCTCCGTCGTCTCCCTCGCTTCGTTCTCCTCGAAGGACCTCTCCCTCCCATGGACGATCCGCTCGGCCTGGTCCTTCGGGAGCTCCCTGACCCTGTGCAGCCCCGTCAGCGGACCTGGTAGCTGTCCGAACTCCCCCATCCTCTTCGGATCCTCGACGATGGAATCCTTGCCGAACACCTTCCCCTTGGTTGGATTCGGAGTCGAGGCCTCGACACCTTCAAGGGAGGGCTCGGACCAAGAGACTTCATCTGAGACAGAAGCTACAGACATAATTTATAAATTACCTTGAAAAGAAAGAGCTGCCGAAAAACCTCGCCTGAGTCAAGCACCGGTCACCGGAAAACTCGCCTGAGACACAAGAGAACGCCTGAGCAAATGAGAGAAGAAATGAGAAATGAGAAGGGGGGGAGGATTTATAGAAGAGGGACACACACCACGAGGCTAATGGGCCCGTACGACCGGCCCATCTAAACCAAGCGGCGGAGCGATCCCAATCGTCACCTCGATAACTGCAACGAATCATGAGTTGAATTTAATGCGCACTCCATCTGATGGAACCCCAGGGGTCACTGCAATTAATGAACGTCCCATCTGTCAGGGTTGTCAGAATTGTCAGAGTTGTCAGAGGTGTTAGGGGTTCAAATGGCGCACAGAAAAGACAAACCCCCAAAAAACGACGAGTCTGAGAGTTCGGCACTCACTGCCGAGCGTTCGTGACACCGACCCCGTTATAGGGGAAAAGTCATGTTCGGCACTCACTGCCGAGCGTTCGTGACACCGACCCTGTTATAGGGAAAAAAGTCACGTTCGGCACTCACTGCCGAGCGTTCGTGACACCGACCCTGTTATAGGGAAAAAGTCACGTTCGGCACTCACTGCCGAGCGTTCGTGACACCGACCCTGTTATAGGGAAAAAGTCACGTTCGGCACTCACTGCCGAGCGTTCGTGACACCGACCCTGTTATAGGGGAAAAGTCACGTTCGGCACTCACTGCCGAGCGTTCGTGACACCGACCCTGTTATAGGGAAAAAGTCACGTTCGGCACTCACTGCCGAGCGTTCGTGACACCGACCCCGTTATAGGGGAAAAGTCACGTCCGGCACTCACTGCCGAGCGTTCGTGACACCGACCCTGTTATTGGGGAAAAGTCACGTTCGGCACTCACTGCCGAGCGTTCGTGACACCGACCCTGTTATAGGGGAAAGTCACGTTCGGCACTCACTGCCGAGCGTTCGTGACACCGACCCTGTTATAGGGAAAAAAGTCATGTTCGGCACTCACTGCCGAGCGTTCGTGACACCGACCCTGTTATAGGGAAAAAGTCACGTTCGGCACTCACTGCCGAGCGTTCGTGACACCGACCCTGTTATAGGGAAAAAAGTCACGTTCGGCACTCACTGCCGAGCGTTCGTGACACCGACCCTGTTATAGGGAAAAAAGTCAAGTTCGGCACTCACTGCCGAGCGTTCGTGACACCGACCCTGTTATAGGAAAAAAGTCACGTTCGGCACTCACTGCCGAGCGTTCGTGACACCGACCCTGTTATAGGGAAAAAAGTCACGTTCGGCACTCACTGCCGAGCGTTCGTGACACCGACCCTGTTATAGGGAAAAAGTCACGTTCGGCACTCACTGCCGAGCGTTCGTGACACCGACCCCGTTATAGGGAAAAAGTCAC
This sequence comes from Hemerocallis citrina, assembly GCA_017893485.1. NCBI lineage: Eukaryota > Viridiplantae > Streptophyta > Magnoliopsida > Asparagales > Asphodelaceae > Hemerocallis > Hemerocallis citrina. The sequence continues at coordinate 272,872 of JACEHZ010000463.1, read as the reverse complement.
GTTCGGCACTCACTGCCGAGCGTTCGTGACACCGACCCCGTTATAGGGGAAAAGTCACGTTCGGCACTCACTGCCGAGCGTTCGTGACACCGACCCTGTTATAGGGGAAAAAGTCACGTTCGGCACTCACTGCCGAGCGTTCGTGACACCGACCCTGTTATAGGGAAAAATTGAGTTCGGTACCAGCTGCCGAGCGTTCTTGGCACCGACCCCATTACGGGGGAAAGATGGGACCTCGGATCATGCCGAACTCCCTCTCGGCACTCATAACCATGGCGAACTCTCCCCCCTCTTCGGAAAGATGAGCCGAACCGCATACAGACCTCGGTCCCCTAGTCAGCGAGCTGTAGAAGGGGTCGGAAGCATGATACGAGCACATGTCCCCCTCAACGAATGAAAAAGGTCGAACCATTTGCCAAGAGATCTCGAAAAAATAATTAAAAATTTTGGAAAATCAAGGAAGAACTCCTGCAAAGCAATTGTAAAGATAGGGAGCACCTTCTCGTCCCCAAACAAGCAATTATTGCTGAGAACAATCTTCTAAGACCCCCGAACGACGAATTGACACTTCGCGAAGTTAAAAGGATATCCCTGCAAGAACACCACATGACCATAAGAGCTCAGGAGCGACTCAGAGTTCAATCCACTTGAAAAATCACCAAACTACCTCCTTCAAGATTCAAAACCTTCCATTTGGGCTCCGATACAACTCCGCCAGCCATTAAAACAGCTAAACTACTCATCAAAGGCCGATCAAGCTCAGCCTTTAGGAGTGGGGGGCTCGTGATATGGCTAAAAATGGGGATTAATCGGAACCGTCCAAATCGGGCACGAATCTTGAAGTCCAGGGGTAAAACGAAAATTTCACCTACAAATAGGGTCTGAAATGGGTACTAGGTCTCTCCGATAAAGACCCAATAACCCACAAACGGATCCGCTTCAATTGGGCGCGGGTATCAACCAGCAATAAAGCCCGATCAGAGGGATAGAATTAAGGCTCCTGATTAGATCCTAATCAACGGCCCTGATTCATGCCTATCCCTCCACTGGGAATTAGGGATTACATTCCTAATCTGTTTACAAGGAGAATATTCCTTATCAGATCACGGGGATTACATTCCTAATCTGTTCCCTAAGACGCCTATAAATACCCCCCATCCATCTCCATTAAGAGGTAATCAATCTTTCACCAGTTTTTACGCTCATTCATAGTCTTCCTACATTACTGACTTGAGTGTCAGAGGGTGCGTCGCCGGGAACAACCCCGGTGTCTCGCACTTTTTGCAGGTGCACGGCGGGAGCGACGATCGACGCCCCAAGGAACAGGTATACAGGTTACTATTCAGTTTCCCTAAGAATCCACAAGTTCTATCTGTTTGCCCCCACACCAAATTTAGCGGCAACACCCGGTGTCTCGGTGGAAGCAGCAGTAGAACCTCTTGTCTCACTTCTTGCTGTTGTTAGTTGGTCGGGGAGGGAACCGAACAACCCCCTTGTCCTCGATCTCCATTAAAATTGCCGAGACGTTCTAAGTCAGGCGCGTATACCTCTCGAATCATGGGACCGAGGGACCCTCTTGGGACCAATTGCTTCTTTCCCAGGCCTTTTGAAGGGCTCAGCATCATCGACCTTGTGCTTCCCCCTGGCAGTGGCTTCCTTCGCACCCTCGAGATTGAGGGCCTCCTCGGTTCGGATATACTTCTCGACCCTGTTGAATAGGTCGGGGAAGTCCACGGGTGGTTTCTTGGCCAAAGAAGCCTTGAGCTGGCTGTGGCGGATGTTGTGCCGGAAGGCTGCAGAGGCGACCCCTGTGTCGAGGGAGGAAACTGACCTTGCCTCATAGGTGAACCTCCGAACGAACTCTTGAAGGCATTCCCCGTCCTTCTGTTTGAGGTCCAGAAGGGAAGAGCTCATCTTCTCGACCTTCCTGCTCTCACGAAGTGGTCAAGGAAACCCGCCTCCAGCTGCTCGAAAGAGAAGACCAAGCCGAGGTAAGTTTGGAGAACCATTCCCGAGCCGGGCCACGGAGGGTAACAGGGAAGGCGCAGCAGAGGAGGGGATCCGCAGCACTGTGAATCATCATGGGGGTCTTAAATCCCTCCATGTGATCAGCAGGATCACCTTCGCCATTGTAGATCTCGAATTGAGGAGGTCTGAAGTTCCAAGGAATCTCGGCTTCAAGGATTTGCGGGGGAAAGGGGGTCCGGTCGGACGATGATCGTGACCCTGCATTGGTCCGCCCTTGCCGAGATGAGCGAGGCGATTCTCCATTTCCTCCAAACAACGAAGGATAGGGTCTGGTTATTCCTGAGGATGAGCCGATCCACGGGACTCGCCGACTCCTGTTCCTGACCAGAGGTCGGAACTGTGGTGGACCTCGGTAGTCAGACCGCCTCGGATGGCTTGGAGAATCTCGTCTCGGAAGTTCTGGAATTCGACCCTTGTGACGTGGGCTTGCCACACCGGGTTCTGTGGGGGATTGCCCATCTGGGAAGCTGTCGGCGATGGTTTGAGACCGAGTTGGAAGCGGCCCCTCCCCTAGTCCGACTGGTATGTCTATCAGAGATGATGCGGTGCAAATCTGACGCGATTGATGGTTGGGCCACGTCGTTGACCCGAGGTTGGTTGGAACCTTGGTCATTCGTGCGGCTATGATGTAGGGGGTCCGGATGACATGCCGAGGTGATGGCCCTTCTGGCTTTGGGAGCCATGGAGGAGCTCGGACCTAAGTTGACGACTCTAGCTGGGCTTGGAAGGACGATAGTACTTAGAAAAAGTTTTCCATAGACGGTGCCAACCTGATGCTGTTTGTTTTTGGGGTGTGGGGGCAACAATGTGAGTTCTTGTAATTTGTATAGTGGAAGTCCTTATGCGGTACTGGTCCTGGTCCGACCCCGGGTAGCGGGAGCCGACTCGGAGGTAAAAGCGGGGAGGAAGAGGGGAGTGGTTTGGCTCGGATCCAGAAGCTCGGCTCGCCTGAGGATGTAGTGGCTCGGCTCGGATCTTCTGTACCTGCATAATGCCTAGAAATACCGGGAGAAGTCCCGGTGGCAGGCCCTCCGACGATCTAGTCAGTCACTGGAAAAGAGACTGGGCAGCTAGGGTTCAGGTAGGGAAAGTTTGATTACCTTCTGCAGTGAGGAGGGGGTTGGGTAGGGCTGGCAATGGGCCGAGTTTGGGCCGGACATATACAAGCCCAAGCCCGAACCCGAAATATTTTTTAAGGTCCAAGCCCGGCCCGAATTTGGGTCGGGCAGCAAACTTGAAGCCCGGACCCGAATCCGAATTAAATCCAAAAGCCCGAGCCCGACCCTATTTCTTAACAAATAAATGAAAATGAAAAAAAAACTAAAGTACATACTATAATAGGAGTCAACGGGACCGGCGGAGCACTGGCATCTGCGGCAGCGGAGGCAGCAGATGGAGGGGGGTGACGGTGGCAGATGGAGTGTGGCATCGGCCGGAATAGCTGAGATTGTGGGAGCAGTGGCAGTGGCTTCGTCTGCGACAATGGGAGCAGCGACACTAGGTCGGGGTGGATCTGGGAACTGGAGGAGAAAGAAAGAGGGGCTGGCCGCTGGAATCGTTAGATCTGGAATGTTTTTTTTTTTTTTTGAGATAAACTAGATGTGGAATGTTGAGGAGATGAAATAAACTAATAAAGGGTTGAAATGAGGAGTGAGTAAGAGTGGAAAATAATTATGAGTGTGCTGTTTTCAATGAGGAGAGAGAAGAGTATGAGATAAGAGAAGTGTGTTGTTTTCAATGAGGACGGTTAACGTTCATTCACTCATTAATGAGGAGAGAGAAGAGTATGAGATAAGATATGCCTAAGGTGTATGATAGGATTAAGAGTGTTATTTTCAATTAATGTATAGTCAGGTCGGGTTTGGGTCGGGCCTATATAAACCCGAACCCGGCCCGAAAATTAATTCGGGCTCAATTTTTAAGCCCGAGTCCGAAATTGTACAAAATTTTCAGGCCCATAAGGTGTTAAAATCGGATCAGACTTGATCGGGCTTGGGTCGGGTCCGGGTCAATTGCCAGCCTTAGGGTTGGGTATTTATAGGCAGGGGTAAACGGGTCTGGAGCCCTGACGGGCCGGGTTGGACCCGTTTACCCGTAGGCCTGAGCTGGCTGAGACCCATTGGACTGTAGCTGGCCTGATAATCACAGGGGGAGGATCCAGAGAAGATCAAAGGGCCCTGGTTGATGCTACTTTATTTACCCCATATCAGGTCCTAATAGAAATTCAGTGTCAAGCCATAAGCCTATTTCATATTTACCCATGCCTATTTCATATTTACCCATATATCAAATAGCATTCAAGTGTCTACTGGCTGTGCATTGTGCTAAAGTTTTTTCTGTGATAAATAAATACATTATATGCTCAAGCTTTATTATTATTATTTTTTATATATTAAAGGATAGAGTCAAACGATTCCATCCTAATAATAATAATAATAATAATAATATTATTATTATTATTATTATTATTATTTTATATATATATATATATATATATATATATATATATATAAGAATTCAGAATTATACAAACTCAAAAATAGCTTGTTTACAAAATGTAAAGCTAAAAGAAAATACAAAAATATTTACAATAGAGATGGCAGTTACACCAAACGCTAAACCAACAACTAAATACTGAAGCATATATACATAGCAGCAAGGAGTAGCGAAGGCCTGCACCCGACATTGAATGATAGTGCAACAATGAAAGCAAGAAGAAGGCGGCTGAAGGGCTTCTTGTCATGTATTTGGCCCTTTTAGATTATAAAAAATATTTACAAATTAAAAAAATGAAAATATTTTATTTTATTTTATTTTATTTTATTTTATGTCCTTTTGTTCTTTCTTTATTTGAATTGTTGGGCTTCTCAGGTTCTCCTTTATCAACTCTTTATTGGAATCGGGTGCCTTATTCTGCCACATTTATAACTAAACAGTTCCATATTTGGTTCAAAATTCAAATATTTTGATTACACAAGGCCTTCTGAGAAACCGATGAAATTCACTTGGGATTAAAGTCATGATTAAACCCAACAATTCAATTCAGGTCGGATTAGGATCAGATTATTTGGCACCCATTTGTTAATCTTACAGGAAATAAGTTGGATTTTTTGCTGAAAACTTGACACCATTCATTTTATTCTTTATGTGATAATATGTACGCTTTTTAAATATTAACTGATTTAGAAATTTTTTAAACATACTTTAAGGGGTCGAATAACTTAATTTTTTGTATGTACATATTTTATAATATTATAAATTTAATAAACAATTTGAATCGTGCATATAAAGTTTTAGTGTAATAGTACAACTATTATGAATGAGGAAGTTTTAATCGGCTCTATTTTCTGATGGTATCTTAGTAAAAGTCATATCGATGAGAAGCTGAAAGGACAGTGACTAGGGAGGCACCTTCCCTCTCTTTTTCTTTTTCTTTTACTTTTTTTTTCCTTTTTTTTTTGTTTTGATAGAAAGGAGACATTGTAGATAGAGACTGGATACAAACAGCCACTAAACAATCCAGTGCCGGGGACGGGGGGCCCATAAGTATCTTAATCTCCAATGTTGACTGCTATCAAGCTCATCCTTAATAATATAGTGTGATATTGAGTTTAAATCTTATATCTCTAATATTATTATTATGTCTACTACTATAACTATAATGGGAGAAGGCCATAGTACAATTTGTCCATCTAGCAATCCGTACAATGCACAAATATAACTATTGTAAATGAGATTTTAGATCAAATTCAGACTACGTCTGAATTTTTACTTCTTAAAAATTATATTTATTAAGACGTATATCACACGTGTAAACTATAAGTCTACTACTATTAATGAGAGAGTTGGAGTTGTCATTTGCTATTATATAGGAGATCTTATGTTCAAATCCGGACTTCGTCGAAATTTTCAATTTTAAAAACTATATTTATTACGATGTGCATCGCACGTGTAAATTACTAGTTGGAGTAATAAGACATCTTTTAACTTAGATTGATATCGTAAACTTACAATATCAAGTGATTCAAACAAAGAATATATCAAGTGATTCAAACAAAGAAATAAACTTTTTCGTCAAAACCTTCTACCTGAAAAGATGAGCATTTAAACACACACAAAAGAAATTGAACACATGATAGACTTATATTGATGGCCCTAAATTATATTGCACATGGTTGATGTTATATATCAAGATATACATTTTAATCTTGTTTATTTACTTACTTAAATATTTTAAAGGGTAAGAAAAGTATAAAAGTATAAAAGTTTGGCCAATTAAGGCTCAATTATGAATTTTTAAAAAGGCTCAATTATGAAAGACAGCAAAAATTTCAAATTCAGCAAGCAGCAGGCTTTGCTGTGGGCCGGCCTAGTTAGTCAGTCTTTGCCTCAAACCCACGGCGCCTTACTCCCTCTCAAATCCCATACGACGGCCGTACCGTAGACGACCCTGCGAACAATCCCACTGATGCCACGTATACGATATCCCTATCTGAGTCATCGGACTCACCCATAAAGATTTATATGTGGGTAAAACACACCCCGCCTTATCCAATCCATTCCCCGCCCCTTTATATCCAAACAAACATCTCTTCTTCCACATGTGTCACTCGCTCCACTTGTCTTGATCGTCTTCGTCTTCGTCTTCGTCTTCTGAAATCAAACAAGAACTTTAATGGCGGCACCGAAACTAGGGCGCCTTCCGAGCATCCGGGAACGCGTCGAAGACACTCTATCCGCCCACCGAAACGACCTCGTCTCTCTGCTCTCCAAGTCTCTCTCTCTCTCTCTCTCTCTCTCTCTCTCTCTCTGCTCTCTCGAAATCGAGAATTTGCGGAATGATCCTAAAGCCCTAAGTCTGAATTGTTAAATACTTTTTAGGTATGTTGGACAAGGGAAGGGGATCCTACAGCCTCACCACCTCCTCGACGGCCTCGCTACTGTCGTTGGCGACAACCAAACCCTCTCCGATGGCTCCTTCTTCGATGTCCTCAAATCCGCTCAGGTTCGCTCTGTTGCTTTCATTTCTGTGTCAATCGATCGATAACTTCTTTTTTATTATTTTAACCATAATCCATATATATGTGACTCTAGCCTAGCCTACAGAGTGTGAAGCCACTTTTCCATAAGAAAAAATAAGTACTAAGAGTAAGATTAATGTTAGACCCACTACTTTCTTTGCTATATTTCTCTTCACTAGCTTAGGTATTCTTAGGTATTTCTCTTCATTATCTTAAATGACACGTAATGTTTATATCATTTACTCTGTACCTACTCTTTAATAATAGTGTGTAAAGAGAAAGATAGTCGGAAATATAGATACTCTTTAATAATCTCTAATCTCTATCTCTAATCTCTAATCTCTAATATTATAATGGAAGAGTTGGAGTTGTAATGTTGTCAACATATAAACCCGTGCATTGCACGTACAACTCCAACTCTCCCATTAATTATAACAAAAACAAATAAATAAATAAAATTCACATATTTAAAATATGCAATGCACGTGCAAACCAATTTTACAATATTTTATTAACAACATATGTTGCACATACAACTCAAATTCTACCTATAAACATGTGCATTGCACGTACAAATTGTAGTTTTTTCTTCAAAATATTTTTACAAATTACGTGTAATGCACGTCCAACTTCAAAATTATTTCTTAACGCGTAAATCGCATGTGACGATTCTCCAATTCTTATCAAAACGTGCATTGCACGTGAAAAGTACAAGTAGTGTGTAAAGAGAAAGATAGTGGAAAATATAGTGAGTGCAACATTACTCTAAAAATAATTATACTCTGAAAGAAAGAAAGATAGAATTATCGACAAATAGATGGCCCCATGTTTCATAAAAAGTAGTGGGCTCCACTATAATTTTGTCACTCTTATTAAACAAGTAGGAGTGCATGCTATGAGCACAAAAAACATTTTCCAATTTTATCTCATAAAAAAGAAGAAAAAATAAAAGAGAAAGGAAGTATCATTAAATGCTTCGGCATATTTGCATATTGGAATTGCACTATTATGTTTTATGTTCCTGGAAATGATGATGGAAAAAAATAAGGATGTGGATCATTTGTGCAAATAAATCTAATTTTTTTAAGCACAACTGACATACCTGAACTGGACTGTAATATAGGAAGCGATTGTTGTCCCGCCATTTGTGGCGATTGCCATTCGGCCGAGCCCTGGGGTTTGGGAATATGTTCGGGTTAATGTCCACGAACTCATGGTCGAACAGCTTACTGTTTCTGAGTACTTGGGGTTTAAAGAAGAACTCGCTGATTTAAAGTAAGAAACTATGAAATTGGAGAATTCCAGCATCCTTTTGGGGGTTTATTTTATTCTGATTATTTTGAATTGTTGGCAGATCCAACGATATTTTCATTCTGGAACTGGATTTTGAGCCCTTTAATGCTGATTTTCCTCGGTTGAGCCGGCCATCATCGATAGGGAACGGGGTTCAGTTCCTTAATCGGCATCTTTCGTCAATTATGTTTCAGAATAAAGATTGTTTGGAGCCTCTGATGGATTTTCTGAGGACCTACAAGTACAAGGGCCATGTAAGTGTACACAGTGAGAGTTGTTGGTGAAATGTTTATTTTGTCTTTGATTGTGAAACAAGTTATGGGTGTGTTTACAGGTTCTGATGTTGAATGATAGGATTAAGAGCGTGTCAAGGCTTCAATCCACATTGTCAAAGGCCGAGGAATATTTGTTGAAGCTTGCACCTGAAACTCCTTGCTCAGAATTTGCTTATGTGTGAGCAGATCAGAACCCTCCTACTCTTTAATTTCCACAAGTAATTTGATATGGTACTCAGATATTTCATTTGGGTGATGCATTTTGATTGTTCAATAGATTTACTTGGAATGAACTAGTGCCCTGAGAGTCAGAGATGATGGTGTTGCAATTTATTTTGTCATTAGTCCTGTACCAAACCTAGTCAAATCTTTCACTATGTCCGCACTTAGGGTTGGAACATAGCGCTTGTTTTACACATGGAATAAAGGAGAAAGTAAGGAATTTGAGAGAATTGTTTTTGCAATTTTACCGGAAAATGCAAGTAGATTTTGGATAAAAAGTGAAATTGGGGTGAGTTTCACAAGTTACTCATTTTAACTGTACTCATCATATATTTATTTATTTGAGAGAGATGAGGTGTCATACTCAATAGCTTGCTTAGGAAGAGAAGATTTTGGTATTTCTGGCTAGCGGTGGAAACTCAGTTGATAACTTTTCTGTGGCATGTCTAGGACAAGAAGAACTGAGTACTCAAGTATCTATTTTGTTAGGCTACGGGTTTGGGTTAGTGCCTAGCATACATGTTAGTGAGTTTTTGAGTTTAAGTTATTGGACTATATATGGGTTTGCAGTTTTGGACTCGATGTATCTTTTGAATAAAGAGCTACTTAGTAGCCTAGTCTCGAACCTGAAACATCCTTTACCCATCCCGCTCTTTACCATCTGAGTGAGCTACAAACCTACAACTCGGTGATTTTTGACTTGATGTATTATTAACTACCAAGTAAATTTTAGGTGTGAAATAATTATGGATCTAAATTCCTACATAGGGCCTTCTATAGGGAAGGACTTTAGAGCCCGTTCACAGAGCGCCACAGTGCCTACACTAGCCTTCTCTAGGGCCCTTAAGGAAACTCTAACTGGCCTTATTCTAGATCAGGGCTTTCTAGAAGCCCTGCTATACCCATTGTCTTGAAAGGTCGGGGTTGCGCGAGGCTTTTCCAAGGTCACAGCCCTCGGGCTGGCCCCGAATAATTATCGGTTGGAAATATGTCTCGAATATTTCTCTAGATGTAATCTTTATTTTTTGGTTATCTTTCAATATTTAAAATATTTGATACAATCTTTTGTAATTATCGTGAGATATTTGCCAAGGATTTATTCCTAATTTGATTGGAGAATATATTTGATTTGTGGGCTAAGTTTACTTGGCCACTAAGTCACTACTAACCCCAATTTTTTAGTTCAAGGTTACTACTCTATAAATACATGAGAAAGAGATTGTATCTAAGTGAGCCAATAAAAAGAACTAAGAGCTAGCTATGTAATTGAGATAAATATTATAATCAGAGAGAAAAAAAAGATTAAGAAGACATGGCTTGTAATTCCCTTGCTACTAACTGAATATTGGTTGTAACTTTGATTGCAATTATACTATTCTATAAATACATGAGAAGAGCTTGTATCTAAGTAAGCCAATTGAAGGCCAATAGAAAGAAGTAAGAACTGTCTATCTAATTGAGAGATTATTGTAATCAGAGAGAAAAGAGATAGACTAAGAGGCATGTCTTGTAATTTCCTTACTATCTCATTGAAGATTGGCTTCGAAAAATCTTCTTTGTTCTACTTTCTAATACTTTTCTATTTATTCCAAATCTGATTGATTTTGCCAAATTCTCCGAAGAATAACAAGTTGTTGGGTAACTATCTAATTCCGCGATTTTAATCTAACATTATCGACCTTCTAGATGCTTCACTAGTGCAGTACATAAATATGTATAAACCATGTATGTGCTTCACAAGGGCAGTACATAAATGTATTGCTACTCTAAAAAGCACGAGTTTAGATGATCCAATGACCAATATTTAATTTTTCTGTTTGTCATTAGAAGATCTTAACCATTCATTTTATGATAATTAAAAAAAAAATATCCAACAAAATATTCTACTTCCTTGTTATTATAGTAAAAATATTAAAATTAACAAACAAACAATTCTCATCGCATCTTATAATAGTAAAAAAAATAATCAAAAGATTATATTTCCATAAATTGACCGTCCAAATGTTACATATGGAAACAAATAATTCATAGTTTGACAGCCTCAATTTAAACAAATAATCAAAATATTATATTACCATAATTTGACACCCCCAACTTCATAATTGGAAATAATAATACATAATTTGGCAACCTATACAATAATATAAACTAGTATAATGGACGTGCGATGCACGTCTATTAAAAAGTTTAATAATTAAATTAAATGAATTTGTGTATTTTGATTTGATGTGCATGACACGGGGATGTTTAGTGGATGTAGTTTGCACGTATATTGCACGGGTTTGCTCAGTTACAAAATTAGGGTTTGTTTGTTTACAACCCAACTCTCCCATTAAAATATAATAATAATAATATAATATATAAATGTGTAACAAACACACAAAAATTACAACTTCAAGATCCTTGATTATAGCATAGACAACCTCATTCAAATATCAATAGGAAATTAAAAATATAAGCCGGAAATAATAATACATAATTTAAACAAATAATCAAAATATGAGAAAAGTGAGCCTCATATAGAGTATGAGAAAATTTTCCTCATACAAAGTGATTATACTCACTTAGTGGGGCCCTTATGGAAGATCCACTCCGTCCATCATGTTTATCATACTAATGGATGTATGTGTAGAAAAAATCAAGTGGTTTGGAGGTCATTCACCCATGCATCATGTCGTTGAAAAATGAACGATTTCAACAGTAATACAAATCGAACCACAAATTGGACCCACATGATGCATGGGTGAATGACCTCCAAACCACTTGATTTTTTCTACACATACATCTATTAGCATGATAAAAATGATCGACGGACTGGATCTTCCATACGGACCCCACCAAGTAAGTATAATCACTTTGTATGAGGAAAATTTCCTCATACAAATATGAGGCTCACATTACTCTCAAAATATTATGTTACCATAATTTTACACCCCCAACTTTATAATTGGAAATAATAATACATAATTTAGAAACCCTATACAATAATATAAATGGTAACAAATACACAAGAATTCCAACTTCAAGATCCTTGATTATAGCACAAACAACCTCATACAAATATAAATCAGAAATAAAAATATAATTCAGAAATAAGTACACAAACATTCCAAAAACTTTGTATCCTTGATGTGTGCACATCAAACTATCTTGGTGCCCAAGTAGATTATAATTTTCTATATATTTATAGGGAATTAAATAAAATATAAAACTCGAACTCAAATCTGCTTGAAATTTGGAAGAAAAACTGGACTCTTTCTCTAGATCACCCTGTATAGATCCCGTCTTTCATTCTTATCTCCTTTTCTTACCCTTCCAAATTACGTGCAATTTCATATTTACAATTATTTGATTGCTCCAGAAGTGGTATGGTCTATTTCAATTAATGTTCAAGTTATTTAATTTATTTAGTTGTGTGTTTGTGACATGTGCATTTTTAGACGTGCATTTGCACTTAGGAACTTTACTGGCATGTATAAATACTTCTGTTGTTCTCAAAGTTATTAGTTCTGCCTGTTTGTGTTACTTGTGCCAAGTTATATCCGGGAGAGAGAGAGAGGATTTGGTTGGAATTAGGGATTTCAAGTCCATAGATTCCATAGATTGGTCATGATGATTTATTTAGGGTTTATGGACTAAAGCTTCTCATCTCTCTTTTGCTTAATGCAGTAGAAATGTTGTGAAATTCATGAGATTACATTTGAATACATCCTGTTGATGCTTGTGACCTTGGACGTCAATGTATGATTATAATCTGACTGAGTGGAGTAGAATTTGGTTGGTTGGTTGGTTCATCATTACTGACTTTAGCAACATTGCTAGTTATATATATTCCAATCCTGCAAAAGAGAACAGCAAAAACTTCTTAACAAATTAAGGCCTAGGTTTGTATTGGACAAGAGTTGTTATCGAGTTGAGCAGATTGCAAACCATGGTTGTATTTTACCTGTAGGTTCCAAGAAATGGGCTTGGAGAAAGGTTGGGGTGATACGTCTCAACGTGTGTTGGATACTATCCATCTTCTCTTGGATATACTTCAAGCTCCTGATCCTTTTGCTCTGGAAATGTTCTTAGGGAGGATACCCATGATCTTCAATGTAGTAATTCTTTCTCCACATGGGTACTTTGGACAAGCTAATGTTTTGGGGTTGCCAGACACTGGAGGGCAGGTACAATCTCTTTTTAGAAACACTTAATTGTTTTCTCCCTTATTTTGTTGTCCGATGTGAACATCGTTATCCATATTTCACAACAAATTTCATTACTGATACCTTGATATTTCTGTTCAACTGCCTCTCTTTCTGCGAGCCTGCTGGTTTAAAAGGATATTATTTTTATGGGATAGTACTAACCTTGAAATTTGATATATGCATATAGGTCTAGTATTGATTTTTCCCAAATTCATACAGGTTGTCTATATATTAGATCAAGTTCGTGCTTTAGAGAATGAGATGCTTTTGAGGATCAAAAAACAAGGGCTAAACATTGATCCTAGAATTCTAATAGTAAGTAACCTGGGTATCTACTTTCTTGTTTCATCTGAAAGTCAAAATGTTCCATACTGTTGATTGTCTTGCAGTATCTTTGTTCTATTTAGCAGTCCTACATTGTTAATAGTTCTAACTAGTTCAATAATTGTTCTAGGTTACTAGGTTGATTCCCGACGCAAAAGGAACAACATGCAATCAACGGCTTGAGAGAGTCAGTGGAACACAGCATACTCATATTTTGCGGGTACCTTTTAGGACTGAAAAAGGTATTCTCCGGAAATGGATATCACGATTTGATGTATGGCCTTACTTGGAGACCTTTGCAGAGGTACCTCTTTGAAAAAATGGTTCTCAAGTTTTTTGGTATATATTTTCTCAAGCACCATACCATGATATAGTTCAATTCTCTTGAATCCTCTGGGAGAAAATTCTCAGAGCATCAATATATTGCATTGGCCAGTTCTTCCATCACTTATATTATCTCATGGTTATAAAAATCATGGATTTGGTTAGCATTATTTGGGGAGTCAAAAAAAATGTTATCTTTTCTATTATCATCCTCTCCTGGGACTTATTGGACGTACTACATTTTCTCCAGGATGCAGCAAGTGAAATTGCAGCAGAACTGCAAGGAAATCCTGATCTAGTCATCGGAAACTATAGTGATGGAAATCTTGTTGCATCTCTGATAGCGTATAAACTTGGAATTACTCAGGTTTTTCCTGTAACCTGAATTTCGAATTTTTAATGAATCTCTGATTTTGATGTGATAAATTGTTTCTATACAGTGCAACATTGGCCATGCACTGGAGAAAACCAAGTACCCAGATTCTGACATATTTTGGCAGAAATACGAGGACAAGTACCATTTTTCATGCCAGTTCACAGCTGATTTAATTGCAATGAACCACGCTGATTTTATAATAACCAGTACCTACCAAGAGATTGCTGGAAGGTGTGTATCCTATTCAAGTTAAAGTCATCTTCCTTTCTGTATGATACTGGGGTAGGTCTAAATCAGACGTCGAGTTTACTTAACTTCATGCTCGAAATTTTCTCTCTCATGCTTAATATCATGAAAGGTTTATGGTTGCATCTATAGTATATGTGTTTATGAATTTTTTTTTTGTGGTGGTGGTGGGTGGGGGGCCTGAATGTTATGTAATTTTTGTCTCTATTTTGCTTTTTTGTTTCAGCAAAAATACAGTTGGGCAGTATGAAAGCCATACTGCGTTTACTCTCCCTGGCCTTTACCGGGTTGTCCATGGCATAGATGTTTTTGATCCCAAATTCAATATTGTTTCCCCTGGAGCAGATACGTGTATTTACTTTCCATATTCAGAAACTGAGAGGAGGCTTACTTCCCTCCATTGCTCCATTGAAAAGCTGTTATATGATCCGGAGCAAAATCATGAGCACATGTGAGTTCATTATCTTATTTACTTCTCACCTTTAGTAGTTTGAAATAAAACCATTTCCAATCTTGGTGTTCCATTAGGAATTGACGCTACTTCTCTTGACTTATTAATTTACCTCATCTCTGTATCTTATTGCAGTGGTACTCTGAGTGACCAGTCTAAGCCCATTATCTTTTCCATGGCAAGGCTAGACCGAGTGAAAAACATAACTGGCCTAGTTGAGTGTTTCGCTAAATGTAGTCAGCTAAGAGAGATAGCAAACCTTGTTGTTGTTGCGGGATACAATGATGTGAAAGTGTCAAATGATAGAGAAGAAATCCAAGAGATTGAAAAGATGCACGGACTCATGAAGACATACAATCTCGATGGCCAGTTTCGTTGGATTTCTGCCCAAATGAACAGGGCCCGTAATGGTGAGCTCTATCGGTACATAGCTGACACTAGAGGTGTTTTTGTGCAGGTACTGTCTTTTTTCGAATTCCCTAGTTTCTGAAATTGATGTAAAAATAAAATTAAAAAACGTGCAGTGAAAGTGCAAGTGAATCCAAGCCATTTTAAATAACTTGTTCCTCTGTCTTTTGCAGCCTGCCTTTTATGAAGCATTTGGACTTACCGTAATAGAGGCCATGACCTGTGGTCTCCCGACATTCGCTACGTGTCATGGTGGTCCAGCAGAAATTATTGAGCATGGGACTTCAGGGTTCCATATTGATCCATATCATCCAGACCAGGCTGCTTTACTCTTGACTGAATTCTTTCAAAGGTGCAAAGAGGATCCAAGCTATTGGTTTAAGTTATCTACCAACGGGCTGTCCCGTATCAATGAAAGGTAGCTTCCTTTGACTTGGTATTAAGAAAAAAAGTTAGATGTTTTCATTCAACGTTCATAACATTTTGTATCGTATATCGAATAAACTCCAATAACAAAAATCATGCATACTTAATATTTTTTCCCTTTGCCCTTCTAGTCCTTTAGGATGTATATCCTGTATAACCAAAATCTTCCAGGGTAATTTCAAGATATTGAGTTTTTTGAGGAGACGTATCAGAATGTTAGTAGTTTTTCTGTGTCACTTTCGTTTTAATAAGACCAGTTGTTTTATATGTTTGGAATCTAAATAGATTCTCCATTTGCAAAACTGTAGGTATACATGGAAAATATATTCTGAAAGGTTGATGACACTAGCTGGGGTTTATGGCTTTTGGATGTATGTTTCAAAACTGGAAAGACGTGAGACACGGCGTTACTTGGAAATGTTCTACATTTTAAAGTTCAGAGATCTGGTATGTCTACCTCTGACCTTTACTCTTTTCATGTTTATCCAGAATGCTGAGTGAATCATCAATCAGCTCAAATTCATCTTTGCCTTTTGCCAAACCTTATCTTCTCAGTGTGCCATACTGTCACTGATGACATATATGTAATCTTATACTATTAACTGTTTTTTCTTTCCTTCTCCTGATATCCCTTAAATCTTGCTTGTTTAAATTTTTATCAGGTGAAATCTGTTCCTTTATCGACTGATTGAAGCACTCGGTGCTGTTGGATAGAGAAACTATGAATAAAACTTGGTGCAGAGCAGGCTGCTAGTACGAAATAATCTGCGAGAGCTTATTAGTCCTAACCGTTGTGGATCAACTATGTGCCTAAGATGGAACTCTGATGGGATTTGTGTGGAGGCTATTTTACCTGCGTTGAAATATCGGTTTTGGGATGTATCCGTCATAACAGAAGAGTAATGGTTGTATTATTTCAATAAACTGCTTGTACATTGGCTGTCTTGTATTTATATCTGCAGATGCAATGTTAAATAAAAGTGGTCCGCGTTGTTTAATAGTATGATTTTATTAAGGCACCATTTTTACAGAAGACTACACACGAGTCATGACCTATAAGTACTATGGATTCGATGGGCATTAAGTGCCCTTCATTTTGATCTCACACTGGGGTTAGTATTGGATAAGTGTACCATGACATTAAATTAATATAACAATGGTGCCTCGAAAAAGTATGGATTGTTGACTATGACCATATTTGATTGTGCCTTGAATACAACCTCATCTTGCTGAAAAAAGCTTCCCCGTGCATGAAACACATGGTCAGTTCTTACCTTTCTTAAAAAAAGCTTCCATGCATGAAAAATATGAAAATGTGAATTCATTGAAGGCTGAAATTTTAACGGTGTGGTGTGAACCCATTGAACTGTCATTTTTTTTATTTTTAATAGAAGGGATGGAGTCTAAGGACTCCAGTTAAATTCATTAAACCAAAAAGGAGTACAGAGAAAAAGAGACCATGTATCTTACAAAGAATGATACCATGGTAAGTAGCATAAAAACCATGTATCTAACATAGAACGATACAATGGTAAAAAGACACCCAACTAGAAGCAAAGTTTAATACAAAAGAGCTCTAAAACAAAGAAACAGAGGATCCTTCAAAACAATACAGCTGCTGAAGACTGTAGCAACAAGAAGGATAACAAAAGGAGAAGATTGGAGCCACTGCAAACCATGTATCTAACCATGTTTTCATAAGGTTAAGTTTATCGAGTTTGATGTTGGAACGCTTTGTGAAGCTTAGAAGCAATTGAATTTAGAAGCTATAGATGGGTAACAACTTTACTGCTCTAATTTCAATTATATTGTATAGTGTATGCATGTTAGAGAAGATATATATGTTGTATTGGATGAATGTTCATACTTAGATTGATTGAATAATGTGTTAATAGTTGTTAATTAATTGTGTGAAATTACGGTAAGGTTAACTTGAAAACGGTTTACATATAGAACATAAAGCTAAAAATTTTATATATGTATCATGTATATGTCTATAACAACTCCACAAAATTTCATGATTTTTTGGATGTCATTTGTTATTTTAAATAAATCCGAACCCATTCCTGGTTAAGAACAGAAAAATGACTCATTCTATAATTCTATCATAAATATCATGCTTCCAAAAACCTTTTCCCTCAAAGTAAATGGAATTTGAATCTGAAATTTCTATATGTTAATCTAGTATAAGTCTATAATAGGTTCACAAAGTTTCATGAGGTTTGAATATCGTTTAAAATTTTAAACAAATCCAAACATAAGTTGACAGTTTTGCCTTGGTTCTAGACTTTTGTACATCTTCTGTTTTTTGACCATTTAACCTCTTAAACGAAGTATTTCGTGGAAACTCAAAACTAAGAATTTGAAGTAGATTCTTTAATATTTCTTTCGAGTCTTAGAAATCAAATTTTCATGAAGTGTGGGATTTTCGGTGATTTTTATAAGTAGAAAGAACTACAGTTTTCTGGAATCTGAACCTAATGTTTTGCATATAGATTTAGATAAAATAATTGTGGTTAAATTTAGATGTTCTTAACTACAATGTTATAGCAGACTCATTTAGATTTCATATGAAACTAAGAAATCCATTTTTTAAAAAGTATTGGAATTTATATGATTTTTGTAAGACTACTATATTGTTGTCCAAAGACAAAGTTGAATATTTAAATGGTGGATTCTATAGATGTGACTAAGGATACACCTGATAAATCCACGTGTGTGAGCTAAGGGGAGGCCGGTAAGGTCCATGAATCTGATAGAATGACTTGGTCAAATCTAAGGGAATGATTATGACTTAGGCGATGCCCGAGTAGGGTTGGCATTCGGGTCGGACAGGCCGGGCCTGCCCTAACCCGGTAGGTTTGCCCGGGTGGGGGGCGGGCCCGGGCCAGGTTAGAGTTTCAAGAACTCAATCGAACCTACCTGGGAACCCCTTCGGGTCAAACCCGACCCGGGTCAGGCCGACCCGGGTTTTTTTTAAAAAAAATTATTTTTTTAACTAAAAAAAGAGAATAAATATATAACAAGTATAAGAGTGCAACAAAATTGTATATATTATTTATTTCATCTTCGAATAAAGTTTCACAACAATCAAATTACATACAAATACATGTAATAAAAACTAAAAAATCATACAAAGTTATTGAATCACAGGGGATAATCTAGTGTTCAAGACAGCCTAAAAAAGAGGAGGGTTGAGAGAGTTGATTTAGAAGTAGTGTATGTGAAAATAAAATCTAATAAGATAGGAGTGTTGAGAGAGTTGAGAGAGTTGTGAAAAAAACAACAAACAAGTGAACTAAAAAAACGTTGAGAATAATAAATAATTGAGAGAATTGAGAAATTTTGATACCGTACTTCACGAATATAGAGTTGAGAGAGTTGAAAATAATAAAGAGAGCCGAGTAGATGACGAGAATTTGAGTTTCTTCACTTAATCATGAGAGAATTTGAGATTGAGTTTCTGCACAATTTCAGTAGTAGAGAGAGCTTCTTCACTTCTTTGATGTTTCTTCCTTAGATTGAGAGTAGAGTAGTAATAATAGTAGAGAGTTGAGAGAGTTGATAGATAAATAATAATGAGTGAATTAGTGAAGAAGAATGAGTGAATATAGTGGGTTTTTATAGGCAACCCCCCCCCCCCCCCCGAGACACACACAAAAGCCCGAGCAGGCAGCCTGCCCGAGCCAACTGTTTGACCCGGGCGGGCCGCCCGTTGGACCCGACAGGTTGGCTCGCTGGGTCGAACTTACAAACCCGTGGGTTGGGGGTCGGATTCGAGTTCAGTTGGTGGCGGGTTACGTGTTATACAGGCCGAGTTATGCAGGTTACAATCTATAAAATTACGACCTGTTCTGACCCGCTATGGCTATTAGGTTTAGGTTTGACCCGGGCCCGGACAAGGTCAATTGCGTTCAGGTCGGTGGCGGGCAGGCTTGGGTGGGCCGCGGGCTGGCCGGCCTGGCCTGACCTGAATGCCACCCCTATACCTGAGTCCGGTAGAGTTAGAGAACTCGGAGGGATGAGTGGAATATGGTCGGTATGACCAAGATTCCAGTATGTATGAAATGTAAGTCCGGAATATGGATCGTTATGTCTAGATTATATTTTGCATCATTTAGACTAAGATCTTGCATTAATTAAATTAAGATTTGTATAGAATAATATATGACTGAAACAATGACGGACATGGCCTGTAAAGAGTTGAGGTTTCTAGGAATGTTCGAGAATGACGATATGCCCAGTAAAGCCACGATGTGTGGGCTAGGGGTAGGCCGGTAAGGGCCGTAGTTACGGAAGATCAACTTGTTGGGGTTCGGTATTGAGGATATGCCCAGTAAATCCACGATATGTGGGCTATGGATAGGCCAGTAAGGTCCAATATGCTGGGGGTGTGACTTACACATGATTACACGTTGGAGTACAAATCATTGAGTTTAGGCATTTTCATAGCGAGGGATTGAACCATGTAATCAGAAAAAATACTAATAGCTTGCATTCAGAAACTATGTTGTATGGATGACATTCATTCCAAACAAGCGATCATTAGAATAGCATATTTGAATTGTGCATATTAGCATAGTAAGTATATGTTTGACACTTTAGTAAATTAATTCCACACTCACTCATACGACATTGTATAATTGACTATTTTTCATTTACATTTAACATATATATTGATTCAAGTTTTTCTTCTATTATGTTGTGTTTGGGGAGTTAGTTGAAGTTGTTATGATTTTTACTGTCAGCCTCACAAGGTGACGATTCCACGGATTGTGGCTTTGCAGGTAAAGGTGCCTGATAGGGATACTCTCGGATAAGGATATATCCGATTCGATCCATATCTGAATCCAAAATTTTTGCAGACACAGATACGGATACGAATATCCAAATTAAAAAAAGTTGGATACGGATACGGATACAGATATCTCTAAAAAAGCGGATTCGGATATGAATATCCTCTATTTATAATATATTTATTTAATATATATATATATAGTTATATAGTTATATACTGATAAATGATAATCCCCTACCCTAATCTTCCTATAATACTATTTCCTCCTTTCCTCCTTTCCTCCTTTTCCTGAATTGTGAACAGACCGCAAGTGAGCAAACCAAACTGTCACGGCCAGCATCCCAAAATATGGAAATACAGGCACGCAATGGAGGCCCAGTGAATGATATAAGTATATCATATCATCAATAAGGTGTACAATACCAGTAAGTTCAACAATACAATAATAATAATCACATAAACAAGAATATAATGCAATAACCAATATCTGAGATAGAAGAACTTACAAAATAGCCAGAGAATATGCAATGCAGTAACAGTTCGTCAAGTTCCTTCAGTGTCCCATCGTCTATACCTGTACAAACAATAACTCAAAAGAAATATGGAGAGTACCCATTAGAGCAAGCTTCAGGCAACAAATAGTAGCAAGTAGTGAAACAATAAAGGACGATATGACAATAAACAATGAACTGGAATGATATCATAGGTAAATAAATGATAGAAGATAACAAGATCAAAAGTCGATAATCAGTGGTATAATGGTCTATAAATAATAGTCAATAACTAGTAAAATAATAATTGACAAACAATAGTCAATAATAGAATCAATATTCGATAGTTAATGATGCATTGGTCGGTAAACAATAGTCAATGGGGCCAATAGTCGATAGTCAATAATCAATAATCAATAGTCGTAAACAATAATCAATAAATCAATGTTCGAGTGCATATAATCAAGTGAACGTTTAGACTATAGTGGTGGATTCTACAGGGTGGTGTACTCGACACAATAATCTATAATCAATAATCAATAATCCATAATCAATAATCAATAACAATAATCTGTTCATGATACAATACACGATACAATCGGGATACTGTAGCAGTAGTCCGCATTCAATTGATAAAACAATAACCGATAAAAATAATCAATAGGGAAATATGGGTCCCTCCTCCGAGTACAATCTTCTATATTTTCCACTACTAAGTCGAACCCTTATTACCTCAGCTTGTTATCATTTTATTACGATCAATTATAAACGTGCAATCAAAACGATCAGTGCGAAAGGTGGCATCAAGAATTATTCAATAGGTATAATCGATGAGAACGGTAGTATTAATACAATATCAAGAAGATATCAAAGTTATGCAATACATGAAATATACATAGTTCAATTCATTGAATATTGAAAATAATGGGTTTATATGCAAAAAATGTAACAATGCAAGTTCTGAACAGCAGCACTTATTGGTACTCAAATTCACTTTCCCGCTACGGGAATGCAAATATGATTCCGTCAGCGGTTCCAGAAACTAGACTCCCTACTGGTTCCAATGCATATTCACACGATACATTATAGCTACAGTAGCTATGCATATAAATTCAATCTTTACTGGTTTTGTGCACAGTCTCGGTTCTTGAAATTACATGACATTAATAAAATGTCAAGAACTTACACTCTATAAGTCGGATTGAGAATCTGTAAGATGTTTTACTAACTAGACTCAGTGTGCTACAATTTCTATGTATAAAGTTCTAAATTTCAGTATCGAGAACTGGGTCAAAACCTTAGTAGAAATTTGGGCAAACAACAGGGCAAAACATTCAAGTATTTGATAACATAATGAATTAATGGTCAAGACTCGAATCAATAACATGGTACGATAAGAAAAACAACTAATCAATAATGAGATTCAATTAGATACGATATTCAATTTAATAACTATTTGCCGGATTTCAATAAATATTTTCTTGGACCAGAATAATAAATTGAGTTCAAGAGATGCTTGCCTTTAACGATGATTACGAATGTGAGAAGAGAATCCCGGCAGTAATGACGATCAAGAGCGAGGACAGCAACACAAGTGGCAGCGACAACCGCAAGAACAGCAGTAACAACAAGAATGGAAGCAACATCAAGAGTGACAACAACCACGAGAACGACAGCAACAACAAGTTGGACGGCAACCCATAACAACAACAACAAGGATGACGGCAGCAGGGCAGTGAGCAACAACGGTGCAGCAACAACCGTGATCAAGGCAACAAAATTGCGAGTAGCCGACGGTGGTTGCGGGTGTGGAGCTGGAAGCAAGTGAACACGGGAGAGGCAGCAAGGTGGGGCGGCTGCGAGAGTTGCTGACTTGGGCTCACGATGATGGCTGAAGGTGCAAGGGGCAGCGATGCACGGTGGCTTGCTGGTGGAGTCTCGGGGAAACAACTCAGTGTCGGGTTGCTGGTGAAGTACAACAATGAGGGTGGCTTCGATGGAGGACAAAATCGGCAACGACGATGAGGGGGTGGACAGCAAGGAGGAGCACTCTAATGGAGGATGGATGTGGTTGTGATGGTGGTGCTCGGGGTGAAGGCGAGGAGGCAGCAAGGTTGGAGAGACAGCGGGAGGGATGAAGCTCGGGGGCGGTTATGGAGCTGATGGTGACGGGGATGCAGTGGGTGTAGGAGGATGCAGAGATGGAGTAGCAGAAATGGAGGAGGCAGTGGTCGACTCAGTTGCGGCGACATCGAGGTGGCTGACTACAATCGGGGAAGTGGAGTTGCCGACGATGGTTGCGGTGAGGAGATGGCAGCTTCGGGATTGCGATGCTGGATGCGTGGTTGATGGTGGAGTTGGTGGCTGACGATCGGTGCTGCTGCAGTGGAAGGCAGAGCGCTCGGGGTTCTGTCGGTGGTTGTCGACGGAAGGACCATTGTAGTCGGGTTGCGATGGCGGCGGGGAGGTGACGCTGGTAGGAGGGTGAGAGCGGGCTGCTGCGAGGGTGTAGCAGTTGGTGGAGCTTGGTGCTCTGTTGAAGAGGAATGGCTGGAGGAGAGGTTGGTGTGGCGGTGATTGCGACTGTCGATGATCGGCGAGGTGGCGGCGCAGTGGGTGCAGCGGTAGTGGGGTGAGGTTGAAGATGATGGAATGGGTGTTTGGGGTCGGTCGGAGAAGTGGCAAGGGTGAAGGGAAGGAGGTCGGGAGCTTGGGAGCTTGGGAGCTTGGGTTGATGAAGAGAAGAAGGAGAAGATGCAGTGGGGTAGGCGGCTGCGGATGATGGTGAGTAGGTTAGGGTTAAATAATTAGGGTTTAGGGATTATGTAGGTGATAAATTAGAGATTAGCTAAGAGCATCCACAGTCGTAATTGTTTAAAACAGCATAAATACATATTTACATGTAACATTTTGAGAGTTTGCCGCAATCATCGAATGGTATATTATAGCAATTTAATATATAATAATATCAGATGGAGCTTGAAGTTGCGTCGGAGGGATTTAATAATTTTTCAAAATCACTACAACAAATGAAGTCTACTCCGGCATTTCTACCCAGCGTTTTGATAAAAACGCCGCGGTAGAAACCAACAGTGCTGGGGTTAAAAAATATCCGACTATAAACCGGCGTTTTAAGAAAACGCCGGTGTAGGTTAGAGATACCCGGCATTTTTACGTAAAAACGCCGGTGTAGTTTATCGATAAGTGAACTGTGCTCCCCTCCCCCCTCTCTCATTTTACTCTCCTTTCCCCAAATTTTATTTCTCTCCTTTCCCCATCGACGTTCCCCTCTCCCGCCATCGTCGTTTTCCCTCTCCCCCACCATCGCCCCTTCCCCCATCGCCGCACCTGCCCCCTTCGCCTGCCCCCCATCCTCCATCGCGGCCCCCCGCCGTCCCCCCTCTCCCAATCTCTCTCTCCCTCTCAAAAACCGCCGTCCTCCCTCCCCCAATCAAATCAAGTAAGGAATTTCAAACCCTAAAGTTTATTCTAGTATGAATTTGAGAATATGAGAATAGGTTAATTAGTGATCGGTTCTTGAATAGGGTTAGGGTTAGGGTTTTGATCGGTTCTTGATTTATCGTACTAACCGGATTTGATTCTAGTCATGCTTTTGTTGTTTGTAGTTTTTTAGGGGTTAGTATGGTTTTTAGATGAAGTTGTTTGAGCCCAAATGGGCAAAAAGTGATATTTTTGATGGGTTTCTTTGAATGGGATGAGGTTGTTTGAGTTGGAAAGGGAAAAAAAGGCAATCCTTTTGATGGGTTTTTTGTTGAATGGGTTTTGGAACAGGTTGGATGTGTACATTTATGATTACTTGGTGAAGAGGAACTTGCAGGAATGTGTTAGTAATTTGTGTATTTGTGGTTGTATGTGCATTACAGTTGTGCTCTTTATGTAGTTGTGAAGCTTGAATGCTGTGATTTAACAATTTTTACATCCTCTAGGAGAGTGGGGAACTCATGTGGGGAACTCATGGAATTTCTGGCATAAGATTGATTTGAGATTCCATGAGCATCCCATGGAATTTCTGGCATAAGATTGATTTGAGATTCCATGAGCTTGCCACTTCCCACTCAACTTCCACTTGCCAAACACACCATTAGAAGTTATCACTGGATGAATTCATCATATGAATCATTGAATTGTGAGTTTGCAAGAAAGCCTTGACCTTTTGTTCTTGTAGTCTTTCACATGTACTGAATTTCTTGTGGTTTTAACGCCTAAAACTTTCTAGTATCTTTATATAGAAAAACCGAGTCTCACAAAATCTAATAAAGTGCTTCAACTATTCCTTTTCCATAGTAGTTCACTTCTCAAAACACATGATTACAATGTCTACCGCAGCATAAATGATACCAGGCTTTCTAATGTGCAAAAGAGAGTAGTTTCTTAGTAGTTCCTAAGTTATAATGCTTGCTATATATCATGAGGGATGTAGTGCATGGAAGTAAATAGGTATGGACGAAAGTAGGCATGCACCTATGACCATACTTTTTTATCGAGGTGAGATTAAATGTGTCCCCCAGATTATATAGTTTTGGGGTGATGACATTTTCCAAATTACATGTAGTGGAAATTGGAAATATACATGGATACTCTGTTGCACACAAATTTTTAATTTGAAAAAGAAAGTATATTTTCGTGGCTTACCATATCAAGTTGCGGGTCGATGGATCATCATACAAGTTGCCGCTGAAGAAGGAAAAGGCCCATGACATGGGTATAATCTCTGTACAGTGGAATATAAAGGTGAGCTTCTCCTGTTTGCAAATTTCTCTTTGTACAAGTTTACATACATGTCGCATGCCAGTCTAGTCGAAATTAACTTCTAACTGTAGGATAATGGCTCGATTCTGGTTCAGATTGTTTTGGAGTATCTGCAGCAAAAGAAAGTTACAGCATAAGTCGACTGATAGAAGGATCAGGCGACTGTCCAGAGAGTTTTCGAAGGCTAAAGATACAAGCAGCAGCAGAGGATCAGTCGACTGATCGGTCGACTGCCAGATGGATTGCCAGTCGACTGGTAAGTCGACCAGTCGACTGTCGACGAGATTTTGAACTAGATCAGGCCCAATTCGAAAAGGCCCAATAGTTTCCCTATAAATACACTTGTTAGGGTTTTGTAATCTGTGACGAAAATTAGAGATCCCTAATTCGGTTTTGCAGCCGTCATTATTTGTAAGGGTTTGTTTTCGCCCATTGGTGATAATTTGAAGAAGAAGAAACCCCAACCGCCCCGTGGATGTAGGCATGTATTTTGCCGAACCACATTAAATCTGTGCGTCCTCTTTTGTTGGTTTGTTTTTGTGTTTTCTCGCTGGTTCTCTCTTTGTATTACGCATTGATTCTTGTTGGTTTGATTTGTACTTGTTGATTCTTTTGTTGGTTTGTTTTTGTGTTTTCTCGCTGGTTCTCTCTTTGTATTCCGCATTGATTCTTGTTGGTTTGTTTTGTGTTTTCTCGCTGGTTCTCTCTTTGTATTCCGCATTGATTCTTGTTGGTTTGATTTGTATTCGCGCACAACAAGTGGTATCAGAGCTGTTGGTTCGACCTAGAGAGAGATGGCGGGTGATGCAGATGCAACCAAGGAAGTTGTGGGATCAAGTTCATCAAGAACAACGATTCACAACGCAAAATTTGAAGTTGAAAAATTTGATGGGACAAACAATTTCGGGATGTGGCAATGTGAGGTTTTGGATGTTCTTGTTCAACAAGAACAAGATGTTGCTTTGGAAGTTGAAAAACCTAAGGATATGTCCGAAGCAGATTGGAAGAAGTTGAATCGAGTTGCGTGTGGGACTATTCGGCTCTTTATTGAGAAGGCTCAGAAGTACGATTTGATGAGGGATACCGTTGCTGCGGTGTTGTGGAAGAAGCTCGAAGACAAATACATGAGGAAAAGTTTGGAGAATCGGCTGTATTTGAAGAAGAGACTTTTTCGCTTCACCTATACGGAAGGTATGTCTATGAATGCTCATGTGGAATTATTTAATAAATTATTGGCTGATTTGTTAAATTTGGATGAGCAAATTAAGGATGAAGATAAAGCCCTAATTCTGTTGAATTCATTACCTGAAAGTTATGATCATTTAGCAACTACTTTATTATATGGAAAAGATACTGTGAAATATGAAGATGTTGCAAATGCTTTGTTGAATAATGAAACTAGGAGAAGGGATAAGATGGTTGATAGAGAAACTTCTGAAGCGTTGATTGTAAGGGGCAGGACTGAGACTAGATCTGAGTCCAAATCTGGGAAAAAGGGAAACAAATCTCGTTCCAAATCGAGAGGAGTTTCAAAGGACAGGAAAATACCGGCCAAAGATGAATGTGCTTTCTGTCATGAAAGGGGGCATTGGAAAAAGGATTGTCCAAAGCTACGAAATAAGGGAAATTCGACTGCAAATGTGACTGTTGATAATTTAGAAAGTGGCAAGGATGTTTCTTTTGCACTTGCTTCTAGTCCCTCACTTTATCAAGAAGTATGGTTTCTTGATACAGCAGCCTCCTATCATATGTCTTGGAAAAAGGAGTGGTTTACTTCTTTGGAGTATATGGATGGTGGTGTAGTTTTGATGGGAAATGATGCACCTTGTAAGAAGGTAGGAATCGGGAAGATTGAATTGCTAATGCACGATGGTCTTATTAGGGAGCTTTCAGATGTATGGTATGTTCCAGATTTGAAAAAGAATCTGATTTCACTAGGTGTTTTGGAGGCCAGTGGTTTGAAATTTGCTAGTGAAGGTGGCATTCTGAAGGTGACTAGCGGATCACTCGTGGTGATGAAAGGGCAAAGAAAGAGGAACTTGTTTTTCTTGCAGGGAAAAACATATTTGGGTCAGGCTGCCAGTGTAACTGAGAAGCCTAAACAGTTTGTTCCCGACTCTACCAGGTTGTGGCATATGCGACTCGGGCATGCAGGAGAAAAGGCCTTGCAGGGGCTTGTGAAGCAAGGGTTGCTTAAAGATGCTAAAGGGTGCAAGTTGGAATTTTGTGAACATTGTGTTTTGGGTAAGCAAACTAGGGTGAAATTTGGTACAGCTGTACATCAGACAAAGGGTATCCTCGATTATGTGCACACAGATGTTTGGGGCCCTACTCAGACACCTTCTATGAGTGGTAGACACTGGTTTGTTACTTTTGTTGATGATTACTCCAGACGAGTTTGGGTATATACCATGAAGCACAAAGATGAAGTTTTGACATTGTTCACAAGTTGGAAGAAGAAAGTTGAAAATCAGACTGGTAGGAAGATTAAGGTTCTGAGGTCAGATAATGGAGGGGAATATAAGAATGATCCGTTTCTGAAGTTGTGTGAAGATGAAGGGATCCAGAGGCACTTCACAATTAGGAAGACTCCACAGCAAAATGGGGTTGCAGAAAGGATGAACAGAACCTTACTTGAGAAGGTAAGATGTATGTTAGCACAGTCTGGGTTGAAGAAGACATTTTGGGCAGAAGCTGTTATATATGCAAGCCACATCGTCAACCGTTTACCATCAGCAGCACTTGAAGGCAAAACGCCTATTGAGGTATGGAGTGGTAAACCTGCATCTGATTATAGTTTTTTGCATATATTTGGTTGTCCTGCTTATTTTCATGTAACTGAAACTAAACTTGATGCAAGAGCCAAGAAGGCTATATTTGTTGGTTTTAGTACTGGTGTCAAAGGTTACAGGTTGTGGTGTCCAGAACAGAAGAAGTTAGTAATCAGCAGAGATGTGACTTTTGATGAGACCAGCATGATTAGCTCGGGACAGTCGACTGGTGGTATATGTCAGTCGACTGGTGAGCAGCAGAAGAGTGGGACAGTTCTTCAACAGGTGAGTAGAAGAAGTTCGGGACAGTCGACTGATGAACAGGAGCAGTCGACTGATGGTCCAAAACAGCAGAATTGTGGGAGCTCGGGACAGTCGACTGGTGGTAATAACCAGTCGACTGGTAGGAGAGTTTTTCAACAGGTGGAGTTAGAAAAGTTGTCAGTTGAAAATCCTGTTCCTGTCCAAGATGATGATGATGTGGTTGATACTGAGAATGATGAAGAAGTTCCTATCCAGCAGGAAGAATCAATTGCAGTAAGAAGGCAAAGAAGAGATATCAAACGACCGTCTCGTTTTACAGATACAGTTGCATTTGCTCTTCCCATTGTGGATGATGAAGTTCCCTCCAACTTCAAAGAAGCCACTAGAAGTTCAGAAAATGCAGATTGGAAAGTTGCTATGGGTGAAGAGATGAACTCTCTTCATAAGAATAAGACTTGGGATCTAGTGCAACTACCAAAGGGAAAGAAAGCAATCGGTTGCAAGTGGGTGTATACGAAGAAAGAAGGTCCAAAAGGCAGTGTTCGGTTCAAGGCTAGACTAGTTGCAAAGGGGTATGCTCAACAGGAAGGAATTGACTACAATGAAGTGTTCTCTCCGGTTGTGAAGCATCCTTCTATTCGGATTTTGTTAGCATTGGTAGCACAGTTTGATCTTGAATTGACACAGATGGATGTGAAGACTGCGTTCTTACATGGAGATCTAGATGAAGAAATTTATATGTTGCAGCCAGATGGGTTCAAGACAGCTGGGAAGGAAAATTGTGTTTGCAGGTTGAAGAAGTCTCTCTATGGTTTGAAGCAATCTCCAAGGCAGTGGTATTTGAGGTTTGATCAGTTTATGAAGGTGCAGAGATATTCCAGGAGTGAGTTTGATCATTGTGTTTACTTCAGGAAGTTGCAGGATGGCTCTTTCATATATCTGTTATTATATGTGGATGACATGTTGATTGCCTCTAAGAATGCTAAGGAGATTCAAAATTTGAAGAATCAGTTGAGTTCTGAATTCGAGATGAAGGATCTTGGTGAAGCCAAGAAGATACTTGGGATGGAGATAGCTAGAGACAGGGCAAAGGGCACAATGAGTTTGACTCAGAAGCAATATCTTTTGAAGGTGCTGAAACGGTTCGGTATAGATGAGAAGACTAAACCAGTAAGTACACCCTTAGCCAGTCATTTCAGAATTAGTGCTTCTCAGTCTCCAAGTACAGATGAAGAGAGATAGTATATGGCAAATGTACCTTACACTAGTGTGGTTGGCAGTTTGATGTATGCCATGGTTTGTACTCGACCAGACATCTCTCAGGCGGTGAGTATGGTTAGTCGATATATGCATGATCCAGGCAAAGAGCATTGGCAAGCAGCTAAATGGATTCTAAGGTACATAAGTGGCACCACAGATGTGGGTTTGAAATTTGAAAGGGATGACAATATTAGCAGGTTATTAGTTGGATATGTTGATTCAGACTATGCAGGTGATCTAGATAAGAGGCGGTCTACTACAGGCTATTTGTTTACGATGGCTAGAGCACCTATAAGTTGGAGGTCAAATTTGCAGTCCACTGTAGCGTTGTCTACTACTGAGGCTGAATACATGGCAGTTGCTGAGGCCATGAAGGAAGCCATTTGGATACATGGACTTTTGAAGAGCTTGGGGATTCATCGGGAGAAGGTGGAGGTACACTGTGACAGTCAGAGTGCTATTCATTTAGCGAAGAACCAAGTTCATCATTCGAGGACCAAACATATTGATGTCCGTTATCATTTTGTGCGTGATTTGATAAAGGATGGTGATATTCATTTGGTGAAGATTGGGACAGCTGATAATCCTGCTGATATGTTGACCAAAGTTGTTGGGGCAGCCAAGTTCAAGCATTGCATGAACCTGGCTAATATTTTGCATGTTTGATGATTTGGAATGGGCGGTTGGAATAGTGCTTCGCTATTTGTTCGCCTAGTATGTGATATCATACTAAGGTGGAGTTTGGATTTGTTGTTACATTTGATGATGAGCATTTGGAGTATTTGTGGAGATTGCTTGGGCTACTTGGAAGATCTTGCCAAGGTGGAGATTGTTGGTTGGTGGAAGATCTCGCCAAGGTGGAGATTGTAGGATAATGGCTCGATTCTGGTTCAGATTGTTTTGGAGTATCTGCAGCAAAAGAGAGTTACAGCATAAGTCGACTGATAGAAGGATCAGGCGACTGTCCAGAGAGTTTTCGAAGGCTAAAGATACAAGCAGCAGCAGAGGATCAGTCGACTGATCGGTCGACTGCCAGATGGATTGCCAGTCGACTGGTAAGTCGACCAGTCGACTGTCGACGAGATTTTGAACTAGATCAGGCCCAATTCGAAAAGGCCCAATAGTTTCCTTATAAATACACTTGTTAGGGTTTTGTAATCTGAGACGAAAATTAGAGATCCCTATTTCGGTTTTGCAGCCGTCATTGATTGTAAGGGTTTGTTTTCGCCCATTGGTGATAATTTGAAGAAGAAGAAACCCCAACCGCCCCGTGGATGTAGGCATGTATTTTGCCGAACCACATTAAATCTGTGCGTCCTCTTTTGTTGGTTTGTTTTTGTGTTTTCTCGCTGGTTCTCTCTTTGTATTCCGCATTGATTCTTGTTGGTTTGATTTGTATTCGCGCACAACACTAACAATATAAAAATATTTTCACCAATTAAAGCAAATTTTTTGTTTTTTTCTGCCTGTTTGATTATGATCATTTGAAACTAAAGTAAGCACTAATTTTTGTTCTTGTTCTTCAGGATCCGAGGATTTTAGCTTCAGCAAGTGATGATGGAACAATAAAGATATGGGAACTTGTTCAGGTATCACAATAAGATTCTGCGACGTGGTGGTGTCAATGTTACCCTGAACTTCATGTAGAGTTTTGCAACTATGTAGAGTATCACAATAATATTCAACTATATGAACAGGTTGGATGTGTACATTTAGGATTTCATTTTGCAAAATTCCCTTAGGCTCTATTTGCAAAATTCATTTAAATTCGTCCCTCCATTTGCAAAATTCATTGATATTATTTCCATTCAAGAATCTAATATGTCCTCATTTTCCTCTTCTATATAAAGAGCTCTAGGTGGTAATTTCATGACTGAAGTGGAAGCACTTGATGCTATTAACTCTTGTGGTGATATGTAATTTTGTTTCAAAGCCTCTCTTTTCCACTTAGTGTCCACCCAGAAATTGAAAAGCTTTCTAGTTGTGGTTTTGAAGTTGCTTGAATTTAATGTCTTCTGAGTTACTGAGTACTGTATCAGTGTAAGGGTGGTACTATATAAGTGTAAGGATGATCGACCCTCCACTATCTCCTTTCTTAAATGAAGTGTTCATCAAATTGGATGATGTCTGGGGTATGCAATCTGAAACTTGGTACTAATAAATTTTTGTCTGAGTTACTGAGTTGCTGTTTTGTCTGAATTTGGAGATGAGATGGATAATGTATCTGAAGTTGCATACTATGATTTTTTTATATAGGAGTGACTAGTGATGGAAAATTTTTTATCTAAACTTTATATACAATTATATCATGATGTCTAGATGAGTATCAGTTTCTAAGATAATGTTCATACTTGTTGCTCGGGTTTGAAAATGAGATTGTTCTTTCTCATTGGTTTTAAGTGATGATGAGATGGATTATGTAACTGAAGTTGCATACTATGATTTACAGAGGAGTGACTAGTGATGAAATAATCATGTTTGAACTTATGTTGTGGTTTCAATTGACAGTTATCTCATGAGTATTATAAAAGTATAAGTTTCATCTCAGTTAGTATCTTTACAGTGAAAATAATCTTTTTCACTCTTTGTAACTCAATATTTTGAACTCCATATTTTGGTTATGAATGTGGCAAGTGTTGAAAACAGAACAGATTTGGGAAAAATAATTTTATTCTTCTTGTTGTACTTTATTCTTTACTGTATACATCTATTTATAAGGATTACATTCTTGGAGAAGAAGAAAGGGGATTGAGAGAAGATTAGGAAGATGAGAGATTTGGGGAATCTGTTTCCTATATTATGAAACAGAATATACAATTACTATATTTCAACAGTCTCCCTCAAGTTGGTGCATAGATATCGAGCATGCCCAACTTGTCAACAAATTTCAAGAAGAGCTGAGTCGAAACAGCCTTGGTTAGGATATCTGCGAGTTGATCTTCTGACTTCACTTTGGATATCTCAATAACTTTCTCATCTAATTTTTCTTTGATGAAGAATCTATCCACCTCTACATGTTTCGTCCTATCATGCTGAACTGGATTAGCCGCAATATCACACGCCGCTTGACTGTCACAATACACCTTCATAGGTTCCTTTGGACCATAGCCTAAGTTCTGCAATAGGAGTTTTAGCCATAAAGCTTCTGTTATACTTAAAGCTACTCCGCGATACTCAGCCTCTGCACTAGAGCGTGCTACAATATTTTGCTTCTTGTTCCTCCATGTAACTAAATTTTCTCCAACAAAGGTGAAATATCCTGAAGTGGAGAGCCTATCGATTGTAGATCCTGCCCAATCAGCATCAGTATATGCCTCAACATTCAAGTGACCATGTTTCACAAATAAGACTCCTTTTCCTGGGGCTGACTTAATGTATCTCATAATTCTCATTACCGTGTCCATATGTTGTTCCCAATGTGCATGCATAAACTGACTTACCACACTTAAAGCATATGACAAATCTGGCCGTGTATGTGCAAGATACATTAGTCGTCCAACCAATCTCTGATATCTTTCCTTATCACAAGGACTTGATCAGCTTCATTGCATAGTTTTAGTCCTTCTTCCATTGGTGTACTAATCGGTTGACAAGCGGACATTCCAATTTCCTTCAATAAATCCAGAGCATATTTTCTTTGAGAAAGAAATATCCCTTTTCTTGAGCGATAAACTTCAATACCAAGGAAGTATCTCAAAGGACCAAGATCTTTCATTTCGAACTCTTGTGACAAGTAGTTCTTTAATGCCTTCATCTCCTCAGGATCATCTCCAGTTACTATCATATCATCAACATAAATAATAAGAGCAGTAATTTTACCTTCTTTCCTTTTTAGGAATAGAGTATGATCAGAATTACTCTGATCGTATCCGAATGTCCTCATTGATTTTGTAAATCTCCCAAACCAGGCTCTTGGCGACTGCTTCAGTCCATACAATGCTTTCTTCAGACGACATACTTTATTGCTGTGTTGGACTGGTCTGTTCGACCCTGGTGGAAGATCCATATAGACTTCTTCTATCAATTCCCCATGTAAAAATGCATTCTTCACATCAAATTGCTCCAACGACCAGTCAAGATTTGCAGCAAGTGACAGTAGAACTCGAATAGTGTTGAACTTTGCCACAGGTGCAAATGTTTCGTCATAATCAATTCCATAAGTTTGAGTGTACCCTTTGGCAACTAGCCTTGCCTTGTACCGCTCTATCGAACCATCCGATTTATATTTCACTGTATAAATCTATCTGCATCCTACTGGCTTCTTCCCTGCTGGCAGCTCGACTATCTCCCAAGTCTCATTCTTCTTCAAGGACTTCATCTCCTCATCCATAGCTGCTTTCCACCTTGGATCGGCTAAGGCTTCCTGCACACTGTTAGGAATAGTTACAGCAGATAATTGATTCACAA
This sequence comes from Hemerocallis citrina, assembly GCA_017893485.1. Lineage (NCBI taxonomy): Eukaryota > Viridiplantae > Streptophyta > Magnoliopsida > Asparagales > Asphodelaceae > Hemerocallis > Hemerocallis citrina. The sequence goes on along the minus strand of JACEHZ010000463.1, from coordinate 238,527 downwards.
ATGACTTATTTGATTCAGACAATCGGTGAGTGGACACATAATGACTCAAGGGATATTTGACTTTACTAGTGGGATTAGGCTCGTAAGTGGGTTTTGTGATACCTCTAGTAGTACGGTTTGGGAGTTCTCTTCTTGGAGCTTCGGACAACGATGGCGATTGATTTTGGGATTCTGCTCGGAGTAGAGTTAGATCTGATAGTACTGGTGGTGGAGATGGTTCAGATGGTGCTGGTGGTGGAGATGGCTCATCTTCATGGAGGTTCGGTACTGACTGCAGATCTTCGTGGAAATTTTCTTCCTCAACCAAGTCTTCATTCGAATGATCGTCATTACTTACACCCTGATTTTCTCCTATTATATCTGATTGTTCAGTTTGAATAGTAACCACTTCATCATAGGCAAGAGTTTGAACTTCACTTCAGTACTCCCCCTGAAGTTCAACCTCAGAGGAAAAATATATCTCATCTTCATGGAACACAACATCCATAGTCACAAACATCTTTTGAGTTGGAGGGTGATAGCACCGATACCTTTTCTTATTCAGTGCATATCCCACGAAAACACAGCGGACAGCTCGAGGAGTTAACTTATTGCGTTCATGTTGATGAAGATGAACAAATGCAACACACCCAAACACATGAGTTGGCAAGTTGACGACTTTTGGTGCATTCACAGCTTCAGTTAATGCTTGAAATGGTCTGAGGAAGTTTAGGATATTAGAGGGAACTCGGTTGATTAAGTATGCAGCAGAAGCAAGGGCTTCTCCTCAATAAATGAGTGGCATATTTCCATAGATAAGAGAAGCACGGACCACTTCGAGCAAGTGTCTATTTTTTCTTTCTGCAACCCTATTCTGTTGAGGTGTATACGAGCATGTAGTCTGATGAACAATTTCGTGTTCCACCAAATATTGTTGCAGATTTGAACTCAGGTATTCTCCGCCATTATCACTCCTAAGAACTTGAATCTATGATTTATACTAAATCATAACATGCTTGTGAAATTTCTGAAACAAACCACTAACTTCACTTTTCGACTTCATCAAACAAATCCAGGTCATACAGGTACAGTCATCAATAAAGGTCACAAACCATTTGGCTCCTCCAAATGTAGTGGTTTTGGATGGACCCCAAACATCAGAATGAATAATCATAAAAGGTAGGGAGCTTTTACTTGGACTTGGAGGAAAATAGACACGATGACCTTTTGCTAGTTCACACACATCACACCGAAAGACGGATATATCCAACTTCAAAAATAAACTTGGAAATAATTTCTTCAAATAACCAAAAGAAGCATGCCCTAGACGTCGATGCCATAGCCAAATATCTAATTTCTTCTTCTCATCTTCGGATCCTTCCACACTTAGAGCTTGAGTCAACTTGCTCGAACATTCAGATTCTAAATCTAGGTAATAGAGCTTCCCGTGCCTAATCCCATAACCAATCATCTTGCGAGTCTGAATATCCTTAAACACACAATAAGAAGGCCAAAAGACTACAATACAATGTAAGACAGTAGTTATTTGAACAACAGATAATAGGTTGAAATTCAAGGATGGCACAACTAGGACAGTATCTAAGGTTAGGTTGTTTGTGAGATGTATGGTACCCTCACCAGAAACAGTGGCAGGATCACCATTGGCAGTGGACACAGTCGATTTAGTGGATGGTTGAAAATTTTGAACTTGTCTAGAATCAAAAGTCATATGATCGGTAGCACCCGAATCAATTATCCATGCACTATTCATAAGAGAAGCAGAAATATTAAATATCTTACCATCATTACCTGCAGCTGTGACTAATGTAGAGGCGAGTCTAATACTCTTCTCAGCTCTATCAGTTTGTCCCATGGTAGCGGCACAAAAGGGAAAAACAATGGATCTGATCTTCAGCAACCACTAGCACACAGCACAACTTGATCAAGAACAGCTCCAAGTCTTCAACACCAGCAAAACAGCAACAACCCAAATAGCAACTCCACAACGGATCAAAACACCAAACACCGAGATCCAAACGCCACACATAATATCAAGATCCCTCCTTCTCAGATCAGCAAACACACAATTAACACGTGCACAAACTACGTGCAAAGAAACCCAAGCAAAGAGACAGCAACAGTAGAAAAGAGAGAGCCACAATGGCAGCTCTCGGAATCTGTCCGACGGCGGTGGATGGCATCGCAAAGGCAAGAAGCCATTAGGGGCGACGCCTGCGGTGCTGCAGTGCTGGCGAAGTCGATGCTGGGGGGTAAGGGCGGCGCGACGGGAGGCATCGAAACAGGGAGGAAGGGAAGATCGAGATTGGGGTTTTGTTGTCTGTCAACGAGAGCGGAAGGAGGAGGCTCAAGTGGCTTGCGGTGGATAGCAGCAGCGTCGAGCGGTGGCAATGGTGGAGTGCGGCAGTCGGCAGTGATCGGGGCGTTGGCAATTAGGGGAAGCAGTGCGTTGGAGATGATGAAGGGAGGAGGGTGGTGCGGTAAATGACAGCGGCAGGGTGCAGTCGGCCGTCGATGTAGGAGAGGCAGTCGAGACTTCAGGGGGAAGGCGATGGGGTCGGCCATCGATGTAGGAATTAGGATGCAGCAACGATGAAGTGGGCTCGGAGATGTAATTGGGGTGAAGGGGGTTTGGACGTCGTGGGTGGCGGAAGTCGTGGATGAGGGCAGAGCGACGACGGTGACGGCGATGGGATCTGACGGGATCAAGGGTCGATGATCGGTGACGGGATCAACAACGGGATCAGATCAAGATGGAGGTGATCAGCCTTTTCTTCTTCTTCTTCAGTTGGCCTAGATCTGATTAGGCTCTGATACCATGTTGAAAACAGAATAGATTTGGGGAAAATAATTTTATTCTTCTTGTTGTACTTTATTCTTTACTGTATACATCTATTTATAAGGATTACATTCTTAGAGAAGAAGAAAGGGGATTGAGAGAAGATTGGGAAGATGAGAGATTTGGGGAATCTGTTTCCTATATTAGGAAACAGAATATACAATTACTATATTTCAACAGTAAGATCACATTATTATGTTTATGTGATTACAATTTGATGATATTATACTATTATGCTTCATTCATATATATTATAATGGGTCTCTTTTAGTTTTGCAATTGGTTTTGATGATAAGAGTGATGAAGGTTTTTTTTATATATTTTTTTTAATTTTTTAAAAATTTTTTTAAATATATCTACACCGGCATTTTTACAAGCACCGGTGTAGCTTCCAGCAAAAACTGGCAGTCTATACCGGCATTTTAAAAACGCCGGTGTAGGTGATGGTCGAAAACGGTACTTCCAAACGAAACCACCCTTTTGGTGGCATTTTTTAACCACCGGTGTAGTTTTTACCTATACCGGCGTTAGTAAAAAATGCCGAGGAATGTCCCTAAGCTACAGCGACACACGATTCAGCGACACTTGCACCGGCAATTTATAAAACGCCGGTGGTATCTATAGCGGAGTTTTAAAACGCCGATGAATGTGGAAAAAAATTCCGGTAAAGACTGTTAGTCTTGTAGTGAATGCTAGACGGAGCTTCTCTTTGTGTCCGAAGGGGAAAAAAAACCAAAATTGAACAGACGCCAAGTGAGTTTGCGTTCGGGTTTTGGGGGGGGGGGGGGGTCTCAGACGCAAAGTCACTTTGCGTCCGACCATTTTTGACTTTTTTCGGTTTTTTTTATTACAAAAAATTGTATTTTTGGGGAGGGACGCAACTCGAAGTTCCGTCTAACGATTAAAATAATATTTTTTTAGAGGACATAAATTCACTTTCCGTTGTTTAAAATATGCATAATTCTCATATCTATTCTCATTTATAGCAATCTACTGTTGCTTTTTAGCCAAAATATGCATAAATAGCAAACGACTGTAGCTCGTCGTTTGCTATAAAATGCAATTTATGGATAATTGGAAAATGACTGTGATGCTCTAAATGGGCTTGGATTGGGCTTTAAAAATAATAATTTAAATAATAAATATATATTGGGTTAAAATAGAGTTTATGGTCTCACACTATATAAATAATCAAACAATGAAATTGGACTTGATCTGGGCTTAAATATAAATAATTAATCAAATAAGAAAATAAATAAACATATAAAATAGAATAAGATTTGTGTTAAAATATATATAATCAGTTCGAAAATACCTACAAATACAATTGTTGATTAGAAAAAACTTTAATAGGAGATAACAAAATAGATTTAAAACAACAAATTATTAGGATTCATGTTCATAGTTTAAAACAAAATTTTGTTTTATTATTTTTTTTAAATTTAAAAAAATGAATTTAAAAGATCGGAAAAGAATTTATAACGAATCGAAATACACAAAATATACAAAACATATGTGCAACACCCCACTTTTTATTTTAATTAAAATGCATTTTTTTCTTTGCACGTATGATGCACGTGCAAAATTTTTATTCTTCACTTGTTAATCTCAATATTCATTCATTTTAGCATGCATAATTTATTTAGCCCTTAGTTAATCCATGGACCAAAAGATTAGAATTTAGCCTATTAGGAGGCGAGCCCACTAGGTAATTGAATCAATTAATTAATTGATAGGCCCATTAAGCAAGCCCACTAGTAAATTCACAAATAAAACTAAGTGTACACTGCTACATAACAAGTTACAAAAAGGTTAGTACACATTTAAAGTTATAGGATTGAATTAAAGTAGTATGTGCATTTGTACATGCACGCACACTAGGGCCGGTTTTTAGGCTTGACCGGATTGTACACATGAGAGAATAGAGGGATTTAATTGGAGGGGTTATGATTTGGAAGATTTAATTAGGGGGGTTATGATTTGGAGGTTTTAATTAGGGGAGTTATGAAAATGAGTTTTAAATTATGATAAATGGAAATTATTAGGTTGTGAAATTTTGCACATTAGACCCTAGCCTAGACCTATAAATAGCCCACTATTTCTCCTCTTTTCACACACCAAAAACCATAACAAAATAAGAGAAATAAGAGAAGTAAGAAAAGAAAGAGAAAAAAAAAGAAAGAGAGTAGAGTGTTCTCATCTTTGTGGTGGAGTTCTTGCTTTGGAGAAGTCTTGCTAGGAGGAGAAGGTCTTGCTAGGAGTTGCTAGGAGCTAGGATTGCTTGGTTGGAGCTAGGAGTGGTTCCATCTTGTTTGTTCAACCCTTCACTAAAGGTGGGTGTTCTTATGCTTTCTAAGTAGGATTTGCATGCTAATAGATTAATGAGTAGTAAAGGATTGAATGAGATATTGTAGATAGGAATCCATGATAGCAACTCGTGATTTTATTGTTACCATGTTAATAATGAATAGAATAAAAGTTGAATGTGATGTGTTAGTATGACATGCTAAGACTTGGTTGAAATTAAGTAATTTACTATTTATCATGAAATTTGAAAGTAAAGAAACAATCACATAAACTATGGTAGTAAATCATGTTATGATGAGTAAATTAAATTACAACATGTAGTTGTTAATGAAAAAAGAAATAATTGATCTTTCTGCCATGCACTAATATACATGAATGAATAATTGAATGTATGAACAATTGTTGGGATTCCTTCGTTTGTTAAGCAAACAAATTTTTATTTTATAAAGTAAATTTGATGCTATTAAACTCATTTGATGGGTTACAAAAGATATAATGCGATATTTTGATTACATTGAATAAATGTAAATTCTGTTTATCAATAGGAAGAAATAAATTGAAATTTTGATTTTTATTGTCTAAGATATGAATTTTAATCATTGAGTTACTGTAGAAAGTAAACTTAGTTTATATGAAGTAATTTCAGCCTAATAAAAGATTAGAACAATTAGAGAATCGAGTTTTGTGAAATAGTGGAATAATAGAAAGTTGGAATAAAAACATATAAAGAGACTACATATCAATAGGCGCACTTGGCCTAGTGGTCTAAGTGTTGCGCTGGTTTCCCTTTGGGCCAGAGTGAACATAAAGGGTTCTTATCAAGGCATTTGAACACCAAAGTCCACTTGGACTAGTGGTCGGCGAGTTGTGCTAGAGCTCTGTGCGGTTTCGGTCTGGGGTCATGGGTTCGAAACCCGGAAGCACCTTTTTATTTTATTTTTTTGTTTTCTTATTCTTTCAATGAATTGATATTTTTCTAAAGGGATTTAATCGAAACTAATTATAGATGCAAAATGAAAATTTTATTGAAACTGATTATGATTATGAAATGGATTTTTCTTTATGTAATGAAGTTCTAATTAAAATGAGTTTGCTTGTATAATTTGAAGTATAAAAAGAAATGAAAATCATGAGAATAGAATTCTAGTATATTTCGTGAAGTGATCTTTTAAGGAATTACACTTATATCTTGTTTAGAAATATTTTATAATGAACAAAGACATTGTGATCACTTAGATTTTGTTGTAATAAATCATGTAGCGAAATTGTGTTCTTGAAATGAATATTATTGAACAAACACTCATGTTGAGATAATAATTTGTTTCAATTGCTTATATAAGTTTATAATGTTGAATTCTTTAAAGATAGAGACCATTTGTCTATGTTTAAAAAGGCATGAATAAATACTAAGTTGAATCATGAATAAGTTGGAGGTATATGCATGATTATTGAAAGGGTGAATACCCATTATTCTTGTACATGAGAAATTTGAATTTAGAGTTAGTAAGACCTTATGTACCGGCAATTTTATATGAAATGATTATTATATTTTGAGATTTGCCATGGAGCTATCTCCGTGGATGTTGGTTAAGCCCGGTAGTAGGTAATACTAATTCTAGGCTAGAAAGATTATTCATGTCTTGAACATTAAGAGTTAGGCACTTAAGTGAAGTGTAGTAAACCTGGGCAAACGTAAGTGGGGCACTCTATATAGTCGGGCGATGTACTTCGGGACTATAGACCCAGTCGGGCGGTGTGCTCCGGGACTGTGTTTGCTCCGATGGGGACGAATTTATTTTTTGAAATCCGAGATTATAATGATTGATCGGGCGGTGTACTCCGGGATCATGAATAGTTGGGCAGATAGTTTTTCGTTCCCCAGTGTATATACGTATACCGGGGCTAGAGTGGTACTTGCTGGGGATTCGCACGACGAGGAGTCTGTATAACAGCCGGGCAGTGTACTCTGGGGCTGGGATCCGTACTCGTGGAATGCCTGAACCTTGTTCTTGCTACTGTGTAGTTTCATGGCGAGGGATCGAGCCCTGTATTGTGAAGAACGTAGGCACTTGCCCTCAGACCTATGTAGTATGGGATGCATAGAATCCGAATGAGTGTGCATTAGTGTCATCCTAGTATAGAGTTGTGTGCACTAGACATTAAGGCATGATATACACTTACATGTTTAGCGTAGCCACTTCAACACTTTATTATTCATTCAACTGTTGTGTTTTTATTAAAGTAATAAGATCGTTATATGTACGGCATAGAGAGGATAGCCGAGTATAATATTTCGTCAGTTTTAAGTAACTGACGTGCCCACAGATTGACATGCAAGTAATGGACTATTCTTGAAGGAGTAAAGATAATATGATGCAATCGATGACTCAATTTATGAAGTTGTATAAGTTATATTTTGTTTTCAAATGTTGTAATTTTCCGCTGTGTAAAAACCAAGTGTAAATGAACTCTGATGTACTATTAGAAAAGTTTTAAATTTCCTTATAAAATTGTACGAAGTGAAGTAAAGATCCTGTGAAATCTCGAATTTATCCTTATTTAAAATTCGGGGTGTTACAATATGTATAGGTGAAAACGGGGGTTACACCAACCCCTTATCCCGATTCTCCTTAGCCCGTCGATGTTCGATCTCCTCCGTCGTCGATTACTCCGATCAACCTCCTTCGTCAATTACTCTGAACAACCTTCCAACCAATCTCCTCTGTCCTAAACAGTAACCATTATTTCCAAATCGTAAAAAACCCCAATCGTCTCATCTTCTCCAACTCGAACCTCCTCGCTCTCGAGATCTCCAACCAATCTACTCTCTAATCTTCTCCTCCACCCATCCCCATCGAACTGCTGCAGAAACCCTATTTTTCACCGCTGCTGTAAGCTCTCAGTTATTGCCCCAAATCAGAGTAAACTTGTATTCGAATTACGGCTGCCCCAAATCAGAAACCCATCGTCCACCGATGCTATTCGTTGTTGTTGTTGCTATCCTTTCTGCTGACAAAAGCCAAAGAGGTCACGAGACGGCGTAAATCTCTCTCTCTCTCCCTCTAATTTTTGCAATCACAGTCTTTCCCTCACTTTGAGAACTTCACGTTCCTGTAGTTGTATATGGCATGCTATTCTTGAAAATACAGAACAGACCTTCGTGTCAATTCTTTCTCAGTAAAATGCTTTTGTTTGAACCTATTACTCAGTATTATGATTTAACAGTGTTTCACTTCTTCAAGTAAGTAATTAGATGCATGTGTGGTTTTGTTGGAATTACTTTAGTTCTTGAAGTATATATAGAGCGGAAAGACTAATTTTTGCCTACACTGTTCTAAGGAGCTTACCATCTTCTTGTAAATCTAAATTTTACCGATAAAATATCAATATTTTATCATCACATCATTCACTTGTTGACTTCTAGTTTGGTATGCACAAAACATGCTCACTCATACTAATAAGTTTGAATTTAGTGTGTCAGATTTTCAGGATCAAAGAATATCAAAAAGAGATCCAAGAGAGATTTACAAATATACAAACAAGGAAAGCAACAAATAATAATGGTAAACATAAGCAAAAAAGGAAGATATTCAAAAGAAATTCTTGATTAATTGGTTCACAAGCAAAAGAGGAATTTAACAAGTTCTGAATTTTCTTTCTATTTTCGTGAGATTATAATTGTATAAGATTGATTAAAGAGGGATTAGTTTGTGGTAAAAAAACAGGGTGAATTCGGAATAAACAGCGCATGACCGGTCGACCGCATGGCAGTCGACCGCAACTTGAGTTGTTCGAGGAGCAGTCGACCTTTCACCTCTCTAGTTTACATCAGAGAGCTGAACGGTCGACCGCACCAATATGACGGTCGACCGCACACTGCGCTGTGTATATTCTTGGAAAGTATCGTTTTCATTTTTGGATTGATACTCTTCCCTGTCTATTAATATTGAAGAATCCATTCTGTCTTTCTCACCTAATCACTTCCGATAAAATTCTTGAGAACTAATCCTTCAGTAAATCAATCTAAGTGTGAGCGTTTATTTGGTTGTATTCTTCAGTCAAGATCATTAACGATCTTGATGTTCTTTTCTTTTCATTTCCACTTCGGTGAGATTGACGGGACTTGGATTAGAAGTTCTGTGGGTGTAATAGGTCTCTCAGCCTGAATCTGAGAACCACTGTGCAAGGATTTTAAGTATAGTGGAACACTTGTGGCGGAAAATTGCTACAAGTAGGTGGTGTGGACGTAGATCTGGGGGTCGAACTACGTTATATCGCTGCATCATCTGTGTTTGCTTTTCTTATCACTCTTGCATTTACTTTACTTTATTTTAATTTTTTTTAATTCTGCGCAATCACTCAATTCACCCCCCAGGATGATTTACAGTGGTATCAGAGTGAGGTGCTTATAAAAGGCTTAAAAGCTTAAGCAAAAGGTCCAATGGCCGAAATCCCTCCTCTCCAAAACTTGTACTCATCAGAGCCTTTCGTCTCCAATTGGACAAGTCTTACACGATCGTCATTTTTTGATGGAAAATGCTATGACGTCTGGAAAGTTCGTATGTCTTATTTTTTACAGATGCTCGGAGAAGAGGTATGGAATGTATGTATCAACAAAACAGAAATCCCAGTTAGCGATGGAAAGAAGGCATTCACACCGGTGGATTTATCTCTCAAAACAGCAAATTCCAAAGTCATGATGGCTCTTTATGCAGGGTTGAACAATGAAGAGCTAATGCGATGCGGGCGTAATTACAAAACAGCCTACGAGATCTGGAACAACATGCTGAAGCGGCATGAAGGAACCGCTTCCGAGGTAAAAGCTAAAGTGAATTTGTGTTTCTATAAATTTAATGTGTTCGTATGTTGCCAGGTGAAAATGTGGAACAAATGCTCGCACGTTTCGATATCATTGCTTACGAGCTTGAGAGATTGGGTAAGGGGCTTGATGATGACCAAAAGGTCGGAAAGCTCATAAGCTGTCTCACACCAGAGTGGGACGTTAAGACCGCGGCAATGAGAGAGACTCTCGAAGAGAAGGGATTTGACTACTATACGTTTCAAGAAAAGCTAAAGACGTACGAGATGAAAATGTTGGAGACAAAAAGATACAGGCAAAATATCGGGATTGAACTAAAGACTGAGGAGAAATCCATTGCACTAAAGGCAGAAAAGGTCCGACCATCAAAAGCTGATTCAGATCATGAGGAGTCAGACGAGGACATTGCTCTATTAACAAGACAATTTCGTAAGTACCTCAAAAATAAAAAGTATGGCAGGTATCAAGAGGAAAGGAAAAAAGAGAAGGAGGATGTGTGCTACAAGTGCAAGAAGCCCGGACACATCCGTGTAAATTGCCCCAGTCAACAAGACAAGAACAGGAAATATTATCACTCAAATCAAAGTCAGAAGAAGAAGGCGCTAAAGGCAACATGTCTAGACTCGAACTCAAGTGAGAAAGAGCAAGGCCACGGCGACGTCAGCTTCATGGCTCTTGGGAGTGGTAAGGTGCAATCACATTCTCAAGAAGAGGTAATCGAACAATCAACTTATGATGAACTCGTAGATATGTGTAATGGTTTGAAAGACGATGCCAAGAAACTAAGTCGTGAACTTAGGCAATATAAACAAAATTCTAATGAAATACATGACGCTTGCATAACAAAAAATCACAAACTGAAAAATAAGAATGCCCTAATTTTGGAAAAACTTGAGTCATGTCAAAAAGATCATAATATTTTGCTAGAAGAAAATGAGATTTTAAAACAACAAATTTGTAAATCGCTAGCAAAGCATAATTTATTGCCAAGCTCACAAATGATTTAGATGAATGTAAAAGAAAATTTGATAAAGTAGTGGAAGGATGTAATGAAGCCCTTGAACAAAATAGGATTCTTGATACCACACTAGATACTCTTCGTTGGAACTCAAAAGACGATGAGATGACTACAAAAAGACTGTGTAAAAAGGTAATTGAGCTTGAAAAGATTATTGAAAAACATGAAGGGCCCAGTTACTTTATTACAAAAAATTCAAGATCCTATTATGATAATCGAGAGGTTGGTTACGAAGAGCCAATACATCATCAAAAATGTAAATCATCAAGTCACACACACTTGCATAAAATCCAACTAAAACATAAACCAATCCAAAGCTATGCAACAGTGCATGACTCAAGGCATAGTCGAATCACATGTAATTTCTGCTGTAGACTAGGGCATATTTCTTATAACTGTTCACTGAAAAGGAACACTAATCTTGTCTGGATAAGAAAGAATGTTGATGCAGGATCAAAGCTCACATGGATTCCTACAAACATACAGGTGGGCAGTACGATGTTTTCAACGTAGAAAAAGTATCGTTCCCCTTGATAGAAGATGCACAAATCTTAACAGGCATAGTAGTATTCTGCATCTCTATGAAGGAAATAAGTGAAGAACGGTGTTCTTCAAACAAGCACAGCACCGGGTAAAATCTATATTTGCTTGAATTTACAATAAACAATGATTTATGAATTGTACTTCAAAAGGTTAGTAACCGGTAGACCGAGCGGTCGACTGTACCTCCTAAAATCTCTTTTATGTCGAAACTGGACCGGCCACCCAAACGGTCGACCGTCCACCCCTCTGTCACAAATTGCTAATTCAAAACCTTTTATTTAGTGTTAAGTGGTCGACCGTATTGTTGAACCGGTCAACCGTTCAAATCGGTTGATTTGCCTATTCCCTCTCCAATATAAATACTCCTTCACCCCCAACTTCTCAAACTCACAAAGAAACCCTAGCCTCCAAAACCATCTCGTAAACTCTTTTCTCTTAAGTTCTTCGTCAAAATAGTTCAAGAACTCCCTCATCCTCTGTCTCAATGACTTCCTCCTCTCACAAATCGAACGGCAAGAAAGCTGTTGCTTCCAAATTAGTCACTAGAAACGGTATAATTTTCCACAACTCACAGTGTGCTGATCTTTACTTCTCTTCTCTCTATAATGCCCCCATTGTTGCAAATCGGGTTATTAACCAATCATCCTTTGGTGGGCAATTCTCAGTCATGGTTAGAATTCTTAGGGAGTTTAGATGGAAAAACTATCTTGCTACCCCTAGCACTCACTCCGAGTCTTTAACTCAACAATTCTATGCAAATCTTAAGGAACTTCAAGACGATGATCTTCCCCTCTCTTCTATCATCCTTGGCCGTAGGGTTAAAATCACTCCCGAATATCTCCGAGGGAGATACGAGTTTCCCAAATGGGAGTTTGATGCATAACACCTAGACTTTAAAACTCTCAATTATAAGCCCGATCACAATGAAAATATTGTTAAATCAATGATTGTCCAACAAGAATTTTCTCATCTTCCTCATCCCGCTCCTACCAACTTTACCGATACCACTCGTATTCTCAATAAAATTGTTAATGCTGATATCTGGCCCAAGAAAAATGATAAATCAGAAATCAGGGACGATCAATCATTCATCATCTTTCTTATTCTGGGGGAGTACAAATTTGACCTTGCCACATTCATTATTCGTACGATGAATTACGCTACCACGTCAAATCGTGGTCTCCCTTTTAGCTCACTCATCTACAACCTCGCCATTGACTCCCATATTGAAGTTGGGAATTATTTGCTCAGTAAAAGTCCTATGTCCATCCTCCCTCAACAAATGGGCATTGATGTTCTGTTTAATCAGCCGGCTCGCCGCCGTCAAGCCCAACAACAAGCACGGCAAGCGAAACAAGCACCACGAGCTCCTTCCTCCTCGCGTCGCAAAAATGCCTCTTCCTCCTCCTCCTCATCATCATTCGTGACCTATGAGCAGTTTGCTGGTTATCAAATGCAAGTCTACGGGTACTATGTTAATACACAAGAATTCTGGCAAAATAAGGATGATTGGGAGATTCTTCCTCCTCCCAATGATGAGGAAGAGGAAAGTGAAGAAGAAGAAGAAGAAGAAGAAGAAGAAGAAGAAGAAGCAGGAGATGATGATGAGTAGGCTTAATTGTAATTGCAAATGTTTCAACTCAATGTATGCATGAAATTTATTATCTAATATGTGATGACTTAGACTTTTATCTTTACATGACTTAAGTGCTATCTGTCAAAAACTTGCATAAGCTTACATATGCTAGCATTGATGCTTTGAAAGTTCCAATATACTTGATTACTATCAAGTAAACCAGTCCTATGTTTTCAAATAACAGATAAGATGTTAAGTATATGGTTTCTTGCTGCAGTTTGCTGTGTAGGTGCACATATGAACAAGAGTTCATCTTTATTCACTCATCCAGTATATGTGATTAAGCAGTAGTTGAGTGTTGTGCATGCATAGAGAATCAATTTTCTATATACCTACATAGGAGCCATTGCTTCTTGATGCATATCAACCAAAGACGGATTTTATAGATGTAGCTTATACATACTTCTATTCACCAAAGTATTTAACTTCTACATGCTTTTGCAATGTTCCACAGCAACCAGGAAAGGGGATTTTTATCATAGATCTATATAGAAGACATTCTCTATAACCCCTACAACCTGCAAATGGTTCATTTTCCCCATACACTGCTCTTACTGAATTCATCAAAAGAGATCCTCCTTATAAGCAAAAATGGACTCTAAGTATCTGCGGTCGACCAAACGGTCGACCGATTCACCCTCTGTGGGTTCTATTGGTTTTGCGGTAGGCCGTACGGTCGACCGGTACGCTCTCTAGAACTCTTTTGAAGAACCGCAGAGTACGGTCGACCGGTTCTCTCTCTGGCCTATATTTTCTAAAATTACTGTTCCTCTCTCAAATGTTTGTTTTTCCTTTTGTTGCTTTCATGTGTATTGGGGAGAATCTCGAATCTATGATATTATGAAGAGTTCTCACTGTATAGCAAAGAGTTTTGCTATCAACGGTATCATGTAAGAAGATTCTCTTCCGTTGGTTTTACAAGATTGTATTCATTGATAATATCATAATATGTTTTCTCTTTGGTGTTTTTATTGATAATTGATTCTACAAACTTTCCAAGGCTTATTTTCTGTATATCCCCTCTTGGTGTGTTCCAAAAAGGGGGGAAATAATTGATTTATATTGAATGTTCTCAATATGCTTTCTTCAAATTTTCATATGCTTTCTTCAAAACTTCAAATTATTTAAATGAAAATCTGTATTACAGGATGTGCTAAATTCAGGGGGAGTATTCATATGTTGTGCTTTAAATTTTCAAACATTCATGCATGTTTTGTTAACACCAAAAGGGGGAGATTGTTGACTTCTAATTTGGTGTGCACAAAACATGCTCACTCATACTAATAAGTTTGAATTTAGTATGTCAGATTTTCAGGATCAAAGAATATCAAAAAGAGATCCAAGAGTGATTCACAAATATACAAACAAGGAAAGCAACAAAAAATAATGGCAAACACAAGCAAAAGAGGAAGATATTCAAAAGGAATTCTTGATTAATTGGTTCACAAGCAAAAGAGAAAGTTATCAAGATCTAAATTTTTCTTTCTATTTTTGTGAGATTATATATGTATAAGATTGATTAAAGAGGAATTGGTTTATGGTAAGAAAAACAGGGTGGATTCGGAATAAACAGCTCATGACTGGTCGACCGCAACTTGAGTTGTTCGAGGAGCAGTTAACATTTCACCTTTCTACTTTACGTCAGAGAGCTGAACGGTCGACCGCACCAATATGACGATCGACCGCACACTGCGCTGTGTATATTCTTGGAAAGTATCATTTCCAATTTTGGATTGATACTCTTTCCCGTCTATTAATATTGACGAATCCATTCTGTCTTGCTCACCTAATCACTTCTGATAAAATTCTTGAGAACTAATCATTCAGTAAATTAATCCGAGTGTGAGCGTTTATTTGGTTGTATTCAGTCAAGATCATTAACGATCTTGAGGTTCTTTTCTTTTCATTTCCACTTCGGTGAGATTGACGGGACTTGGATTAGAAGTCCTGTGGGTGTAATAGGTCTATCGGCCTGAATCTGAGAATTACTGTGCAATGGTTTTCAGTATAGTGGAACGTTTGTGCGGAGAATTGCTACAAGTAGGTGGTGTGGACGTAGACCTGGGGGTCGAACCACGTTATATCGCTGCGTCATCTGTGTTTACTTTTCTTATCACTCTTGTATTTACTTTACTTTATTTTAATTTTTTTAATTCCATACGATCACTCTATTCACCCCCCTAAGGTGATTTACATCACTGAATATGAAGAGCTGGTGATATGAGTGTCAGCCACTATATAGTTGTTGATTAGTGAGTTGTCACAACTAACTGACAATGACAAATCTTTTTTGGGTGGAATCTGTATGGCAAGTTTGCATACTGCAAGAATGTCCTGTTTCTATTTTCCATCTGAAAATCTATGCTCAAAGAGTTTTCTTTTGAATTAAATTTTTGTTCGTAACAAAAGCATTACATATTTTTGAATGTTATGGTTTATCGAGTAACATTGCTGTCATTTTTATTAGCTCTCAATCTGACATATCAAGATTGGAGGCCAAGGTTGAAAGGCTTGAGGCACAAGTAGTAGCAAAGGACCGAGAGCTTTCCACCTTAACCCGAACAGTGAGTTTTACAATATATATTATACAAAGGATTTGAACTATAATTTACTTTTTCAGTCTCATTTTTTTACACATTTAAGTTTATTTTATTCACGAGGCTAAAGCTGCTGCAACATTCAAAGCTCAAATTGAAAAATTACAGAAATAGCAAGATGAATTTCAAAGGATGGTTATTGGTAATCAGGTGAAGAATTCTATAATGGCATTTTCCACCTCTTTCATCAAATGTTTATTAATTTCTCTGAAGTATCTAATAAAAACTTGTAATGATTCATAATTCTAACTTTTCAAGCAAGTGTGCACACAAAAAGTACATGAAATGAAGAAAAATAAGAAGGAATACATAAAACTGCAGGTAATCTTGTGAATGTTACTATTTTGAAGTTTTATGTTAATCGTGAGGTGCATGTTGGTGCAACAGATTGCTAACTGATTGGTTCTTATTAACTTGTTTACTGCATGAGAGGCTAAACCAAGTGTTAATGGAGAAAAAGAAAGAATCCAGGTCTGGAATGGAGATAATGATCTTATTGCAGGTATCAGCTTCCCTTTTTCTTAGTGCTATATAATCTTTTATAATTCACTCCCCTGGAAGTTCCCTATAATGCATATGCTTTGGACTTTTTATATATTGTACCTTTCTTTCTTTCTTGAGCTACTTTAATCATGTAACATACTTGATATGTCAATTGACAATGTTAACATAAAGAAGGACGCCAAATTCGTATCTGAATGACAATGTTAATTATATGTTAAATATATGTTAATGGATGCTAATTGACAATGTTAACTATATGTTTCATATCCGAATTTGTATCCGTTATCTGGTGGACCGTATCAAATTCGCATCTGTATCCGAAATTTGCATATACGGATATAATTTTTTTCCGAGTCATATCCGTATCCGTATCTGTATCAGTATCCGTATCTGTATCTATATCAGAATTCGTCTTTGGAATTCAGATACAAATGTTGGTATAGCCAATATCCGATCCGAAAGCATCCCTAGTGTCTGAGGTGTTAGTATAGAAGTGAGACATCCTGAGCCCGTTATCTTATCAATCCATGTGTTTTGACATTTTAGTAAGATTTCTGTATTTTTTAGTATTATATTATGTTTATTTACTCAATTGAAGTAAAAGATTCTGGGTGTGTCATGAATTTTTCGGTGTATGAAGTTTGGGGAGTTACAACTACTCCCATTTAATAAGAAACCTCACAAATTTCTTAACAAACTGGTATCCGAACTAGGTTGTTGGGGTTTATTTTGTGAGAGTTTGACACAATGTCTACCACCTGTAGAAAAGTTTGATGGAAAAAACAATTTTGCCTTAGGGAGAGTAAAGATGAAGGTAGTGTTGCAGTCTTTGAAGGTGTTGACAAACTACCGACCGAGATGAAGAAGTCTGAAAAAGACGAGATGGATGCAAAGGCGCACGGTGCTATCCACTCGTGCCTCTCCAACGAAGTGCTTCAAAATGTGTTGGACAAGGAGACAGCTGCATGGTTGTGAGAGAAGTTGGAGAAACTCTACATTTTACAACTACCCTAATTTAATAATCCTCACCAATTTTCTACAAACAGAGAGTAAAGATGTAGGCATTGTTGGTAGAGCTGGTATCGGGTCCTATCGGGTCGAGTCCTCCACTATCCGGACCCGGACTCGGTATCTCGCGGGTCCAAAAATTGGACCCGGACCCGGATTTGTAGCGTCCCGAATTTCCAGTATGATATCTCAGAAATACGTGGCACAATTCCCAGTATCAACTTCAATTGCAATAGTAAACATAGCCAAAATACAAATAATTTTTTCACTTTTATTACATTAATCCTTTACAAAAATACAACGGAAAAACAAACACCTTGAATTACAATTTTCTTCTTTTACAACACTTTCTTTTACAATTTACATAAGCCATAACATCATTCTATCCCAAGCATCCAAATTCCAAAGGTATAAGCACCTACCTGTAAAACATGAGGCTAGAGATAACCCTAACCCCCAAAACTACAGAGGTCAGCCATAATGGTGTGAGTGACATCAAAAGAAAAGCAACATAAATAAAACATGAAGAATAAAAACCATAAGCAACACACATCAACAGTGACAATGAATGAAGTATGAAATAGTAATAGAAAAAACATGAAAACATCAAGGATTATATAAGATAGTAAATAGTAAGGCATGAAATATCAAGTGAATCTAGACCAAGTGTCAAGTGTAGGAAAAACTGTAAACAACATGCATAAAACCAAGTCAAGAAAACATGAATGCTATATGCTGACTCTCTAATGCACACTTGTCGGATTCTATGCATCCCACAATACATAGGTCCGGTGCAAGCCTTTATCGTTCTCCACTTTATAGGGTTAAATAGCTCATTATGCAACTAACCATACTACAGTGATGAAAACAAGATTCAAAATACTCCGCGAATAGGCATCACAGCCCTCGACGCGCAAGCATCATGTAAGAATAGCTCAAAAATCGGAGGACCACCTCCCAACTGTGTACCCTACGAATAGGCTTGCGAGGCCCTCGACGTGCAGATACACCAGGTACATCCCGTGAATAGGCCTGCGACCCTCGACACGCGAATGCACCCTGCATGCTTCGTGAATAGGCCTGCAGACCCTCGACATGCGAACATACAAATGTCCTCTTGAGACAAAACAACAACAAGTCCTGGAACGCATCTGTTGGACCAACAAAACCAGGAGCATATACTTACGTTTCCCAAGTTTCATCACATCTCCACTAGTGCCTGGACTTAAGTTGGTTATTATTAAAAACACAAAATCTTTATCTCTACAGTTAGTGTATCCTGCCGGACTTAAATTTCACAACAACAACCCCAAGACCCAACTGGTCTAAATCAAATCTCATCTGCTGGTTCACAGGACTCTCACTCAAATCCTAAAGATTGACAAAACGAAGATCAACACGAAAACTTCCAATAAACTCACAAATCCATCATCAAAACATTTATACGAAGAAAACTTCTTAAATCAACAAAAACCTAAATTCATTTAATGTGTTCATAAATTTCCAGAAAAATATTAAATCCATTAAATAACAGAGAACCATATTTTGAAACCGCAAAACATTAATTACTACGAGGAAAGCATATTTATTTTACTATATGAAGTTGTAGAAATACAAGTTTGAATGAAATACAATCCTTTGTAAAATACTCCAGTAGATTAATAATCCATAATCGAAGAAATAATCATTTAAAGAAACATTAGAAACTCAAGAAATTCATCAGTCAAAGCAGTGGCAGCCGACTGCATAAGGTAGTCGGTCGACTGTCCCGCGTATAATCCAAAACTCAAGGAAAACATCAATCGGAGCAGTGGCAGTCAACTGCATAAGGTAGTTGATCGACTGTCCCGCGTAAAATCCAAAACTCAAGGAAAGCATCAATCAGAGCAATGACAGTCGGCTGCATAAGGTAGTCAGTCAACTGCCCTGAAGAAAGTCCGAAACTCAAGAAAATGCTTCAGCCAGGACATCGACGGTCGACTGTCAATATTTGTCGGTTGACTGTCGAACCTACAGACTGCAGTTTAAGGTTCTGTCATGTTTAACCGATACATCGTTTTACTTCATAAAAATACAAACTTGTAAAACTAAATCCCTGAGATGGTCAATTATGACTTGTATAACATATAGGAGTTATTAAAACACATCAAAACATGTCAAGATCTCGAAATAGGAAATGTCAGAAAAATCTTTCGAAATCAGCAACTTATATACATATATATTCAAATACGGACTTAAGCATCAGTTTAAGCTTCAAAACTCCATCAATAAGAGTAGTAAGATGTTTAGAACTATTTCAGTATTAAAATAACCAAGATTAAATCAAAACTCCACAAAACACACGAAAACCCAATTTCATCAAAACAATGAAATAGGATATAAATATAAGTATATGTGTGCATGTTTGTGCATTAAGAATTCAACAAAAACCCATCAATTGGAAATAACGAAGTGTCTATATTTAATCTCAGTACTAAAACCAATCATATCCAATTGAAAACTTCTTAAAACTTCACAAAACAATACAAAATCAATTTCGGCTGTGTGCATCATAGACCCAAAAATCAACAACCCTTGTTCACTTCAAAACTCGATCTTTTTAATTCAATAACCCCTCTTATGATCCATTTGATCCATATACAATTACTCAGAATAGTTTACTCACGAGTATAATCAAGTATAACAACTATTAATCAAGTTTCATTCTTTAAATTTTATCACAACAAAGTGTGCACTCAACATACACAGTAAAAGTCAAGACTTGTTCACCTTTAGGGGTGGAACAACATGCAAACTTAATACGATCCATCAAAACAGAACAAGTATGGAGAAACAACCTACTCATGATCTATATTCAGTTCTTTAACAATCTCATTTCATCAATTAGGGTTTTAATTCATCAATGCATAGTTTCATGAAAAAAATCAATTTTTAACTAATGTACTTATCAAATTCACCATATCAACATACAATCCCCTAACATACTTTCTAATCAACAAAATATCACATACAACATGCTTAGAACAAAAGAAAACAACAAATGTCACTCACCTTATTGAAGAATCAACTGAAGAAAAATAACGAGAATAAGAAATCCTTCCTTTCGCAAGAAAACCAAGAATCCTCGCTTTAAAAATCCAAGAATAATAATAAAGAAATCCTTTGTGTTGTGCTGCAAAGAGATGGCTGCACACCACCTTTAAATAGGTCAGGATAATAGGGTTTTAGGGTTTGTGAAAAGATTTGCAAAATACCTCTTTAAAAATATCTTTCTATATATAAATCCTTATACATGGAAATTAAATAAAACAAACTTAATTAAGATTTAAAAACAACAAAAACCATCCTATAACCAGCCAGCACTGTTTTGAAAACCCAGAAAAATGAATTTGCACTTTTGCTCCTCTAAGTGGCGATTTTGCAAAAAGACTCTTTTTTATCAAAACTTACAAAATAAACCAAATTTATTAAAACAAAAAGTAAACTCTTTACCTCTGAGTTGACTAGGCATCATACCCAGCCCAAAAACCTAAAAATCTAGAGTTTTCACTCCAAGTGGTAATTTTGCACAAAAGTCCCTCTTTTTGTAATATTTGCAAATAGGTCTAATAAATATTAGAAAAATCCTAAAAATTCAAAAATAATATTTAATAATAAATAATGAGTTTTCCCAAAATAATTTTTAAGTTTGAACTTCCCAAGAAAATATTTGCACGTGTTTTGCATGTGTAAAAAGATAAATTTTCAGAAAAATATTTATTAAATCACCAAAAATCATTTTAATTCATTTATTAATATTTAAAAAATTATTTAAAAATCTGGGGTATTACACGGACTTGCAAGAACCGGGTTCGGGTCTGGATGCGGGTCATAGTTAAAAATCTACCCGTCGAGTCCGGTAGCGGGGAATAAATATTTGCACTTAAGTATTTTTTCACCCGATACCCTATGATTCTAACAATTTTTGCACCTAAATACATGAATAAATATTATATTTACATATCTATCTTCAACAATTACTTTTATATGTATATCTCTATAACCCGATTATTTAAATTCCATATTTTTGGTGGTATTTTTTAAAGGGTCCGGGTCCGGGTCGGTTCTATTTTGAGCGGACCCGAACCCAGACCCGAAAGTGCATCATTTTAGGACCCGGGCCCGTATAGAACAGGTCAGTTCCAGTCCAATGCCGAATTTGGGTCGAGTCCGGGTATCGGGTAAATGCGACAGGGCTAATTGTTGGTGCAACGAGGCATTGTTGCAGTTTTGGAAGGTGGTGAGAAAATACCAACCGAGATGAAAAAGTCTGAGAAAGACGTAATAGATGAAAAAGCGGAGATAGATGCAAAATCGCACAGTGCTATCCAGCTTTGCCTCTCTGACAATGTGCTTCATAATGTGTTGGATGAGGAGACAGTCGTAGGATTGTGGGAGATGTTGGAGAAACTCTACATGAGAAAATCTCTAACGACCCATTTCTATCTGAAGCAACATTTGTATGTCATCAAGATGAAGGAAAGCACTCCACTTGATGACCACTTCAACGAGTTGACCAAGATATTCTTCGATCTCCGGAACATTGGTGTAACACCCCCGATTTTATAGGAAATATTAAAGAGATATATAATGAATATTGGAGTGGGCCTATAGAGAGATTCTATGGGCTATATGGATCAATTGATTAAGAAAGAGGCCTATAGGGAGTTCTATGGGGCTATGACTGCACTAAAAGACAAAAATAAAAATGAAAGAGGAGAAGAAGAAGTGTGTGCTGTGGGGTGACATGGAGGAAGGTGGGGCCCGGGTCTTGGCTGCACTTGTGTGGTGTGTGTTTAGTCCCATATCGGAGAGTAAAGTGAAAGAATGAGAGTTTAAATAGGAATAGCCAATAGTTAAGGGTACCAACCGTTCGGACACCCTTATTGAAGTAGCCTGTGGTGGGCAGTGGTTTAGGATTTAATTGTGTGCGTACGAGTTGAGTACGAGGTGTTACAATTGGGGTGCAAGTAGAAGGCGAAGATCAAACCCTATTATTGTTGTGTTTGTTGCCTCCATCGTTCGAGACCTTCATCACTTCAATCATACATGGTCAAGACAACATCACCCTTAAGGAGGTTAAGTCCTCATTATACTCCAGGCAGATATGTCAGCAATGTTCTTGTAAACCTTGTTCCCGTTAATACGTATTTTTATGTATTTTTTCGTATTTCAGATTCTTAGCATCTTGTAACAAATTTTTCTCAAATGATTATCGATTATATTTTATTCTATAATTATATATATCCTTTTCATTTAATTATTGCTTGAAGTCTAGACCCAGTCTAATATTAATATTATTATTCAAACTATTTTTATGAAGCCCAATATTCAATTATTCAATTGTTTAAATATTTAATTCGAAGCTCAATTGTTTAACTATTTATTATAAGCCCAATTTCATATTTTGATTTCATTATCTAATCTGAGCCCAAAGTTTAGCCCAATCCTATAACTAATTTATTTAAATGTTTTGAGCCCATAAACCAAGCCCAAATCCAAAACCCATTACTCATATGTATTTGTACAAATCAATTCTATATACTCACCCATATACAATTTCTCCACATTCACCCACTCTTCACAGTTCCCGTAACTGCACCCCCCCCCCCCCTCTATCTCCAACTACTCACTATTATATTATTATTTTAATCACCTACAGTTCTATCTCTCTCCCACACTCTCTCCTCGTCTTTTTCTCCTCTGTTCCCCAACAAAACACAGAACACCCCCAAGCCCCTTCGTCTTCCTCCTCACATCGCCCACAACCATCCCCAAGCCTCTGCTTGCAACATTCCTCTCCTTCGTCGACCTTCACTCTCACCCCTGCCTCCGAGCGCCTCCCGCTCGAGCCACGGAGTGCTCTTCATCGACCTCCGAGCACCCACCACAGCCATCGACGCTCACCTTCGAGCCTACTGCTCGACCCACTGTCGTATTCAACTTCTGAAACAGAGGCACACCATCAAAGTCCATCGCCTGCTCCTCCTCGCCGCATCCCGCTCCTCTCGCTCGAGCCTCCGTCGCCGTCACTTCCCGACCGCGACCACCACAGTCGACTGCCATCACTCCGTCTCCCTCTTCCCCCGCTCGACTGCCGCCCCTCGCGAGCCCCTGTCTCGTCACCCCATCGCGACCCCGAGCCTTCCTTTGTTTCTCCCCAAAAACGGAGCACACCCAGTCGTCGCCTACCGTCGAGCCACCACCCTGTTCCTCCTCCTCATCAAAGTGCTGCCATCGCTTGCCTTGCCACCGTGCACACCCACAGTCATCTTCTTCCTCCTCCACTTGAAACTCCGCCATTACCAATCGTATCCTTCCTCCGTTTGGCGCCAAACCCATCCCCAGCCCCACCGAAGTCGACCTCTGATCCCCTTCGACTCAAGCTCCAACCCACCTTCATCCTCCCCTCTGTTTACTTTCGAAACAGAGTCCACCGCATCCTCGTCGCCTCGTCGAGCCGCTCCGCCGTCGCGACCACTTCCCGTTGCCACCCAGTCGCGACCTTCAGTCGCGCTGCCTATGCCGTGGTCACCGCCCTCACTCCCGCGCTCTCTTTTTCTCTCTGTCGAAGCGAGGAAGAAGACAATGAAGCTTTCGGTGTTTGTTGTTTTGGTTTTGGGGGATCCGATGTTTGCCGTTTGGTGTTTGTGTGGAGAAGAAGGGATTAGGTATTGTGCTGTGTTTGTTGTCGTGTGGGTTGGGATCCGAGTGGTGTTGCTGTTTGGCTTGGATCCGGTGTGTTGATAACTTGGATTTGCTGTTGAGTGCTCTTTTTTTGTTGCTATGTAATTATGGAGTTGCTGTTGTGAGTGCACGTGTCGCCGTCGGGATTCTTATCCCGTTATTCTCTTCATATTCAGAATCGTCTCCTAACAAGCAAGCCTCTCTTGAACTTATTTTATTGTTTCTAATTCAAGAAAACACTCCTTGAAATCCGGCAAGTAGTAACCAATTTGAATATCACATTTAATTGAACTCCGTTGTTTCTTTATTGCATAATGCTATTGATTCATTGTTGTCTTATCGTGTCATTGCTATTGAAATAAAACTTGAACCATAAATTTATTGTACTATTGAACATTCACATATACAACCTTGTTATTTGCTTGACTTTGTACTGAGGTTTCGATCTGGTTCCTGACACAGAAACTTAAAACATTGCATATAGAAATTGTAGTACACTGAGTCCATATATTGTCATGTTGCATATAAACTGTGTTTTCCATATTTAATGAATTGTACCATGTGTATTTCATGTATTGTATAGTCTTGATATCATCTTGAAATTGTACTAGTGCTACCGGTCTCATCGATTGTACCGGTTGCATGAGTATAGATATCATCGCCCACATTGATTACATGCATGTTCATAAATGATTGTTAATGAAATATTAAACAAGCCGGGGTTAATAAGGGTTGACTTAGTAGTGGATAATCTCAGAAAATGTACTCGGTAGGGCCCTTCGTGTTTACATGA
Source organism: Hemerocallis citrina (assembly GCA_017893485.1). Taxonomy (NCBI): domain Eukaryota; kingdom Viridiplantae; phylum Streptophyta; class Magnoliopsida; order Asparagales; family Asphodelaceae; genus Hemerocallis; species Hemerocallis citrina. The sequence continues at coordinate 213,740 of JACEHZ010000463.1, read as the reverse complement.
AATATTGACATGGAAGGTGGAAAATACTTGTGAACTCGTTATCATGTTATCTTGTAATACTTGTGAACTTGTGAACTTGTTATCTTGTAATACTTGTGAACTTGTTATCTTGTTACACCGAGTGCACGCTCTGTAGATCGCACCACGAAATCTAAAACGAACACTGTTTTGTATGCACCGAACCTATGGTATGTGACGCAGTAGTACGTGCATTAGTTAGGACTGATAAAAGACTTATAGACACAAATGAACACTGAATATTGATACTAATACTGAATACTGCTTATTAAACATTGATTCCTGATTTCTGAATTATTGATTATGAACTTTTGATTTTGTTATCGTTTATCATTTATTGACTCCGATATCGTTCCAATTTCTGTTCTTGTTATATAGTCCTTTATTTTCTATTTTACTGCTTCCTACTACTTGTCGCCCGAAGCTTGCTCTAACGGGTTCTCTTCCTGTTTCTTTTGAGTTATGTTATACAGGTACAGTGATGGGTAACTGAAAGGAACTCGTCGAACTGTTACTGCATTGCATAATCTCGAGCTATTTGGTAAGTTCTTGTTATCCAGATTTGGTTATTGAATTTTATTCTCATTTATGTGATTATGTTTTCTGCGTGGTTGTGATTATTTCTTTTCATGTTGTTGAATTAAGGCTGGTACAACTTATGGATGATGTTAAAATTATTCGCGGGGCCTTCGTCACGGACTCGTATTCCCGTATTTTTGGAAGCAGGGCATGACTGTTCTGCCAGAAAAACTTTTGATTCAAAATATAATCTTTTTGTTATAGATCGATTGGAGCGAAAGCAAGATCAAGGGTAATAAAGAGGATGGAGTCGAGGCAAATCTAAGTCTAGGTCCAATTTTTTTTGGAATGTGACTACTGTCAAAAGAAATGACATTTCAAATGAGAATGTCCTAAACTCAAGGAGAAGGGACAACATCATGAAGATACTTCAGTAGTCAGAATTGTGGAGAGCCATGGTGAATTTATCGCCTTGACAGAGTTTCAACTGCAGAAAAGGTCTTAGAATCTAGGTGCACATTCCATATATGTCATCATTGAGGTTGGTTCATGTCTTATAAAAATCTCAATGGTGGGCAGGTTCTCATGGGCAATGATACAACCTGTAAGGTTCAAGGGATTAGAGATGTGCAGATTCGTGTGTGGGATGGTGTGTTGCGAACGTTGAAGGACGTTAGATTTATTCTAATGTTCAGGAAGAACCTTATATCCTTGGGTTCTCTTGATCGAAATGGATGCAGGCGAGATGATGATCATGAAGGTTGGTGATGTGGCAATGAAGGGTAGATTGTGGAATGACCTCTATTATCCACTAGGATCTACAGTGACTGGAGTTGCGCAAGTGGCCACTACGAGTGGTGGCTTTAAGATGAATCTATGACATATGTGTCGAGGGTTTATGGCAGAGAAGGACATGAATAAGCTGGTTCAGACCGCTTGCTTGGAGATCTAAAGGTACAGAAGCTCGATTTTCGTGAGTTCTGTACTGTGGGCAAGCAGAAGATAGTGTCCTTTGGTGAGGCGGTGCATACAACAAAGGGGAAACTCAACTACATTCACTCAGATTTGTGGGGATCATCGCCCAAGGCTTCAATCAGTGGTAAGCGGTACATGCTTACTTTTATCGATGACCATTACAATTTCTGTTGGGTTTACTTCTTGAAGGTAAAACCAGACGTCTTTTAGACGTTCAAGCAATGGAAGACCATGATTGAGTTGCTAATTGAAGACCATGATTGAGTTGCAAATTATCAAGCAAATCATGAGGCTTCACACTGATAAAGGAATGGAGTTTTGCAGTGAAGAATTTAACAAGTTCTGCAGATAGAAGGGCATCGTCAGATACCGCACAGTCACCTACACACCACAGCAGAACGATAGTAGAACGGATGAACCAGACATTGTTGGAACGTGCTTGAGGTATGTTAATGAGTTCGAGATTGAAGGAGGGATTCTGGGCTGAAGCAGTATCAACGACATGTTATTTGGTGAACAGGTGCCACGCCTCGCTTTCCAAAAGGAATATGGAATACGAGTACGTGACAAAGCCCAGCGAATGATTTTTATCATTCATAAGCTGTAGGATCGACCCAGCATCATAACAAGAAATATAGCAAAATATACACAACCACGCATGCATGAATAATTTATTAATCAACAGAAAATATTTGAAACAAATATAAATATCCCAAATAAATTTTCAGATCTGGATCAAAAGCAAAACTTCGGGACTACAAGCCCGTTACAAGTTTCAAGTAGCAACAGAATTAAATAAACAGAATTAAATAAACTCAAATATAAAATAATTAAAGCAAGCTTTCTCAAGCAAAGCCTAAAAGTTTTGCTCACCAACTCCAGCAGGCAACTCTTCTCCAAAGTCTGTATTATCATGCTGAAGAAAATGGAGAAACAAAAACAAACGCCCTTAGTGCAAGCTTAGGCCGCAAGTAGTACAAGCAAGAGTATGAAAATAAATACAAGAAAATATGAAACAAGATTTAGAATCAAGAATGTATAACATGATATAATAGGGATGCAACATGTAGTGAAGTTCAGGAGACTAGCTAGCAAGTAAGATAACTCAAGTAACAGGATTGGGTAACAAGTACTAGTAGCGGAACAAGTGACAAATAAGCTTGTAGCATGTATCAAGTAACAAGTAACAAGTATCAAGTAACAAGTGTCAAGTAACAAGTATCAAGTAGGGTATCAAGTGTGTACAAGTGACAAGTTATTCTTAAGTCTAATGTTTAATTCTATCTAGGTAGCACTTCATGCGTCCCAACTATTTACCACATGGTTGCTACTTATAAATAATTACGTTTAGGCCTAGTGGTGGATTTTATAGGGCGGTGTACCCAGGCATCAAGTATCAAGCAAGCAAGGTTCATGAATACAAAAATAATGTAACAAGTTTACGAACCAAGTACCAGTTCGTGAATGCACTAACAAGTTCAAGAACCAAATCGTGGGTTTATGAATGCACTAAAGATACAACAAGTTCATGAGCCAAGAAATGGGTTCATGAATACACTCAAGATACAACAAGTTCATGAACCAAGTACTGAAAAACACGAGCCCCCTTCCGAGTACACTTACCTATATTGTCCACTACTATGGTCTTTCCCTTAAACCCCGGCTTGTTATTTATTATTATTGTCAAGACAAGCATGAAAGCATGTGAAACAAGACAAGTATACATGGTCAAGGACAGGGAACAAGTTTAGACTAGGTAGGATACATATTCAAGAGTCAAAACAAATTAAATTATCAAGAACGACGAGAATTTCAAATCTGAACAGCATGACGTTGCTGCATTAAAACTGAGATTATCGTCACCACAGGAATGCAAATCTAGATCCGTCAGAAAATCTAGAAACTAGATTCTCTACCGAATCCACCGCATATAAATAAGATACATAAAAGTTGTAGCATCAGGTGTCAAAACAGCAAACTACACAGGATTCGTGTTCAGCCAGAATTTATAAAATTGTGTTTATACATATGGAACAGGTCTGAAACTTTATTAATTAGTTCTAGGAAAATTAGGAAATGTTCTCTAGTGTGTCTAGTATCAACATGCAAAATTTAAAGTCATTATCTTACAGGTAGCATAGTTAAATTAATTGTAAAACAAAGTACGAATCTGCAGTTTAAAACACAGCAGCAGTAAAATTGCGATAAATCACAAACCATAACTTGAAATTCAATTCCGTCAAAAGTGTAGTAAACTAGACATCTGGGGCTAAATTTTATATTTAGGACTCAAGTCCAAATTCTAATGTTATCGGGGTCAAAACAGCAAGTAAAAACAGGAACAACAACATAGATGGTTCTTTTGTATAGAAAGTGACATGATTAGCAACTAATATGAGTCTAAATTAATGTGTAATTCAAATCAAGGTGTAATAGATATCAAATCAGTAAGTCACATTTATTTCTCAACTCAAAAAAGGTAAGATCAACACATACATCATACAACATACATCCACAAGTCAAGGTGGTTCATAGTTTCATGTGTTCAAATAATTAGGAAATAAAATAGATCCAACTAGTTTTGAAACGAATATATCAACGAAGGGTTGTGACTCTTATGATCATGGAGTTAATAATGAATAAAATAAGATTGTCAAACGATAAGCCAAAGGGGAGTCACAACTACGATCTACTTGCAGTATTTTCAAATAAAAACTTGTACTAGAACAAAAAATTGTACAAGAAGATACTTGCCTTGATTGGATGAGGGCTTTGATCGATGATCAGGATCAGATGGATCGGATCGGCACGGATCTTGATGGCGATCAAGATCAAGACAATCGGACGGCTCAAATCATATCTGATCTGATCAAGATGATGGAGATCAGATCAGATTAGGTCACGATCTTAATGAGATCGGATGTCCGAGATTCAAAACAACTCAACCTTCCTCCTACTCTGCTTGATCAACACAGCGCTGGGAAGCTTTGACTGGCGACTGTGGCGCAGGAGGCGGTGACTAGTGGCAGCATCGAGGGGGGGCTTAACTGGGCAGCGATGGGCATCGGAGTCGATGACCAGCTGGGGAGCAACAGGGGGCATGACAGCGATGAGGGGTGAAGCGGAGCGCTCTGTTCTGGTAGAGGAAATAGAGGATTCGAGGGCAGGTTGGAGCAGCTCGACGCAGGCAGGAGGATCAAGCAGCAACGATAAGGAAGACGACGAGGGGAAGCCTCGGGCTCTGGACGACGACGAGGGCGAGGGGGGGTTCTGCAGTAGGGGATGACGACGAGGATGGGTGAGGCGGTGAGTAATGGATTCGGTGGTCAACGCAGCGGTGGGTTGACGAAAGCGAGGATGAGGAAGCCGATGAGGTGATGATGGATATGGGTGGAGGTCGAAGGCGGCAGGGAGGTAGATGAAGACGAAGTGATGGGAAAAGGCGGAAGGCAGCGATGGATGGAAGTCAAAGAGTTGGTAGTCTCGACGAAGAAGATGAACAGTGCGGAGAAAAGTTTGGCAGCTGGGTAATTTGGGTTTCAACAGTAATAGGTAATTAGGGTTAGGGTTAAGTTAGGTTAGGGTTTAAATAGTGTAGGGTTTTGGGTTTTGGGTTATTGGTTAATGGGTTTGAGTAGGATCCAAAAGGAGATTGAGTCAAAAATCAATATAATTAGGCTATATGAATTTAATGAGATGAATCAATCAACTCCCGTAGATAAATAGCAAATTAAGCTGATAGACAGGATGCAAATGAAATAGATTGGGCATAAATTTGAGTCGAAACAAAAGAAAGGACTTTATTAGAACTGGAAACAAAATACAGAATCTTGAATTAATAAAAGAGTACAGTGAAATGAAAAACAGCAAAAAATATAAATACAGGAAATAGGGGTTACAACAGGTCACCCTCCTTAGAAATTGATATGAAGACACCATATGATGTGTGTTTGGAAAAGCATGCAGATTAATCAATGCGTCGCATTATTGGATCTCCCATCTATTATCATGTTAGTGATGAAAAGATACAACCAAGAGCCAAGAAGGAAATCTTCCTTGGGTACCAGACTGGAGTGAAGGACTATTGATTGTGGTGTCTTGATCCACAGTCTCCAAGCTTAGTGATTAGTCGAGACATCAATTATGATGAGAAGGCGATGATATCCAAGAAGGTGGAGCAACAGACTTTAGCAAAGTAGTGGATATGATGAGTCACAACGCAAGGTGGATGTATCCATAGTTTCAAAGACCTCTGATATTCAACCAAATGAAGATGACGATATAGAGAAATTTGGAGGAGAAGCACCAACACCGTATGTTATATAGCAGGAGCCTTCTCAGCAGCAATACAACATCAGCCGAGATAGGCCATGTAAAGAAATTTGACCTCCAGATAGATACGGCTGTGCTAATTTGGTGACCTACGCACTTTCAATCAGTTAGATAATAGAAGGTGAACCAATATCCTACAAAGAAGCTATCTCAATGACTGAGTTCGTCCAGTGGAAAAGTGCTACGGAGGAAGGGCTAGAGTCTTTACACAAGAACAATACTTGGACTCTAGTAAAGTTGTCAGTCTCGTGGAAAGCCACAATGCAAGAAATAGTAATACTGAGCACTACAGAAGAAGAATTCATAGCAATTACAATTGTAGTAAATGAAGCAACATGGCTTCGTAGTCGGTTAACATATTTGGGAGTGGTGCATGAGAGCATCATAGTTTACTGTGATAACTAGTCCACATATCATCTTTACCGTGACCATTTGCAACACGAGAGAACCAAACATATTGATGTCTGATACTACTTTGTACATGATGTCACCGATGTGAAAGTGGAGAAAATCATGACTGCCAATAATCTAGCAGATCTTTTGACAAAATCTGTGCCACTATCAAAGTTTCGTCACTGCTTAAAACTTCTTAGAGTAGAAGATATTCGAAGTAGCAGAGGTTGAACTCATCGGGGCTCATGTCGAAGACATGAAGGATTTTGTGGAGGCTTGATTGCGAACCAATCGAGAATATTTGTGTATTCAAGTCAAGGTGGATATTTGTTGATTGTGCCTTGAATGCAAACAAAGCCAACATCACCTTCTTAAAAGAAGCTTTCGTGCATGAACAGAGAAGCTCATTAATAGCAAAGAGGATACAGACACATTCCTTGGCTCTGTAGCCCTCTTGTTTGGTCACATGGCCATCCCTCACCTTCCTGGAAGAAGCTTCCATGCATGAAAAACATGAAAATGTGAATCCACTGGCAGTTGAAAATTTAACAGTGGTGTGAACCAATTGGGCTGCCATTTTTTACCAAGGATTAAGCACATAATTCATGCTTGGTTGGTGAAATAGTTTCACCATAAGAAACATGAATGAGAGTAACTTTTATGCCTATATAAAGAGGCCATTGGCTGCTCATTTGAAGCACGGAAGTGAGCAAGAACATCTTCCAGAGAGTGAAGAAACACCAAGTGTTTTTTAGATAGTTGTTCTGACTTTGTACATCACCTTCATTCTCTTTGTTATAAGTAGAGAGTTTATACTCTTTTGGTATAGGGCTTGTAAAAGAGATTGATTGTCATCTCTTGTATTCTCCATTCGATATTAGTGAATCCTTCATTATCTTTGCCCGGGGACGTAAGTCGAGTTTGACTGAACCATGTTAAATATTGTGTGTTGTTTTCTTCTTGTGTTGTGCCTACATCTCTACCAAACTCATTCTCTATATTTTGCAATTAGTCTCATTTAAGAAACCTCACCAATTTCCTAACAGATCAGAACAGTTAAATCAAGATTTTGGCCTCTACTCCTTTCTCCTGTTGTTACCTCATCAGCTCTATTTCTTAAGGGGGTGTTTATCAGGGGAAATTTATCAATAGTTCACTTTTTTTACTTTTATTTTCTTGGGTACTTGTCTCTTCGATCCCATGATGTCTCCTCTACCTTCCGGTACAAGTGAATCTAATTCTCTCTTTGTTTGCTGCCAGCAAATTGGACACATTGAGGGAGAGAAAATTCAAATTCGGTGTGCATTAACATTCATACTGGCCCAAGCCCTTATTTGTTGTCTGCAAATTGGACACATTGAGGGAGAGAAAAATCGGTATGGCCACACTAAGGGAGAGAAAATTCGGTGTGCATCAGTATTCTTATTAGCCCAAGCCCTTGTGCAACAAGGACGAAAACTGTTTTCTCTGAGGTTAAATAATAAGAAAAGTTATGTGAGAAGAAGATGATGAGTTACTAATTGTCTAGAAAAACAAATGATAATGTAGTCGAAAGATGAGTGTGCTAATTATACTGAACATTTTGTAGTTTCAGACTTTTAGTTATAAGTTTGCCTTTTGCATGTTTGATTTATTGAAAAAATGAGAGGGGTGAGGATAGAGAGAAGGCGCGTTGGGAGAATAGAATATCTTATGCTCAAGTTCTTCTCACTCCATGCCAACACCCTAATCATCATTTTGTACCTCTTCGATTTCCCACCATCCCCAAAACCAAAGCGAAAACCACTTTTCTCATCCTCCCCACTTTCCCAAACCAAAGCCAGAACCTTATCTTCAACCCACCAAGACCCAAATTTTCCCTAAAAAATTCAATCCTAAATCCCAGATTCTCTAGGAGAATGGAGAAGCGGTGCATGAAGTGTGGTGAAGATGATCACCTGGAGGCGGCTGTAAAAAATTAAGGTTCCACTGTTTCAATTGCAAAAAGTTTGACCACAAGGTGAGGGATTGCCCACTTTTTAATCGACATGAAATCCTTGAAGTCGAAGTGATCCACAACTCTGACATGGCGGAGGCACTGCCGGCATTGCATGCTAGTGCCTTCCTGCACCTCATCAACCCCAACTCCTCGCTGTTGATGAAAGATGTTGAGTGTGCTTTAAATTTTGAATGGGAAGGGCAGGGTTTGTGGTGGTCCATAAAAAAGGTAGGATAAAGGGTTTATCATGTCCAATTCCTTACTATGGAAAGCGCAAAGAAGGTGGTAGTTGATGGCATGTTCTGCTTCTCTGGGTTCACGGCGACCTTCACCCCTTGGTTAATGGATTATGGAGCAAAAGTGAAGCCCAAGCTGAGTTACATATGGATCAATATCCATATACTTCCATGTCATATGAGGAACAAAACTTCGCTAGAACATCTTCTGAAGCCTTTTGCAAAGTTCATTACTATGAGCAAGGAGATGAAAGAAGCAAAGAAGTGAGATCAGGCCCTGGTTTTGATTGAGGTAGAAGATATTGTCTTAATCCCTAAGACCCTTACTATTAGATACAATGTGCCTTGGTCTTTAGAAAAATAGGTTTATGATGTCCCTGTGCTACTGCTTGGACAGCCCATTCTTGTAGAAAATGTTTAGAATGGGAAGGTGCAGTTGTTCAGTACCAATAGTTCAAATGTTAGTGGAGGGAAAAAACTTCTTTTGGTGCAAGAACGAAGGAACTGAGCTTCAAACACATGATAACAATGATGGGGTCCTTGGAGCAGTCAAATCCAATTCAAATGAAGGAGTAGAGAGCATCAAGCCCAATGCCAGAATCGAAGGCAACAACCCCACCCTATTGCCAGTGCCCTCCGGCGACGATGTGAAGAAGCGAGAAATCAGGGAATTATGGTAGATGTTACAAAAGAGAATATTGCGAAGGGATTCTTGGATATTCCATATTTGGAAAATCCCAACTTAGCAGTTCATGAGATCAGGCATGCAAAATTTGACAATAAGCCAAATGTGGAAACAAGTATGATTGAGGTCGATATGGTGTAGGTCAAATGGGAGGGAAAAGAAATTCAAATTCCAAACTTTATGTGGGTCAAGCTGTCAGCGTCCTTCAGCCCAATCCTTGATTTTTCCAAGTGTTGGTGCCAAACCTAACTCCTTAGGCTTTGTTGAATTCTCTTCAATCTCTCCTGGATTTGAGGATGTAGCCTCTGCTCGAAAGAGGATGAAGAAGAAATCTGCTATGAAGCCTCCTTTTCTCAGGCATCTCGCTAATACCAAGAAGCAACATTTGTATCAACAACAGAGGTAACAGTCATCCAGTTTCTAAATTTATGAAGAATCCGTTTTCTAAATTAGATGATGAACATTTGGCTGAGATTGCTAAATCCATGAGAGTTGAACCTAAAGATCAGAATGTTGTTGAAAAGATTAAAAACTCTGAGAGATCGGCTATTGGCCCAAGGCCAACAAAACCTCTATGATGAGATTCTAAAAGTTGCAGCTCTTTGTTTCTATTTTTTTTTTTGTTTTTTGCATATTGCAGTGTGTGCTCTTTTCTTTCCTTATGAAGATTGGGAGGACTAGGATGTCGTAATAAATGCTCCTTGGTGAAAGATGGTATTAAGCTGAATATTTTTTTAGTAGTTTGTCTGCAAGAATCTAAGCTTACTAACCTAAATAATAGAAAGTTCAATTCTATTGGCGGCTCTCTCATCACAAAATGGGTTAGCCTAGATGCTCTTCACACCTATGGTGGAATCCTTCTTGGATGGAATGGTAATCATTTGATCTCATTTATTCTGCAACTAACATCTTTCTATATCAGTTTCCTTAAAAAATAAGCTATATGGCAGTGAATGGTCCATAGTCTCAATCTATGCTCCGCATGAAAGACAAGATAGAGAAGTGTGTTGGCATAAAATTGTTACTAGAAGACCTTTGTTGTGCCCCAGTTGGGTTCTTGGTGGAGATTTTAAAATCACCATGTCTAATGAATAAATAAAGAGTGAAAGGGGGGTAGAGAGCCTCTCTGAGACAGATGACTATTTTCGGGGACCTAATTCAACCCTTCAACTCATAGATCTACCTCTCTCTGGTAGGAAATTCACTTGGTCCAACATTAGAAATGATCAATCCATGACTAGATTAGACAGATTTCTCATCTCACAAAAATTGGGACTTGCCTTCCCTAATTCTGCAAAATTCTCTCTTCCTAGAGTGGCTTCTAATCATTGCCCTATTGTTCTCAACACAATGTCTCTAAAACCTCATGTCAATTACTTCAAATTTGAGAGGGCATGATTTTCTAATCCCTCATTGAAACCCTCTGTATGCACTTGGTGGAGCCAATTCAAAGTCATTGGTTCAGGGGTGGACTGCTTAGCAACAAAGCTCTGTTTGCTTAAGAAAATACTAAAAACATGGAAGAATGAGAATGTTGGCAGCATCAAGCTGGAGAAGGCAACCTTGCTAGATAAAATCCACTCGCTAGATGTTATAAGAGACTCTAGGCCTCTATTTCTCACTGAACTAGATAAATACAATGTCATGTTTAAGTCATACACTGACACAGTTCAAGTTGAGACTATGTACTAGAGCAAGAGATCCAGAGTGACATGGATCAAAGAAGATAATGAAAATACAAGATTCTTTTATTGTACTGCAAATGGAAAGAGGAGGAGAAATTACATACATTCTATTATGCACGAAGGCTCTACAGTTTGTAATTCAGCCCTTACTAGAACATGTTTTGAAGATCATTTCTTCAGTATTTGTGGCCAACAGAGGGCCACAAGTTTCTCCACACATTGTAAATCTCTCTATCCCTCTCCAAAAAATATCTATCATCTTGATGCTCCTTTTACCTTAGAAGAGATCAAGAAGGCAATGTTCGAAATGAACGTTGACAAAGCTTCAGGCCCTGATGGGTACTCTTAAGAGTTTTTATCACCAATTCTGGGAAATACTCCATGTTGATATATACAATTTCTTCCAAAGCATCTATAATGGCCAGGGAGATATTGGAAGAAAGAACCATGCAGATATCTTGCTAATTCCAAAATGTGATAGAGCGAACTCATTCTCTAAATTCAGACCTATTAATTTCCTCAACTCTTCTTTCGAGATTTTAACTAAGGAGTTGGCAAATTGAATCCTTTACTTCATGATCTTGTCTCCTCATCTCAAAGTGCTTTTCTCAAGGTAAGTTAACTATGGACTTGTAGATTTTTGTGAATCCCTTATCTCATCTCAATCAGTTTGTACAATATATGCTATGCTATATTGGGCTTACAAAACAATGGACCCAATGGACCCAATATACTAATAAAAGGACAATGTAATATATAATATCCAACACCCCCCTCAAGTTGGAGCATGGAGGTCACAAATGCCCAACTTGCGAAGTATGGGATCAAACTGCTGCCACCCCAGTGGCTTAGTGAAGATATCAGCCAGTTGGGAAGTAGTCGAGACATGAGAAGCCACTACAGTGCCATCCAATATGGTATCCCTGATAAAATGCAAATCCACCTCAATGTGCTTACTGCGCTCGTGAAAAACTGGGTTATGTGCCAGATGCAATGCAGACTGACTGTCGCAATAAACCTGCATCGGACCCTCCTGCTGTATCCCAAAACAAGACAATAAACCCCTCAACCACTTCAGCTCACAGATAACAGCTGCAAGTGATCGATACTCAGCCTCAGCGGAAGAACGTGCAACAGTCGGTTGTCTCTTGGTCTTCCAAGAGATAGGAGAAGAACCAAGAAAAACCAACCGCCCAGTAGTAGACCTCCTAGTAGTGGGGCAGCTCGCCCAATCAGAATCACACCAGCCAGTAAGACCAAGCTCCGAATCAGATCTCAGAAGAATCCCCTGCCCTGGAGAATTCTTCAAATACCGTACCACCCTCAAAGCGGCTTGCCAATGATCCTCAAGTGGATGCTGTAAAAACTGAGATAAAATGTGGACTGCATAAGTCAAATCAGGTCGAGTAAAAGACAAATAAATCAATCTCCCAACCAATCGACGATAAGCCTCGCCATCTGCCAAAGGAGAACTGCTGGACTTTGCTAACTTATGATTAGGCTCCATAGGAAAACTAGCAGGTCTAGACCCCAACAATCCACACTCAGAAATGATATCCAAAGCATACTTCCTCTGACACAAAGAAATACCCTCAGGTCCTCGAGCAACCTCAATCCCAAGAAAATACTTTAGCACCCCAAGATCCTTCATGTGAAAACATGAGCTCAGATATGTCTTGAAGCTACCCAAAGCATCTGAATCACTCCCAGAAATAATGAGATCATCCACATAAATCAACACATGCAACTCAACTTTCTCTTTCCGATAGGAAAAGAGAGAATAATCAGAATGGGACTGAGAAAAACCATAAGACAATAGGGCAGAAGTAAGTTTGGCAAACCAACAACGTGGTGCCTGTTTCAGTCCATATAGGGACTTACGCAAGCGACACACCTTGTTGGGTTTACCAGACTCAAAACCTGGAGGCATCCTCATATACACCTCCTCTGTCAAATCCCCGTGAAGAAAGGCATTGTGCACATCCATCTGATGCAACATCCATCCCCTGACAGCTGCAACAGCTAAGAAAGTTCGAACAGAAGTCATCTTAGCTACAGGTGCAAAGGTCTCAGAGTAATCAATACCTTTCACCTGGTGGTTACCAAATACAACCAGTCTGGCCTTTAGTCGCTCAACACTGCCATCCGAATTGTACTTGATCTTATAAACCCACCTGCTGCCCAACGCCTTCTTCCCGGGTGGCAAGTCTGAAAGAGTCCAAGTCCCACTATCCTCCAGTGCCTGAATCTCTCTCTGCATGGCCTGTCGCCACCCCTCATCCTGAGAAGCCTGGCGATAAGAGGTGGGCTCAACACCTGCAGTAACAGCTGCAAGAAAGTCTCGATGTCCAGTAGAAAACAGATCATAACTCAGATAGTGTGAAATAGGATACGGAGTACCTGAGGAAGTCGAGGAGCTAGGTGAACAGAGGCGAAGAGGGGTAATGTAATCATCAAGACGTGTCGGGCGAGCTTTGGTCCTCAAACCTCTACCCAAAACAGGCGGTGCAGAAACTACAGGGGTCGATGTAGCAACATCCAAAACTCCAGTGCCCGAAACAGAAGAACCCGAAACATCAGGGGTCGAGTGTGCAATATCGGGACCGCTGACGTCACTACTGCCAGGTATGATGTCATTGCTGATGTCAGCAGTGACGTCGGCAGCTTGGTCAGCTGTGACGTCGGCAGCAATGACGTGGGTAGGCCGTGCAACCTCAACATCCTCATCTCCAAAATAATCTACAAATGGACCCCTAATGTTTCCACCAGTTTCTAATTGCACCCCCGGAAATTCATTTTCATAAAATTTCACATCCCGAGATACAAAAAGTTCACGAGACTCAACATCCAACAATTTCCATCCTTTCTTATCTAAGGGGTAACCCGCAAAAATACATTTTCTGCTCCTACTAGCAAATTTATCCCGCTTAGATTGTAGATCAAAAGAGTAACATAAACATCCAAAAACCCGCAAATTATCATATGAAGGTGGCTTCCCATACAACATCTCATAGGGCGACTTAAATGACACAATTCGGGAAGGCAATCTATTAATCAAGTAGCATGCAGCCAGTACACATTCACCCCAATAATCCACAGGCAAACCACTTTGGAACAATAAAGCACGAGCTATATTCAAAATATGCCTATGTTTGCGTTCGACCCTTCCATTTTGTTGTGGTGTACCCACACATGAAGTCTGAAAAACTATCCCATGCTCAGAAAAATAAGGTTTCATACAATTAAACTCAGTTCCATTATCACTCCTAACACGACAAATATCAACACCAAATTGTCATTTCACCATAGAAATAAATTTAATAAACATGGAACACACTTCAGTTTTGTCAGATAATAAAATAACCCAAACAGCTCTACTATAGTCATCAACCAATGTCAAAAAATACCGAGCCCCAGAAACAGAGGTAACTCGATACGGACCCCAGAGATCACAATGTATCAATTCAAACATGCGAGTAGCTCGGCTATCACTATCAATAAAAATATCCCTAGTCTGCTTTGCCTTATGGCAAATGTCACAAGCATTAGGTAAAGACAAACTAGTACCACTAGCAAAAGGTAAATGTCGCATAACTCCATCAGAAGGGTGCCCCAATCTGCTGTGCCAAACACCGAAATCTACTCCTCTCAAAGCTTGCAATCTCTGATGAAATGTCTCTGAAATGGCACGCCAGATGTACAAACCCCCTTTGCGTTCACCAGCTCCAATCGCTTTCCTCGTACTTCGGTCCCGTATAACACACAAATCACGAGTAAAGGTAATATCACAGGTCCGATCATCCACCAAATGTGCAACAGAAATCAGATTGCATGTCAAATTAGGTACATATAGCACATCCTTCAACACCATATCACCAGATAAAACCACTCTACCACGAATACGGGAATCAATAATAGTTCCATCAGACAAAATCACAGGATTCGAATCACCCACAAAACAATCTACTAAAAATGGTAAATGACCAGTAGCATGTATAGAAGCACCCGAATCAATAATCCAATCAACAGGAAAAGACTTACCCATCAAGCGATCAGAATTAAGGGGAGAAATAAGGGAGGTAGTAGCAACATTGCCACCACCCCCAACCTGTAAAGCCACCACCGCGGCACTCATCTTGGCGGCCAAAACGGCCTTCTCAGTAGCGTCGGCGCCATAACCTCCACCACCACCTCCATAGCTTCCTCCTCCACCTTCACGGCGTTGACCATAACCACCTCCACCTCCACTCCGTTGACCGCCGTAACCGCCTCCACCGCCACCGCCACCACCGGACCCACGAGACTGCGCCTCGTTGACGGTGATGCTTCGTCCATCAAGGTTCTGTCCGTTCATCCCCTCAATCGCCTCCTTCATCGACTGCTCGTTGCTGAAGGCAACGAATCCGAATCCCCTCGATCTCCCCGTTTCCCGATCGTTGATGATCTTCGATTCGACGACTTGGCCGAACTGGCTGAAGGCTTTCTCGAGGGAATGGTCGTCCGTAGCCCAGGCGAGGCCGCCGACGAAGCAGCGGAACTCAACATCGGAAGCGGCCATCGTAACGGTAACGGTAACGGAACTGAGGGGGCGAGGAAAACCCCTCTCCTGAGAAAAGAGGGGGAGAGGAAATTTAGATTAGGGTAAGGGAGGCGGCTGAGTGGAGAAGAAAGCGCTCTGATACCATGTAGATTTTTGTGAATCCCTTATCTCATCTCAATCAGTTTGTACAATATATGCTATGCTATATTGGGCTTACAAAACAATGGACCCAATGGACCCAATATACTAATAAAAGGACAATGTAATATATAATATCCAACAGGACTGCTTTCTTATAGCCCATAATATGATCAATTTATGCTCAAAGAAGAACTATGATGTGGTGATGTTGAAGATTGACTTCAAAAATACTTTTGATTTTGTGAATGGGGATTTTCTTGGAAAATTACTCTTAGCAAGGGGGTTGGCTCTATATGGTGCGCTTGGATACCTGATATCCTTCATACTGCCAAGTCTTCAATACTTGTATATGGAGTTGGAGGGAGAGTAATTTGCATAAAAAAATGGCTCAAACAGGAAGATCTTTTATCTCCAGTGTTGTTCATACTAGTAGTAGATGTCTTGACCAAGAAGCTTCAACAGGGTTGAGAGGAGGGTGTCTTCTCTGCTTTGCAACTCATGGCTCCGTTAGCTCAATTATCAGTAATGCGATTTGTAGAGGACACCATTGTTTTATGCAAGAAAAAGAGGGAAATCATAAATCTCAAACATACCTGTAACGTCCCGAGTCCGGTTCAGCTGTGCACGCGGCTACGTGTGCGCGCACGCGAAAGAACGGACACAAAACTCTAACCACGCCCACCACAGTTACCATCAAAAGGGGGGTATACCCATTAGGTAACCTTTATCATTTGGTTTTTCCTATATAACTCACACATTTTCCCTACCTACCTCCAATGTAGGACTTAAACCCACCCACGTCCAAGAACAAACAGCCACCACTTCTCTCATTATTTCATTTTTAATGCAACATGATATCCTAAGCCCCATATAATTCCTATAGGCCACCTCCATTAATTCCATTAATTTCATGGCCCTATAGAAATCCTATATAGGCCAACCACCTTTTCTTTCACTCATATATATATATATATATACCCGCTTAAGTACGGGGTGTTACACAAACCGCTCCTTAAGAACTCAGCGTTCTCGCTGACCCCGAGACTTGCAACATGATCCAGGATTCCTTTCTAGCCGATGTAGAGAGGACTAGTTGTACAGTCTCTTACCCGAGCAACTTGTACCAACCTCACTCCATCTCAGGCATACATCTTGCACACACTTGGGTGTCGAATGTCGGCTCTGATACCATTTGTAACGTCCTGACCCCGGCTCAGCTACGCACGCGGCTACGTGTGCGCGCACGTAAAAGAACGGATACAAAACTTTAGCCACGCCCACCACCGGCACCATCAAAAAGAGGAGGGGGGGGGGGTATACCATTTAGGTAACCTTTCTCATTTGGTTATTCCTATATAACTTACACATTTTCCCTACCTACCTTTGATGTGGGACATAAACCCACCCACGTCCAAGAGCAAACAGCTGCCACTTCTCTCATTATTTCATTTTTAATGCAACATGATATCCTAAGCCCCATATAATTCCTATAGGCCACCTCCATTAATTCCATTAATTCCATGGCCCTATAAAAATCCTATATAAGCCAACCACCTTTTCTCTCACTCATATATACCATTGAGCACTCTTTTCCGTAAGCACTCCGTGAGCACTCGTCCTTCAGCCATCATATAGATAATCCAAATCGTTCACATTGATCTAAACATCTACATTAGTCTAAATATGTAAAATCAAGTCATTTGAAATTCATTTACTCAATCTTTGAAGTGTTACAATTTTTTTTTTTTTTTTTTTTTTTTTGATCATAAAAGGTTGGCCTAAGCCCCCCCTTGTTTCATTAAAAAGTTTTTAATAAAACAGAACAAATAATCCCAAAACGGACAATGATGTTCATGTGTCCCACATACAGGCCATGATACTCATTGTCCTACCAAAAAATGAGTCCCTCTATACAGTTCGGTAAAGACCCATTCGTACAATCCAAAATACATTCACGACAATAGACCGATGCCCCAAAAATCTGTAACTACCGGCCTCAAACAAGATTCTAAAAACTCCCAAAAGCTTCACGGACACCCTCCTCATTCCAATGAATCAACCATCTTCAGCTGTGTCTTCCTCTTCCTGTGGCTGAGCTTGATTGTTGGCACAGTGTTACAAAAATTGTATGGCTGAATATCATTTTTTTTTTTATAATGACAGGATGGATGAGAAAATGAATTTTAAATGACTTGATTTTACATATTTAGACTAATTTAAACGTGTAGATCAATGTGAACAGTTTGGATCATCCATGCGATGGCCGGAAGGGCGAGTGCTCACGAAAGTAGTGCTCAACTGAAGGGCCCCTATATATATATATATATATATATACACACACACACATACCTGCTTAAGTACGGGGTGTTATATTACCCTACTTGTTTGCTGATACTTTTGGCTTGGATATCAACTTATGTAAATCATCCTTGGTGTGCTTTGGCTCTTCTTCAAATAAGCAAGAAATTTGCTCTCAAATATTGGATTGCAAAACTGAGAAACTATCTGTCAATTATATGGAAATGCTACTTTATAAAAAGAAATATATCAAGAAAGAATGACAACCAATCATTATGAAGATAGAGAAAAGATTATCCTCTTGGAGAGGCCAAATGCTTTCTAAAGGGGAAGAATGGTCCTCATTAATTATGTTCTCACTGCTTTGCCACTCTACTTTGCTTTTTTTTTTTTAAATTGCCGTCATGGGCGATTAGGAGAATATACCAACTCAGAAGCAAGTTCCTTTGGACTGGGGAGGACTCAGATTGTAGAGGCAAGACAAATCTTAACTGGAAGACGGTTTACAAAGCAAAAAAAAGAGAAGGGGGGGGGGGGGGGGCCTCTGCTCCGATCTATCCTCCCTTGAAACATCAGCTTTTCACTCCTTATATCACAACTAATCTTCCAACTCTTACACTTTCTAGCTTCTACATCTGATTTTGGACATGCATCTTCCCCCTATTGCACCAATTTTATGATAATGTGTATTGGTCCCTTGGTGATGGAAAGAGTATACTCTTTTGGAAACGTTACTGGTTAACTGGTTCAAATGTGCTCCACTCTTATGCACTGCTTTCTGCTACTGCATGGAATCTTCAAGCTCTTCTCATTTCACGAGGGGATTGGATAAAGGGCACTTGGCATTGAAGACTACGACTAAGAGGAACAATTAGTCAGCCTATGTCAAGAGAAAAGGAGGCTCTTCTTTAGGTTATTTAAGACCTCTCTCTTAATCCAAACTCTTCTGATAAGCCTATTTGGAAGCATGACAAGACTGGATTGTATTCAGTGCACTCTGCCTGTAACTTCTTCAATGATGGAGGTATTAGATCTCCTTTTCTGAAAGCTACATGGCAAAATCAAGCACCCCTGAAAGTGAAGATTTTTATTTGGATGCTGAGCTGGCACAAGCTCAACTCCAAGGAGGTTATAAGCAAAAAAGGCTGAACTGATACCCAAACATGCACATTCTGTGCATGTTAGTTGGAGATAAACTTTCATATTTTCTTCTCATGTCCCCTAACAACAACAACCTGGTAACTTTTCCTTACAAAATTCCATATCCCATCACTCTCAAATTCCATTGAGGAGGCCTTCACCTCATGGTGTTTCTCCCCAAATGCCCAAACCTATGCACACACCTGGTTACTTATCATTGTTGCAGTTTGTTGGAACTTGTGGTTAAAAGAAATGCTAGAATTTTCAATGCTTCTTTTATCTCTTTTGATTCTGTTATTTCTAAAGCTAAGCATTGGTATGCGTCCTGATTAAATGCACCAGGTAGAAGAAAACAGGAATGACGGCTCCCTGGCAAGATCAGATGTTCTTGATCTTCTTAACAGGGGAAGGGCAGCAGACAACCCAATCTCTCTTGGCAGCAATTCGACTTGGCTCTTCGGGCTTTAGAGGAGGAACAAATCAAGAATCAAGAATCATCTGAAGCCATAGATACTCCAATTTTTTTTAGGAATTGTATTTCTCTTTATTATCTGGGTTTGTAAACTTTATACTGCTTTTAAACTATGCTACTACTGCTTTCTAACTGTGAACTATGTCAATTTTGTAAACATGAGATCACTAGATTTGGAAAGGAGTCTATGTGATCTCATACTTAGTATAAGTAGAAGTGTACGACAATAATCCTCTACCTTCTCTTCACACTAGCTAGGAGACACATCTCTCCTATCTCACAATCTTTACTCTCATGCCTGTGATCTAGCTCTCTTACTGCTGTATATACTAGTTGACTGTTCATTAATATATTTTGAGGTAGACACTATGTCTACATTTTTCTGGTAAAAAAATAATAGCAAGAGAAAGAGTATAGTCAATTAAACAAGATATTGACGTATGTAGTTTTTCATTTTTTTTAAATAATATTTTATTCTATAAAATCCCACACACATGTATATCAATGACATGTGTCATGATATATAGGGGTAAAATCGTCAAATTCGACATCAATTTGGGTTACAACTCAATATGGATCAAAACCCTAAACCCAGTGCTGGTCCAAATCCAAAATCCAAGTCAACAAAAACCCGAAACCCAATAAGGATGACTTTAATAGGTGATTGGATAAGGAATTCATATAGTTCATCCTATCACCTAAGTGTTGGATCTTATCTCCCAACTATTGAGTCTTATTAACTTATGGGTTCTTCAAAAAATCCAAGCCTCACCTAGAAATGGGCAACAAATCAATCCATCATTTTCTCTCTATTTATCATTCTCTTTGTTAGAACCTCAATATAGAATAATAGAAAATCCCAACAGAAATTGCGAAGAAATCAAATACAGGGAAGAAAACAGTAAGTAAAAGAAATTGCACAGAGTCGAGATTGATAATCTCTGTCCTTAAAGCAGAATTCGCCCCGTAGTATGACGGTTACCGGCGAATTGCTTCCCAGGATACAACTGTACCTTCTCTGAAGAACGCAGCACCCTTGCTTCAGAGACAACGAATTGTTGTCTGTGTTGTACTCTCAGTTGACACTGACGCAGAGGAGAAGGAGAAGAAGAATAAAAAACGAAAAAAATCTGTATCTGTATAGAAGACTCTGTCTGGATTTAATGAAGACTCTTCAGATTCATAACTGGTGAGCCATTACTCTGAGTTTTTTTGTCTGGGCAAAAAAAAAATTTAAGCCAGACCAGAACAGACCAAGCCGAAGCCAGAGCCGGAGCCGGGCGCGCGCGCGTGTGTGTTTGTCATTTTGTCTAAGTCCTCTCTCCACTACACATTAGTGGTAACCCCCGGGCCACGCCCTTTAATTCAGTTTTCTAGTATATATACCAGAAAAAATCCTTTCCAATTTCCGATATGGGACTATCCATTTGCCAAGTTAGTACCTTTCAAGTACCCAACTTTGGATCAACATTTCTCATTCATACGGAATTCGTTTTTGGCAAGTGAGTATACTACGGAATAGTACTCGTCGAGAGGATCGCAATCCACTCATTTTCCGGCGCCGCCGGTGGCCGGAGCCTGCCGGAATTTGGCCCGGAAAACTGCAAAAATTAATTCCAACAATCCCCCACATGAATGGAAATTACCAGACCATGTAATCCAGACACGACAGAAAAACAAAAAACATGACAGAAAGACTCTGAGAGTACAATCGGAAAATCACTGCATCAGGAACGGTAGTAATTTTTTAACTTTGAACCACCCTTAGTAATTAGCTATCAGATTCACTTGACCAGGTAGTGATCATGATGTCTTGAACTACCCGGGAGTTGATGTGAACCTAGACAATAACTATCACACAGTTTCATCTCCTCACAGAACTAAGTTCTCTTATTGTGTTCATTTTGGCCGTGAACATCCTTAGTTAATCGTGAGTGAACTTGGAGAATGTAGCCTCTCTTCATTCTTCTAGAAACGGCCCCATTTCACACTCACAAGGTGATTGCCCATAAAGAGTATCCTGCTATACCCCACTTTTATTTCAAAGCTATGAGAATCATTAAAAGCCAAGCTTATCCTAACTATTTGCAGGGAGCACTTGTTTTATCATCCTAAGAGTGAGTATGAGGTGTTAATCTCTCAGTGCTTTCGTCGATTCAACAAGTTTTAGTTGTCCCTTTGAACCTAGATCTTGGGATCTCCAATTCCTAGGTAGGGTTTCCATCAAGTATCCTCTTTCGTCATAGGCTTTAAACCCATTCCTCTTGATGATCTCACAACCTGCTCTCGCGACAGACCTTTAGTAAATGGATCCGCTATGTTGTCGGCCGATTTTATATATTCTATAAAGATTACTCCATTTGAGAGCAGTTGTCTAATGGTTTTGTGTCGCCTTCTGATATGACGAGACTTACCATTATACATGCAACTCAGTGCCCGTGCTATAGCCGATTGGCTGTCACAGTGTACACATAAGGCAGGCACTGGTTTTTTCCACATAGGAATATCCTCTAAAAAGTTGCGAAGCCATTCTGCTTCCTCTGCCGCTTTGTCTAAAGCAATAAACCCAGATTCCATGGTGGATCTGGCCAATAGCGTTTGTTTAGAGAATTTCCATGACACAGCTGCACCACCAAGTGTAAAGACATATCCACTTGTGGATTTTGAGTTCTTGGAGTCCGATATCCAGTTGGCATCACTGTAGCCTTCCAGTACTGCTGGATATCTGGTGTAATGCAGTGCATAACTCTGAGTATATCGCAAGTAGTTCAATACTCTAATTATTCCTTTCCAGTGACTTCGTCCTGGATTACTCGTGTATCGGCTCAGTACGTTTACCGAATGTGCTAGGTCCTGTCTTGTACAATTTGTTAGGTACATCAGACTACCAATTACACGTGCATATTCCAGTTGTGATATGCTTTCGCCTATATTTTTGAACAAGTGAAGACTTGGATCGACAGGACTTTTTGCTGTCCCATTGGAGTAATTCTTAAATCTTTCAAGTACTTTCTCAGCATAATGAGCTTGAGACAAAGTAATCCCCTCAGATGTCCTGGAAACTTTGATTCCTAGTATGACATTTGCAACTCCCAAATCTTTCATGTCAAACTTGCCACTAAGCATGCTCTTAGTTTGTTTGATAATGTCGTTATTGCTTCCAATAATGAGCATGTCGTCTATGTATAGACAGACCAGAATGTATCCATTTGGAATATCTTTGATGTAGATATATTTATCGCATTCATTTATTTTGAAACCATTTGACATCATAACATTGTCAAATTTTTCATGTCACTGCTTTGGAGCTTGTTTCAGGCCGTACAGTGATTTTACAAGCCTGCACACCTTGTTTTCCTATCCAGGAACTAAGTAACCCTCAGGTTGTTTCATGTATATTTTTTCTTCTAAGTCCCCATTTAGAAATGCAGTTTTAACATCTATTTGATGTATTTCCAGGTTACGTAGAGCTGCAATAACTATCAACATTCTTATGGATATTATTCTTGTAACTGGGGAATATGTATCGAAGAAATCTAGGCCTTCTTTTTGCCTAAATCCTTGTACCACAAGTCTAGCCTTATGCTTCTCTATTGAACCATCTGGTTTCAATTTTTGTTTGAAAATCCATTTGCATCCTAGAGCTTTACATCCAGAAGGCAAGTCGACTAACTCCCATGTATGATTTTGCATAATGGAGTCTATTTCACTTTTGATTGTTTCCTTCCACATAGGAGCATCAGGCATAGACATGGCTTCCTTGAAAGTTCTGAGCTCATTCTCTAATAGAAAGGCCATCACAAAGTCAGGACCAAATGATTTTGATGTTCTAGCCCGTTTACTTCGTCTAGGCTCATCAGTATCATGTTCTGGTTCATCAACTGAAGTGCTTGCATTCCCTTGTTCATGTGTACGTTTGGGGTACATAGTATCCTTGCACGGAAACACGTGTTCAAAGAAGGAAGCATTCCTTGATTCCATTATTGTATTCACATGGATATCCGGTATATCCGATTTGTATACCAAGAACCGATATGCACTACTGTTGTGTGCATAGCCTATGAATATGCAATCAATCGTCTTAGGTCCGATCGTGACCTATTTCGGGTTAGGTACTGCCACTTTTGCTAGACACCCCCACACTTTGAGGTATTTATACGAAGGTAAGTTACCTTTCCACAGTTCATATGGTATCTTGCCGGTTTTCTTGTGAGGTATTTTATTAAGAATATAGTTGGCAGTCAGCAACGCTTCCCCCCACATGTTTTGGGGTAAGCCAGAATTCAACAACAAGGCATTCATCATCTCCTTTAGAGTTCGGTTTTTGCGCTCGGCAGTACTGTTTGATTCGGGTGAGTAGGGAGCAGTTGTCTGATGAACTATTCCATGTTCCGAGCAGAACATGTTAAATGGTGCATCATATTCTCCTCCTCTATCACTTCTAACAATTTTAATCGTTTTGCCAAGTTGATTCTCAACCTCAAGTTTATATTCTTTGAATTTATCCAAAGCCTCATTTTTGCTATGTAACAAATATACATAACAGAATTTTGTGCAATCGTCTATAAAAGTCACAAAGTACTTTTTGCCACCTCTAGTCTGCAAATATTTTAAGTCACACAGATCCGTGTGAATTAGACCTAGAGTTTCTGTGTTTCTTTCTACAGAACGTGATGGAGTTTTAGTGAGTTTGGCCTCCGTGCAAACTTCACATTTTTCTGAGTTATCTACCTTAAATTTTGGTATCAAATTCATGTTAACTAATCTACGCATAGAATTTACATTAACATGACCTAGTCTTTCATGCCAAACAGAGGAAGACTCAAAAACATACGCAATAGGAGTTATTTCATTAACTTTGGGAACAGCAGGAACAATAGTTTTAGGGATGACTGTCATTACATTAAACTTGAACAGTCCATCCTTTACATATTCTTTACCCAAGTATACCCCATTCTTAGACAGTACAAAATTATCAGAAACAAGAACAACCTTAAACCCATTATTGCTTAGCAAAGAACCTGATATCAAGTTCTTTCTAATGTCTGGGACATGCAGCACATTTGTGAGTGTTAGCTCTTTGCCTGAAGTCATTTTCAGCACTATCTTCCCTGTTCCTTCAATTTTGGAGGTGGAAGAGTTTCCCATGAACAACTGTTCATCTTTGTTGCACTTCTGGTAGGAGGTGAACATTTCCTTGTCCGAGCAGATATACTTGGTGGCCCCAGTATCGTACCACCATTCACGAGGATTGCTCCCCACAAGATTGACCTCTGATACTACAGCACAGAGGTCCAGATCAGAGAGACCAGTGGATAAGTTCTCAGCTATGTGTGCGTTGAATTTTTCATTCCCTTTTACATGTCCTGTTCCTGAACGATTACTGTCCTTACTGCGGCACTCAGAAATTTTGTGCCCCAGCTTACCACATTTGTGGCATTTTCCAGCAAACCTCTTTGCAAGAGGTTTTTTGTTTGAGGCCGGTGGCAGAAACTTCCTCTTCTTGCCCTTCTGTTCGTGCTCCACCACATTGGCCTTTATGGACTGATTTTCATAGGACCTGTCAGCCTTGCGATTCTCTTCTTCGATCCGCAACCTGACAATTAGGTCTTCAAGAGACATCTCCTTTCGCTTGTGTTTGAGGTAGTTCTTGAAGTCTTTCCACCCAGGTGGAAGTTTTTCGATGAACGCTGCAACCTGGAATGGCTTGCACAGCGTCATACTCTCTGCAGCAATGTCGTGCATTATAACCCGCAGTTCTTGGACTTGACTCATCATAGTTTTGGAGTCAATCATCTTGTAGTCCAGAAATTTGCCGACAACAAATTTTTTGGACCCGACGTCTTCTATTTTGTACTTCTTTTCCAGGGACCCCCACAGGAGTTTGGACGTCTTGAAGACACAGTAGACGTTGTACAGGGGGTCTACCAAGCCATTCAAGATGTAGTTCCTGCAGAGGTAGTCGCCCTGAGTCCACGCATCAACTGCAGCAACGGAGTGTGCATCCATTGGCGCCAGTATCGGGGCAGATTCAGTGAGGAATCTGTCCAGCTTCAATGTGGTCAGGTAGAACTGCATCTTCCCTTGTCACTTTTTGAATCCAGTTCCATTGAACTTTTCCGGTTTTTCTCCCACGGTTATGTGCGTGGGCAGAACGACTGAATGTGCCGCAACCGATTGTGCAGTCACATTTTAGGTCACCGGTGTTTGGGTACTGAGAAGCCCATTAGCAATGTCAGTTGGTGTGTTCTCCATGTTCTGATTTTCTCTTCTCTTCTCTGAAATTGTTTGAAACAGAAACTGTTAGTTGTTTTTTTTTTTTTTTTCCGAACAGCACCTGTAAACAGACTTCACAAAACCGTTAGAATCTGAGAGGAAAAAAAAATTCTGCTTTAAGATTGTTAGAACCTCAATATAGAATAATAGAAAATCCCAACAGAAATTGTGAAGAAATCAAATACAGGGAAGAAAACAGTAAGTAAAAGAAATTGCACAGAGTCGAGATTGATAATCTCTGTCCTTAAAGCAGAATTCGCCCCGTAGTGTGACGGTTACCGGCGAATTGCTTCCCAGGATACAACTGTACCTTCTCTGAAGAACGCAGCACCCTTGCTTCAGAGACAACGAACTGTTGTCTGTGTTGTACTCTCAGTTGACACTGACGCAGAGGATAAGAAGAAGATGAATAAAAAACGAAAAAATTCTGTATCTGTATAGAAGACTCTGTCTGGATTTATAAAGGAAATTGGAGACTGATCAGATGCCATTACTCTGTAACAGCAGAGTAATGGAGACTCTTCAGATTCATAACTGGTGAGCCATTACTCTGCTGTTACAGAGTAATGGGTACCAGTTACTGAATCTGAAAAGTTTTTTCAGTTCAGTAGGGAAAGAGTTTTTTTGTCTGGGCAAAAAAAAAATTTAAGCCAGACCAGACCAAGCCAAGCCGACCCGAACCGGAGCCGGAGCCGGGCCGGGCGCGCGCGCGCATGTGTGTTTGTCATTTTGGCTAAGTCCTCTCTCCACTACACGTTAGTGGTAACCCCCGGGCCACGCCCTTTAGTCCAGTTTTCTAGTATATGTACTAGAAAAATCCTTTCCATTTTCCGATATGGGACTATCCATTTGCCAAGTTAGTACCTTTCAAGTACCCAACTTTAGATCAACATTTCTTATTCATACGGAATTCGTTTTTGGCAAGTGAGTATACTACGGAATAGTACTCGTCGAGAGGATCGCAATCCACTCATTTTCCGACGCCGCCGGTGGTCGGAGCCTGCCGGAATCCGGCCCGGAAAACTGCAAAAATTAATTCCAACACAATTTGCCTCCAGTGATTCAAAAGAGGCAGTGATTAGGTCAAGATCTAAAGGTGCATATCATAGTCATCCAAACCTCACCAACAACAATCTCACATCTGTTGCACCCACACCAAGGGTGTATCTGAGTTTCAGGAGGCCCTAAGTAAGTTCTCAAATGAGGCATTTTGCAAGTTGATAAAATAAAGATGACAATTGTTTAAATGCAAACAAACTTGGAGCCTTGAAGAACAAACTATTTAAGTGAAAACAAATTTATATATATGCTTCCAAAAAAAATTTAATTAATAATGTATGCATTTTACATGAAATGCCTCGTTGCAAAAAGAAACTCGGACAAACTCTAGGGAAGAAGCGGCAGTGATTTTATTCTGAATTGTATGTCATCTAAAAGGATGAAAATGATGAATGAGAGAATTAGATAATGTACGGATTTTATATGAAATGCCTCGTGGAAAAAAGAAACTCGGACAAACTCTAAGAAAAAAGCGGCAATGATTTTATTCTAAATTGTATATCATTTGAGATGATGGAAATGATGAATGAGAGAATTAAAGAGGAATATATAAAAAATTATGTTCAAAACATACAAGCAAACACACGTTCAGTTTGTGTACATTAAGAATAAATATTGAGCTGACCTGATTGAAGTATACATATAAAGCTATTTGAAGATTACATTATCTAAAAAAGATAAATATGATATATTAGATAACACGGTCAGAATGAAGTGATGATGAATATATGCATATGATATTACTAGTTTAAAGCTTGAAATGTAGAATGACCATATGCACGTGAAGATTTGGTTATAAATTTATCATAAATAGGTAAATATGATATACCATAGAATATTGAAAAAATATCATAGAGCATGCATGAGCTAAGAGAAAAATAATATTAAATTCATAAAATAGTAAAATAACATGTATGGCTATGTGAAAAATAATTAGTTTAAAAAATTTAAAAAATGATTGAAAAATTAATTAGCCCATGCAGGTTTCAAATTATTAGCTCGACGCTCTAACCAGATGAGCTAAGCCCAACTATTGTTTCAAATTTTAAATAATACAATGTAAGCGCATCTGTAGTCGTTTTGGCCCAAATTTTGGATATTTGGCATATAGGAATACGAAATATGGGTTTCAGTTGTAGTCGCCTAAACCCAATTTTTGTGTTTTAATTTTAAAAAATCGACGGACGATGAATGACTTTCCGCCCATTAATTTTCATTTTATTTTTTTTAAATAAAAAAACAACTGACGAGGAATCATTTTCCGTCTTAGAATTTTTTTTTAAAAATAAATCCTAATTAATTCCTAATTTACTGTTAAATTAATCCTAATTAAAATAATTTTTAATTCTTAATTCATTTCAATTAAAACATAATATATACCCATAGAAATATTTATAAGCTTTATTCTATAGGATTTTTTCCACCAAATGGCCTCAGAAATACATGGGACGGTAGATCTACCGTCCGTGCATTTTTTTATTTAAATTCGAACGAACGGGAAATGATTTTCCGTCCGTCGATTTTTTTTTTTTTTTATGAAGGGACGGGAAATGGTTTCCCGTCCAATATTTTATAAAAAAAATTGGCACGGGAAATGATCTTCCGTCCAATGATTTAAAAAAAAAAAACCATCGACAAAAGATGATCTTTCGTCTGATTGAACGGACGCAAGATCATCTTTCGTTGGCTATTTTTTTCAAAAAGCCATTTCATCTTACAAATATAGCAGACGACTGTTCACCCAATATCAAAATTTTGGGTATATAGCTAACGACTGCAGCGTTATTTTTCCTATTTTTTTTTCAAAAAATGAGTATATAGCCAACGAATACAGATGCTCTAATCGTATTTGAAAACAATCACAATTTTTTTAAACCTTGTAATACTTAAAAAATATAGGGCCCTACAAAATTGGGAACCTAAAAAAGTTGTTTGTACTGCTTGGACCCAGTTCACCCTTGCCACACCGATTTTTCCAGCAAAACAGTTAATAAGTGTATGGGTGTTACATTTATCTGGCTTTGAATTCATTTTAAGTCTTCAAACAATTTCCAATATTCCGTAAAAAAAGCAATTTCCAATATTAAATGCAAAAAAAGAATTATTCAGATTATAAAAAAAGACGAAGGAAGAATGTTTGTGCCAAACACTCAAATCATAATTTTAAGATTTAATAATATCGACAAGTCCTTTTCTAAAATTGGCACATATCTTAGATCCCTCAAACTTGTGGCAATCAGAAGTAAACAAGCCCAAATGGGGCACCAGATACAGTCCGACAAATTTTGTGGATAAGTACACCCCCTACTTCATCATTTGTCTCTCTCACCTGCCGTATCCCAACACGAAAAAGAGGAATTTTTAACCAAATGACCCACTTTTTGAAAGTATTTACCAAACAGACCGACTTTCGAAAGTATTTATCAAAATGACCAACTTGATGTCTCATATAGCGAATATAGCGAGTTCGGTGAAAATATTATCACTATTTGAGTTAGTGAATGTAGGCTTAGGTGTTTGAAAAATAAACTTGAAGCAAAAAATATCAAAGACTCGCTATTTGAAATAACGAGCGTAGTTGTACTAAACTCGCTGTTTGAGATAGCGAGTCTGACTTTGATTTTTTTTTTAATTGACCTACAAAAAAATTTCAAAGTCAGGCTCGCTATCTCAGACAATGAGTGTAGTAAAACTACGCTAGTTGTTTGAGTCAGCGAGTCTTACTTTGATATTTTTTCTATTAAATTAATCTTAAAAAAAAAATTCAAAGTCAGGCTCGCTATCTCAAACAGCGAGTATAGTACAATACGCTCACTATTTGAAACAACAAGTCTTACTTTGATATTTTTTCTTCAATTTTTTTCTCAAAGTTGTGGTGTTAGATATTATAGTCCCATATTGGTGGTAGAGTTGTTTTGATATTTGTTCACCTCCTATATATAGGTGGTATTGTACTTGGTTAAACTTAATTCAATATTCAGTATTGTCTTCATTTCTCTCTAATTTATCTTAACATGGTATCAGAGCCAATTATCCAAATTTTCTCTTCTTAAATTTTCTCTGCAAAAATTCTCAAATTCCAACAGCCAAAACAAATTTCTTCCCAAAACCCTAGATCTACATTAAAAAATCATCAAAAAAAATAAAAAAAGTCAATATATATATATATATTAATATTATTATTATTATTATTATTATTATTATTATTATTATTATTATTATATATATATATATATATATATATATATATATATATATATATATATATATATATATATATATATATATATATATATATATTATTATTATTATTATTATTATTATTATTATACATATATACAGGCACTACCATTTTATGGCATCTCAGTCTCTCCCACATATTTCCGCCTCCACTGACTTCCCCGATGCAACCACCTCTCGTTCCTCCTCCAGATTCAACAAGCAGCAGCGCCATTTTCAGTCTTCCTCCGGCTTCCTACCTTCTCCTTACATCACTCATCACCATACTCCACCTCTACTTCCACCACCGGTAGCACCGCCCTACCCCTTACCTCGATCCAGGCACCAGCAGCATCTCCCTCCA
This sequence comes from Hemerocallis citrina, assembly GCA_017893485.1. Classification (NCBI taxonomy): domain Eukaryota; kingdom Viridiplantae; phylum Streptophyta; class Magnoliopsida; order Asparagales; family Asphodelaceae; genus Hemerocallis; species Hemerocallis citrina. The sequence goes on along the minus strand of JACEHZ010000463.1, from coordinate 183,410 downwards.
CATTGTGCTATCAGTCATAGCAGCGCTCGCAGTGCTTCTTCCCTCACATCGTCGGCCATGCCCATCACTTCGGTCTTGTCGTCTCCTGCTGCTTGGGCTAATACTCAGCAATGCCTCACTCAGATGGAACTACAGCTCATGGGTCAGTCTATCAATGCTGGCTCCTCTGCTCCTGCACTTTCTGCCACTCCCGGTATGAATTTGTTCTGGATTTTAGATTCTGGTGCATCACATCATCTCACTAGTAATCAGACACTACTTACCACCTGCACAACACTTTCCTTTCACTCTCCATCTCTACACACAGCTGATGGCTCCCCACTTCTTATCACACACTCAGGGATAATTAATTCTCTCACTCTCACATTACCATATGTTCTCTATGCTCCTCATTTATCAATAAACCTTATTTCTATTAGTGCATTGTGCGATAGTGGTCTTGTCGTCACTTTTGACTCTTTAGGTTGTTCTATTACTGATTCATCCACCGGTGAGGAGTTTGGACATGCTAGTCGTCAGGATCGTCTATATTATCTAGATTTTCTTCGTGCACATCACTCTCCTTCTAGTTTTGCCGGTATTGTTTCAACTGATGTTGATCTGTGGCACAGACGTTTAGGTCATATTAGCGCATCACGACTTCAGACTATAGCTCGTAGTGGTGCCCTTGGTTCTCTCACTTTTAAACATTTATCTGATTGTCAGGGTTGTCATTTGGCCAAACATATTGTCCTACCCTTTAGTCACAAAAGAACTTCTGAAACCACTCACCCTTTTCAACTTGTTCATTCCGACATATGGGGACCCTCTCCCGTTCCATCGTGGAAAGGCTATCTCTATTATGTTACCTTCATCGATGACTTCACTAGACATACATGGGTTTTTCTTATACGTCAGCGATCTGAGATACCTAATATTTATCGGGTCTTTACAACCATGATTCACGCTCAGTTCGGTGTACGCATTAAGAATTTTTGATCGGACGGTGCACGTGAGTACACTTCTACCACTATGAGAACAATCCTTCAGTCTCACGGCACCCTGTTTCAGCAATCATGCCCTCACACACATGAGCAGAATGGTGTAGCTGAACGCAAGCATCGTCACATCCTTGAGACGGCTCGTGCTCTTTTACTCTCCTTTTCTGCTCCTCGTTCTTTCTGGGCTGAAGCTATCATGACCTCTGTTAGTCTCATCAACATTACTCCCTCGTCTGTCCTAGCTGGTACGACGCCTTACGAGGCTCGCTATCATTCTCCTCCCGACTACAGTATGCTTCGTACCTTTGGATGCACCTATTACGTCCTTCTCCTTCATACTGAGCGCACGAAGCTCTCCGCTCGTACTGCTAAGTGTGTTCACTTAGGTCTCAGTCCTGAACACAAAGGTTATCGTTGTTTTGATCCATCCGCGGGTCGTGTCCGCATTTCTCGATATGTCTCCTTTGTGGAAGACTCCCCTTACTACCTGACCCCCCTCGAGGATACTAGATTTCTCGATTCTCTGGTTGTTGCTAGCCCCCCGACTTTATCTTTCCGTATTCCTTTTAATCCCACTCCTCTGGCTCCATTCACATCTCCTGCAGTCCTTAAACCTGTTGTTCCCCCTACCGAACCTCCACCTGCATCCCCACAGCAGCCAGCACCCATCCCACCTACTTCCCCACTGACACATGCACCTACTCCACCGTCCTTACCTCCATACCCTGTTAGTCCACCACCTCTTCGTCAGTCTACCTGTTCCACTTCTGGTATTCCTCCGGCACGTTATACACCTGATGCCACTGGTCCTTCTGACCTGTTTGGTTTTGCCACCCTAGCTTCCTACTCACCACAGTTTCATGTATATCTCACTGCTATACACTCTACACGTGAATGGAGGAAAGCCATTGCAGAGGAATTCATTGCATTTGATCAGACTGGCACTTGGGATGTTGTTCCTCTACCAGAGGGCGTTCAGCCTATTAGCTGCAAGTGAATCTTCAAGGTCAAATATCAACCTGATGGATCTATTGAGCGGCACAAGGCCCGTCTAGTAGCCCGAGGGTTTACTCAGGAGCATGGCATTGACTATGATGAGACCTTTGCTCCCGTTGCACAGATGACTACTGTTCGCACCCTTCTTGCTGTTGCAGCCATCCGCCACTGGCCGTTATACCAGATAGACGTGAAGAATGCTTTTCTTCATGGTACCTTATCTGAGGTTGTTTATATGGATCCTCCTCCTGGCCTCCCTACTCCTCCTCGTCATGTTTGCCGGCTGCGTCGGGCTATATATGGTTTGAAGCAGGCCCCTCGAGCCTGGTTTGAGTGTTTTCGCCTTGTCATCACCAAGACCGGTTTTAGTCAGAGTTCTCAGGACCATTCTATGTTTGTGCGGTCATCACCGCAGGGGAGGGTAATTCTACTACTATATGTTGATGATATGATCATTACTGGGGATGACTCCGCCGGCATTGCATCCACCCAGAAAATACCTTCACCAGTAGTTTCATATGAAAGACCTTGGTAAGCTACGTTACTTTCTGAGTTTAGAGATTGCTCATGGATTTCAGGGGTACTCATTTCTCAGCAAAAATACACATCAGATATCATTTTCGCTGCATGCCTTTCTGACAGTCGATCAGTTGATACACTCTTAGAGCTTCATGTGAAGCTTCGTCCCACAGATGGTGAGCTCCTTCCTGATCCCACTAGATACAGGCAGATTTTTGGACAGCTTGTCTATTTATGCATGACCAGACCCGATATTGCTCATGCAGTTAGTATTGTCAGCCAGTTTGTTTCTGCTCCTACATCAGTTCACTACGGTGCTCTTCTTCGGGTCCTTAGATATCTTCGGGGCACTATCACTTGCTCATTATTCATGCCTTCTACATCCAAACTAGAGCTCAGTGCATATTCTGATTCAGATTGGGCAGGGGATCCGACTACCAGAAGGTCTACCACAGGTTTCTGTCTATTTCTTGGTGATTCATTGATCTCATGGCGGAGCAAGAAACAGGCAGTTGTTGCATGTTCTTCCACCGAGGCTGAGTACAGAGCAATGGCAGCTACTACTAGAGAGATTGTTCATATTCGTTGGCTGTTATCAGATATGGGTGTTACCCTTAAAGGAGCTACTCCACTTTATTGTGATAACCGAAGTGCATTGCATATTGCAAGCAACCCGGTCTTTCACGAGCGAACGAAGCATATTAAGATTGATTGTCATTTTGTTCGTGAGCGTTTTGAGGCAGGGACCATCTCTCTCCATTCTGTTACCTTTTCCCAGCAGACTGCACACTTCTTCACCAAATCTCATACAGTTCAGCGATCCCGACACTTAGTAGGCAAACTCACATTGTTTGACCCATCGTGAGTTTGAAAGGGGTTGTTAGATATTATAGTCCCATATTGGTTGTAGAGTTGTTTTGATATTTGTTCACCTCCTATATATAGGTGGTATTGTACTTGGTTAAACTTAATTCAATATTCAGTATTGTCTTCATTTCTCTCTGATTTATCTTAACATGTGGAAAAACACCTAATCTACACTCGCTATCTCAAACATCGAATATGTTTTCACCAATTTTTGGTGAATACTTTCGAAAGTGAGTCAGTTTGATAAATACTTTCAAAACATGGGTCATTTTGGTAAAATTTTGAAAATCAACTAATGGGACACAAAAAAATTCATATTTAGAAATAAAAATAAAAATCTATAATATTATAATGGGAGAAGACCTTAGTGTTATTTGTCAATCTACCGACCCATGCATTGCACGTGCATAACTAATATGAATGAGGTCTCAGGTTCGAGTCCTCACTACGTCATATTTGTTACTTTATTTTAAAATATATTAAATGTGCATCACACGTGTAAATTACTATCTATTTATCTATCTATAATATAATATGGAGAAAAGGGGTATGAGCAATTTGCTCATTTAGTAAATGAGCAAGTGATGAGATGACATGCATGTGATTGGGAAATCCTAAAAGTGTTAGATACTCAATGTATTACATGCATGCCATCTCATCAATTGCTCATTTATTAAATGAGCAAGTTGCTCATGTCCCTTTTACTCATATAATGTATAATCTCTACTATTTTAATGGGAGAGTTGGAGTTGTAAATCTACCTACTTACGTGCAACACACTTACAACTCCAACTCTCCCATTATAGTCTTCACATTTACTTTTAAAAATATATAATCATATGTATTAAGATATGCATCGTACGTGTAAATCAGAGTTTCACTTTAATTTTTTTAAAAAAAAATTAATACGTGCATCGCACATGTATATTACTAGTAAAATTAGGGATGGCAAACGGGTCGGGTCGATCCGCGAACCGCCCGTTTAACCCGGCCCACAAAACCACGGTTCGGGTTCAGGTCGAACCCGTTAACGTTAACGGGTCGACCCGGGTCGCAAAAACACCGAAGCCAACCCGTTCAACCCGGCCCGGTAAGCCACGAAACATAGGCCAACCCGTCCGCCAACCCGCGGGTCGACCCGAGGGTTGCGAACCGTTTGACCCGTACGGGGCAAACGTTCGACCCGCTCCGGGTCGACCGTTGACCCGCGGGTGCAACGGTCGCAAGACCGTTACTGTACAACAGAGCCATTATCAATGGCTCTTCTAGCCGTTTTTTGTGGTTTTTTTTTGTTTTTTTAAAAAAAAACCCTATAAATACCCCCAAAATTCAAACAAAAAATTCACACCTTACTCTCTTACTCTTTCTACTATTATTAGTCAATTAATTTCAATTTGTGAACAATTGAACAAACAAGGTAGCAAGACATATACACGATCAAATTCCGATCGTATCGAACTCAAAATTCAACAATGTCTTGAAGACTTCAACTCTCCTCCAACTCCAAGTGATCAAGTCTTCAACTCTCCTCCAAGCTCTCATCGAGTCTTCAATTCCGGATTTCTACTTCTACTTCTATTCTTATTTTCACAAATTTTTTTATAAACGCGTATCCATGGTGAACGGTATCAAAATTTCATATCCCTCTTTTTCAAATTTTATTATTTTTGTAGTTATAATTTTTGGTATCTTGTTTGTTTGTTGGTTTTTGATCTTCTCTCTCACAGCCTTTTTGTTTTCTAGATTTTTTTATTGCTTATCGCCCCTACATTGTGTAGTTTTTTTTTACATATACTACTATATATAAACATGTCTAGATCACGCGGTAGCGGTCGTAGCCAAAGTAGGCAAGATTCCATCGGCACTTCCCGCAGGCCACAAATTGTCCCACATAATGAGCCAGCCGAAGAGTACCATGATCCTCCTACCCAACAATGGGGTACACACGATTAGTTTGTAGGAGACATATAATTAGAAGAAGAACTACAACAACAAGCAACCGAAACAACACAATCCCCTAGTGGTAGGAAAACTAGAGGGGAAAGTAGTGATTGGCATAGATTTTACGATTATATCCCGGACGAAAATACACCGGGTGTAGGTTTAAAAATTTGTAAAATATGTTCTAAGAAATACAAATGGAAGAGGGGTGAGGGCACGAGTACAATTAAGCGACACATCCTAAGTGTGCATAAAGACCTTCTTGTTGACCTACCCAACCAACAAAAAATTCACCCTAGGACCGGTCTAGTTGATAGCCACCCTTATGATCCCGATCTTGTTCGTCAGGAAATGACCCGATTAGTAATAAAGGAAGAGTTACCATTTTCCTATCCCGAGAGTAAGGACTTGAAAAATTTTAATTAAATCGCCTTAAACCCTCATTTTAGAAAAATCCCTAAAAATACTTGCAAATCGGATTGTTTTAAAATGTACAATGAAATGAAGGACGCTTTGATTGCAATTTTATGGAGTTTAACTTGTAGAGTTAGTTTAACTTCGGATTGTTGGATGGGTTGCAACAATATTCCAATGATGGGAATCACCTGTCATTGGATCGACAATGATTGGATTCTTCAAAAAAGAATCATATTACTTGTAGCGTTGCCCTATCCCCATAGTGGCGTTGCAATAGCCAACCGTATTTTAGAAATTTGTGATATTTTTATATTCGCAATAAAATTATGTGTATTAGTTTTGATAATGCATCTAACAACAATGCATCAATTAGTATTTTAAAAACCGCATTAAACCTTCCATCTGACAATATTTTTCATGTTAGATGTGCATGTCATATTTTAAATTTATGTGTTCAATATGTATTAAAAATAGCCGATCCATATATACTTAAAATTAGAAATTGTGTACATTTTATTGCATTAAGTGGCACCGTATTTCAAGAATGGAAAAATTGGTGTAGGATTTCAAATGTACCTTTTAGAAAATTTCCGAAGGATGTCATCGGTCAATGGAACTCTACTTTTGATTTACTACAGGTAAATCAAAAGTGATTTTTGTTACCGAATATAAAACATGTATAAATAATTTTTGCATCGCAAAAAATATGCCAAATTTTCAAATGACTCCCCCCGATTGGTATTTTGCCGAATCTTTGTTGAAATTTTTAGAATCTTTTAAAACCGCAACTTTCAAATTTTCAAAATCATATGAATCTACTTCCAGTAGCATTTTTTTTAATAGTTACTATGATGCAAACTTTTAACGAAATGTTAAATTATGCTTTTGTTGGTGATATTGTCAAACTTGCATAGACAAAATTTTTGAAGTATTTTAATCCTCCTCCTATGTTGTATTGTGTTGCTACCGTTATGGATCCGCGTATCAAATTAGAAGGTACGAAGAGTTTGATTGAAATGTTTTTTAATTTACTTAGGGATGAAGAAACTAAAATTGATTGCGCTTCTTTTTTTGTTAAATTTGAATCTACATTAAATAACTTGTATGATTATTATGATAGATGTTTTGCTTCTAGTAGTACAACTTCTGTAGTTAGTTCTTCTTCTGCTGCTTCTAAAGGTAAGGGTAAGAGTAAATTTGATGATAGAACATTTAATTTACTTGCACAAATTCAATCTAAAAAACCTAGGACTAATCAACCAAATGAATTAAATTTGTATAACCAACAAGATTCTGAATCTTCTACTTCTTCACTAGATATTTTACAATGGTGGAAAGACCATGAACACACTTATAGTATTCTTAAATATATGGCTAAAGATCTACTAACCCCTCCTGTCTCTACACTTGCTTCTGAAAGTGTATTTTCTACAAGTCGCAGGGTTCTAACTGATTACAGGAATTGCTTGAAGCCCGATTCGTTAGAGATGCGCGTTTGCACTGAAGATTGGCTGAAGTCTAAAGATAGGACACAAGGAAAAACATTATCTACGTCCACAAGTGGGAGCAACTTGCCGGAAGAAGAAGAAGAAGAACAACAACAATAGCAACCAAAATGAAGAATTCAAGACCAACAACAACAAGTCAACAACAACAAATTGAAGGCCATCAAATTGAAGACAATTGTAAATAGATAAAAAATTGTATTAAATCTTTGCTTGTTATTTAGAATTAGAAAAATCAAAAGTAAATTGAAATTGTATATAAGAAATTTGTTATTGTATAAAACAAATTTGTAGAAATTCTTTATTTCTTATTACAAATTGTGAAACTTGTATTACTTGAAATCATATGAATAATAGTTTTTTTTGTCAATTTCACTCTTTCAATCTTATTATTATTATTATTATGATTTTTAATATTATTACGATTTTCAATCTTATTATTATTATTAAAATTACTTTTTTTTTTAAAAGTAAAAAAAAAGTTAACTCTCTAACCGGACAATACCGCGACCCGACCCAATCCGACCCGGGTTGGGCGGGTCGCAATTTCACCACTTCGATCCGGCCCGATTAACCCTCCGACCCAACCCAACCCGAACCCGCCCAAATCAGCTTCCAACCCGACCCGGCCCGGTCGACCCGAATGCCAACCTGTATATTTTAACTTGTACCTCTCAATCTCTTTCACTTCCGATCTCCAATTTCCTCAATTTGATCGTCACAAAAAAATGGCGACTCCGACCTCCCAACTCCACAGCCACGTGGCCGCCGCCCACCGCTTCGACGAGGAGGCGCTCCTCCGCTACGCCGCCACCAACGTCGCCGACTTCCCCTCCCCAATTTCCAACTTCGCCGTATCCCAGTTCGGCCACGGCCAGTCCAACCCAACCTTCCTCCTCCACGTCACCGCCGCCAACACCGGTGACGTCACCCGCTACGTCATGCGCAAGAAGCCCCCCGGCGTCCTCCTCGAATCCGCCCACGCCGTCGAAAGAGAATTCAAGGTACAGTAACTTTTGGAAACATCGTCAAAATCGAATTCTTGCTATTTCTTTTTTTAATTTAATTTTAAAATCTAGAATAGAACTAATTGGAGGTTGACTTAGCTCTTACTTTAATTGCATTGCTTGAAATTGATGCACATAATCATGGATTGAATGAAAGAAAAGTACGTACCTAGAATGTGCAAAAGGAAAATAGAATGAACTTGATAAGAATGTGTGCTATATGTTACAGTATGCTCATTAGGTTTATCAATGCAGTGATCACTTTGCGATTGCAATTATTTGCATTTGTATATGCTTATGTTTGTAGCTTTATCTTTATTGGGAGGGTGTGTATATGCAAATTGCGAAAAGTACGAGCATAGAATGTGCTAAGAGAGAACATAATGAACTGGATAAGAATGTTGGGTGAGATGCTTTATGTTACATTATGCTGATTAGGTTGATAAATGCAGTGATCACTTTTTGATTGCTTATGTTTTCGAGTGTAGGTGCTTATGTTTGTAGCTTTTTCTCTTTATTTGGAGGGTTGTGTGTTTATGTTTGTTGTTTAACAGGTCATGGAGGCATTAGGTGTGCATACGGATGTGCCGGTTCCGAAGGTTTTTTGTTTGTGTACTGATCCCAGTGTAATCGGGACATCTTTCTACATTATGGAGTACTTGGAGGGGCGCATATTTTTGGATCCTAAGCTTCCGGTATGATTTTGTTAGAACTATTGTTGGTTAATGAGATTTTGTAGTTGCACTTGCACTAATTATTAAGATGTAATTTGGCAAATGGCAAGGTATGGGGAAATTTGATTCCTTCTTACATTGTTTTATCATTTTTGCTGCATGATTAGGGAGTAAGGCCTGAAACGAGAAAATCTATCTATCAAGCAACTGCAAAAACTTTAGCTTTATTGCATAAAGTTGATGTGGATGCTATCGGGCTACAAAAGTTTGGGAGGAGGGACAACTATTGCAAGAGACAAGTCAGTTATTTTATTTGAAATGTTACAATCGTGGTATTTATGTTTTGGAAACCTGAACATTGCTAGATGTAGGCTTAACAAGTACGCATTTTCCCCTCGCTTGCAGGTAGAAAGATGGGCAAAGCAGTATCTTGCTTCAACTGCCGAGGGGAAGCCTGATAGGAATCCCATGATGCTAGAACTGATAGATTGGTTGAAAAGTCATATCCCGCTTGAAGATTCTTTGGGAGTATCAAGTGAATGTCTTGTTCATGGGGACTTCCGGACTGATAATCTGGTATTTCATCCAGTTGAGGTATGCCATCTTCTCTTAATGCATCAAATATTAATGTATTTGTCTTGAAATTGAAATAATTTTAGATACCACATTGTTGTTGCTACAAGAGATTGTGTTGATATGATGGCTAACGGATTCTTGCTTAGCAGTAGCATCCTTTTCTTGATTAGAACAAGGCATGACCCCATGTCTGGTGTTGTCTGTTTGGGGCAATTGATGGTGTAGAAGCAGCTTAGGTTACAAAGGAGGTTCTCAGAACTCGATATCCATTGGCAGGGAAGGATACATACTTGTGCATACATTGTCCACTCAACAATATCGAGTTGACACATCGTAGTTTCAAGTTGCAATATAGTTGATATATACTGCATACACTAGTTATTGTCTTGTTTACGTATTTTATTTCACCTTAATGCACATTCATAGTAAGTATGAAATGCCAAAACAAAAATAAAAAGAGAAAAGGTAGAAGTGGTTCCCTAAAAAAAACACACCTTTTGGCTAATACTTCCTATAATTATCTAAAAGTTATTAGGTCCGTATTGTCATGTGATTAGTTGAGTAGATCCTTGTGGTGTTATATGCAGTTTATTTACTAACCTAACTTTGCTGGGGTTAAACCTAACCGTATATTCTAGTTACCAATTTAAGCCCCCCCTCCTCTTCCGCTAAGCTAGTAACTCCCACCAAAACCCGTTCGACCCTTCCCTCTGCTTTCCCTCCCAACTTTTTGTCTCTTCTCAGAACAGAACTCAAGGAGGCAGAAAGATCGATATGGAGGGGGTTGTGACCTTGTAGGATATGAGGTTAGCTACCATAACCCCCAATTACTGATAGCTGCATCCATCATTTTTAGCTTTCCTTTGAAACATTATTCTGTCTCTTTCATCTCAATTTGCATCACTAAGAGTTAGATACATCTCTTCCCGAACCGAGAATTTTGTGCAGGGGGTTGATAGTATGCTGAAGACCATGGTTGTACACACAGCTTGCCGGCCGAAGAATAAGAATAGTTTTTTAAAGGGAAGTCAAAGGAAAATTGGTTTCCAATAGGGAACAATGGGACCAGTTAAGTTAGGTAATGAATATGTTTACGGTCAGTAAGGTTGTAAATGTCGGGATTTTGACTCATCTTGGCTTAAGAATTTTAATGTTGGATGTCGGATATCAGGGAAATTTCAAACATATTGGACAAATATATGCGTATCGAGTAGGATTAAAGTATATGTCTTAAGTGGATGCATATGATCTTTCCATAACTTATATATTGCAATATCGTGTATATAATTTAAGCTATATTGATTACAACCTGAATACATGGTCGTTGCCATGAAAACTTGTAGACAGAATGTAATATGCAATGTTAATCATATTACTACATATATGATATCTCTAATCTCTAATATTATAATGGGAGAAGGCCTTAATGTCATTTGTAAATCTACCAACACGTGCAATACACGCACATAACTATTATAAAGGAGGTCTTAAGTTCAAATACAGACTACGTCTGAATTTTTACTTTAAAAAAACTATATTTATTAAGACATGCATCGCACGTGTAAATTACTAGTATCAATATAATAACAATTCAACCACAATTGTAAACAAATAAAACATTTCTATGATCTTTAACACAGACATGTGTAAAACATAAATAAGTAAAAATATAAAGAAAAACGTAAAAGTCACAAGTGTGAGTAGCCTTAGACTTAATTATAACTGTTTTAAACCAACCATGATGTAAAACGTAATCTTAAATAGAGAATTTTCAAGAATCTTAAAGGATTAATTTTACCAACATGTAATGCAGATCAAAGTTAGAATTTTAAACAATTAATCGGTTTGATGGATTTTCAAGAGTTGAATTAAGTTTAACAAGCCCAATTAATAATTCAGTTCTAACAATCAATAATTAAATTCCTAAGCGTTCTTAGCAAGTAAAAGATTCAATATTGATTCGTACTCTAATTAAGCAAGTGGAACACTCAATCTCGATATTTGTGGTCGACAGTTAAATTAAATAATATAGTAGAGATGATAAAATAGTATAACACAAATATTGGAAAAGTGGAAAAAGTATACCGCGGTTCCAAGAAACCAGTGTTAGATCTCGGGGTGGCAGCAATGCATAACACAACAATCAACAACAACAGTAAAAGAGAGACAGCGGCTCAGCCAAAGTCAATGGCGATAGCAGCCAGAGCTAGGGGTGAGGGTCGGCGCTGGTGGTCGGCGTCGTAGGCGGCGGTGGCGTCGACGTCGAATGACGGCGTCGAGGTTCGGAGTCGTCGGGGACGAGGAAGCTCGTCGGAGAAGAGAATGGAAGGGATGGGTCTTCGGGATTAGCTGCTGCCGTCAAAGGAGAAAAGAAGCAGTATGGGAGGGTGGCGCGAACGACGCTGGGGGTGATGCTGGTGTCGACGGGGTGGCCGGAGTTGGCCGGGGAAGAAGGGGGGTCGATGGTTTTGGCGGGAAATGAGGTAGACGACGGGGGCGGCGAGGAGTTGGGAGGGTTTCGGAAATCGATGGAGGGAGAGGAAGAAGATGAAGAGGGATTAGGGTTTGGGTTTAATTATATTTGGGGGATTAGGGTTTGATTTTAATCTGGGGATTAGGGTTTGGGAATTGAAGTGGATTTGGGGAATTGAGGGTAGTTTTAGAATTTATCACAAACCCTAAAATTTTATTAGGATTTATCACAAATCCTAATAATTGGATCTCAATTGTATCACACAAAAAGAGAGAAAAAGCAAAACTCAACACAATAATTTTTTTAAATCAAGAATAACATATATTTCTCATTAATCTCAGGGCCTATAAATAGCCTCAAAACAAATTTTGATACAAATCTTAAAAGATTCTAAAAATCTCAAAAATATTCTAATGCAAAAAAAAAGATTACATATGGCTATAATTGCCAAAAAACAAATATGGTACTGAAATAAAATACTAAACTAAATAGAATTGATGTCCTCATCAAACCAACTCATAATTTATTAATTCAAATCAATCTTTTTTATTCCTTTTCTTGTTTTGTTTCAAAACAAATGCAATAACAACAACCACAAAGCCTAGTTGGGATCGCCTACATGAATTTTGGTTTTCTATTCTGCTCGATTTAGCGCAATATCTTTTGTAAGCCACAAGCTATCATATTTTTTCTCACTGTTTCCATCCAAGTATGTTTAGGTCTTCCCCTACCCTTAACTTTACCCTCAATATTTAATAAATCACACTTTCTAACGGGGGCACTACTAGGTCTACGTGTGACATGTTCAAACCACCTAAAGGCGATTCTCTCTTAATTTATCTTGGATATGAGTTACCTTTACCATGTCTCGTATATGCTCGTTTCTAATTCTATCCTTCCTAGTTTTACCTCACATTCATCTTAGCATCCTCATTTCAAAACAAATGCATAACTCCATAATTAAACTCTTGGATTTTTATTTCCATTTTTATTCAACACAATCTAATGTGGAAGCGTGGTTTATAGATATATAGAAATTTGCTTTATTGGAGAAGGATGATTCAAAATCGTTTTTCTTAAAACCCTTGCAAACCACCAACCTTCATCCTCCAGCCACTTTTGTGGCTTGTAACCTACAAGGATATTATTTACATTTTGCTCTTCCCCTCATTCTTGTTTTCATTCTTGTTTCCAGAGCATTCATTCATCCTATATTAATGTGATAATAAATTCCATAAACTTGAAGTTGGAGTTAACTAATTAAAAGTCTTAAGGTGGGGCATATTGGGTTTTTATGTCTAGGACAAATTATTTATGCTTTTTTTTAATGATCTGCATGGAGCAACATGTTCCAGCCATTATTTCCACAAAAAAAAGCTCCATATATATATATATATATATATAAATATTAAAAGATAAACAATACATACAACATAATGACGGATAACAACAGTGTGTTCAACCCCACAAAACATAGCAGCCACCAAAAACAGTGTGGCTGAACAGACATATACTTTAGCAACACAAGACATAAAAACCACAGGAAACGCGCATAAAGTATCAAAACATCGAGATGACAGATGAACATAATGAATACAGTGAGGAAATCTCATGAGAACAACCAAATTCCAAGCCAACACCCACCCCTCCAAAGTCCCCAAAAACTGGCAGCCAAAATAAAAAACTAAACATCAACGGATAAAGAAACCAGCACCAAAATAACACAAATAGCTCGAAGCACATCATCAAACACCTCTGAAGCCAACAGTGCCCCAAGCAGACAATCAAAACATCAAAATACCAACCTCCTAATCATCATGTATAATTATATCTGCAATACAAACAACAAGACAAATACATGCACTCAAGAGTTAGAGTAAAGTTGGATAAGCAATTCAACCACAAGAACGAGTTCAGACAAATTAAGCAAATTGATCTTACCAGAGGTAAGAACACTAGACCAAAAGTGCATGAAATACATAAAATCTTCGATCAATTTACAAATGGATTCATCTTTTTTAACAAACCGGTCGACTACAAGGCCCTATGCCTTTGTATAGTACAGGTTGTGGTCTCTCACTGAGGCGAAGTACAACATGGGGGTCCTTACTCTGTGTTTCTGCATCCTGACCGCTTCTTGCTATGGGACCAACGGGGGTGCCCGCATCTTGCTGTGAACTAGAATCTAATGCAAGTGAATGAATCCCATCCCCGAGCGAGCTTTAAAGTAAGCGAGGGCGTAGCAACAGAGTTTCAGATTAAGGGGATGCGAGTCCACTGATTAGCACTTTCCTCCTAGTCTAGGCTTTAGGCCTGATAGTTCATTCTCGAGGACGAAATTTCTTCAGTTGCTTACTCGACCAGACCGAAGACCCAAAAAAGTTCTTTCTCCATCGAACGTGCTAGCCTCAACTCTTCGCACAACCTATTTGAAAACAATCGATTTCATGAAAACCCAGATAACACAGTTATAACCATGTCCCATATAGGTCTAAGGGATTTATTAATCCTTGTCGTTCTCCAAACACTCCACCAAGAACACATAGAACCATGTTTTCCTCAGATCTTCCAAGTCGATTTACAAATACACCATAGGGGTTAAATAAAATGGTAGTGAATAAGATAAGATTAGCAGTCTCATCATGAGATTTGCACAAGATACATAATTGTCCTTGTGCAAGATTCTTCTTATTCAGAATCTCGACCGTTAACAGTTTATTATGCACTGCTAACCATACCAGAATTTCGCTTTTAATGGGGCATTATTCTTCCAAATCTGAGAAAAGAAAGGTGATACAATACCACCACTATTAAGCAAAAAATAAAATGATTTAACCGAGAAGGTACCTGAAGAAGTCCATCTCCATCTAATATCTGTATCCTGCCAGTGATATTCATCAAGTAAAACTAAACGTCTAAAATAATCATGATGTAGTTCATTCGACAGATTCCTTCTAAAAGAGATATTCCGAGCTCTTACATTGTTAACCATAGAATGAAGAGAAGTGACTGTTGCACTAGAATTATCAGCAATAGAAAGCAGTGAGGGAAAGAGAGAAGATAGTTTATTGTTACCAATCCAACAATCAGTCCAAAAACAAAATGTGGACCCATCAACACAAACTTTTTGGAGGCCATAATTGTTCCTCACCAGACTAATCCATGCGAGATCATCGTGTTTAAGAGCTTTCCATCGCCATTTGCCAAGCACAGCGAGATTTTGGTTTCTCAAATTGAGAATACCAAGACCTTCTTCCTTCTTAGACTTACAAATCCTTCTCCAGTCGCAAAGATGTTTCCCAATTGAGAGATTGGGGGTCCCAGACCAGAAGAAGTTTATTTTAATTTTGTCTATACTATTAATCACCCAAGAAGGGATTGAAAAATAAGATATCATATATAGAGGAATAGAATAGAGAATAGCGTTAACGAGGATCAGCCTGCCCCCCTAGAGAAAGTTGTCTCCCCGTCCAGGAGCTGAATCTAACTTCTAATTTATCAATCATAGGTAACCAATATTCCCTGTGTAATTTACCCCATCTCAACGGAATCTCAAGATACTTAATAGGGAAGGAGGTACTTCTACAATTGAAAAAGTTAGCAATCTCAATTTATTTAGCGTTGGAACCACCCAGCCAAATAACTGAGGTTTTACTGAAATTGATGGACACACCCGAGATCTTTTCAAAAAGATACAAGAAAAGTTTGAGATTTTGTATAATGCAGATTTAAAACACCTCTAAAACCATTAAAGCCTCCAAGACCTTCAATAAGATTACCATTCCAAGCTTTTGAAAGCATTTTGCTGAAGCAACCAAAACGAATAATAAAGAGTAGATAGGATCACCTTGCCTCAGTCCTCTCTTGCATTTAATTATAACGGAAGAGGTACTGGATATTAAGCATGCTTTGATCCACGAGATCCATCTAAGACCAAAACCTCTTTGAATAAGAATATCGAAAAGAAAATTCCATTTGACTGTCATAAGCTTTCTCAAAATCAAGTTTTAAGAGAATACCTTTAGATTTATACTTGTGACAACCCAAAATAATCTCTTAAGCACAGGCAACACTATCGAGTATGAATCTGTCTTTTACAAAACCTGATTGCGCTGTCAATATGTGAAGAGATAACAGGACTAAGTCTATCACCAAGAACTTTCGTAACAATTTTGAATAGCACATTAACTAAATTGATCGGCCTAAATGCTGAAACCACATTAGCCTCAATCAATTTAGGAATCAAGACAATATGAGCATAATTAATCCTATCAAAGGAAATTGCCATCACTAAGGGCCAAGAACATATCTAATAAGTCAGTCTTGAGTAAGTCCCAAAACTTTTAGAAGATAAAGCAAGGGCAACTATCGGGGCCTGGGGAAGGGTCATTAGTCATATCAAATAGAGCCAATTTGATTTCTTCGAGGCTGAATGGATTTTCCAAGCTAGAGAGGTCATGCATGTCTACCATATAAAGACTCCCAATTGAGATTAATCGAAGAAGATTTAGAAGTACCCATAGCATCTTTATAAAACTTATGAAAATAAGAGTGGATATCGAATATAGAATTATATTCGACATCATTATCAATAATAGAAGTGATTATGTTGGTTCTTTGTGTGTGGTAAGCAAAGTTATTGAAGAAAGAAGTATTGTCATCCCCTTCTTTTAACCATCTAGCCTTAGCTCTTTGAGCCCATTTCATATAATCTTGATGAAGAATAGACGAGTATTCAGACTTGAAAAGACTCATTTTTTTTTCTTCTATCGTCAATAGTAAAATTACCAAACTCCT
Organism: Hemerocallis citrina; assembly: GCA_017893485.1. NCBI lineage: Eukaryota > Viridiplantae > Streptophyta > Magnoliopsida > Asparagales > Asphodelaceae > Hemerocallis > Hemerocallis citrina. The sequence continues at coordinate 166,658 of JACEHZ010000463.1, read as the reverse complement.
CAAGAAGATCAATAGAACGGATGTAAGATGATTTTAACAACGAAGTATTACCAAATCTTGCTTTACTAAAATTTATGCACCCATTCTTGACAAGTTGGAGTTTCACAATAATTTTAGCAAGACCATGGGATCTCCACAGAAGAGAGACAAGAGATGATCATGTTCACGAAGATTTGATCTTGAAGCCAATATTTCTCAAATCTAAATTTATGTGGCTTCCAAAAATTAAAGTTCGATTGAAAGCTCAAAGGAACATGATCAGAAGAAGGGTTAGGAAGAGCTTGAACCAAGCTATGATGAAAAGTATTCAACCAATCATAAGAAACTAAAAATCTATCTAACTTGGCCATCGAAAGGACGAGTCTATTATTCGATCAAGTGAAGAGTCTTCCATTGATAGGAAGATATGACAAATCTAGTAATCTTATACAATCATTGAACTTCAAAGAATCCCCAATACGAGAAGCTTTACCTCTTCTCTCACGAGCAAATCTGGTAACATTCACAGAATATCCAAAAACCATTGATTAAACCTTGAAAGGACAAGAATTCATCCCAAAATTTATTCCTTAAATTAGCAACAGAAGGCCCTTACACCGAAACAATGGTCAAAGAGCAATTGAACTCAAATCAGTCCAAAACCACTTCAAGAAAGTATTTCATTCTAAGAACAGAAGCAAGGTTGAATAAAGAAGCTTTGAAGCCAAAAAAAAATACAACACAAGATTCAATCGCATCTAAGGTCCATTCAAATTTTTTTTTTGATGGAAGAGGAAATCGAAGATACTTTAGATTCTTGAATATAAATAATGTCACATTTATGAGAAGCAATAAGATCGTAGATAGCTTCCTTTTTGAATACGCTCCGAATACCCCGAATATTCCATGAAATACTAATCATAAAAATGAAAATTCTTTGAAGCTCTATAAACTTCTAATGTCATAATAGAATGAATGAGGTTATTGCAATCAACCTCCAGCAAAATCCCCACATCAGAGGCAATAGATCTAATTTCATCATTAGCTAATGAATTGAAATAGATTTTATAAATAGTGCCTAGGGGAGTGCCTTTGAGAGTCAACATCAGAAGGGGGAGGAATCTCCATGTTTCTCACTTGAGCTGCAAGAGAGGCTTTAGCAGAACAGAGAATGAGCTAGATTTTTGTGCTTGAATGCGAGCACTAGTACGGATCTTAGCAGAATGGAACTTTTTTAGGGTGTATTTTATTTTAACAGAGGCATCTCTGCTAACGGAGTGACCACATTAACACATCCAGAAGTAAACCAAGGGGTCCCTCATAAGGAATTTATGCTTAGTTAATAATTTTAGTTTAACAGTCAAGTCTCTAGCAAACCAACTGTTAATAAGAGCCTTAAAATTTATGTAACCCTGTGAACATTTAAACACATTTTAAAAAATACAAGAGTAAGTCTATAATTGATTTGTAAAATATAATTCCAAAAATCATTTTCTTTTTTTTAATATTACTAGTTGACATAATTTTTAATAACGTAACAAGGGATATTTAACTTGTACTTGTACTCATCCTAATGAGTATTCCGTGATTACATTTAGGTATTTATTACTTTCCTCAAAGCATCTACATTGGTTGGCTTCTTCTCTTGACTTCTAAAAGATTCACCATCGTATCAAAAGCAATCTCAAAGACTCAAACTATCAATCAAAAATAACAATATCATCAGGTCAAAGAGGTTAGATAACAACTCAAGTTCTTCATCTTGTAGGTGGTTCATCTTAGAGAAGTTGATTATGGTCCACTAGTACATGTATCTTCGTGTGAGCTCATGACATACACTTGGGATTAATACTGTATCATTACTTCAAATGATAACTTATCTACCTGAAAATGATCTTAAAATCTATATGTACATTTTTATCATTATTTTTTTCTTTTGAGGACTAAACAGCCAAGATTAGCTTGCCATTCTATTTATTAAAGAGAACAAAGGAAACTTACCGAAATCCATAAATTTAAGTATTAACCTGAGTTTTCTTTACTTCTGCAGGATAAAGTGATTGGTATTCTTGATTGGGAGCTCTCAACTCTGGGAAACCAGATGTGTGATGTTGCTTATAGTAGCATGGTATTCTCTAGTTTCTTTGATTTAGACACAAAAATTTAACTTTATTAAATAAATATTGTTTCTTTTTCTTCTTCTTGTGATCTTTCATTTGTTGAACTGCATTCATTTCATGATCTCATACCTCTTTCGAAGTTGTTGGGTAGGCTTAAAGTTTTGCAATGCTTGAAGTGCAGCTGTAGATAAGTTGCAATAATTGAATTATTGCATATACCTAATTAGAGATTTATGTTTGATTCTGTGGACATCGGTTAATTATGAAATTCAATATGTGAATCCATATTATGTATGTCCATCATATACACATGCATGCATACTAGAATACACATGATCATTGCAGATTAGTGAATCTATTGTACTATCAAATGAATGTAAGCTTTGACGAACTTAAACGTCAATTCTCGCTTTACATCAAATTAGACAGTGGAACACATCCAGACTCCCGAGAATCATGACAGCCACTATCAGGAGAACCAATGTTGGAAGTAGGTTACTGGATGTTATTGAAATCACAGATAAAATTCACACACCTCATCCAACAGTAAGATCTTGGATAGTGTAACATACTAACATCACAGATTTTGACTGTGATGATTTCACATTCGACAATTGGCAGTGAAACTTCTCAACATCAGACACCATACCCACTCTAGCTTAAGTTCTCTCCACGAACAACCAAGAAGAGGAAGCTTGATTAGAAGAGACGCCTCTCTAGGTTTTTACACAAGAATAATATCGAGAAGGTTTTTTTATTTAAAAAAACGATGAAAAGCATTTAGAACAAATCTGTTTCTGGCTATAGGATGACAGTATTAGTTCCCATTTATTGCAAAATGCTCTTTTGCAGAGGTTTTAAAACTACTATTGGGTTTAAAAATAAACACAAAGTTCTCTCATGTCTTCACTCTTTTGATTTACTCTTAGCTGAAACAAAATTTGTTCTGTTGATAATCATTATCGAGGGGCATTTACTCTGTTCTAGTCTGCCAGATTGAAAATAGTTCTAATGCTTACTGGTTCATGAATGTGATGTGAGCATTTTATTGTCTTTTGCAGCCCTATGTTGTGGACCAGGAGAGTGAAACACATAAAGGATTTGAATTTAGCAGCACTCCAGAGGGCATTCCCTCTCAAGCAGATTACCTTGCTGAATACTGCTCTACTGCTGTATGCTTCTTAGTTCTTGCTTATATATCACTCTTATTTTCAATTTGTTTATCTTGCAAGCAGGGGCAGGTCCACCCATAGCTTAAGGTGGGCAATTGCCAACCTTAACCTTTGGGAAAAATTTCATATAGTACCACTGTATGTAGATATTTATAGTTAAGTACTTTGCTCACTCTAGTTTTATTAATCTTTGCTAGCTACTATAAATTCCCACCTTTTTCATCAAGTAAAGAAGACAACTAATGGTTGAACCCATTACTATATATATATATACATCTGTTGGCCACTACTTGTGGAGAATTTTGGGATCTCAAAGACCCTCCAACACCAATACTAAACCAATCCACGAGCACAAGAACTCAAACACCACACAAACAAGTTATGGGAAAGAGGAGAGGAGACTTTATTGATTCTTGAAGAAGATTACAACTTTATACACATACATATGCATAATCTGAGTTCTCACATCACCCAATAACTTTGAGAATAGATCTTGACCTCCCTTGAAGCCCTTCGAGATCTCACCTAATCATAGGGTCTTGATCTCCACCTTGAAGCCATCTGGAATATCACCACCACATGAACACCATGAGCATATCTTGGCATCCTTTCTACTCCCACAAGGAACCCTAGTCGTCCCACTCTTGGGATTAGAGTAGCCGTCACATTACTCCTTTTTCTGGCTTTTGTTTGGCTTTAGAACCCAGCAATACGCAACCTTTCAGATATATATAAATCCTCAATTGGATCCCAAGAAAACCCGCACAAAACAGCCAAACCCGCAACTTTGACACATTGCAGTTAACTACCCAAAAGGGCAGACTGTCCCTTCCAATCAGAGAGAATTGTAGTCGCCTGCCCCAACTTGTAGTCGCCTGCAATGCTCTCGCTGCTGCTGCTGCTCTTTGTTTTTAAGCGCGGTCGACTGCTCTTTTTGGCAGTCGACTGCTGCCTTTGCTGAATTCGTTGCCTTCCTTCTTTTTGCTGCCTTTGCTTGCTTTGAATGCAGACCATAACAATCTTCACCTTGGACTGTATTCAAACAACTCCACTTGAGATCAGATACCTGCCATGTATTCTCTTAATCCTCTACTCAATCCTTTTTCCCCTTCCATTTGTCAAAACCGCTTTCCCTTTCTCTTCACTGAATGAGAACCTGGATGGACATTATTCCACCCCAAACATTTCCGTTGGAGCAACTTGGTCACCTTATCCACTGTATTCTCCTTCATGTCAAACTCCATCAACACGAACACCTTGCTGATCAACTCCCAAACCATGTGCAAGACTATCTCTCAATTAACCCTGCAAGATACACTCGCTTCACCAATTACCTAGTGATGCACCATGCACAAACCATGAGACTGATCTACTTCTTGAACCCATCGATCCTGACTAAAAAAATTTCCAACATAATCATGAGTCTACCAATAAACTTGCTCATATACTCCACCGTAGCAATCATATTTTTCCCAACACACCTGCATATGGTACGAGAGACGACTTCACCTGTACATCCTCCAAAATACGGACACAACCTGGAGGGATACCTGAAGTAACCGATAATAAAGACTTACCGATCACTACCTTGTGGGAGGATTAGTAACTTTTCCAGCCGCTTGTGTCGACAGATCTCAACCCCATGTATCTCCTGAGCTAACCTGTATACTATATCCATCACACTCATATCAACTGCACAAAAGCTAACTCCTGAGCATGATCTATTGTGAGAGAAAATCTCATCACAGTCCTCCCTAACTATTGAGTGTACCCTTGCAAAATACGTGCACCTTGTACTCTCAGTCTCCCTTTTGTACTTGCTTACTCCTCATAGGTTCCTCCCACACTTGATCCTTCCAAAGAACCTCCACTGCCTCAATCTCAACAGTGACCAAGGCAAACAAAAAACCTATCTTTGAAACTTTAATTGGCTGGTTTCATGTGAGAATTTCCTGTAAACATGTGGCTAGAGTGTAAGTCTCACCTGGGGCTAATTACCATCACCATCTATCCTGAACACTTATATTTTTGCTGGAACCATCCTTGCAAAAGTTTTCACTGTATCCTGGAGCATTAGTGCTTCCACCTGTGCCGAATGAGTCAACCTGCCTCGGTCTCTTCGAACCCCCTGTATCTCTGAACATGGATTTCCACCTAAAACAACACCTTTGCAAAATTTGGTGCTTTCCTCACAACTGCATCCGCATCCCACAACCTGTATATGTTAGTACCCTTGTGAGATCCAATGAAGTCTTATCTTTTTTCGTATCTCCAACTAGAGTACAAGTAGGACATCCAAATATTCTAACTGAATCAAGAAAATAATTTGCTTTCCTTTCCATATTTCCTTGTTGGAACCTGAGGTAATTCTCTGTTGCCAATAAATAAATGATCAAAATAGTATACATGAAAAAAATCTGCTTTTACCCTAAAGTTCTTCGAGAGGCATAACTCTGCAGAATACCCACCTCGAACTGTGTCCCCGCTCATGCATCTCCTTGCCCCAATCTCTAAAATCTGTCATGATCTTTGCTCCTTGCAAAACTATAGGAACTCCAAGGAGGCAATTCACCCTCCTTCCTGATTCTCTGAAACTTGACCTGTTACCCTGTCTACATAGACTTAACTGGCACAAGTCCCCGTACATCTGAATGAATGCAATCTGCGTTTTCCTTGGTCTCTCATATTCTTGTTACACAATTAACTCTTCGTTGCTCACTCATTGTGGCAGTACCTGCACGCCCTGGTACTTCCCAGCAACAACCTGTTGTGCAACACATGAAGACCCCTCTCTAATGAGAGCCTGATGTATTTCCTGAAGTCTTAGCAATTCTCCACTTGTTTCGCTATCTCCCCAATCAAACAACTATCAGTCAATGAATTTTCGATCATCCTATACAAGCTGGCTGACCTGGGTCCTACCTTGAGTAACAAATATGCTTGCCCACATTTAGAACTCCACCTTCAGCTGCAAACTCGCACCCTGTCGCCTTCAATGCGCATAGACAAAACAAATCTGTGAAATCTGGAATATATTCTTTGTTCCCCTATGCTCGAAAGTATCGCCGATCATCCTCCTGCACATTACCACCTGATGGAAATAATGGCGACAACCTATATCTGAACTATCTTGCCAACCATGACCCTGTAGGTGCAAAAAAAAACTACACCCTGCCACAAACACATACATAATCGAGCAATCCGAATCATAATATCCATGCATCAAAGAAATTATGCCTGCTAGAGTACTTCGTTAACACCTAACTAAAATCTTCTTCTTTTGCATCCGGTTTGACAACTGCCCTGATTCACCTGCTAACTTTCGCTCGACATAGAACCGTCAAGCAAATTTTATTTGTGTTTGTGCCTTGAGTTCCACTGATACTAATCTTGTTTGATATATACACCCAGACCTCCCACCGAAATAGCCTACCAAAACCCTACTTTTTTCAAGAGAACATCTTCTCATCAATCTTACTCCATCTCGTATCATGACGCTTGGTCCCTTTCATTGTAGTACAACCCTTGATCTAGCTCGAAGGCTCTGATACCAGTTGTTGAGAATTGTGGGATCTCAAATATCCTACGACACTGATAGTATACAGATCCACAAGCACTAGAAGAAAACATCACACAAACAAGGTATGGGAAAGAGAAGATGATACTTTATTGATTCTTGAAGAAGATTACAACTTTATACACATATAAATATGCATAATCTGAGATCTCACCATCACCCAATAACTCTGAGAATAGATCTTGACCTTGAGGCCTTTCAAGATCTCCCCTAATCATGGGGTCTTGATCTCCACCTTGAAGTCATCCGAAAACTCACCACTTCCTGAACACCATGAGCGTAGCTTGACCCCTTTTCTTCTCCTTCAAGGAACCCAGGCCGTCCCTGTCTTGGGATTAGAGTAGCTGTCTCATGATGACTCCTTTTATGGCATTTGTTTGGCGTCAGAAACTCGAGCAATACGCAGCCCTTCATACTCAATTAGATCTCGAAGAAAACCCACATAAAACAGCCTACACCAGCAACTCTTACACATTGCAGTTGACTGCAATGCTCTTGCTGCTGCTGCTGCTGCTGCTCTGTTTTCCAGCGCAGTTGACTGCGCTTTTTGGCAGTTGACTGCTGCTACTTTTGCTGCCTTCATTCTTCTTGCTGGTGTTGCTACTTTTCCTCTTTTTGCTTGCTTTGAATGCAGGCCATAACTCAACACTACTAAGGTTTTGTTTTAAAAAAACTAAAAATTTGTTCAACTTAATGAGAAGATATGAAAATCACCGTGCACTTTTACCCACTTGGAAAAAATTTGTGGCTCCGCCAGTGCTTGCAAGTGTCACTATGATCTACAGTTAAGCCTTTTCGCTGGTGAGCAACATGTTGGAAGCTTGAATCCCGCTTGCACCATATATATATAAATGGGGGTATAAAATTTTTAATATAACATGTGCAAAAAAAAATCATTAAAATTCTGAAAATCTAAATTTCTGAGTAAATATAGAAAGAATGAGAGAGAGAGATAGGGAGAGAGAGAAAGGGAGAAATATGAAAAAAGTGAAGAGAGAAGAGAGAGATAGTAATAAAGTAATAAGTTTTTTAGTTTTGGGAGGGGGAAAATTTGGTTTTGGGGTTTGAAATTTTGGAGGGAAAATATGTTTTGTGAGGTTTGATCTCGGCCTTTGATTATAGGTGGGATTGATTGTGAGCCACTTGATAGCTTTCTTTGTAATTTATTATATATATATATATATATATATATATATATATATATAAGAATGGGTTTGTGTTTGGCTACGGCCTTGTTCCAAAATAAAAATTAAAAAATGTGTATCTTATTTCTTTGACCTTTAGCATTGACTCACCGTTTTATCTGGAATCACTGATCATTAGGGAAAGCCTTGGCCATTTAAAGACTGGAAGTTTTATGTGGCCTTCTCTTTGTTCAGGGGTGCATCAATCCTTGCAGGGGTTTATCGCAGATGGATTCTGGTATTCCGACATTTAATTCCAGATTATTTTCATAATCTCCATTAGTAATATGCTGGTGATAATAACTCCAGGGCAATGCTTCGGGCGGTGAGCGCGCAAATGATGCTGAAAAAAGAGCAAATATAATGATTGATTCTGCCTGGGAGTTCATCAATAAGAGATCTGTGCTTCCTGAGCAGCCTCCATTGGGTAATTCTGTTTATTTATTCTCAATTATCATATGCTCAACCAGATATAAACTTGAATAGCATTTGGCTTATGCTCTCGATTCATGGAAATTCTTTTACATTGCAAGGGTTCATATTGGTAGAGATAGTATAGTGGTTATGGGAGGGTAAAGAATGAATTGAAAGGTGACCTTAGATTCATCAGTATGACTTGTTAGCACAATACATTGTCCAAAATGCTATATTAGCATTTAATTTTTCTTGTGTAAATGGTTTAGATGATAGTAAAATAGAAATTAGACCTTCATAGAAGGAAAGAAGGATAGCATAAAACAATTATAAAATATATTGGAAGAGACTTGAACATTCAATATGGATAATGGATTGATGGATCTAGTTTGTAAAAAGAAGTAGAAAAGAACTTGGATGAAGGGTAGACTGGCCAACAATTGATCCAGTTCTTCACTCTTTGTTTATGATTTTCAGGTCATGCAAGAACCCTTGCTGAACATTTCAAAGGAAACCAAACAAATCTTTACCCTTCAGCAGATCAGGGAAGATTTGTACCCAGTCAAAAGGTTTTGGATTTGCGAGATAAATTAATAAAGTTCATGAAAGATCACATATATCCAGTGGAAAAAGAATTTTACAAACTAGCACAATCGAATTCGCGCTGGACAGTTCATCCAGAAGAAGAGAGGTTGAAAGAATTAGCGAAGAGAGAAGGTCTATGGAACCTGTGGATCCCGGTATGCTTTCTGCATTATACTTGAGAAGGATTGAGTCAGTCATGCTGTGTTTCGATATTTAATTTATTCCTTTGATTTTGCTATGCGATGTTTAACTAACTGCTGCTAATTTGCAGATTGACAGTGCTGCTAGAGCAAAAAAGCTACTTTTTGATGGTAAAGATCCTGTTTCTAGTGCTGAATGGAACAATCAATTATTAGGTGCAGGGCTTTCAAACCTTGAGTATGGGTATTTGTGTGAGATTATGGGCCGTTCTCTTTGGGCGCCACAAATTTTTAATTGTGGTGCACCCGACACTGGCAACATGGAGGTAATATTATACAAATCAATTAGTATGCTTTATGTTCATATTGCTCATATACACCATATGTGGCTTTTCTAGAATGCAACGTAGATACACATCTTGCAGCTTATCATACCTTTTATGATAAAGACCTTAGAAAAAGTAAAAATTCCGCCATGTTATAGGATAAATATAAATCCCTTGACCCTCACCACTTAGAAATTTTGGTGAAGTGGCAAGGGCTTTCTCACTTGGTAAATGGTAGAATTAGCTATCCTGGAGCTGCGTTTTAGTCTGTCAATTTTTATAGCATTCTTTCAATTATTCTAGAAACTACACATGCATAAGCATGTCAGCAGAGAACAATTTCAACGAGAAAGAGAGCCAAAAGCAAGAAAGATCAAAGAAAATAACAAGGACCAGATTAGTCCTTGCTGACCTGAAATAGTGAATACGTCAATGCTGTACTGAGTGCGTGAAAGAGGAAGATGGAAGTCTTCATTATTTCTCATCATCATGAGGTTGTCCTATATACGTCGGGAACTAATACTCTCCAAAAATAATAATAAAATAGGGAAATAGTTGGGCAAGAACTCCATTGCTGAGACTATGGTAAGAACTCCATCTTGGGACATACAGTAAACAATCTGAACTATTTATCTTGTTTTACATTAATAAATGAGTCTAAGGATGAGAGTGTGAGATCAAGTAATTTGAAATTCATTTGTCTATGTATCATGTCACTACAAAATCAATGATATTTAGCCATATAATGGAGCTATTGATCGGCTAACAATTGCTGTTATTTGATTGATGAACTCATTATTTGATTCCATTGATATTGATAGCTAATATGAAATGCCCTTTCTTCATGGAATGTGATTGATGTTGTATGTTAGGTACTGCTAAGGTATGGAACGAAGGAGCAACAAAAAGAGTGGCTTATTCCTTTACTAGAAGGGAAAATTCGATCCGGATTTGCAATGACTGAGCCACAAGTTGCATCTTCTGATGCGACTAATATTGAATGTTCAATCACTAGGTATGCTTGCTTGTTCGTTGTATAACACCCCCCCCCCCCCCCCCCCCCCCCCCCCAAAAAAAAATGAAAATAAAAATAAATAAAATAAAATAAAATAAAAAAGATGTTGCTCATCTTGCTGTATTAACCTCTGATTTAGACAGGGAAATTCTTATGTTGTTAATGGCACAAAGTGGTGGACAAGTGGTGCAATGGATCCTAGGTGCAAAATTCTTATAGTGATGGTAAGCTTTAGCATGGTGGATCCTAATCAGTACAAAGGACAATCCAGCAATATCTATCTTTTCTTCCATTGTGCTAAGATGAAAATATTTAATCTTATACAGGGGAAAACAGATTTCTCTGCTTCCATTCATAAACAACAATCGATGATATTAGTGGATATTAGCACCCCTGGGGTCAATATTAAGAGGCCATTACTGGTGTTTGGTTTTGATGATGCACCTCATGGGCATGCAGAAGTATCTTTCAAAAATGTTAGGGTGCCTTTTGATAATATCTTGCTTGGAGAAGGGCGAGGGTTTGAGATAGCTCAGGTAAAACTATCGTCCCCTAAGGAAGTTGTTTTGTTCCTAATCTGAAATCTTAAGACTGTTTGAAAAATGCAGAGGACAACCTAAGAGATGTGTATCTAACATTCATCAGTAACAACAGCAACAGCAGAGCTCTTCTAACCAAATCAGTGGGGTGAGATTTGGGATCCGCTACACAAATTGTGCCTCTCCAGCTTTGTTAAGGGCCATGCCCTTCCAAAATTAGTAACCATGATATTCATTATTCATTTTGTCAATCAAATTAACAAGTGTAATATTCTTCTTAATTGCCTCATAGGTCTCCTCCAGTCCTTTCTCTCCAGATTAACATATTCTCAATCTCTATTGCCAGATCATGCCCCTTCTCCTTATTTTATTCTTAATTGAACCATTCTCCAACTTCTTCACGATACACTCCTTTCTTAGTTTTATCTTTTGTCACTGATCCAATCACACTTTCTCAACATGCTTTTTCAAAATCAATATCTTACACCTATTACATTTTAGCCCTAGTTAGGAAAAATTTATAGGATGAGAATTACAGGAGCGAAAGCACTGGGGATAAAGCCCAAACGAAATTTGTTGAAACTATTAGTAGGAATTTGGAAAGTGTTAATTGGATGATGTGGCCCTCAATAGAGTTTAGTGGAGGCAAATGATTCATACAGCCGACCTCAAAATTTGGGATAAAGGCTTTGTTGTACACTATTACACCTTTATAACAAAAACTCTTCGTGTGTGCAGGGTAGGCTGGGTCCTGGTCGATTACATCATTGTATGAGATTGATAGGGATGGCAGAACGGGGCATGCAGATGATGGTGGAGAGGGCTCTCGTGAGAAGGACTTTTGGGAAATTGATTGCACAGCACGGTTCTTTTTTATCTGACCTTGCTAAGGTAAAAGCTTTTATGCTGATTATTTGAATTTTTTATTCTCCTTGAGGGGTATCAAAAAAGAACCTCTGTATTTTTTGGGAGTCGGTGCTCTGAAAATTTGGAACTTCTGTTTCCCTTTTACTCATCATCCAAGCCTCAGAAGTCATTGGGCATTTTAATAGCAAATTAGATCTCTTATCCTAATTTACTACAAAGTGAAAATGAGCAGTTTAAAATATACCTTTGAAATGAGCAGTTCAGAATTATTTTGTCTGATTCTTATTTTCATCACTTTTACAGTAGTCGTTATCTACCATTAGTGATAAAAATTTGATCCTTTTGTTTAAAACATGTAATCTTGGGGGCTTATATTATCTTCAATCTCTTTGAAGTCACAGGCATTAATCTTCATTGAAAGGGATGTTAATAACCCAGTGAAATGACTACTGTTGGGTTTCCTGAACTACAACCCAGTGAAATGGCACATGAGAAACTTGTTTTGGCGAGATCGGCCGACCAGTACTAGAATTATGTTTTGTTGTATTTTTGTTTGTTGGTTGGGGTGTATGAGTTCCAGGACCTATGTTGGGTTTCCTTACATAAACCTTATTTTTTGTTGTATATTTTGTTAAATTCTTTTTAATGAAACGCGGGTGACTTTCAACCCACTATTTAACGATTAACAAAAAATTAACCCAGTGAAATGACTACTTCTATCAGCTCATAAAAATTGCATGTATACTTCTATCAGCTCATAAAAATTTCATGTAAATTCATGATATATTCTCTTGCTGGAGTTTCTGAAATTAGAATTCAAAAAAATGTTTTTTTTTTTTTTGTGTTATTCCTGCATTGCCTGATACCAAATCTTTTGAGCAACAGGAAGAGCCTATTAAACTGCATTTTACTGTACTATAATCCTAAACTCAAATGATTATTATACAATTGTGGTTGTTTTCTATTTCACTTATCTGATAATTAGTCCAAATATTGGCTATGAAGGCATTTTGTTTTTATTTACTTCAAGCTCGTGGTTGTGCAATTGACACATCACAAAATACTCCATGAGCTATAGTTGATCTAACTGACCAATTTCAAACAAAAACACCTTGAAAGGTTTTTAGTCCAAAACCATTGGTATCCATCTTTACTCTAGCTTGCAAATATTTACCTTATTAGTTCTATAAAATTAACATTCAATGTTTTGCAGCGGCGCATAGATCTAGAGAGGACAAGGCTCTTAGTTTTGGAAGCAGCAGAGCAGCTAGACCGGCATGGGAACAAAAAAGCTCGTGGCATCCTTGCCATGGCCAAGGTGAAAAGAATCTCTGTACCACTGGATCTTACACAAATACTTAATTCATTAGCTACTGTTACCGTTGAATCTGGCATTTATATTTAATCGGATCTATACCTGTGACCCTACAGGTTGCAGCTCCAAACATGGCAATGCAAGTTCTCGACATGGCAATGCAAGTTCATGGTGCTGCTGGTGTGTCATCAGACACTGTATTGGCTCACTTGTGGGCTACTGCAAGGACTCTGAGGATTGCTGATGGCCCAGATGAGGTCCACCTCGGTACGATTGCTAAGCTAGAACTTCGAAGAGCTAGACTGTAGATGTTAATCCTGATTAAAATAAAAAAGGCCCCATGTCACAAAGAAGTTCAAAGTACAGTAAAAGTGTAATACACTGTATAAGAGAATAGTGAAGTCATAAGAATAAAAGGGAAAGCTGTTGGGAGTTCTCGAGTATTAAGTTCCTTGGGGATGGGACCAAAATCAGAGACATCTGTCTATCATATTTCTTCTGTTGTATTATTGGTTTCAGTTATAGTTGCAGCTCATGAAGAGCTGGATGACTATCTATCTATATATTTGAGAAATTACAGTATATTAGTATAGAAGTAACATAACTGTTGGTATCGTGATGACAATCAGGTATGAAAATAATAATCAAGACTCGCAGTTCCTACATTTCCACAGAACTCAGAGTTCTTTATTCTGAATTGTAGTTTAGTGTGTGTGTGAAGGAATTCTTTATTTGAATCTGATGTAAAATTAGTGTTTACTCGTATGAATCTGACAGAATTTTGTTTTTCTTTAATCTGATACAAATTGTGCGAATTATCTTTTATCCTTTATCTGAATCTTATATGGAATTAGTGTGTGTATATACTTGAGTTTCAGTAAATTACTAATAGCTGGTAGTTCCTCTATTTTCTTTTCCTGTTGGTAAGAAGTGTGCAAGTAGTATACAATATGCACAACAGTTGGCATTTTCCTTCCTTATTTGAATCTGACTTGAAATTGTATTGTATTGTTTGGATTTGATATGAATTGATTAGTATGAATAACAAGAGTTTTGAGTGAATGCCATTTTCAAACTGAAACAATGACACGGAGGCCATTGTTGATAGTTAAATGATTGGTAAGGTTCAGAGAGGTTTGAAACAATTTCAATTTTGTGGTTGTTGAGCTTGAGCCTACACGTACGGTGAAACAAAATAGTTTCGTGGGGGAAATGGCGGGAGTTAACTCGATCACAACAACTCGTTCGTCTCGTCGAACTATAACAATTAGAAAAGTAGTAGAAAGAAAAATATAAATGATTTATGGAGAATGTACTAATTACATTTTATTTTTCTTCCCTTGTTTCAATATTATTTAGATGAAAATCCTAATTTAGATAGTAAGTTAATTACTACAAGTTAATCGGTGTTGCTGCTTATTTCTGTGTGGGAGCAAACATATACGTAAATTCTTTAAATAAAAACAGTAAAGATCAAACATTTATTATTCGTCAATTTTGATCGTCAAAAAAATGCTATTGACTCTGAGATCTGATCGTTAGGACGGCTGAAATCGCTCCTCTGGACTTGCAAACAAGTCTGAAATACGGGGGGTGGCTCCGGCGACAGACCCTTCGACGTCCAAGTCAGAAACTTGAAGATATTATGGGTTTTGAGTGCGGAGTTCTTAGTTACCTGGTTTCTGAGGAGGTCGCGAGGTATATATCGTCGCCGAGTGGGGCCCAGTTTTAAGATATTCATCTATCTCTACTTCCCGGTGTTTGGATAAAGTCGGTTATTCCTTTCACATGAAGAGATCGAGTCTGGGCTCTCTCTTGACGAAGAGATAGAACTTTCAAACTCTCTCATGTGAGTGGAGGGATAGAATCAGTTACCCCCATAGAAATAGGGAGTTTAAACTGGGTTCGATTGCTCTGCACTCCTTTGCGTCAGGGATGTTGTAAGAGTCGCTATTACAGGCTGGATCAGGTTACTGGGCTTGAAAACGGCCCAACTTATCTTGTTGGGCCTATTTATATTGAAAATTACCGTTTTACACCTGAGAGTTTTAAGATCTGTGCCTGATTTGAATGATCCCAATTTTGTTCTATTTTTACCCATATCACAAGTCCACCATTCTCGAAGACTGAGTTTCATAGCTTTAGGAGAGCAGTTCGCCTGTTTTGAATGGTTAATAGAATTTAATGGATTCTATTGGGGTGTTTGAATCTTGCTCGGGTTGTACGGCGTTGTTCTGACTTCATAGAGTTTCCAAAATTATTTTTATAATTTTCTGTATTTTTATGATTTTAGAAATGAAAGAGCTAGATGAAAGCAGTAACCAATCTGTCTTCAATATAAAGAAGATCAGCAGGATTCGCTACTCTGCATCCTTTTCTTCTGCATGTCCTCAGGTGAAAGTAACTTAATGCACCACATATTATTCACACATGACATGCAGTAAGCGGTCATTTTTTCTTAGCAAACATACTTCACGTTTCTTTTTCAGTTTAGTACATGATACACAAGGAACTAAGTCTTCATTCCATTATGCAAAGAGATGCAACAATTCACAACAAAGTCCAGATAGCAAGCAAATTCAAGAGCAGCATAATGCTTGTATTTAGTGAAAGAAAAATAAGGCATAAATCTTTGGTTCCAACTGTTCTATTTATTTTCTAACTATTGCCTAAATTTCATTAGCTACTTTTTCTACTTTTTGACCTCCAATGAAATAATTATAGAGGTTAATATAACATTTCTTATTGTATTTTATTAATACAATTAGTGTTAAAAAAGTTAAATAGTTCTTTGTATTTTTGTAGATTTGGAACAGATTGAGAATGGTCAACAACATCAAGAGGATCGCATTAGTGATGACGACAATGAAATTTTGGATGGCGTCAGCGACCATGAAGATATAGAAAAGGTTACTGAAACTAGAAAAAAAGAGGAAAATGATTTCACCGGTCTGGCTCGAGTTCGAAAGGGGTGAAGATACTGTTAAATTGTTTGCTAAGTGTGTTCATTGCTTAATGAAGATAGCTAGAACTATAGATGGCTGCACAACCACATTTAAGAGACACTTAACTAAGTGCAAAGTTCGCCTCGCTAAACAAAAAAGGCAAAAGTTGTTGGGAAAAGAATTTTTTAAAGGTACACCTTCTGATGGTTTGATTGGGAAATTAGCTATTCACAAATTTGATAAGGAGAAAGTTAGAGAATTACTGGCTACCATGATCATTGTGCATGGATATCTATTTAGGATGGTGGAGCATGAATTCTTTGTGTTGTTTTGCCAACTTTTGAATCCTGAATTTGAAAAGGTATCACGTGTTACTATGAAAAATGATTCCATGAACTTCTATGCATTAGAGAAGAAGAAGTTAAAGAATATGTTAGCAAGTGTGAGTAGAGTTAGTTTGACATCTGACTTATGGACATCAAATAAGACCACAGGATATATGTGTCTCACTTGCCACTTTCTCGATTCAGAGTGGACTCTACATGTAACATCCTGATTCTTTATTTATAATTAAATGAAGGGTTTGTTGATTTTTACGTGTTTTTGCACATACAAATTCATGTGTATTTTTCCTAGAAAATTATTTATTTTGTAGCATGAACAAATATTTTAATCTTTCTCTTTTGTATTTTTAAAAGCCTAATTGTTTATTCTTAAGCCCACCCTAATTATTTAATTATTTTAATTAGTCCATGGAGTTCTAAGCCCACAAATTTGAAAGCCCACTAGTTTAATTCTCTTTAAATTAGCATGACCTGTAGTGTAGACAAATTTAATAGACAATTAATAAATTCACATGAACAAATAATTAGGGGTACTAGACTGGCACGTGCATTGTACACTTTTGACCTAGGCCGGTTTGTACTAGGTGAGTGGGAGAGTGGGTACGGTTGATTTGGGAGTGGGCCGCACTCGTGTGCGTGAGGGAGAAGAGTGAGGGGATCATTTGGGGTGGGGGGGTAGTTACATTAATTGATTTAGTTTTTATATAAATATACCCTAAGTCTACATCCCTTCACACCCCATCACTTTAATCACTTCACTGTTAAAATCAATTAAGAGAGAGAGAGAGGGGCCTAATCAGTGGCCGAAAGCAATTAGGAGAAGGAGGAGGCATTGTGCATTGCGTCGGGGGTTCGAAGTTCATTCTTGGCGTGATTTTCTTGGAGTTCGGTGTCCCTATTGAAGGCGGGATTAATTTTACGTTTCTAATAGGTGAGTGATTTTCTCGAACTTCTAATTAGACATCATGCTAGGGTATGGTTGATAAAAATTGAGAAGAAACTTTAGTTAATTTAGCCATGTATTGTGAAAATGAGATAAATTGCTATTGGTAGGAATGTATGTTAAGAGAATGTTAATCAAATGTAAATTGTGATAGTTAGTTTAGAAATTACCAAGCTACCATGCTTTAATTGCTTGTTATGTGCTAAACTAAGAAGATATGATTGTACGTTTAGATAATTGAAATGAGAACTATGGAAAATGTGATTTGGACTATTTAATTGTGTAATGGCATGAAAAAGGAAAATTATCGCTGAAATAATTGCCTAATGGTAATAAATATAATATAAGTGATATAGGAAAAAATTGTAAGTGCAAATTTGTAGAGAGAAAAGGTAGTGATGGCAAGTGGGCCGGGTCAATAGGCAACCCGCCCGTTGAACCCGACCCGGTTAAGGGTTTGGCGGGTTCGGGTCGAACCCGTGTACAGTAACGGGTCGACCCGGGTCGCCAAAATGCGAATCCAACCCGGATAACCCAGCCCACGAACCCGTTAAGAAAAGCTCAACCCGCTGCCAACTCGCGGGTCGACCCGCGGGTTACGACCCGTTGGACCCGTACGGGTCGAACATTAGACTCGTTACGGGCCGACCGTTGACCCGCGGGTTAGCAGAACGTTGGGGGGGGGTTTACTGTACAACAGAGCCGAACGGCTCTCTTCCTAGCCGTTTTTTATTTTTTTATTTTTTTTGGTTTTTTTTTGTTTTTTAAAAACATTTTTAGCCTATAAATACCCCCCAAAACCCTCTAAAAAAAATCACACCTTACTCTCTTACTCTCTCTACTATTATAACTCATTTCTAAGGAATTTTTCAATAATTGAAGTATTCAACAAGCAAGTATTCAACAAGGCATATACACGATCAATTTTCGATCGTATCGAAATCAAAATTCAACGTCTTCAACTCTTCAACTCTCGTCCAACTCCAAGTGATCAAGTCGTCAATTCTCCTTCAAGCTCTCCTCAAATCTTCCATTCCGGAATCGCTTATTTCTAGTTCTAATTCTATTCTTATTTTCACGGTTTATTTTATATATGCTTATCTACGGTAAATGGTATCAAAATTTCATACCTCTCTTGTTATTTTATTTTTGTGTTGTAGTTATAATTATTGTTGGTTTTTTGATCTTCTCTATCTCAACCCTCTTGTTTTTTAGATTTTTTTTTATAATTCACCGTTGCTACATTGTATAGTTTTTTTTTTACATATATTAGTACATTACTATTATATCTAGATCATGCGGTAGCGGTCGTAGCGGGCAAGATTCCTCCTCCTCTTCCCGTAGGCCACCAATTGTCCCAATTAGTGAGCCCGCCCAAGAGTACCATGATCTTCCTACCCAACAATGGAGTGCACACGACGAGTTTGTAGGTGACATACAATTAGAAGAAGAAGAACAACAACAACAACCAGCCGAAACCACACAACCCCGTAGTAGTAGGAAAAGTATAGGAGAAACTAGTGATTGGCATAAGTTTTACAATTATATCCCGGACGAAACAAACTCCGGGTATAGGTTTGAATGTTTGTAAAACATGTTCTAAAACATACAAATTCAAGAGGGGTGACGGCACCGGTACAATTAGTAGACACATCCAACATAACTATAAAAACCTTCTTGCTGACCTACAAGACCAACAAAAAATCAACTCTAGGACCGGTCTAGTTGATAGCCACTCTTATGATCCCGATCTTGTTCATCGGGAAATGACCCGATTAGTCATAAAGGAAGAGTTACCATTTTCCTATCCCGAGAGTAGGGACTTGAAAAATTTTAACCAAACGGCCTTAAACCCTCATTTTAGAAGAATTTCAAGAAATACTTGCAAATCGGATTGTTTTAAAATGTACATCGAAATGAATGACGCTTTGATTGCAATTTTATGGAGTTTAACTTGAAGAGTTAGTTTAACTTCGGATTGTTGGACGGATGTCAACAATATTCCAATGATGGGAATAACCTGTCATTGGATCGACAATGATTGTATTCTTCAAAAAAGAATCATATCACTTATGGTGTTGCCATATCCCCATAATAGCGCTGAAATAGCAAACCGTATTTTAGAAATTAGTGATATTTTTCATATTCACGATAAAATTATGTGTATTAGTTTTGATAATGTATCTAACAATAATGTAGCAATTACTACTTTAAAATCCATATTAAACCCTCCATCTGACAATATTTTTCATGTTAGATGTGCATGTCATATTATAAATTTATGTGTTCAAGATGCATTAAAAATAGTCGATCCATATATAGTTAAAATTAAAAATTGTGTACATTTCATTGCATTAAGTCCAAGCATATTACAAGAATGGAAAGCTTGGTGTAGGCTTAAAAATATACCTTTTAGAAGATTTCCAAAGGATGTTAGACACCGATGGAATTCTACTTTTGATTTACTACATATTGTTACCGAATATAAAGCAGTTGTAAATGATTTTTGTATCGCATTTCATATGCCAAATTTTGAAATGACTCCCACCAATTAGTATTATGCCGAAGCTTTGTTGAAATTTTTAGAACCGTTTAAAACTGCAACTTTAAAATTTTCAAAAACATATGAATCTACTTCTAGTAGCATTTTTATTTCATTAGTTAGCATGATGCAAACATTTAACGAAATGTTAAATGATCCCAATGTTGGTGAGATTGTAAAACCTGCATACAAAAAATTTTTGAAGTACTATTTTCCTCCTCCTATGTTGATTTGTGTTGCTGCCGTTATGGATCCTCGTTATGAATCTATATTAAATAACTTGTATGATTATTATGATAGACGTTTTGCTTCTAGTAGTACAAGTTATGTAGTTAGTTCTTCTTCTGGTACTTCTAAAGGTAAGGATAAGAGTAAATTTGATGATAGAACATTTAATTTACTTGAACAAATTCAATCAAAAAAATCTAGGACTAATCAACCAAATGAATTAAATTGGTATAACCAACAAGATTCTGAGCCTTCTTCTTTTCCACTAGATATTTTACAATGGTGGAAAGACCATGAACACACTTTTAGTATTCTGTCAATTATAGCTAAAGATTTACTAACTCCTCCTGTCTCTACAGTTATTTCTGAAAGTGCATTTTCTTCAAGTGGCAGAGTTCTAACTGATTATAGGAATCACTTGAAGCTCGACACGTTAGAGATGCTCGTTTGCACAGAAGACTGGCTGAAGGCTGAAGATAGGACACAAGGAAAAGCACTATCAACATCCACAAGTGGGAGCAACTCGCCGGAAGAACAACAACAATAGCTTTGCTTGTAATAGCAACTCGACCGACACGTTAGAAATTATATTATATCTTTGCTTGTTATGTTAAATTAGAAAAATTGGAGTCAATTAAAATTGTATATAAGAAATATGTTAGTGTATAAAACATATTTGTGAATTGAATTCTTCATTTCATTAGAAATTGTGAAAATTGTATAACTTAAATTCATATGAATAATATTTCAATATTTTTTGCCAGTTTCACTCTTTCAATCTTATTATTATTATTACGATTTTTAATGTTTATTAGTATTATTAGTATTATTATTATTATTATTATTATTATTTTAAGCTAAAAATATTAATAAAAAAAACCTATCTATCTAAACGGGCCAACCCGACCCAACCCAGGTTGGACTCTAAAGGGTTCACGGGTTGGGTGGGTTGCCTAATACAACTTTGGGCCCGGCCCGGTTAAGTCGCCAAACCGGCCCGAGCCCGCCCAAGTCATGGTCCAACCCGGGCGGGTTCGGCCCGGCCTGGCCCGTTCGACCCGAATGCCAACCCTAAGAATTGGCTTGTTTCCCTAAAATTCAAAATTGAAGAGCAAAATGCAAGTAGAGAGTAAAATTATACTTTTTGTATCAAAAATCAAGTTTTATTTTACTGAAATACTGTAATTGTGTAGAAAATAAAATTTGGAGTTTTTTTTGAATTAAATTGGAGAAGAAAAGCACCTAAAAATACATACTTTTATAAACATTCGAAATAACAGAGATTCAGACTATAACCCCTAAACACCCCAACCTATATCAGGTTAGGCACTTGGACCATTTGGTTAACGGGTGCATTTGGGGCGCTTTACTGTCGCTTGCGGGTGGTCTTGGTCTCGGGTTCGAAACTGGGCATTGCCCTTTTGTTTTCTTTTTTTTGGGGAAAAAATCCGAAAACCGAGAACTATATCATATGGAATTAAAAACCCCTTCATAACGCACTTGTGCTCTGGCCTTTCTGGTTAGCGCCAGCGCCACAGTGCGCTGCACTGTAGCACGTTGGTGGGCTTTGGTTGCGGGTTCGAATCCGGAGTTTGGCACTTTAATGAATTTTTTTGGTTTTTGACTTTTAAAAAAAATGATTTTGGACTCTTAAAAATCCGAAAAAAAATATTATAATTATTTTAAAAATGTATGGGCCTCATGAAAAATATATATGCAATATTTGACTTAAATAAAAGTGGTTTAGAAGTTAAAAAAAAAGTGAGTAGAATTCCATGAAATTGACATTTGTATAAGTATAGAAAGTGATTTATTCCATGAGAAAATTATAATAATTTATAAAAGAGGATATTGTATGAAGAAAAATTAAAGTGTGTTGTTTATGGATTTTTATTCACTAATTTGGGTATTATATGCATTCGAAAGATAAATGAAAAATACAAATCGTGATTTTGAAATCAAGTAAAGGAAAGAAACATTAGCGTGAGAATTTAATGGATTTTTTTATTGAAATTAATTTTGAATGTGAAATGCATAAATTGAAATCGAACTTTATGTATGAGATTGATTAATGGAAATCATGTTAAATTGTGAAGAAAAAAAAAGAACTTATGAGTATGTAGACTCAATTTTTGTGATTATGAAGTGAAATTGAGAACTAGAGTGTAGCTAAACCTCATACCGGCATTAAAAAGAAATAGTTGAAATGAGACTTGAAATAAAAAGACCAAGACTTGGGGTCATGTTATATAAATGGTTAAGACCGGTATAGTGGAAGGGCTAACTCTAGAGGATTGATTTTATTCATGATTCAAATAATTAAGGACTAGACACATAGTGAAGATGTGACGAAAGTAAGATAAAAACACGAGTATGAGGGTCTCGGAGCTATGGCGTGAGAATATTCACAGGCTGTCTACACGATGCGTCGTGTCATGACGTGGATATGTCTCCAGGAGTCCGTACCGCAGGCGATGCTTGTAGGGTGTTTGGTGATTATGGGTGGTGTTATGTCCTATGACGAAGGCTGAATTGTCCATAGGTTCTACACGATGCGTCGTGCAATGACGTGAGATTCCCCTCCAGGCTGTCTAAACATGAGCTTGTAACTCATAGAACATCTAGGATACTTATCGTAGTTACTGTAGTAGTTTAAGTCATGACGAGGGATTGAACCCTACAAGATGAAGAACGATTAAGGGCTTGCCCTCGGACCTATGTAGTATGGGATGCATAGAATCCGAACTAGTACGCATTAGTATCATGTAACATAAATAATTGCATCAAAGACTAAGTGCACATTCACACACGACATCAATAAGATTATCCCCATTTTGTGACAAGTTTGTGCTTTCCAAGTAAGAGAAAATTGATGTATTATATCCTAGCGTCAGTTGAATGAACTGACGTGCCCACAGATTCTATGCAGGATAAAGTGATTAACAAGACTAAAGTATGCATGTTGCTTAAAGAATGATTCAAGTGTTGTACATTTCTATTCATGTAATTGTTGTAAATTGCTTCCGCTGTAAATATGTAATGTAAATGTAATTCTGATGTAACAAAAGTTTTTAATTCCTTGTAAAATTGTACGAAGAGAAGTGTAAAGATCCTGTGGAACTTCGAATTCGGTCTTATTTGAAATTTGGGGTGTTACACTACAAAAGCGTGTTTTGAACTTTAGTAGCTTGCCTCCACAACATATTGGAGTTGCTATATCTGATGCCATTTTTGCTTGTCTTTTGGATTGAGGAATTGAGAATAAAATTTCTTCAATAACACTTGATAATGCTTTCTCAAATGTAGTTGCAGTGAGAAATTTGAAGGATAATTTTTCAATGAAGGGTAAACTTTTCTTCAAGGGTAAGGTTTTCCATGTTAGGTGTTGTGCACATGTGTTGAACTTAATGGTGCAAGATGGATTGTATGAGATTAAAGAAGTTATTCAAAATATCCGTGAAAGTGTGAAGTATTTGAAAATGTCACCTCAAAGGCTTACTAGTTCGCGGATATAGTGAAGCAATTGCAACTTCCAGTATCTAGACGTTTAATTCTTGATGTCCTAACTCGTTGGAATTCTACTAATGCAATGTTACAGTGTGCTTTGGGATTTAGACAAGTTTTTCCTATGTATCATGAGAGAGATAAATCATATGAGTGGTTACCATCCTTGATGGATTGGTAGAAGGCTGAAACTGTGTACAAGATTTTAGAAGTTTTTAATGAAGCCTCTAATGTGTTCTCTGGTATATCTTATCCAACTTTGAATTTGTTTCTTCCCGAGCTTTGGAAAATTAAGCAAACCTTGAATGAAAAATTAGTGGAATTTGAAGGAACTCCTTTTTTGAAGGAAATGGTACATAAAATGAAAGATAAATTTGATAAGTATTGGGGGGATTACAATTTGTTAGTGTCTATTGGTGCAGTTTTGGATCCAAGATACAAAATGAAGTTGATTGAGTACAGCTTCCCAAAAGTTTACTCTTCTCTTGGGTCTGAAAAGAACATCCAGCTTGTCCTTTCTTCTTTGCATGAATTGTTTGGTGAATATGTTGCTTGTAGTGTTGCAAAGAGTAAAAATGCTAAGGTAGTAAATATTGTTGGGGCTTCTACTAGCGGTAACTTAAAAGGGAAGTCAAAAAATGTGTGTGAGTTTGAGATGTGGGCTCAAACTCAAGATGCAGTGGAGCCACCCAAATCTAAAATGGAAATGTATCTACAAGAAAGTCTTTATAAGCATGAATCAGAAGAGTATTTTAATGTGTTGGAATGGTGAAAAACAGCCACACTAAAGTTCAAAATACTACCAAGCATGGCTAGAGATATACTATATATTCCTATTAGTAGTGTTGCTTCCGAATCTGCATTTAGCGCTGGCGGTAGAGTTCTTGACCAATTTCGAAGTTCTTTAAAGCCGGAGACAGTAGAAACTTTGATTTGTACCGGGGATTGGATACGTTCCAATTATAATATGAATAATTTAAAGGTAAAAATACATCTTTTTTTTCATTTTGCGAATATTGATTGTCAATTAATATAATTACTTTATAATCATTGTTTGAATATTCTTTTGATAGGCTTCACCTGAAGAGGAGGCTATGCAGATGATGAATTTTGATTAATCTCATTTCATTGAAAATTCAGAGATAAGGTAATTCCGTACTTGCAATTTTGAATGTTAGTTATTAACTTATATATGGGGTTATATGTTTACTATATACTTTATGAGGGAAATTCTCAATTTATACTCATTTTATGTTTCTTTCAATAAGGCTGCATTTTGTAGGTTCGGCAAAAAGCAAGTGGAACATCCAAGTGGAGGTGGAGCATCCAAGTGGAGGTGGAGCATCATCAATCAAAGTTCAAACCATCAAGTTGAATTAATAATTGTTTTGGCATAACTTTTGTTATAGTTATTTTTAGGATGAAACTTTAAAACTTTGTTGGTGCAAAATTGATGTTTTGAGTTGTGTTTCCTTTTGATAATTTTTGTTTTGAATATTTTTGTTGAAGGGCTTTTTGTCATGATTGTGTGTTTAAATTTTGATGCATGTTGAATGGAAGTCTACTAATGTAAGAAATGGACTTCTAAGATCCTTGACTGTCCAATGAATCAAACAACTCAATGATCTTTGGAGAACTTTAAAGATTTACTAATTGCGATGACTATCAAACTTTTTGTTTTGCACTGTAAACATCTTTGTATTGTCTCCTTGATATTATGGTTAAATATGGCTCATGCTGATTTTAAACCAGTTACTCATTTTGCATATTATTAAACACCTTTGAACTTCATCTGCCAAACAATAGCTAGTACCATATTTCCTCTTGAAATAAGTTATAATAGATAGTATCATTTGAAAAAAAATTGCCAATCTGGTCCGAGTCCGGTCCGAGTCCGATTCGTACGAACAAGCATAACGGGCCGGATGCAGGCCTTTTGCTTTTATAACGAACCGAGCCCGAACTATAAAAAATTTGACCGATCTGGACCGAGCCGGACATAAGCCCGTTCGAGAAAAATTTCAGTCCGAGCTTGAACATATGGTTGTCCGATCCCATCCGGTCCGATTTACAGCCCTAATCGGAGCCATTCATCTCCAATGGAACAAGTTTAACACGTTCACCATATTTTGATGGAAAATGCTATGATGTTTGGAAAATTTGTATGTCTCATTTTTTGCAGATGCTTGGAGAAGAAGTATAGAATAACAGATATCCTTGTCAGCGATGGAAAGAGGGCTTTCACAAAAGCCGAACTAGCCTTAAAAACAGCAAACTCCAAAGCTATGACAGTTTTTTATGCAGGCTTAAACAATGAAGAACTGATGCGATGTAGACGAAATTGCAAGACGACGTACGAAATTTGGAATAACATGCTAAAACGGCATGAGAGAACTGCGTCTGAGGTAGAAGCACAAGTTAATTTATACTTTTATAAGTTTGATATTTTTCATATGTTGCCAGGAGAGAATGTAGATCAAATGCTCACCCATTTCTACATTATCGCACACGAGCTTGAAAGCTTATGTAAGGGGTTGGATGATGACCGAAAGGTCGGAAAAATCATAAGTTGTCTTACGCCAGAATGGTACATAAAGGCTGCCGCAATGAGGGAGACGCTTGAGGAAAAGGGGTTCGACTACTACACCTTCCAAAAAAAACTGAAGACATATGAGATGGAGATGACCGAAACCAAAAGATACAGACAGAACATCGGGATTGAATCAAAAACCGAAGAGAGGACCATCACTTTGAAAGCCGAAAAATCTCGACCATCAAAAGTAGAGTCAGATCGTGAGGAGTCAGATGAAGACATCATCTTGTTAACTAAGCAATATCGTAAGTCTCTCAAACATATAAAATATAGCAGGTACCAAGGAGAAAGAGAAAAGGACAAAGACGACATATGCTACAAATGCAAGAAGCCTAGACACATTCGTGCAAACTGTCCCATCTCACAAGACAGAAACAATGACTACTACCACTCCAATCCAGGATTGAGGAAGAAGGCATTAAAGGCAACATGGCTAGATTCCGACTCGAGCAATGAAGAGCAAAATCACAACGACTTTGGATTCATGGCTTTTGGGAATGGTGAGGAGGAATCATCATTCCAAGATGAGGTAATCGAAGAACCCACCAACGATGATTTAGTTGACATGTGTAATAGGTTAAAAGATTATGCTAAGAAATTAAGTCGTGAACTAAGATAATATAAACAAATGTCAAATGAATCACATGACTCTTGTATTGCTAAAAATCAAAAGATGAAAAATAAAAATTCTTTGATTATTGAAAAAATTGAGTCATTTAGAAAAGACCATGATGTGTTGATAGAGGAAAATGAGTTCTTAAAACAACAAATTCAATAATCCTTAGCAACATATGATGAAAATCTGTTTATATTGCCAAACTCACTAATGCCTTAAATGAATGTAAAAGAAAATTTGATGAGGTAGTGGAAGGTTGTAAAGAGGCTCTCGAACAAAATAGAATACTAGATGCTATCCTAGACACTATTCGTTGGAACACAAAAGACGATGAGAAAACTAGGAAAAGACTTTGTAATAGAATAATTGAGCTCGAGAAAACTGTTAAAAAAAATATGAATGTCCTAGTTATCTTATTACAATGAATTCAAAATCTTATCATGATAATCGATGACTTGGTTACAATGAGCCAATACAACATCAAAATTCTAAGCAATCTTGTCATACTCATATGCATAGCCACCAAAACAGTTACAAACCAACACACAATTATGCATTTGTGCATGATCCAAAGCATAATCACAATACTTGTCACTATTGTTGTAGATTAGGACATATTTCTTACAATTGTGCTTTAAAAAGGAATACTAACTTCGTTTGGATAAAGAAGAATACAAGTGTAGGAACAATACCTACTTGGATACCCACTAATCTTAATGTATGTACATCAATGCACTTCACCTAAAGATCGGTAACACCTTTATAGTGGATGCCTAAAGCTCATGACAGATGAAAACAACATTTTTGCATCACTATCAAGAAAAGAAAAGGGAAGAACATATTTTTTTAAGGTAAAACAATTTTAGTTTAATTCTTTGTCTGGTAAGCAAATTTAAAATCATTTCTCTCAACTATTCGATATAAGTTACATAGTCACTTTTAATAACATATAGACATTTGCTAGCATTTTATTAAAGATCATTTTCAAAAAGGGGATATTATTCTTGAGTATGTCTCCATTCATTCTGAACTTGCTGATATTTTTAGTAAATCTTTAGATGAAAAACGATTTCATTTTTTAAGGGGTGATTTAAACGTTATTGATATTTCTGCTTAAATTTGCATTTTTCGGTCGACTGTTCACCTGTAAAGGTGTACAGTCGACTGGGCGGTCAATCGGTTCGCTCTCGGGTTTTGTTTAGTCACCAAACTTGTTTTTAGTGGATTTGCAGTCGACCGGTTTGCTTTCGGGTTCCTATTGTTTTGTCGACAACTAGGTTTTCAACTGGTATTGCGTTCGACCGATTTGCTCACTATTTGCTTGGCTGGATTAAAAAATTCTTCACGGTCGACCTTGCGGACGACCGGTTTCATTTTTTATTTCCCAAAATTGCTTACTCTCATGCATGTTCTTCATACTAGTTTTGATCTTTACAATGTGCTATACTCTTTAACATTTTCCATGCATGTATTTAGGGGGAGTAATTCAATCTTTTCTAATACATCTGGTTCCGAATTGTCCCCCTTTGGTGTCTTCCAAAAGGGGGGAGAACTTTCTATTTAATGTTTTAAGCTTGATTTAAACTTAAAAATTTTCTCTTGCTTTCCCTATGATTCTTCATCTATAATATATAATACTTTACGTATGAAAGTTTTTGCTTGATACACAATGATATGGGGAGTATTGGATTAAGGGGGAGTATTAATATGTTTTATTCTAAACATTAAAAGGTATGTTTTGTTCACACCAAAAGAGGGAGATTGTTGACTCTTAGTTTAGTGTGCACAAAACGTGCCTACAAATACTAATAATTAAGTTTCGGTTGAGATGTTCAGGTTTTCAGGAACAAATAAATCAATATGAAGCTACCAAGATTGAGTACCAAGCAAAAGAAGGAAAGTAATGAAGAAGAATTGAAAAATCAAGTAAAAGAAGAAGTTATTCAAAAAGAGCACATGCTGATTAGTGCCCAAGAAAGCTAGCAAGATCAGCTTCCTTCTTTCCGTATATGTGAGGATTTTATATGTAATTGATTGATTCTTGATTGATTAGTTTATGGTAAGAATATAAAGTGGTCTCGTCACAATCAGCACGATTGCGAACATTGTCGGTCGACCGCTCATCGCTGTTAAAATGATGAGACAGTCAACCATTCATCTTTCGTCTGTCCTTATTTGCGGTCGACCATACCAGTCAACGGAGAGGTCTGATCCGGTCTGTGTTATGATCCAAATTTAGTCCCACATCGGTTATATGGGGAACCATTGTTGGGTAGTTATAAACTTGGGTTCCCTCCCTTTAACAACTAACTTTTAAAGGTGAGTTCTCTTGGGTTCGTAACAATGATATCAGAGCCAACCTTATATTTCTTAATTCGCATTAGAGGCTAGATTAAAATTACTGGTAGCCCTGGGCCGAGCCAGTGTCGCTATAGTGAAAGCCACTGAGAATGTCGGAAAGGGTTACCTAGAGGCCAGATTAAAATTACTGGTAGCCCCAGGCCGAGCCAGTGTCGCTAGAGTGAGTACCGCTGAGGGCGGTGGGTTACGAAAGCATGGTGGAATGTTATGATCCACATTTAGTCCCACATAGGTTATATGGGCAACCATTGTTAGGTAGTTATAAACTTGGGTTCTCTCCCTTTAGCAGCTAGCTTTTAAGGGTAAGTTCTTCTGGGTTTGTAACGGTTTAGACCTTGCCACTCTTGCTGATGACGCTTCTAATGACGGAGGAGCAGAGGATGTTGGGGGCCCGCCGCCATCAACGGTGGTGAACCGCCGATGGCTGTGCTAGCGTCAGGCAAAGGGACTAGGGCATCAGGAGGTGATGTTGTCGCTGCTATTCTTTTCCTTCATCTTGCCACTGGAATTTTTGATTTGGGATTTTGGGTGATGGATTTGGATTTGAGATCGGGATTTGGCTCTGATCTCAAATCAAAAGCAAAGTTTTTTCTCCCCTTTCATGGCTACAAATCTAAGGTTTTTTTTAGGGCTCTGATATCAAGTTAGGAAATGAGAAACTAATTGAATAGATTAAAAATGTAGCAAATACATTAAGGACTAATATATATATAGACAAGGCCTATGACAATTTACAATATAGACCCCCAACAATTCCAATATTACACCCATACATCAAAACACTTAACACTTAACAAGTATTATATCTCTAGAGCAGAAATAGATCAAATAATTGCAAAGAATTGCAAGACTGGTAGGCTGGAAAGTAAAAGTGACTTGTTGAGAAAAAATGCATGTTTTCTATTAATCAATTTCATCCAAGAATATTTACTGAATGATGTAAACCTTTATCTTTTTTTTTTGATAAAAGGGATAAAGCCCACAGGCTTCAGCCAATCAACATTAAAGCCAAAATAGCAAAGTTAATACAGGTCTAAACACCAACAAGGAAAGAAATAGAAGGAGCAACAAAACATCCTCAAACACTAAAGCGGATCAAAACCCAAAAGAAAGCATATAGAAGAGTAACCTAATAACAAAGTGACACACGAAACTACAAAATCACGGTGCAGATTAAAAATTATCAGCATAACCAGGAAGAAAAGCCTCTTGAGCAGCTTGCATATTCTGAACCAGAAGGATGCCAGTAATAAGCTCTGGATGATGGACTGACATAGCCGAAATTGATGAAAGAGTATTGGAGACCAAATCATCAGCATCAGAATGAGGAGGTAGATCATCAGCAGTAATAGAGTCAGTAACATCCTCCTGAACCAAGGGGTTAAGAGCAGGATCCACCTCAGGAGCAAATAGATTAGTAGAAGTAGAATCTTGAAGGGTCGAAGGAATGAACTGCTCTGAGGAGTGAAGGGCATCAACCTCATCATCATCATCATCAATAACAATAATGTTATCCTGTAAGACAACAGCCTCAGAAGAAGAGACCACCAGAGGATAAGAAGCACTCAAACCATCAGCATTGTGAACTTGAGGAATAAAAGACTTGCAAGCATCAACGAAGTCACTCATGTCGATCTTAGCTTTCTTAGAAGGGGGCAGGATATCTGTCCAAAAGGAAACAAAGAAACAAATGGAGTCCAAAATGTTAACAATATCCAAAGATTTCTTAAGAAAAATTCTATTGTTCCTCTCCCTCCAAATAACCCAAATCAAAACCATCATGATCATATCTCATTGAATACGAAAGTTTTTATGAATTCTCTTGATTCTCCAAATACCCCCACCAAGATTTAATAGAAGGTGGAAAACCTCTAAAATGAAAAGACATTTAAGAATAAGCCAGAATTGTTTCACAAAAGAACATTTAAGAAAAAAATGAAGGGCAGATTCATTAGAACAGGAACAGATGACACATTTTTGACCAATAGCCAGATTTCTCTTATTCAGATTTTTCACAGTAAGTAAACGATTATGAATAGTAAGCCAAACGAAATTTCTAACCTTGAGAGGAGCCACATTTTGCCAAATGAATTTATAGAAAAGGGCAGATTTGGCCACCAGCATTAAGAAATTTATAAAAGGACTTAACAGAAAACATACCAGAGCTATTCCATCTCCATTTAACCTCATTGTGGGGTTTCCAGTCATAAGTGTTCAACAAATGAAGAAGAGCACTGAGATCAAGGGATTGTTGAAGAGAAAGAGACCTTCTGAATCCAATATTCCAAACTTTTTCATATCTATTAGTAGAATACAGAGAAAGAACAGTAGCATTTGGGAAACTTGCAATCTTATAAAGATCAGGAAAATAAGAAGATAAACTACAGTTTCCAATCCAAATATCAGTCCAAAAGCGAACATTCCTACCATAACCATATGAAATGTTTTTATTTTGCACTGACATCCAACATAACCAAATGAAATCAATACATAATTTGTCTATCCTTTGCCTTAATTCTTCATTACAAATAGAAGCACATATATTCTAAAATAATAGCATTCACTTGATAACAAATTTTCGGTAATTTCCTGTCTTTTTTAATAATAAAAATACATCCATGGTTGCAAAATAACCTTAGACACATTTGTTTGCTTTGATGTTTACAGTATGTCTCCTTCCTAAACGTGAATCCGTTATTTTTGGCATGGGAGAAGCTGGTAGGGGTTCACCATAGCAACAGGTTTATATATGTTAGATATTATTATAGTTCCATATTGGTTGTAGAGTTGTTTTGATATTTGTTCTCCTCCTATATATATGTGGAATTGTAATTGGTTAAACTCAATTCAATATTCAGTATTGTTTTCAATCTCTCTGATTTATCTTAACATGGTATCAGAGACAATTATCCAAATTTTTTCTTCTTAAATTTCATCTACAAAAATTCACAAATCCCAACAGCCAGATTATACAAATTTTCCATTCTTCCCAAAACCCTAGAATTCCAACAGGCAAAAAAAAAAAAAATCCCCAGCCATCGTCTTCATCAAGAAGAAGCATCCAGAATCCCCAGCCAAAGTCCTCATAAAGAAGAATCTCCAGATCCAGAATCCATAATCGCCACACTCCCTGCGCCGCCTCCGTCGACGCCCATCACCAACCCCCAATCCCGCATCCTCTCTTCCTTTGGTTCACGTCGACAACAGCCACCCCCAATCCCCCACTGCAGATCGACACCCTTTCCCTGTTCTGTCGTGCCGCCGCTTCCAGTCGCGCCACTTACCTGACGTCGTGCCGCCGTCAGCCAGTGACGCCCAATCTCGCCCTGCGAAGTCTGCTCCCAATCTCTCTCCATCCCTCCCGTTCAAACCCTAACTTCCCACCCAAACTCGACCCACTTTTTTTTATTTCTTTTTGTTGTTTTAAAAAATAATAATAATAAAAATAATATATATATATATATATATATATATATATATATATATATACAGGCACTACTACTTGATGGCATCTCAGTCTCGCCCACATATTTCCGCCTCCACTGACTTTTCCGATGCAACTGCCTCTCGTTCCTCCTCCAGATTCAAAAAGCAGCAGTGCCACTTTCAGTCTGCCTTCGGCCTCCTACCTTCTCCTTACATCAATCCTCACTATACCCTACATCTACTTCCGCCACCGGTAACACCACCCTACTCCCTACCCGATCCAGACACAAGCAGCATCTCCCTCCACATTGTGTTCTCAGTCACAACAGTGCTAGTCTTATTTCTCCTCGCAGTGCTTCTTCCCTCACATCCTCGTCCATGTCTGTCACTCCGGTCTTGCCGTCTCCTGCTGATTGGGCTAATCTTCAGCAATGCCTCACTCAGCTGGAACTACAGCTCATGCGTCAGTCTATCAATGCTGACTCCTCTGCTCCTGCACTTTCTACCACTCCCGGTATGAATTCGTTCTGGATTTTAGATTCTGGTGCATCACATCATCTCACTAGTAATCAGACACTGTTACCACCTGCACAGCACTTTTCTCTCAC
Organism: Hemerocallis citrina; assembly: GCA_017893485.1. Taxonomy (NCBI): domain Eukaryota; kingdom Viridiplantae; phylum Streptophyta; class Magnoliopsida; order Asparagales; family Asphodelaceae; genus Hemerocallis; species Hemerocallis citrina. The sequence goes on along the minus strand of JACEHZ010000463.1, from coordinate 133,315 downwards.
TCTCCATCTCTACACACAGCTGATGGCTCACCACTTCTTATTACACACTCAGGGACAATTAACTCTCCCATTCTCACATTACCATATGTTCTCTATGCTCCTTATTTATCTATGAACCTTATTTCTATTAGTGCATTGTGCGATAGTGGTCTTGTCGTTACTTTTGACTCTTTAGGTTGTTCTATTACTGATTCCTCCACCGGTGAGGAGTTTGGGCGTGCTAGTCGTTAGGGTCGTCTATATCATCTAGATTTTCTTCGTGCACATCACTCTCCTTCTAGTTTTTTCGATATTATTTTCTCTGATGCTGATCTGTGGCACAGACATTTAGGTCATATTCGCGCATCACGACTCCAGACTATAGCTCGCAGTGGTGCCATTGGTTCTCTCACTTTTAAATATTTATCTGATTATTAGGGTTGTCATTTGGCCAAACACATTGCCCTACCATTTAGTCACAAAAGAACTTCTGAAACCACTCACCCTTTTCAACTTGTTTATTTTGACATATGGTGACCCTCTCCCATACCTTCGTGAAAAAGCTATCTCTATTATATTGCCTTCATCGATGACTTCACTAGACATACATGAGTTTTTTATATGCATCAGCGATCTGAGATACCTGATATTTATCGGTTCTTTACAACTATGATTCATACTCAGTTTGCGGTGCGCATTAAGAATTTTCGATCGGACGGTGCACGTGAGTATACTTCCACCACTATGAGATTGATCATGTAGTCTCACGGCATCCTGTTTTAGCAATCATGCCCTCATACACATGAGCAGAATGGTGTAGCTGAACGCAAGCATCGTCACATTCTTGAGACGGCTCGCGCTCTTTTACTCTCCTCTTCCGTTTCCCGTTCTTTCCGGGCTGAAGCTATCATGACCTCTGTTAGTCTCATCAACATTACTTTCTCGTCTGCCCTAGCTGGTACGATGTCTTATGAGGCTCTTTATCATTCACCTCCCGACTACAGTATGCTCCGTACCTTTGGGTGCACCTATTACGTCCTTCTCTCTCCTACTGAGCGCACGAAGCTCTCCGCTCGTGCTGCTAAGTGCGTTCAGCTAGATCTCAGTCTTGAACACAAAGGTTATCGTTGTTTTGATCCATCAGCGGGTCGTGTCCGTATTTCTCGACATATATCCTTTGTTGGAGACTCCCCTTACTATCTGACTCCCCCCGAGGATACTAGATTTCTAGATTCCCCAGTTGTTGCAGCCATTCGACTTTAGCTTCTCGCATTCCTTTTGATCCCACTCCTCTGGCTCCATTCACATCTCCCGCAGTCCTTACACCGGTTGTTCCCCCTAACGAAACACCACCTGCATCCCCACAGTAGCCAGCACCCATCCCTCCTACTTCCCCACTGACACATACACCTACTCCACCGTCCTCAGCCCCACACCTTGTCAGTCTACCCATTCTACTTCTGGTATTCCTCCGGCGCGTTATGCACCTGATGCCACTGGTCCTTCTGACTAGTTTGGTTTTGCCACCCTAACTTCCTACTCACCACAGTTTCATGCATATCTCACTGCTATACACTCTACACGTGAGCCCAGAACCTATCAAGACGCAATTCAATATCCTGAATGGAGAAAAGCTATTGCAGAGGAGTTCAGTGCATTTGATCAGACTGGCACTTAGGATGTTGTTCCTCTGCCAGAGGGCGTTCAGCCTATTAGCTGCAAGTGGATCTTGAAAGTCAAATATCAACCTGATGGATCTATTGAGTGGCACAAGGCTCGTCTAGTAGCCCGAAGATTTACTCAGGAGCATGCCATTAATTATGATGAGACCTTTGCTCCCGTTGCACAGATGACTACTGTTTGCACTCTTCTTGCTGTTGCAGCTATCCGCCAATGGCCGTTATACCAAATGGACGTGAAGAATGCTTTTCTTCATGGTACCTTATCTGAGGTTGTTTATATGGATCCTTCTCCTGGCCTCCCTACTCCTCCTCGTCATGTTTGCCGGTTGTGTCGTGCTATATATGGTTTGAAGTAGGTCCCTCGAGCCTGGTTTAAGTGTTTTTGCCCTGTCATCACCAAGGCTGGTTTTAGTCAGAGTTCTCAGGACCATTCTATGTTTATGCGGTTATCACCGCAGGGGAGGGTAATTCTACTACTCTATGTTGACGACATGATCATTACTGGGGATAACTCTGCGGGCATTACATCCACCCAGAAATATCTTCATCAGTAGTTCCATATGAAAGACCTTGGCAGACTTCGTTATTTTCTGGACCTAGAGATTGCTCATGGATCTCGGGAGATACTCATTTCTCAACAGAAATACACATCAGATATTATCTCCGCTGCATGCCTTTCTGACAGTAGATCAGCCGATACACCCTTAGAGCTTCATGTGAAGCTTCATCCTACTGATGGTGAGCTCCTTCCTGATCCCACTAGATACAGACAGATTATTGGACAGCTTGTCTACTAATGCATGACAGGATCCGATATTGCTCACGCAGTCAGTATTGTCAGTGAGTTTGTTTCTGCTCCTACATCTGTTCACTACGGTTCTCTTCTTCGGATTCTCAGATATCTTCTGGGCACTATTACTCGCTCATTATTCATGCCTGCTACATCCAAACTAGAGCTGAGTGCATATTCTGATTCAGATTGGGCAGGTGATCCTAACTACCAGACGGTCTACTACTGGTTTCTGTCTATTTCTTGGTGATTCGCTGATCTCATGGCAAAGTAAGAAACAGGCAGTTGTTGCATGTTCTTCGACTAAAGCTGAGTACAGAGCAATGACAGCTACTACTAGAGAGATTGTTCATGTTCGTTGGCTGTTATCAGATATGAGTGTCACTCTTACAGGAACTACTCCTCTTCATTGTGATAACCAGAGTGTATTGCACATTGCAAGCAACCCGGTCTTTCATGAGCGAACGAAGCATATAGAGATTGATTGCCATTATATTCGTGAGCGCTTTGAGGCAGGGACCATTTCTCTCCATTCTGTTACATCTTCCCAGCAGACTGCAGACTTCTTCACCACTCATACTGTTCAGAAATTTAGATACTTAGTAGGCAAACTCATACTGTTTGACCCATCGTGAGTTTGAATGGGGGTGTTAGATATTATTATAGTCCCATATTGGTTGTAGAGTTGTTTTGATATTTGTTCTCCTCCTATATACATGTGGGATTGTACTTGGTTAAACTCAATTTAATATTCAGTATTGTTTTCAATCTCTCTGATTTATCTTAACAATATATAAAGCATTGGCAAGGGTGCCGGTGGTTCTTGTTATATGGTTGTTCGCTTTAGCCATTCCATTCTTTCGGGCCAATTAATTCGGTTATGGGTAGAGCTGGTATCGGATCCTATCGGGTAGGGTCCTCCACTATCCGGACCCGGACTCGATACCTCACGGGTCCAAAAATTGAACCCGGACCCGGACTTGCAAGAACCGGGTCCGGGTCATAGTTAAAAAAAATTACCCGTCGGGTCCGGTAGTAGAGAATAAATATTTGTACTTAAGTATTTTTGCACCCGATACCCTATGATTCTAACAATTTTTTCACTTAAGTACATGAATTAATATTATATTTACATATCTATCTTCAACAATTACGTTTATATGTTTTTTTTTGACGGGTAAAAGGTAGGATTGCCCTACCTCACAATATATATATATATATATATATATAAGTAAGAGAAGTTTAAAAACACTATTACGTTTATATGTATATTCCTATAAACCTATTATTCAAATTCTATATGTTTGGGGGTATTTTTTAACAGGTCCAGGTCCGGATCTGGGTCGGTTCTATTTTGAGCGGACCCGGACTTGAAAGTGCATCGGATCTTATTTTAGGACCCGGATCCGGACCTGTATAGATCGGGTCGGTTCCGGTCCAATGCCGGATCCGGATCGGACCCGCGTCGGGTCGGGTCGGATCCGGGTATCGAGTAAATGTGACAGTGCTAGTTATGGGAGCATTCTTTATTGCCTTCTCCGTGTACATTATCCCGTGTGTGGCGTTCATCAAAGCTTACAAAAATAAGCAGATCAGTGCGGTATGCTAGCTATTGATACCTATGTTATTCTAAAAATTATTTATTTTTGTATTAATTGATAACTTCCTAAATTCGACTACTATAAGGTTCATTTCTGCGGAATTCTATTTAGTTATTATTGGAAGCTAATTATCTTTGCCCGCAATCATTGTAAAATCACTAAATGATGAAGAATCTTTTCTACCAATCTACTTGGTTTTAAAGTCGCTAAATGCATGATATACATTGTTACCCTACCACCCATCAATCAACTACATGATATTTCATATTTGCTTTGTTACTAATTATTGCAGTAAAGAATGTATACCTCCATCTCTTATTCTTGTGGTTTTGTTAATAGATCGAAGGCAGCAGTGGGAAATGGAGGTACTGGATATGTTTGTTTGTAGGGACTTGGGTACTCATCTTCGGCTTCGGCTTTGGAGGGTGGGCGAGCGCCACAACATTTTTCCGACAAATCGAGAATTTTGGGTTCTTCGTGAAGTGCTACCAGTGCCCTCCTAAGAATCAGATGGAAGAAGACCTCTAACAGGTTAATTTACTTAATATGTCCTATTTTTATGTAGGAAGAGCTCACATTCTCTTCTTGTATACAATAGGTTATATTATTTGATGATTTAGAAAAAATCCTAATTTTTCAAATGCTGTATAAATGATTGTGGAATGAGGCTCTATGATATAACATGATGACTATAAATGAATCTTTTTACCAATTTGCTTTTACTTTTGCTACTTTGGATTCTCCTTTAAAGTCAAATAGATGGTCTTGAATCTCCTGATTCAACAGACCATGGTAGGTGCACTCCAAAAAGGTCACTGTATCTTTCCAGCATGCTTGTCTCATTTTATGGAGGGCTCGTTGGTCTCTACAGCATTGTCATGTTTTCTTAAGGCAGAAAAAAAAGGAAGGAATATCATGCAGAAATGATTCAAATCTCTCAATCACATTCCGAAGCCTAATGACTACAATTAGAACAGATAGAGGATTGTTTATTAGTGCTCAAACGATATAATTCTTACGTGTCTGAATTACTCAATTACTCGAAACTTGGTACATATATACAGTTAAAGAGAAGGGATAAACTGTAAATATTGTAGAAGAAACACTCGCCAATTACTAGTCATCCTGTATTTGGATATGGGAACGAATTCACCCTTATCATCGAGAAAATCATGATGAATTCAGTTCCATATGATATCTGATGCGGTTTGTTTTTGGGGGGTGGCTGCACCAGATGTGAGTTCTCTCAATTTGTATTTTTGCAGAAGCTTTGGTACGGATGGTACGCCCGACCCTCAGCCAGAAGGGACGGCTCGGTAGTAGAGGCGGGAGCGAGGTGGAGGGAGGATGCTTGGCCCGGATCTGGAGGCTCGGTTCGGATCTGGAAGCTCGGATCCGAATGTCTCGTGTACCTGCACTCGGCCTAGGAACACCGGGGTTGGTCCCGGTGGCAGGTCCTCGACGGTCTAATCAGTCACTGAAGAGTAACAGTAACTAGGGTTTTTAGAGGGGAAAGATTAATTACCTGTTGAAGGGGTAGAGGGCCTGGTATTTATAGGCAAAGCCAACTGGGTCTGGACCCGGTTGCCCGTGGGCCTGACGTGGCAGAAGCCCAAGTGGTTTAGGGCTGACGTGGCAGGAGCCCTGGGTGGTTTAGAGCTGATGTGGCGGATGCCCAGGTGGTTTTAGGGTTGACGTGGCAGATTTGGATGATCGGGGATGAACGTCTCTTGAGGGGATCTTGTGGCCTGGAGGGGGCCATGTCATCTGACCCATATCAGGAGCCCCCCACTCCTGGGGGGCTGGGTAATCCAGCCGTGCAGGAGTGATTTTTTGCCTTTGTAGGAAGAGCGGGTTGGTGTGTACGACGAAAAATGAGACCTGTATTTCCCAGAAGAGGTCAGCAGGGTAGGATGAAGGGATCCCTTCTTGGAGTCACGCGGATCGTCGGAGCTCGGTTCGCCGAGCATCGAGGGTCGGCAGACGAGCCCCGCGCTGGTTGGAAAAGCAAGGGGGCGGCGAGACCCGTGGAGCAAGCGCTCCTCTTGCCGAGCGTCTAGGGTTGGCAGGCGAGCCCTCACTTGTTGGAAAAGCAAGGGGGCGCAGGGGTCTGGAGCGAGGGTCCTTCTTGCCGAGCGTCGGTGCTGAGCCTTCATTGTTATGGGGATAATTCTGGGGTTCGCGGTCATATCTGAGCATCGACCCCTAGGGGGGTCCGTAGGCGAGCCCCTCACTGGTTGGAAAAGCAAGGGGCGGCATCAAGACCGTGGATCAGGAGGCCTCCTCGACGAGCGTGGGGGGTCGGCAGGCGAGCCCTCTTCAGTATCCTTTTCGTCGGGAGACATCCACCCGGTAAAGGAGGAGGTTCTGTCAGAAGGGGGGTCGGATGGCGAGGGTGACGTAGCTTTCATTGTAGAGCCTCTGCAATCCCGTAGGCCGGGTAAGGAGCCTGTAGAGGAGGAACACGAAAAGAGGGATCTTGTGCGAGAGGAGCTTGTGGAGGAGGAGCAGGTTGAAGAAGAGGAGCAGGTCGAGGAGGGTGATGATCAGGAGGGTAGGTAGACGAGCCCCTCGCTGGTTGGAAAAGCAAGGGGGCGGCGAGACCCGTGGAGCAAGCGCTCCTCTTGCCGAGCATCTAAGGTCGGCAGGCGAGCCCTCACATGTTGGAAAAGCAAGGGGGCACGGGGGTCTGGAGCGAGGGTCCTTCTTGCCTAGCGTCAGTGCTGAGCCCTCATTGTTAGGGGGATATTTCTGGGGTTTGCGGTCATATCCGAGCACCGACCCCTAGGGGGTTCAGTAGGCGTGCCCCTCACTGGTTGGAAAAGCAAGTGGCGGCGTCGAGACCGTGGAGCAGGAGGCATCCTCGATGAGCATGGGGGGTCGGCAGGTGAGCCCTCGTCGTTGGGGACCTCCTTGCCGAGCATTTGAGAGTCGGCAGGTGAGCCCCTCATTGTTGGGGGATAATTTTAGGGCTCGTAGTTATATCCGAGCGTCGACCCTGAAGCAGTTGTGAGAAACTTTTTTGGGCTCGCGATGCAATCCGAGCACCGAGGTCCATGCAGCTTGGGAGACACTTTTTGGGCTCGCGGTGATATCCGAGCGTTGAGGTTCGAGCGGTTTGGGAGAAACTTTTTGGGCTCGTGGTGCAATCCGAGCGTCGAGGTTCAAGCAGTTTGGGAGAAATGCAAGATGGCTTGTCTCGGATCTGGAGGCTCGTCTCGGATCTGGAAGCTCGGATCCGAATGTCTCGTGTACCTGCACTCGGCCTAGAAACACCGGGATTGGTCCCGGTTGCAGGCCCTCCGACGGTCTAGTCAGTCACTAAAGAGTAACAGTAACTAGGGTTTTTAGAGGGGAAAGATTGATTACCTGTTGAAGGGGTAGAGTGTCTGGTATTTATAGGCAAAGACAACCGGGTCTGGACCCGTTTGGGGCCGGGTCTGGACCCGGTTGCCCGTGGGGCTGACGTGGCGAAAGCCCAAGTGGTTTAGGGCTGACGTGGCAAGACATCTGGATGGTTTAAGGCTGATGTGGCGGAAGCCCAGGTGGTTTTAGGGCTGACGTGGCAGATCTGGATGATCAGGGGTGAACACCTCTTGAGGGGATCTTGTGGCCCGAAGGGGCCACGTCATCTGACCCATATCAATATCTAACATTCTAAATCTGGGAAACTTTAGAGAACCAAGCCTAAAGAGTTCACATCCCATGTGGAAATGGAGCTCATTATCCTCTTGATCTTTTATTGGGCGCAAGGAAGATAGTTCTTCAAAAGGAACAGAGAATGTTTTATGGTCTACCAATACCATATGAGTAATTCAAAGCCACCGTGCAACAGTTGCACCTTTTAGTTTCCACATGGCTATGCTATGTGCAGCAAAAACTCTTCTTCTGACACTATGGTTGATTGAGAGACCCACATCACGTGCTTACAATGTGCACAATTCATAGAGAGGGTGACTTTGTTATGCATATGTATGACACGGAGTCAGCATGTTCCCTCATCAAAGAGCCAATTGTCATAGCTGTATGCAAGTCACATGTCCTTCAGTTATCATCTTTTCTTGCCTCCTTATTTATTAAGATGCATGACATAATAAAGAGAAATGCTACACACTCGTCAGATTCTACCCCCGACTTATATGGGCTTATCTTTTAATAATGGGTGGATCTATTAATTACTAAAAGACCTAATAATTACTAAAAGAAAAAATCCATATAAATTTGGAGTAGAATCTTGTCTATGTGTAGTATTTTTCTATAATAAGAGTGGTGCATGTATATAAGTTGCTCAGATTTTTGGATTCTTTTCACAGAATTTTTTTTAATTGGTTGTATTTATACAGGTCACTTCTAAATAGTACTCCTCCGTACTTGTCTTGAAACATGTATGAGGAAGAGTTAACTTTAGAAATTTCATACTACAAATGATCGATAGAGATCAAACTCTTCTATTTGAAAGTTGTTCTTTATATCTCTAATTTCTAATATTATAATGGGAGAAGATCTTAGTGTCATTTGTAAATCTACCAATATGTGCAACACACGTACATAACCAATATAAAGGATATTTCAAGTTCGAGTGCTCCTTACGTCAGAATTTTTATTTTTATTTTTTAAAATTATTAAAATATGCATCACACGTGTAAATTACTAGTAGTATAAACTTGTCTTTGTGGAATCTTTTATATTGTTGTTGTTATAATTGTGGCATAGCTTCTTATGTTGCGGTGGATCATTCTATTATGCCAAGAGTAGTCGAATTGGCTTATTGGCTGGTAGCTTAATATCTTATAAGAAACTTGAGATCATTAGCTTATGCTTTAAAAGAGAAACTTATGATCATAGTATTATTTTTTATTTCTTGTATCTTACTTTATTGATATAAACTTTGTGTAATATTTTCCTCAGAACAACAGGATATTTTATGATATTTTCTAAGAAATTTCTGTGTCCTGCTGTTCTTACAAAAGATTTTTTAAATTAATGAAGGGATTCACATCAAGTGATGGGGTGAGTCAGTGTGCTCAGTCTTCGGAAAGGCTGATACAAATCTTTTGCCTCTTCCAACCTCTCATTGATCCCAGTATTCTATGTTTTTTTTAAAATATAAAATTGATATTATTTTGAATATATTTAATATAGTTGCCTTGCTCTGCCTCTCTCCTTTCCAGGAAGTATGGAATATTAATCCTAATTCCAAAGTGCATTATGTTAGGATTGTTGCATCAAATATACTTAAGCACAGTGTTTGAAGTTAGAAAAGAAGAGGAGAACACGAAACAGTGAGAAGAAAGCAGACAGAGTCGCAGTCTACAGTCCATAGTTGCGGATGACCATACACATGATCGCACACTACACCGACTGTATAGGGTTCAGACATAGAGAGGGACAGTCAACCGTCCAGTGTTCGGATCTTGGCGAGACTAATTGCAGTCGACCGCGAGCGGCGCTGTATGTTATTTGGGCTGACGGATTTCGAGTCCAATTAGCTGTATTTGTGTATATATATTAGGGTTTACTTGAGAGCTATATAAGTGATTGTAGACTCTGGGGTTTGGATTAATCTCAACATTAGATTAAAGAGAATTGATGAGCTGTTATCATTGTTCAACTTCAAGAGGGGTAAGTGCCGAGTATTTTAAATGTAAGAGATAGATTGAGAGTTGTGATCTATTTGTAATCTTTGTATTTATTGAGAAATAAGAAGTATTGGCATTGATAAAGTTAAAAGAGAGCACTACAAGACTAACAGTCTTTACCGGCGTTTTTTTCCCATTTACCGGCGATTATAAATCCCGCTGTAGATACCACCGGCGTTTTATAAATTGCCGGTGCAAGTATCGCTGAATCGTGCGTCGCTGTAGCTTAGGGACATTCACTGGCATTTTTTACGACCGCCGGTGTAGGTAAAAACTACACCGGCAGTCGTAAAAACGTCGGGAAATGTGGGGTTTCGTTTGGAAGTACTGTTTTCAGCCATCACCTACACCGGCGTTCTTAAAACGCCGGTATAGATTGTCAGTTTTTTACTGAAAGCTACATCGGCGCTTGTAAAAACGCCGGTGTAGCTATATTTTTTAAAAAACTTTTTTTTTAAAATTAAAAAAAAAACCAAACAAACAAACAAAAAAAAAACAAACTTGAGCACTCTTGCAATCAAAACCAATTGCAAAACTAAAGAGCCTCAATAAAATATGAATGAAGCATAATAGTATAATATCATCAAATTGTAATCTCATAATGAAACATAATAATGTGATCTCATCACATTCATAACCAAAATATGGAATTCAAAATATTGAGTTACAAAGACTGAAAAAGAATATTTTCACTATCAAATTCAGGCAAACAAGTTACTAACTAGGATAAAACTTATACTTTTATAATACTCATGAGATAACTGTCAATTGAAACCACAAGATAAGTTCAAACAGAATTATTTCATCACTAGTCACTCCTACAAAAATACTAGTGTGCAACTTCAGTTACATAATCCATCTCATCATCACTTAAAATCAATGAGAAAGAACAATCTCATTTTCAAACCCAAGCAACAAGCAACAATCTCATTATCTTAGAAACTGATACTCATCTAGACATCATGATATAATTGTATATAAAGTTTAGATAAAAAAAGTTTCATCACTAGTCACTCCTACAAAAATTATAGTGTGCAACTTCAGATATACGATCCATCTCATCTCCAAATTGCAAAACTAATAAAGTGGGTCAGTACGGAAAAAAATTCACCCATTTCCTCCCCCCTCTCTCTCTCTCTCTCTGCACATCCCTTCCTGTTTCCCTTTGCTTTGCTCTGAAACTGATCAAGCCAACAATGGTAATATTTTCATTCTTTAAGACGTAAGAACATTATTACTGAAAAGATGATTGCAACTTATGGAATATGAATATTACACAGGTTCATACTTCAATATGCACTAATTTAGCATCATAAGGTATACTTCAATATGCACTAATATACACAGGTTCATGATGTATCCATAGTTGATCACAGGCTCACAATGTATGAGTGAATGCAAAGTATCAGATGATCATTATAAACTGAAGTTTATCATGCCAAAGCAAACATATTATGCTGATGAACTTTGATAGGTTCAACTAAATAACTTTGTATACATAAAGGTTCAGATGTTTAGTATCAAAAACTAATAGTAATCTCAGATTATAAGTACTAGAAGAGTATCGCCTCCCCAGCAACACACAATGGATCAAGTAGATAACAAGAGATACACATTTGATATTTACTTGTACAAAGTGCAAACTGAATAAACTAGAATGGCATTACTCGTGAAGTATCTAACTGTTCACTACTTTGCACTAACTATATATTTATGAAACTATGAAATATACTCGAAACTATCAACATGTTATATTCCATTTGTAGTTCGAGTGGAAACATCATAATAAATGGAATCGGGTTCGACAGGCATAAAGATAAAAGCCGATTCATCAAACTCATCCACTGAATGTGGTTGAACCAACTGAACATGAAGCAACTGAACATGAAGGCAATTTAAATGTGGTTAAACCAACTGAACACGCATATTCCAAACCAAAACAAACTCAACCGATGTTCCGTAATGAACCAAAAATCAGTAGTATGTAGAGCCAAAATTTAGCACAAAAGATCATGCTATGGCATAAAAGATCAATTATACCATTGAGGTATCTCACTTCTAGTCCATCAAGATAGTTCAGACAAACCACAAATTAAAGTTACAACTATATGTGAAATGTAGCACAAGTGAAATTTTGTACTCAGGTAACTTGGCTCCAAATTATCCCTATTAACAACCCAGCTCAGAAATTATCGCATTCTTCTCTTTCAAACCCAAATTGTTCCATGGTCATACCTAGTCATACAAGTATGCAAGTATACCCTCAAGAACATACAAGCAAGCTAAATTAGAGAGTTGGGAAAAATTGTAGAACCAATCTCAAGAACATACCAACTACATCATACCTAAGGTTTGTGTAGAAATTTCAGAAACAAAAATTTTAAAAATAAAACGATTCAGAAATTTCAAGAACAAACCTAGGGTTTGTGTAGAGGAAGGGGCGACGGCGGGGGAGGGGGGCGACGATGGGGGGAAGGGCGACGGTGGGGGAGGGGGGCGGCGATGGGGAAAGTGCCGACGGCAGGGTAGGGGGAAGGGCGATGGGACAGCCATGGGGGGAGGGCAGCGACGATGCGAGTGAGAGAGAGAGAGAGGGGGTTGGGGAGACTTGCAGCGACGACGGGAGTGAGAGAGTAGACGACGGACGACGACGGAGCGCGGGGACGACGACGGAGGGCACAGCGATGGCGGCCAAGGCAGAGGCGGGAGAGCGCGAGAGAGAGGGGAAAAAGTTAGGTTTTTTTTTTGGGATCGAAGGAGGAAATGGTATAGGGTTTGGGGGAAATTTATTCCAACCCCTATACCGGAGTTTTATTTAAAAAACGCCGGTGAAGGGAGAAGATTTTTTGGGTACATTTTATCTATATATTCGCCGGCGTGTTTTATTAAAACGCCGGTGAATATAGCCTTCACTGGCGTTTTAATAAAAAACGCGGGTGAATATCATAATTCCCCAGCGTTTTATAGAGGCCACCGGTGTATAACCATCCAATTTGATGCCCCATTCCTGGTCTTTTCCTACCCCGGCGTTTCTGGTAAAATGCCGGGGAATATACGCCGGTAAATCCATCGTGTGTTGTAGTGGAGATTGGAAAATATTATCGTTTTATTGGAATCAATTATAACTGAGTACAATGTCTCTTATATATAGGAGGAAACCAAATACTAAACTGATATATAACCCGATATGGGACAAAATATATATAATACAATATCTAACACTCCCACTCAAACTCACAGTAGGTCGAACAGTGTGAGTTTGCCCACTAAGTAACGAAACCTTTGAATAGTGTGAGATTTGGTGAAATAAATCTGTTGTCTGCTGTGAAGATGTAACAAAATGAAGTGAAATTGTCCCAGCTTCAAAGTGCTTATGAACATAATGATAATTTATCTCTATGTGTTTCGTTCGCTCATGGAATACCGGGTTGCTTGCAATGTACAGCGCACTCCGGTTATCACAGTGAAGGCTAGTAGCTCCTGTAAGAGTGGCACTCATATCTGGTAACAACCAACGAACATGAACAATCTCTCTAGTAGTAGTCGTCATTGCTCTGTACTCGGCTTTTGTGGAAGAACATGCAACAACTGCCTGCTTCTTGCTTCGCCATAAGATCAACGAATCACCAAAAATTAGAAAGAAGAATGTGGTAGACCATCTGGTATTAGGATCACCCGCCATCAGAATATGCACTGAGTTCCAGATGTAGAAGGCATGAATAATGAGCGAGTGATAGTGCTTCGAAGATATCTGAGGATCCGAAGAAGAGCACCATAGTGAACTGATATAGGAGCATAAACAAATGACTAACAATACTGACAGCATGAGCAATATCGGGTCTGATCATGTATAAGTAGATAAGCTGTCCAACAATCTACTTGTATCTAGTGGGATTGGGAAGGAGCTCACCATCTGTAGGACGAAGCTTCACATGAAGCTTTAAGGAAGTATCTGCTGATCGACAGTCAAAGAGACATACAGCGGAGATAATATCTGATATGTATTTCTGTTGAGAAATGAGTATGCCCCAAGATCCATGGGTAATCTTTAGACCCAGAAAATATCGTAATCTACCAAGATCTTTCATATGAAACTGCTGGTGAAGGTATTCTTGCGTGGATGGAATGCCTGCGGAGACATCTCCAGTAATAATCATATCATCAACATGTAGTAGTAGAAGTACCTTCCCTTGCGGTAAGGATCGCATAAACATAGAGTGGTCCTGTGAACTCTGACTGTAAACAGCCTGGGTGATGACATGGCAAAAATACTCAAACTAGGCTTGAGGGGCATGTTTCAGGCGATATATTAGCTCTACACAGATGACAAACATGACGAGGAGGAGTGGTAAGGCCAGGAAGAGGATGTATGTAAATAGCCTTAGATAAGGTACCATGAAGAAAGGCATTCTTCACGTCCATCTGGTATAACGGCCACTAACGAACAGAGGTACCAGCAAGGAGATTGCGAACTATAGTCATCTGTTCAACTGGGGAAAAATTCTCATCATAATCAATGACATACTCCTGAGTAACTCATCGGGCAACTAAACGAGCCTTGTGCCGCTCAATAGAGCTATCGGGTTGATATTTGACCTTGAAGATCCACTTGCAGCTACAGGCTGGATGCCCCAAGCAGTGGAACAACATCCCAAGTGCCAGTCTAATCAAATGTGTAACACCCAGTAGTTTTCAAAAATAATATATAAGTATATATATGATAATATATGTTGAAAAAAAGTATGGTTTGGAAAAAATAACATGGCTGTTGGTTACTTTGGTGAAAATATATTGTATATGGAAATATATGGTGTTAGATGGGGGGCCCACGTTTGGAAAGGCAAAACAGCATGCTTGCCTTGTTTGACTTCGGTCAGCATATGGCTGACGTGGCTATGCCATTGCGGCCCACCCAAAAACTTGCTGGTGTACTTCTCTCGGATGAGAGAGTATAGGAGAGAAGGTTTGGGAAAAATAGTACCATATCAGTAAGAGAAATGATTATAATAATATATAAATAATAATGCCTATGATCAAGAGTCAGCTAATCGGTTAACCAACTTTTGAGAGGCAGCCTGTGGTGGACAGTTGTACTGCATAGTATTTAATTTGTCTTATAAATTGTATAAATTTTCTGAGCTAGGGGCAGGGGCATTACAAATGGTATCAGAGCTGACTTTCGACACCGAGTATGGGGCATGTCTAGATAGTCGGCGGTGGATCTCCGTGGCTATAGACCTAGTCGGCAGTGAATCTCCGTGATTGTGGTTGCTTATTATGATTAGTCTGACGGTGGACTCCGGGACTATATACCCAGTCGGCGGTAGATCTCTGTGACTGTAGTTGCCCAGGGAGGGCGGATAGAAGAGCAGATGCTCCACAACGGCTAGAAAGGAGATCATGCACTAGATTGTGCATGCCCGTGCTCAGCGAGGACGTTTTTCAAAAATAATATATAAGTATATATATGATAATATATGTTGAAAAAAAGTATGGTTTGGAAAAAATAACATGGTTGTTGGTTACTTTGGTGAAAATATATATTGTATATGGAAATATATGGTGTTAGATGGGGGCCCACGTTTGGAAAGGCAAAATAGCATGTTTGACTTCGGTCAGCATATGGCTGACATGGCTATGCCATTGGGGCCCACCCAAAAACTTGCTGGTGTACTTCTCTCAGATGAGAGAGTATAGGAGAGAAGGTTTGGAAAAAATAGATATATATGTATTGTCTGTATGTATGTATATAATGCAGTGTTGTTTGATTATATACGTATGATTGATGTGAGGTGCGTTTATAGTTTGTCGGGTGGTTAGTGTGGGTGGTTGCATTCTAGAGAATGTGCGAGAATAGGATGGATCGATACTAGTACATGCACTAGTTTTGAGTGCGGTACGGATGCAAATATGCAATTGTATGAAGCTACAATGGGTATATTTTGCATACACTCGAATCTAACCTCTCATGTCTGATTTGGAGCTTGATCAACACTAAATAATTTTAGCCCAAAGCTCCAATTCAAAACCAAGTGCTAGACATGGTTTTGTAGAAAACCACCTAGCCTACACCCCTACCCCCTACCCCATGGGCCGGCCTACACCCCCCTCTCTTTCCTCCCTCTTTCCTCACTCCCCTTCTCATTAAAACCCCTTCCTTCCCCTCCCAAACTCTGGAAATTTCAGAAAGAAAGGAAAAAGAGAAAGAGAAGGAGAGAAAGAAAGGAGCCAAAGTGAAGAGGAGTTCGCACTTGGAGTAGGTTCTTTGGAGGAGCAAGCTCAAGACCACCACTACTATTCTCAAGAAACTTAGGGTGGGGAGTTCTCTAAACTTGTTCTTGTTCATTCTTATTGATTTCTTGCATGCATGAGTAGTAGTAGTAGTGGATGATTTATTTAAGAGTAGATTGTTAGTAATCTGAAACTAGAACCTGAAACCTTGATCTGTGTATCATTTTTCCCAATTTTCATAGAACAACCTACTTGGAATTTGATGATGAAACTTTCATAGATTGATCTCATACATGTCTAGAAGTTCCATGAATTATTTCGGAATTTTCTGATGATGTTGTATATTTTAAATAAATCCATTTTGTGGACTGAGCCGTAAGGCAGAAATATGATTTGTTTATTATGATAACTGATATTATAGGAATTCTTATAATTAATTGAAACAAGATATGTGGCTGACATTTTTACCGTGATTTCTTACATGTATCTAGACTCTACGGAAAAATCATCAAATTATTTGGATGAAGTTACATGCATGTTCAAAATTAATCTATCAACAGCAGTTAAGACTGTAACTGAAGAACAGCAGTATTTTTATACATAATTAAAACAGATAGAACTCAGTGGATACTTGGACTTTGGATATGAATCTTTTTGCATGTTGTTCATAATGATTTCTAGTTTCTGTAATGCAAATTTGGTGACCATTAGATAATTATATGATTTATGATGAATTTTATAGCATGTACTGTGTCTGACTCAGTCAGAATGGACACACCTTGATAAGATGGTACTCTTGAGGCTCTGTAAGAGCAGCTTTTGAGAAAGTGTTCTGTTAGGGAATTGGAGTAGACATCTAGAGATTTCCAACAAACCTTATTTGAAGTAATTCCTGTGAGTAGATGATTTAATATGACTTTTTGCAAGACTGGACAGAAACCAAGTTTGAGCTGAAGGCTCTGTTTGAGCATTGTCTTAGTGTGTGGTTCTGTACACTTGAGAGTAATGTCTGCTTTAGGGTGATCAAATGAAATAATTTGGATTGGTGATCAACTAGAAAGTTGTAGAGGACATTCACACCTTTCCACAGAACCTGGATTGGTATCATTTTGATGAGTATGTAGTATTTTATGCTGCCGATAAGTTGCAGCCAGTATACAGGAAGTACATAGGTTGAAGCTTGTGAGGCCAATTTGAGAATTTAGATGACTGAATCTTAGGTGATGATCAACTAGAGAGTTGTAGCCTAGGTCTTTACCTTTCCCAATTGGGCTTGAACACCCAAATCTGAGTTGTATTGTGGGAGTTATGATCTTTTTAAGTTTCAAGCAGAACACCATTAGTTGAGTTTAGTCATGGTTTTGGCTAAGTATTGGGAGAACCCTTTCCCTTGTGTACCTTAGAGTTGATAATTCATTGTTTGGGGATGAGTGGCGTCTATTGCTAGTCTTGTTGATGTTTGACTCCCGTGGAGGATTGTTGTGAAACTAGAATAGGGTGATGCCCTACGCCTATCGACCCTAGATGTGAACTTCCACCGAGGCGTTGAACGTCCAAGTTGGTGCCGTCAAGTTGAATTTCATGCCGGTTAAGGATGAACGCGGACCATGGTGAGGAACGATTTCAAGCTAAGGGAAGTAGCGAGCGGGACTTACGTCACCGGGTTCATTGGTCGACGAGCAGAGTTTTGGAGGCAATCTATCACCCTGAAGGATTAGAATGAGTCTTGGTGGTGTATTGGGGTTGTTCATTGCATTAGTACTGGCAGACCAGTCAGGGATCAATTGTTCGATAGCACTACGTGCATGATTTTGGATAACTAGCATATTTTTAGTAATTGTTATTTAGTTAAGTTCTTGCTTCCACTTAAGGACCAAGTTGATATTAGGGGTGATTCCCTATAATTCAACTTGTTTTGAGGGCCAACACTAGGCGGTGATAACTAGTGTTGTTCTCATCCTGTCGTAGGGGTACGGGTTGTGTTCGCTCACTAGCTGAGCACACGGAAGTCGTACCTCACTCTATTAATTCCTAAAGTGCTGTGGTAAGAATGAAGAGAAACTCTGTCAGCTAGGGAGCTTAGACCTTTGAGGCCTTCATGTTCATGTTGGTGGACACGAACGGACCATAAGAGGCGATAGTCTCATGGATCTTCGGCACCATGGATGTGCGAGGATGCATATCTGTAAGATCGTCACGGCATTTGGTGTGATCCAGACCGGATTGGGCACGAGTGGCAAACGGAGAACATCACTGTGTTAGCAGTAATAACTGCAGGATTAACCAGCCACTTGGTATCTATCAGGAACAGGTTGAGTACAATAGTAGAATGCATTGCATGGCGAGGGTTCGAAACCCTGAATTTGGAGAAGACGGCTTGATCTGGAGCGTATGTAGTATGGGATGCATGCGTATTCAGAGTCTTGCTGACATTAGATTAAGTGTATCTGTTTCTGTGCCTTGTATTATGCATTAGACTTCAGGTCATGACATACACGAATACTAGGAAATTAGGATGCACGTTTCTTTTCCCATTCAAGATGGTCGTGGCTGCCAGTTAGGAGATCGTTGTTTCTAATCAACATTGCGTCAGTCAAAGTACTGACGTTCCCCACCTTTTAGGTACCGGTTCTTCCTTTCGAGCAGGTGCAGAAATATCAGAGTCGCGCAGCAGAAGACTCAAGCCGAGGGACAAATCTCTGGGAAGCCGATTGACCACTCAGTAGAGTTCGGTGGTGATGAGTCGATTACCATTCTGGAAGACAGCTGGTAGCCTTACAAGTGGAGCCTGTGAATATTTTGTAATAAGTTGTAATGAGTTAATGTAATTTGTACTTCTGTTCAAGAAAAAGATATTGGTTGTAATCAATGATGTAATGAATCATATGGAAATAAAAAGTTTTTAAATTTCTGTTTTATTACTGTGTTGAGATGCATTTGAAGGCAAAGATTCTGGTGAGTGTCACAGATGTCCGGTAAATGGGATCCGTGATGCTATGCGTGAAACTGTGGTGAGTAGGAGGCAATGGTGGCAAAACCAAACTGATCAGAAGGACCAGTAGCATCAGGTGTGTAACGTGTCAGTGGGATGCCTGAAGTAGAACATGTAGACTGACGGACTAGTAGTGGATGGTCAGTGTGTGGAGATGAGATATAAGGAGTGGATGCAGGATGTTGTGGGGATGCAGGTGGTGTCTCCGTAAGATGAACAGTAGGTGGAATGTCAGTATGAGATGGGAAAGGAGCCAACGGAGTGGGATCATATGGAATGTGTGAAGGTATGGTCGGGCCCAACAACTGGGAAATTGAGAAAACTAGCATCCTCAGGAGAGGTCAAGTAGTAGGGAGAGTTTTCCACAAAGAAGACATGGAAGAAAATACGAACGACCTAGCACAGAATCAAAACAATAATATCCTTTATGTTCAGGACTGAGACCTAAGTGAACACACTTAGTGGCTTGAGCGGTGAGCTTCGTGCACTCAGTGGGAGGGAGAAGAACATAATAGGTGCACCCAAAAGTATGGAGCCTACTGTAGTCCGGTGGTGAGTGACGAAGAGCCTCATGAGGTGTTGTGCCAGATAGGGCAGACGAGGGAGTGATGTCAATGAGAACGACAGACGTTATGACAGCTTCAGCCCAGAAAGAACGAGGAATAAAAGAGGAGAGTAGGAGAGCGCGAGCTATCTCAAGGATGTGACGATGCTTACGTTCAGCAACATCATTCTGCTCATGCGTGTGAGGACATGATTGCTGAAAGAGTATCATGAGATTGAAGGATCGATCTCATAGTAGCGAAAGTGTACTCACAAGCACCGTCTGATCGAATGGTTTTGATACGGACACCAAACTGAGTGTGGACAATGTTCGTAAAGAACTGGTAAATGTCAGGTATCTCAGAGCATTGACACATAAAAAACATCCATGTGAATCTAGTAAAGTCATCGATGAAAGTAACATAATAGAGATAACCTTTGTGAGAAGGTGTAGAAGATGGTCCCCATATGTTAGAGTGAATAAGTTGAAAATGATGGGTGGATTGAGAAGTACGTTTGTGATTAAAAGGGAGTGCGATGTGTTTGACCAAATGATAACCTTGACAATCAGACAAATGAGTAAAAGAAAGATGACCAATGGCACCACTACGAGCTAAAGTCTTGAGTCGAGACTCACTAGTATGTTCTAAACGTCTGTGCCACAGATCAGCATCAGAGATTACAGCACCAGCAAAATAAGGATGAGATTTATGGCCATGAAGAAAATCTAGATGATATAGAAAACCATGTCGACTAGCACGCCCAACCTCGTGACCAGTGTGTGAATCGTTAATAGAACAACCTAAAGAATCAAATGTAACGATAAGACCACTATCACATAGTGCACTAATGAAAATAAGGTTCATGGATAAATGAGGAGCATAAAGAACATAAGGTAATGTGAGAGTAGGAGAGCTAATAGACCCTGCGTGTGTAGTAAATATTTGTGAGCCATTGGTAGTGTGTAGGGACAGGAAGTGTGAGGGAAGTGCAGTGCTGGTGGTGAGCAGTGTATAATTACTAGTAAGATGATGTGATGCACCAGAATCTAAAATCCAGAAAGAATTCATACCAGAAGTAACAAAGAATGCAGATGCAAAGGGGCTCACAGTGATAGACTGATCCAAGAGCTGGAATTTCAACTAAGCGGGGCGATGTTGAAAATTAGCCCAATCAGCAGGAGATGGCAAGGCTGAAGTAACGGTCATGGTCCAAGGAGTAAGGGATTAATTAGGAAGACAGAAACTTAGGGTTAAAGCTCTTATATCATGATAAAGTTAACAGAGAGATTGAAAAATATTATTGGATTATTGGAATCAATTATAACTGAGTACAATGTCTCCTATATATAGGAGGGAACCAAATACTAAACTGATATATAACCCGATATGGGACTAAATATATATAATACAATATCTAACGGTCATATTATTGTGTTCGTGTACTTTTGAGATCTTGCGATTATTGTGGTGACTTGTTCTTGATGCATCTAATTCTTGGGCATTTTTATTTCTTGTGGTGTGTGTTCCGCAATGAGCATTATATGTGGTATCAGATTCTCTACATATTATAGTGCCAATTGCAAGATCAACCTCACCCATATGATCTAAATTAAGAATTCCTTTCATTTCCATGCAAGACAGTTGTATTGGGATTCAAAGATAATATATATCTAGCTAAATGTGATTAGTTTTGCATCAAGTTGGATTTTGTTTATGAAAAATCGTGCAGTTCTGAACCTTGAATCTAGCTAGATGGTTTGATGGTTGTACTAGTTATTAGATTACGTAGTCACTATAATCATAAGCAAGGATCTTGTTAGAATTAGGGGTAGGAAGGAATAAATTCTTATTGATTGTGTGCAATATGTCTTATATATACAGGAGAGAAGGGAAGACTAAACCAATACATTATTCGATATGGGACTAAACAAATATCTCTCATAATATCTAACAAAATATCTAATGCCCTCTCTCAAACTCAAGTTGGTTCAAATAACATGAGTTTGGAATATTGACGATGTTCATGTGGCAGGGACGGCAAACTGTGATGTAGAAACGATGCTCAAGTAGATGACACATGTATTAGGATCTCACCCCAGACTTGAGAATAGTAGTAGTAGTAGTGGAAGGAAGTAGTGGTGATGCACTATTGGGATCTTCATATCCTAAACTGTGGCGGGATCTCCATATCCTGAACTGTGATGGGATCTCGCTCCTGACTTGAGACATGTAGTAGTAGTGGAAGGAAGTAGTGGTGGTGCACTGTTGTGATCTCCATATCCTGAACTGTGATGGGATTATATCCCGAACAGTGATGAGATCTCACCCCTGACTTGAGAATTGTCCCTAATGAGATCTCATCCTTGACTTGAGAATTGGATGCAGAAGATAGTGGACGTCGACAGAAGATGGGATGAGGGAGACTGGAACTGGGAAGATATCGATATCTCCCCCTCTCGAACTCAGTGTGAGTTTGCTAACGAAGACTATAGAAGATGAAGGAACTGTAAGAAATTTTTAACTTTTTTTGTTCATTATTTTTTGGAATTATCTTGTTTAGAATTTGGGTTTGGGGTAAACGGGTCGGGTTGTAGGGTTTGGATTTTCGGTAATAGGATATTCGGATTCGGGTTTAGATTAATAGGGTATTAAGGTTTTGTAGACGAAGTAGGTCGGATGGATATCAGGTTGGGTTTTGAGTATAGGCAATATGTGAGGATTAGGGCTAGAGGTAGTCATGGCTGCTGGGGTATGAGCGACGGCAAAAATGGAGGGTCAGTATTTAGAGGGTCGGTATTTGGAGGGTTTGCCAAGGGTTTGGAGATGGAGGCGGCTAGGGATGAAGGTAGTGTTGAGTGTCAACAATGAGGTGTTCCGAATCTTTGCCGAACTGGATCCGTCAGGATTTTGCTAAGTTAGAATTAGGGAAGTTGGTGTGGTGTGGCTCAACGGTGAGACAAGAGGTAGTTGTCGACGACTGAAGCGGCGGCAGGAGGTGGACATCGGGATCTGAATGACATCGACTTCGAAATGGTGTTGATTTCGGGATGGAGTTGATGGTGATGCCGGGATGAGGGGTTGATGCCGACGGGTAGGGTTTTTGGATCTTGTTGTTTGATGACGGCTAGGGTTTTGGAAACTTTATCAGGAGAGAGATGTTAGGAAGTGGAGTGTGTAACACCCTGCAAAATTAGAAATGACAATTTTGCTCTTGTGTGTTACGCATGTATATTTTATAGCGTGTTTTTATTACGTATTATGATTTCTGACTATTTATGCATTTCCCATATTGATTTCAATCGACTAAAATATAATATTTCAATCTCTATATTTTTACGTGCTTTTTATGTGTTTTCGATACACGTATCAGCTACGCTAAGTGTGATATTTTTATGAGTATTGATTATTTATTTTTCGTGTTCGAACTCTTTTTATAAAACGGAAATTCATTTCCCCCTATTTTGATTAAAATGCATTTTTCGATTTTTGCACCTATGATGCACGTACTAATTCATCCATCTCTTTTCTTACTCTCATTTACTAATTTTAGCATGCATAGTCTTATTTTACCCTTTTCATTAAACCCATGGACCTAAAGATTAAATTCTAGTCCATTAGATTAATTTAAAAGAAGAGCCCACTAGAATAATTAAGTTAATAAATTAAAAGAGAGCCAATGAATCAAGCCTATTAGTAAAATCCTAATTTAAGTTGAGCTTGGACTAATACTTGACAAGTTACAACTCTTTGGTACACATTTAGAACTATAGAAATGTACTTAATTGGTGTGTGCATGTGTGCATATGCACACTTGGAATGTTTGGCCGGGTTGTACACATGGTGTAGGCCGGTTTTGGGCTAGTGGGGGAGAGGAAAAGGTTGGAGTTATGGGAGTTTGAGTTTTTGAAAGGTTGGGAGCATGAAGAGTTAGGAGTTAAGAAAATGAAGGGTTGAGGAGAATTAAGAGAGTGATTTATTAGGTTGAGAATTTTGCACTTTAGACCCTAACAATATCCTATAAATAACACATCATTCCTACTTCTCTTTTGCACCAAAAACAATATCAAAATAAGAGAGAAAAAGAAAGAGAGTAAGAGAGTTCTTGTGCTTGGAAAAATTCTTGCTAGGAGGAGAAGTTCTTGCTAGGAGCTAGGTGTTGGTTCCATCTTTCTCATTCCCAATCTCCAATTAAGGTGGGTGGTTTCATACTTTCTAGTTGTAGAAGGTGCATGCTGTAAAATAGGAATGAATAATATAAGTTAATGTTGATGAGAAAAATATAGATAAAATTCATGTTAATGTAATATGCTATGAATGAGAATAGTATTGTTATTATTAAGTAAATAGTAGATATCATGCTAAAGAATTCTTTATGCTATGAATCATGTTAGTACGTTTCCAAAATTTCTACATGTTGAATATATGGAAATTTATTGATGAATGTCATATTCTAATCATTCCTCTAATGACTAAGAAAGGAGAAAGAAAATGAAATGAATTTAGTACCATGAGATGTATTGATATATGTAAATTTTTGACATGTTATATTTGAAAATATAAACTATTGCATGAAAGAGTCTTTTGTGAAATTCTCATGAATAAGTGACATGCTAGTTTTATTATAAATTGAAATTTGTAAAAGTAGGAACAAAAACTGGTTTATGAACACTCCTCAAGTATTATACAAGTTTATGTGAAAAATGAGAAAAATTGTTTAGAGATGTAGAAATAGAGTTTTAATGAATTTAAAATTTGTTGTTTACTGTTTTAAATTTCAATCTCAGTCAAGAAAATTTTATTTCAACTTCTTAGAAAGATTTGATCTTTGGGATAAACAAGTTGCATGAAAAACAACCACTTTCTGATTAGTTAAACAAAAGTACACTAGTACAACTCCTAAACAAAAAAAATACTTAGACTTACTAGTTAGCTAGTGCAATATAGTGTACTGGTTATAAGAGATCTTGGGTTCGAAACTTGATAGTCACTTTTATTTTAATTCCTTTAAATAAATCTCGAAACTGAAAAGTCGACATATGAAAACTTTAGCATAGAAAGTTGACGCCAAGTCCATATGGACTTTTTGGCTAACGGGTTGGGCCTTGGGCGTTTACTATGCTGGCGTGGGAGCTTGGTTCGAAACCTGTGAGCTCCAAAACATTTTTTTTTGGTTGTTTTAATGTAAAAGAGCATTTTTAATGCAAAGAAAATTTGGGAAATATTTTAGAATGCTTATAAAATGAAATAGATTTTATTAAAAAAAGTTGTAGATTTTTTCAAGTATTTGAGAAATTTAAAAAAAAAGAGTAAGTGAGATAGTAAGTGAATTTTTGACTTAAGATTTTAATTATTAAAGAGTAGGAGACTTATTATCACGCCTCGCTTCCCAAAAATACGGAATACGAACACGTAACATTGGCCCAGCGAATGACTAACGTCACCCATAAGCTGTTTATCCGATTAACTCAACAATATAATCAATACAGAACAATTGTGCAGGCAATAATAATAATCTCATGAACAATAATACTTGGAATTAAGCAATAAAAATATCCAAATACAATAATAATCCAACGTCTGGAAACAAATAACAATATTCGGGACATAAGTCCAATACAATAATAAATCCAATCCAAATAATAATAAGTCTCAATACAGTATGTTTATTAAAGTAATAAGCAATTAGAAAGCAGTAGTCTTCAGACTGTTTGTTCTCCAACTCCAGCAGACAACTGTTCTCCAAAATCTGCAATTTAATAAATTGCAGGAAGAGGAAAAGAAAACAAAACGCCCGTCAATACAAGTTACGGGCCGCTTGTAGTGCAGGCACAAATACATGGGAAAGATAAACAAATAGAATGGAATATGCATGATAACAAAATATAACAACTAGCATGGCAAGATAAACAAGTGTTAGTAGCATGTAATAAGTGTCGAGTGAACAAGTATCATGTAATATTCGATGTTAATAGGAACAATGATGAATAATATGCAATGTCGATGTTGTGTTAATCCTTAAGTCTATTATTCATTTTAATCATAACTAATGCATGTACTACTGTGTCCCATGTATTCTGTATCACAGGTTCGATGCATACAATCAATTTCGTTTTAGACTTAAGTGAAAGATTCCATAGATCATGTACACGGCACGATAATAATATTTGCAGTATTGCTGCACACTGGTTGGCTCAATAAAAACAATACACGGTCAATTAGGGATACTGTGTTAGTAGTCCAACAATAAACCGATAACAATAACTTCTGCCAACACACATTATTTTGGGAAACAAGGCCCACACTACGGCGTACAGTCACTATTTCATCAACTACTCCAGTCATCCCTTAAATCCCGGCTTATTAATTATTTCATTAATGCAACAATACAATATGCAATATAGAGACATGAGATGAACGATGATAACAATAGGGAAACAATAGGATGATAACATGGAATATGGTGTACTAGATGTCCAAGCAATATGGTACAGGGTATTTTACAAGTATTCGACAAGTATAATTCGAATAACACATCAAACACAGATATCTCAAGATAACATGAACATATACATCAAAAGTGGTCAACCCTAGGTTAATTCATGTCATATATGTCGTAAGACAACTATGGTCAAATCATCACAATAGAGACAATATCAATAAGGGGTTTCACACACGAATTGTCTCTAGAATCCAACTACACTACAAACAGTATTTTGTATTTGTACATGCAAAGGAATTTAATATAAGTTACTTGCCCATTAGACGATGAAAACGAATACCAAGAATAACAGGATAAGAATCCCGAAGCAACGAACCCACGAACTAGCACAATCCACCAAGTAGCACGTGCAATATACGTGTAAAAGAACCCAATTCAACACAGCACACAAAGAGACAAGCAGCAACAGGGCAAGAGAAAGAGAAAGCTCGGCAACAGGGGGACCTCGAGCCTGGCCGATGCTGGTGGTCGACGCCCCAGACGGGGGCATCAACGGCATCGCGCGGCGATGCAAGGCAGGGGCGGCGCGCCGGTGATGAGGGTGAGCGGTCGGAGAAGGCGTTGAAAGGAGAAGCAGTAATGGGTTTGGGGGTTTTTGGCTATCAGCTAATGTCGATGAGGGAGAAGAAGGGAGGCCGAAGGTTCGAGGGTTCGGCACTGATGGTGGTGCCGACTGGAGGAGGGCGGCGTCGGGGTTTGGCTGAAAGCAGCTGTGCTAGGAGGAGGGCTCGACGGGAGAGGGAGGAGCTAGGGCGACGCTGGTCGATGGGGTTGTCGACGTGGAGGGCGGTGCTCAGGAGAAGCATCGACGACGAGGAGCGTCGGAATTGGCCGGAGAAGACACACAGGAAAGGGGGGTTCTGACGGAGAGAGAAAAACACATAGGAGAGAGAAAGAGGAGAGAGGAGAGAGATTAGACGGCTAGGGTTTCAAAGATGTGCAATTTTTAGGGTTTGCAATAAGATTGTATTTATAGGATACAATCAGGATACTGGGTTAGTGGTTTAGGGTCCAATAAAAGTGGATTTAGGTCAAGAACAAATAAAACTGGGTTTTAGGGTTCAATAAGAGGTAGATCCAAATCAATAGGGTTCAAATAAAAAATACCCACAATAAAAATTAAAAAAAATAGGATTAACAAGAAAATAATTTATCAAGAAGATCAAAGAGTTTCATGAACAAGAACTTAAATCCAATTAAATAAATAAATAATACAAATGAATTAAATATAAACTGGACTTGAAAATAAGTTGGAATTCGCCAAGAAAACTAGGTCTAATACAATAACAAAATAATTCAATAGATGAATTTTAATTAAATAATCAAGAAATGACAATTAATTATTATAATAATAAAATCAAACAATAAAATAATATCCGGGTTTAACAATTTACTAAAATGACCCAATAAATATATATATATAATTTGGACTCAAACACAATAGTTGATATATAAGATCTAAAAAATAAGATCAAAACACATCATTATCTGAAATGAATAAATTTTCGATTAGAAAAATACTTTAATATGAAATCCAAAATGATTTTAACAAATAATGAATTTATAAATATCGAAATACAGAAAATATTCAGAAAATATGTATTTACGGGAATGAGGGTTACACTTATATTTTAAGAAGAGAAAAATATGTTGTGTGAAGTGATTTATTTTTGAAGAAATTATACTTGGTTTAAGAATTGTTTGTTGTGGTTGAGATACATTGTATGAACTTAAATTTGTTAATAAGATTTTCATGTGATAAAGATGTGTTCTTGAAAGAAATTATTTGCTTATAGAGATTGTGAATGAATAACTAGATCATGATTAGTGTCAAGACTAAGAAATGATTACTTTGTGGATAAGTGTCAAGACAAGTTATTGACCATTTGTGCATGAGTTGATGATGAAATTAGCTAGGTTTAAGACATATTTATTGAAGGGTATGTGTACCCATTGATTCTTGTGCATGAAAAAGTTTGTGATTTAGAGTTAGTAAGACCTCGGGTACCGGCACTACTAAATTGAAAAGAGTTGAGATTATGTTTTGAGATATGGCCATGGAGCTCTCGTATTTGTTGATAAAGTCCGGTAGGAGGTAAAACTAATTCTAGGCTTGGAAATTTATTCATGTCTTGAACTAAATAATTAGGCACATAAGTGAAGATGTAGTAAACTTGGGCAAACGTAAGTGGGTTGCTTTTATATAGTCGGCGGTGGATCTTCGTGGGTGTAGACCAAGTTGGCGGACTGTGGTTGCTCCGTGGGAGATGGACTTATATTTTAAATCTAGAACTTAGTGTAGTCGGGCGGATATTTATCATACTCCAATGTATATACGTATACCGGGGCTAGGGGGCACTTACGGGATGATTCGCACGATGAGTGATCTATTATAATAGCCAGCGAGGCTGAGATCCATATTCGTGGAATGATCTAAATCTTGCTTTATTACGGGATAGTTTCATGGCGAGGAATCGAACCCTTAAATGTGGAGTACGTAGGCACTTGCCCTCAGACCTATGTAGTATGGGATGCATAGAATCCAAAAAAGTGTGCATTAGTGTCATCGTAGTATAAAATGTGTGCATTAGGCATTAAGGCGTGACATACACTTACATGTTTAGCGTAGTCACAATTTAACACTTCATTGTTTATTCAACTTTTTGATTTGTTAAAATAATGAGATTGTTATATGTACGGCATAGAGAGCATAGCCGAGTATAATATTTTCATCAATTGTAAGTGACTGACGTGCCTACAGCTTGATATGAAGGTAATGGACTCTTACATGAAGATGTTATGATGCAATGGATGATTCACATTGTCATAGTTGTACAAGTTATATTTTATTTCATTGTTGTACTTCTTTTATTTTTCCACTATGTAAACAAAGATGTAATGAACTCTGATGTCTTGTTGAAAAAGTTATAATTTCCTTGTAAAATTGTCCGAAATGAAGTAAAGATCCTGAGAAATCTCGAATTCGGTTCTATTTGGAATTCAGGGCATTACAGAGTGATTCCGATGAAGACGAGAATCTCTCCACCTCGACAACGAAGATAAAAAATATTATAGGCCTTATAGGAATATAGGATCTGATACCATGTTAGAATTAGGGGTAGGAAGGAATAAATTCTTATTGATTGATTAAATTGAGTACAATATGTCTCTTATCTATAGGAGAGAATGGAAGACTAAAGCAATCTATTATTTGATATGGGACTAAACTAATATGTGCTATAATATCTAACATAATATCTAACAGGTCTAATAAAATTCTTGGATCAAATGTTCCACACAGCAGTATTATGTTTGGTTTGATAAGATTTAAATGTAGTTCCTGCTTTATGTAGTGAACGTGCTATCAGAATCAGAAGAAAAGTAGCTTCCAACTTGACATAGTTGCGTTTAGGATACAGATCTCAGTGTTTGTTTTGGTGTAGCTAGCAGTTGTATGGTTGTCACCTATGAAGCACGGATACGGATACGCGGATACGTTGATTTCTCAAAAACTACGATACGGGTACGTTAGGATACGCTTAAATAAAATAAATAAAAAATAATTAATAATATATATTATAAATAAAAATTGAATTTCTTAAGTTATACATAGACAATATAAAATTGCATTAATAAAAACATACGTACCTGAGTGAGATACTTTTTATCTGTCGTTTTCAATATTTGAATAACTATGGCTAATTGTCCATCGTTATCCAATTGTTATGGAGCTAATAATTAATAAATGTATCCTGAAAGTGAAAGCAAAGCCAAATTTAGTTATAAATAGGAAACTAAAATATTCAATTCAATCCAATCTTTCTAAACATGAAAAATTAAAAAAAAATTAACATAAATCATTATAATTAAAAATTAATACAAACAACCAATGTTAAACAAAACATACTAATTTTACCACATCAATACTAATATAGTAATATTATAATATTACACAACCAAAAGGTTCAAATAAAAGTACGGTAGTAACCACCGCAATGTGGCCTAGTGGTAAGAGCGATGGGACTTGGAGTGTGCTCCTCCAAGATCCTGGGTTCGAACCCTAAGGTTCCCAAAGATGGGGATTAAATACCTCTGGGGTGGCCAGTGACCACTATCCAAAGGATGGTGTACCAAACCCAACAAAATGTTGGGATCCTTGCCACGGGACTGGGATTAGTCGGACCATAGAGGGGGATGGATACCCAGTATAATCAAAAAAAAAAAAAAAAGTACGGTAGTCTTAAACCAAATAAATTTAGATAACATTCTTGATTCTTTCAAAAGACTCATCATGCAGCAGATGTGTCAATTTCTTCAAGTCCTTCACCATCCTTGGTGAAGAGGATTCGTTCAATCTCAGGTTCATCAAGTGACAATTTGCAATCTCAAGTTCACCGACAGCGGCAAATGTATCCCATTCATCACCACTGATGTCCCACAACTTGGACCTTCCACTTTGATATGTATCACCCTTCCTTGAAAGAAGACAAAGATTTATATGTATATAAACCAAATCTTGTGCCCTTTGAGGGGTGATCTTATTTCTTTTCATGGAGTGGATGAAGCTATAGGTACTCCAATTTCTTTCACAGCATGACTAAGAATACGGCTGTCCAAGAAACTTCAAAGCAAGTTTTTGCAGCATTGGTGTGCACGCACCATAAATTGGCCACCACTCTTTAGGGTCCATGCTGGCACGACCTCCTAGGGAATCAAATGCATCAAATGGTGGTAAACTCCCTGAAAACTTAGCGAACTCGCTAGTGACAAGAGTTCTCTCCTCGATATCGGGAAAATATCTCCTCAAGCAATTGTTCCTTTCAATTGAAATTTCAACATTTGCATGTGGAGGCACCCTATTTGGTCCTTCACGGAGCCAAGCGTGACTATAATACCTATACAATATTTCAAATAACATATTAGTTAACTCACCAAATTACTTACAGACAAAATCATCACAAACATGACACGAGTGTACTAGTAATAATATATAATATACCTTGGGTTAAGCGAATGAGCCATGCATTGAAGTGGTGTGCAACTTTTCGTCCATCGATCAATAAGAATATCATAAACTGCATCATAAAAGTATGAACTCTCACGAAGATGCTTGGGCCGGGCCGAACGAAAAAAAAAAAAAAAAAACTAAAAACTAAAAACGTATCCGCGGCGTATCCCGCTGTATCGGCTGTGTATCCCCGCGTATTGGGGGAGTATCCAATATTTTTTTTATTTTTTATTTTTTTAATTACTCCCGATACGTATCGGACGCGTATCGTACGCGTATCGTGTCCGATACGTATCGGATACTTGGTACGCGACCCTCCGCAGAGTATCCGAGCTTTATAGGTTGTCACCAATCATACAACAATTGCAGCTGCAATTGTTAGATTCAAACAGATTTTGCTGGAAGTATTGACAGAGAACACAAACAGCTAGCCTCTAATAGCATCAGAAGCTACGGGCGGAGGCCAGCTTGGTGGTGGCATTGGACAATTGCTAACAGTGGTGGCCAGAAATGGTGTTTGTTGACAAGTAATCTGATTCCTAATGTCGCAAAATCAATTAGTCTGCAGCTCACTTGTCAAGACTTTCCTTGCAACCATTTTGAAGTAACAAGTTTACAGCTAATCCAATTGCTTGCAACTGGATCAATTACGGCACTCACATTACCAAGAAGATCTAACATATTGACCACAGAACACGCAGCTGATAAGATATTGTGATAGACAAAATGATGTCTCAGGTTCAGTTTGAAATCAGAGTATGACGCAGTTCCTTTTTTTTAAATTTTTTAAAGGAATTCTTAACAGATTGGTTTGTAGTAAAAGGAGTTTTAAGTAAAATTTCTCCGTGTTGCAACTGAAGCTTACTTTAATGCTACAGTGGTGCATTTAACAGCAGTCCAAGCAAAAAGTCACATGACTCACATTACCACTAAAACCACTTCACACTTGTCTCATGCTTGCTAGATACTGTAGTAGATATGCCTTTTTCCTATATATACATACTTCATACTCTATACTTGCATAGTTGCATGATATGATTGATTTTAGCACGTATATTTCAGCTTCATCTGAACGTAGACATGCTCCTATAGCTCTTGGACCAATCCAATTAGCTGTCAAAATAATCTTTATCTATTATATGCTCAACCCCCCAAGTCCTTTTTAAATATATAGTTTAATCTATTCTCCGTTGGCAAACAAAAAAATCTCTGAAATTTCATTATTTTAATCATCTCACCCAATCAAACCTCTTTTTATCCGAGCATTAAACTTAATTATACCCATAATTGAAATTTTCATTAAGATAACAAACCACAAGTTCGTACAAACAACGCTCAAAGCCACAACTGATTAGTAGTGGAATTGAAAACTAACACAACCATAACCCTCAGCATGCCCACACTTTTAAAGCACCGGGGTCTTCTAAGAAAAGAAGATAACAAACACCACCATCTTCTATATATATATATATATATCATCATCATAATCATATGCCTATGTCATAATTAGAGCTGCCCAAAAGAGTGAGCCAAGTATGCAAGTGCACCAACTAGTGGTGCATTCATGTATGTAGCCGGTTCTGATTGCGCGTAGTCGGACCGCACATCCGGGAACCGGTCCTGCGCATCGGGTCCACCCACAATGGCTCCCACAAGAAGGTTCGGGTTTGGGGCAGATGAGCTCAATGCTGCGAATCCAGACGAGCATGGAATGTGAGCTGGGTGTGCCGCAACTGAGGGCAGAGACGAGCCACGATGATGGATACGTTCCGGGAATCTTGAGCCGTACCCGACCATGTACGACATCCGCTGCGGATTGTCTCCTAGAATGTAGTCTACCTGTATTATATTCAATCTCACATTCAGAAAAATATCCTAAAATTTTTTATGTAACGAGATCGTTACGAAGGTTTCTTGTTGACAATTCACCTGACGTTTGGCAATGAGTCGGAGTTTGTTAGGGGTAATTGCAACTCCACCGCAAACGACAACCTTTTCCGACGAGGTTAAGTACTTGGCATAAGTTAGCAACAGGAAAGAGGTGGAGGTCACATACTGTAAGTTACTGTCACTCATTTTGAACAAAAGTCCACCTACAAAAATTAATTATCCACTTAGAGCAAACACAATTTTCAACCCCCCCACCCCATTTAGAATAAATAAATAAATAAAGTTTAAGAAGATTAAGGACCTGGTGTGTATTGGGCAGAAGAGAAAGGGGCTCCAGGAATCAAAGAGCAGATGTAGTTATCAGCATGGCCCTTGTAGTCTTGAAGTGACTTCACATTTGAGATTAGGAACTCCTAAACCATAGTAATTAGCTTACTAATTAGGGGTTAGTTTAGATTAATCCATGGAAAGAAGAAGAAATAGAAGAAGATGAAGAGGTGGGACCTTAGAGAGCAGAATTCTGGCCCCCACATGCTTGTTATCCCAACTAAAAGTGTTGTCAGACTCATCAGCTCCAAGGGTTTGACCATTGACTTGAATGTAAGATAGGAAATTTGAGTTCCCTGTTGCTTTGTGAAGCCAAGCTGCTCCCCATAGTAACTCATCCTAATTACCCCCCAAAAAACAGAGCTTACACAATTTTATTACAGGTAAAAATCCCAATTATAAAATCTACACAAATGCTACACGTACCTCAAATTTTATTTCAAACATATTCCAACCACTAAAAGACAAATAGAAAATAATTAAAATATTACGCAAATCTTATTCTTTTAGTGCTTGAGATATGTTTGAGATAAAATTTGAGGTATGTCTAGTCCTCATCTAATCTATAATAACGGTAAATTTATTAACCTGGTAACCAGAATAAGAGCAGTAAAATGGGCACACAAAACTTTTCAGTCCATTGCTGTAAGCACCTCTGTACTTATCAGCAAACTCAAACACCTAAACAAGAATCAAATTTCATGATCAGTTCCTAGGATTAATCATTTCGAAATTACTAGGATCCAATTACTTACACTAGTAGCTCTGCTAAGAAGAAGTGTAGAGTAAGAAGGGTCTGATCTTCTAAAAACCAAGGAAGCTGCAGCAAGAGCAGCAGCAGTCTCAGCTGCCACGTCAGATCCAGGATTGCTACTATCAATCTTAATCACAGTCCTAGGAGTGTCCATGTCTTCTGGTCTCTCCCAACAAGCGTGGTCCTGGTTTGCATCCCCAACCTTACAAAAACAAATCAAATTTTTTTAAACCCAAAAACAGTTTCAAGTTTGCAACAAAAAAAAAATCCACATTGTCTATTTTTTGCTCCTATTTTTAAAGCAGACCTGAACATAGATGGTATCAGGATGAACAGTAGCTTTGAGAAGGTAATCAGTT
This sequence comes from Hemerocallis citrina, assembly GCA_017893485.1. Classification (NCBI taxonomy): domain Eukaryota; kingdom Viridiplantae; phylum Streptophyta; class Magnoliopsida; order Asparagales; family Asphodelaceae; genus Hemerocallis; species Hemerocallis citrina. Next base: position 99,019 of record JACEHZ010000463.1, on the reverse strand, counting down.
GCCCAACGAATGGCCTCCTGTGCATTGTCGAGCTCCCCTTTCATCAACCCTCCAAACTCAATCACACTCCATGAAAGCATGGTGGTAGTGAAAGCCATGGGAAACCCAAACTTGACATTGTCACCTGCATCGTAGTACCCACCAACCAAATCCACCTGCATTTTGAGTTCCAACAAAACCCATTAGAGTTCACACACCAAAACAAACATACAAACAAACAAACAAATAAACCCATGCATGTGGTCAAAATTAAAAAAAAAAACTGCTAAGTGATTTATTTAATTTAACTCACATTCATTGAGTGCCCATCAGTGAGGCCAGAGTCTCTCCTCCAGTTGAGCCTCTGGTTTGGTGGGAGCTTCCCGGACCTCTGGCCTTCGAAGAAGAGGATGGACTTGGTGAGTGCATCTCCGTAGTTGTGGGTGGAGTCGGAGAGGTGGTGTTGTGCATGGTGGCCATATTGTTGGGTTTGGAAAGCAATGGCATTTGAGAGGAGGAGAGAGAAGAGGAAGAGGAAGAGGAAGATGGAGGAGGAGAAGTGAGCCATTGTTGTACTCTTGGGAAACCCAACAATCCTAATGGGCACTAATGGCAGCAACCAAGTAAAGAGAACTGAGCAGAGTCACACTGGGAAGTTGTATACGTATTTATAGAATTGAAAAAGGTAAAAACTGTTCTGTTTTTTGCATTTTTTCCGATGCTACTACTATTACTGCTATTACGGCTGCCACTCGTTGTAATGCTTTCACCTCCCTCTCGTTTAGTAATAAAGAAAAAATTGAATTCATTATCGGCGAAGAAAATGAAGTCACGTGATTATGGGAGGGGCCAGGGTTTATAATTGAAGTGCCTAAAATGGACATTTACAGGTAGGATTTGTGAAGCCGATGAGTGAGGGGTGTTATAGTAAATTGGTTAATATGGGCTTAGTGATTTCAGTTGATAAGATAACGGTCGCCCATGAAGCCTTGATTGGTGGGTGCCTACATGGACGAGTGGCCCATGCTTACTTGTTACTGTTTGTGATAGAAAGTGGGTAATTTGGCTTTTGGGTTTTATTATCTCAATTTAAATTCTAGCAACAACAACAACAACAAATAAAAAGTAAAAAAAATTAAGTTTAAATAGACAAAGTAAGATACTCCTGCAATCAAGGGATTTTGGTAGGCACAGTGGTCGTTAATTAGGAGCAAGCATTGGCAGAGACTTTGCTTTTGAGTCGTTTTATTAAGATGGGAGAGGACTAAAATTAGTACGGCATAGGGTTGGACCGGCAATAGACGATTTTTGTATTGTTGGGAATATGGCACGAATCGCGTTGGGTAATGTCGTTAGAGCTGGTTGTGTTCAGTATGGATACATTGTCATCAGGGCCGGCCCCCACCTTAAAGCCGGTGAGGCGGCCGTCTCACACCTCCAAATTGTTTGTAATTTTAGGGATCCCAAATTTGTATTCTCCTTGTAAATATAGATATGTATTGTATGCATAATAAAATTATATTATTATTAGGGGCGCATTTCGCCTCGGACCCGAGGACTCAGAGCCGACCCTGATTGTCATGTCTGTAGAACCCGACCCTGATTGTCATGTCTGCAGAACGACTAGATCTTCATGTTAGACGTTTTATTTATTTTCCACTTAATCAAATGTAATTAATTTGATTAATTAATTATGTGGACAAATATGTGATCCATTTAAATGGGAAATTGCAACTGATCAAAACAACTTCCCCATATGTGATCCATTTAAATGGGAAGTTGCAACTGATCAAAACAACTTCCCTATGATTCTCTCCCCTCATTTAGGAAACCACCCACTATTTGCAATTATGATAACTACTCTATGATGGCTAGAGTAGTATAAAAGGATGAAAAAAGGTCACCAAATCTACTCTCTCATACAATTCTGATATACACCATCTAAAAGTGAGAAAGGAGGGTTTGGAACCAAAATTTAGATTGACAACATCAAGAGGCTTCAAACGGCAATGGTTGGAGGTATGATTATCGATTTCATTGCTTCCGCTTCTATTCATATATATTCATATGGCGATTAGAGTATACATGAAAATTTGTTTTTGAATTACATTTGGTATCAGAGCTGAAAACTTATCTCTGCCTTGCTTGTTGTTTCATTTCACAAAAGAAACGTCTGTGAAATCTAAGGATGATTTTAAACCTTACTCTCCTATTGTTGATTTCCCGTATTGAATCTTTACTGGGTTTGACAGATTCATCTTTTGTTGGGTTTTGCCTAAATTTGTGCTAAATTTCGGTTTTGTTTTGGTTACTGGAGCCTAGCCGAGCTTGGTAACGCAAGCTTGTAATCCAAGTGGAGGCCTTAAAGGGTAATGGTCCGATTGTGAACGGACCATGAGGGCAGGGGTCGTCCGCGATTTTGAGTTAGGCCGACCTTGATCGGCCTTGAGGGTCGACCGTGCTCTTCGGGAATCCTCGTCACGCTTTGTCGATCTTCTCGTTTCCCTCAACCCAGGCCCATAAACCGAGCCCAAGCCTATGCTATTGGTTTCTTTGCTAAATCGAAAATATAGTTATGAAGCAATACTGATTTTGTGATTAATTGAGATCATGTTATTTTGTTAGAACTAGAAAAACTTTAGTATTGTTTTGAAATAACTAGTTAAAAATGTTATGGCCATTAAAATTGTACATGATCAAAATATTAAAGTAATATGTCGAGTCATTTGTTAATTTTAGTAATTTGAGAGTAGCCACAGCATCTCTAGTTATTTAAAACTTCTTATGAAATCACATATGGAAACTAGACATTAATTTGTAATTAATCATATGTAATATGATGAAATATGCCCACAGGAAATTTTATTATATTTTGTATGATTAATTAGGGTGAAATATTGAATTATGTTACTTAATCTACCCACAGGAATTAAGGAATGAATATGGTTTAATAGTTTCATCATACAGTTATGAATCTAATTTGAGTAAGACTTTAGCCCACAGGCAGGTTTTATGTCACTAGATTCATATTTTCATTCATGATTTGCATTGGTAAAACATGATAAAGTTAAGTCTAAAAAAATTTTGTTTACAAGCATGTATGTATATATATATTTTTTCTTTGCAGCAATTTTATCCGGGAACATTTCTGATGTCAATTGTGACATTCCTGAATTAAAGGGTGATAACTATAAGGTGTGGAAAGAAAGAGTGCTTCTGCAATTGGGGTGGATGGATATCGACTATGCTATTCGGAAAGACGAACCCCGTAGTATAACTTAGACTAGCACTCCAGTTGCCGTTGGCCTTTATGAAAAGTGGGAGCGATCTAATCGCCTCTCAGTTATGTTCATAAAGACCAAACTTTGTGCTAGCATTCGGGGTTCTGTCGATCAGCATACTAAGGTTAAAGATCTCCTTAAAGCCATTGATGAGCAGTTTGTAAATTCTGACAAAGCTTTTGCTAGCACCTTAATTATGAAGTTTTCATCCATGAGGCACAATGAGTTTAAGTGTGTGCGTGATTATATCATGCGCATGAGGGATATTGCGGCCCAACTAAAGGATTTGGAAGTTACCATGTCTGAATCTTTCCTAGTACATTTCATTTTGTGCACTCTCCCTCCATAATATGGCCCTTTTAAGATATCTTATAATACACATAAGGATAAATGGTTAATTAATGAACTTATGACCATGTGTGTTCAAGAGGAGGGCAGATTGAGGATGGAAGAGGGAGAAAAGGTGAACCTTACTACTGCTTCTTCTTCAAAGAAGAGAAAGGATCACATTAAGGAAAAGGGAAAGGGAAGGCTTTCAGCAAACCAAGGCATAAAGAAGGAGTCTACGTGTTTCTTTTGTAAAAAGAAGGGACACATGAAGAAAGACTGCATGAAGTTTAAGACTTGGCTTGAGAAGAAAGGTAATTTTCTAGCGTTTGTTTATGAATCTAATATGGTTAATATTAATCATAATACATGGTGGATTGACTCTGGTACTACAATCCATGTTTCGAATACCTTGCAGGGTATGACAAACCTAAGGAAACCAATGGGAAGTGAACACTACATCTATTCGGGTAGTCAGATCAGTTCACATGTGGAGGCTGTTGGGACATGCAGTTTAATTTTAAGTAGTAGTTTTAGTTTACATTTAGAAAAGACATTTTATGTACCAGGTTTCACTAGAAACTTGATTTCAGTTTCAAGACTTGTACCTTTGGGAATTTCCTTTAGTTTTTCAGATTCTGGTTTCAGTATTTTCAGAAATTCTGAAGTTATTGGATATGGTATTTTGTCTGATGGTTTATATCGTCTTTGTTTGCAAAATGATATCACTGATAGTTCTATGCATGTTTATACTGGGTTTAAAAGATGTATTATAAATGAGGACTCTTCTATTTTGTGGCACCGGAGATTGGGACATATCTCCATTGAGAGAGTTAAGAGATTGGTAAAGGATGGGGTACTTGGTACTTTAGACTTTACCGATTTCGATACTTGTGTTGGTTGCATTAAGGGAAAGCAAACTAACAAACACAAAATTGGTGCCAAAAAGAGTTCAAACCTATTAGAGATCATACACACGGATATTTGTTGTCCAGACATGAACGCTAATGATCCGAAATACTTTATCACCTTCATAGATGATTATTCACAATATATGTATCTTTACTTACTTCGTTCTAAAGACGAAGCTTTGGATGCCTTTAAATTGTTTAAGGCTGAAGTAGAAAAACAATGTGATAAGCACATTAAGATTGTGAGATCAGATAGAGGTGGAGAGTACTACGGTAGATACACCGAGAACGGATAAGCACCAGGTCTAATTGCAAGATTTCTTCAAGAGCATGGGATTGCTGCCCAATACACCATGCCTGGTTCTCCAGATCAGAATGGTGTAGCAGAAAGAAGAAATCAAACTTTAATGGACATGGTGAGAAGTATGAGGAGTAATGTTAAACTTCCATCATTTTTATGGGTAGAAGCTCTTAAGACGGCAGTGTACATATTAAACTGGGTTCCTTCCAAGGTCGTCTCAAAGATGCCTTTTGAGCTATTCAAAGGATGGAAACCGAGTTTGCAACATGTACGCATTTGGGGATGCCCGTCTGAAGTGAGAATGTACAACCCACAAGAGAAGGAGCTAGATCCAAGGACCATTAGTGGGTATTTTATTGGATATGCTGAAAGGTCTAAGGGTTATAGATTCTATTGTCCATCTCATAGTACCAGGATTGTGGAATCAAGAAACGCTAAATTTCTTGAGAATGACTTGATTAGTGGGAGTGATCAATTTCAGGACATTGTTCCTGAAAAGGATTATGATCAACTTCCACCCACTGTTTCAAGTGACAAGTTGATTGTCATTCACGCACCTCAAGCTGAATTGCATGTTAGACAGCCAACTATTGAGGTTCCACAAGTTGACAACAATCTAATAGATCATGATGGTAATGAGGAACAAACAGTTCATCGTGAAGATGAACAAGTTCCATTGAGGAGATCTACTAGAACAAGGAAATCAACTATTTCTGGTGACTATTTAGTGTATCTGCAAGAATCGGATTATAATATTGGAGCCGTCGATGATCCTGTGTCATTTTCACAAGCCATAAGTTCTACAGATTCAAACTTATGGATGAATGCCATGAAAGATGAGATGGACTCTATGGCATCTAACCGAGTTTGGGATCTTGTCGAGTTGCCAAATGGTAAAAAAGCCATTGGATGCAAGTAGGTCTTTAAAATAAAGAAAGACTCGCATGGCAATATCGAGAGACATAAAGCTAGACTTGTTGCCAAAGGGTTCACTCAAAGGGAAGGAATCGATTACAACGAGACTTTCTCTCCTGTATCAAAGAAAGATTCTTTCCGGGTGGTGATGGCATTAGTAGCTCATTTTGATTTTGAGCTACACCAAATGGATGTGAAAACGGCATTTCTCAATGGTGATTTAGAGGAAGAGGTTTATATGAAACAACCTGAAGGATTCTTCTCTAAAGAGGGTGAGCATTTGGTTTGTAAGCTTAATAAATCCATATACGGGTTGAAATAGGCTTCCCGACAATGGTATATGAAATTCCATAAAGTGATTACTTCATTTGGGTTCGAAGAAAATGTTATGGATCAATGTATATACCTTAAGGTCAGTGGGAGCAAGATCTGTTTCCTTGTGCTATATGTGGATGATATTTTGCTAGCAACCAATGATAAAGGGTTGCTATATGAGGTGAAACAATTTCTTTTAAGTAACTTTGATATGAAAGATATGGGCGAGGCATCTTATGTCATTGGCATAAAGATCCATAGAGACAGATCTCGGGGCATTTTGGATTTGTCTCAAGAGGCCTATATCAACAAAGTCTTAGAAAGATTCGGTATGAAAGATTGTTCACCAAGTGCAGCACCCATTGTGAAAGGTGATCGGTTCAGTTTGGACCAATGCCCCAGGAATGACATTGAAAGGGAACGAATGAAAAATGTTCCATATGCTTCAGCTGTTGGTAGCATTATGTATGCTCAGGTCTGTACTAGACCCGACATTTCATATGCCGTTGGAGTATTAGGAAGATATCATTGTAACCCAGGCATCGATCACTGGAAGGCTGCGAAGAAAGTAATGAGGTACCTTAAGGGTACTAAGGATTACATGCTTATGTATAGGCAAACTGATAGTCTTGAGGTGGTAGGCTACTCCGATTCTGACTTTGGTGGCTGCAATGATTCACGTAAATCCACATCAGGATATGTGTTCATGCTAGCTGACGGGTCTATATCCTGGAGGAGTGCCAAGCAGACCTTGACAACCACTTCTGCGATGGAGGCAGAGTTCGTTTCTTGTTTTGAGGCTACCTCACATGGTGTATGGCTGAAAGGTTTCATATCTAGGCTATGAGTTGTTGACTCTATTAGCCGACCGATAAGAATGTATTGTGACAATTCAGCTGCTGTTTTTATGGCTAAGAATAATAAGAGTGGAAGTCGAAATAAACACATCGACATAAAATATCTAGCCGTAAAGGAACGTGTGCAGGAAAAGAAAGTGATCATTGAGCACATTAACACTGAATTGATGATAGCTGATCCCTTGACTAAAGGCATGCATGTTAAAGGATTCAAGGATCATGTAATCAGGATGGGACTTGGTTCTATTATGTAGCACATTCATTATGTTTGTCTGAAACTTTCATTTAGTTGGATTATTTCTCATTCGAAATTATGTACGTACTTATTTTGGTTATTTTGTTGAGAAATATCATTATGTTTGACCTAGAGTAAACATATGGTCTACTCATTAAGTTAAGTGTGAGTGGTAAAGACTAAGTATATTGTGATACATGGAAGATTAATTCTTGCTCTTAAAGAGAATTAGTCGCCATGATTCGTATACGGAGTCTCTCTCGTTAAATGGATCAAGTGGGAGAATGTTAGACGTTTTATTTATTTTCCACTTAATCAAATGTAATTAATTTGATTAATTAATTATGTGGACAAATATGTGATCCATTTAAATGAGAAGTTGCAACTGATCAAAACAACTTCTCCATATGTGATCCATTTAAATGGGAAGTTGCAACTGATCAAAACAACTTCTCCATGATTCTCTCCCCTCATTTAGGAAACCACCCACTATTTGCAATTATGATAACTACTCTATGATGGCTAGAGTAGTATAAAATGATGAAAAAAGTTCACCAAATCTACTCTCACATACAATTCTGATATACACCATCTAAAAGTGAGAAAGGAGGGTTTGGAACCAAAATTTAGATTGACAACATCAAGAGACTTCAAACGGCAATGACTGGAGGTATGATTATCGATTTCATCGCTTCCGCTTCTATTCATATATATTCATATGGCGATTAGAGTATACATGAAAATTTGTTTTTGAATTACACTTCATGCTAATATAACACGATTACAGAGGAAAGAATAAACATGATCCATGTGACATTGAGTAATACTTTTTTTCTTCTTCATCTGGAGTAATGATCAATGAAGAAATGTAATTTTATACTGTTTGTTATACGTAGTCAAAGAATGAAAGACTCTAATGTAATTAATATATATATATATTTTTTGTTGTTGAAGAAATGTAATGTAATTAGTGTTTTTTTTTGGATTAAACAATGTAATTAGTGTTGCTTGGATGGTATGGAAAAACAATCTCTTTTTGCTATGTATGTCTGTCTATCTTCGTCCAGTTGAAGTTCTCTAATTTTGGATAGTCTGCGTTCATAAAATTAAAATTTTGGTGAAAGGAAATCCTTTTTTTTGTATGATTGTACAACAAGTTACTTGCCATGTATAGCTAAGGTTAATTATCTCACAGCGTGTTAATTTATTTAATTATCACTAGTGTATACTTGTGCAATATTTTTTTTTTTGAAATAAAAAGTGATCTTTCGACCACCGATCTCATTAATGAAAGATTAACGACATCACAAAATCCATCTACAACCATTTCCATATCCTCCCGTGCTCATCGGCACTACAAACATATGAAGTAAAGCATAGAAAATCTAACATAACCCTAAGCAGCATACATACGGCACCTTTCCGGTTCACCGTCAATCTCAAAATATGAACACCAGTTGATTGTCCCCAATCCTGCTGCTTAATCTGGTGCTCCATGATGCCCTACCGAAGACTGTCACTCGAATCTGATCTTCTTCCTTGACCCTGAGTTACCTGCCCATTCATTTATTAGGACCACTATGTTGTGCAGTTATAAATGAAAATTACATTTAATATTACGAAAGCAGAAGTTGTTTATATCCAACCAAAGAGACCACAATACAGCCCCTATCGTGATATCCCATCCGCCCCTCACTTCTCTCCTAATGTTATCCGTCCTCCAGCTACCCTATAAATCGTTGATACTATTCGGAATCTGGTCCGTCTGAAAGGTTAAAGCAATAACCTCTCAAATGAGGGACGCTCTAGGGAACCGCACGAAAATATGTTCTGTGTCTTCTTCGAAAAGGTTACAAAAGTTACACATAACGTTTATCTGTATATTCCGTCTCCTCAGGTTGGTTTTGGTCAAGATCGCGTTGTTAAGGACTAGCCATAGGAAAGCTCTAACTTTGTTCGGGACCTTCGTCTTCCAGATAATCGCAGCGTTGCTATTTCTAACCACGCCATCGTTTAACAAACTATACATAGAGGCCACTGAGAACCTGTTAGTAGACCCCCCGATCCATTCTCTATCATCATGAGCATCCCTATGTAACAAACTATACATAGAGGCTACTTGTGCAATATTGTATAAACTTATATAATATAATATAATGTATATTATAACTCGTGCAATATTGTACGTATTTTTTAAGAAAATAATAAAATAATAAAACTTTTTTTAAAAAAAAATCATCAATTAACATTTATATAATCATGCACAATTTTTAAGGTTTGATTAAGGGTGATGATTTTAATTCAAAATTTAGATTGAGAAAAAATGAGATGGTTGTCTCCTACTTTTGCTCTCATTTTTAAAAATTTATTTTTAAAAAGAAGAAAAAATCTTAAATCAAAATTAGTTTAGCATAATATATTGTACAGAAGTAGGTATCTGCTATATATATTCTCTGGATGAAGTAATATTTCAGATATAATATTTTAAGTAACAATAGTAAATTTTAATTGAGATAACCCTAATTCGTATTGTAGATCTTTCGATTTTCAATAAGAACCAGACCACAAATGAGGATTTGGAGACCCTTTTCAAACAAAAACATAGGGCAATTTCCTGACTTCTATATAAGGGCAACGAAACATGCTCCTAGTTATTTTTCTCGCATATAGAAACACTCATAGTTTTGGCCCGAAATTGAAAGCCATAAGACTTCAATATCCTGGTCAGTTTGCCCGCAGTTAAACTCCAGGAAAATGAATACAAATGTTGTGTATTGTGCTATGCTTTGATTGGCTACAAGTATGGATGAAAGACTTTCAATTCGAACAGCACAGTATAGGAGTTATGAGTGGTTTCTAAAGGAATTGAGTTCCTTGCATTCTGAGAGGAAAATATATGAAGTTTGCTGTTGAGGTTTTCTTAATTAGTCTATTCGATCCCATCTAGCTAGCTTACGAATTTTTTCCCAAAACGATCTTTTTTGGTAAAGTTTCTTCCAAACCGCCCTATTTTTTTTTTTAATTCCCAAAGTGCCCCACTCGGTCTTTGAAAGACCGAGTTTAATACAAATAAGGTTGGTCTTTCAAAGACCGAGTCTTGCGCTTTGAAAAATCAAAGAGCAAGACTCGGTCTTTCAAAGACCGAGCGTATTTGTACTAAGACTCGGTCTTTCAAAGACCGAGTCTTGTACTTAGGCGTTTTTATTAACGCAGATCCCCTTTCTTCTTCTTCTCTCTCTCTACTTTAACCTATTGTATTTCTCTAACCCATCTTCCTAAATCTAGGGCGACCTCCTACCCACAAAATCTCATCTTAATCTAAATATATTTACCAATTTCTTCCTAATTCTCTAAGCATCTCCACTAAAAAAACCCTAAACCCATCTTTTGAAAGATCCATGTCTTGGATTTTTGCTAAATTTGAAGAGGATAGCAATTTCAACTCTTTTACCCAAATATCTACGGCTCTATCCTTGACGCTTGTGAAGGTACGATGAATATTGGCCTTTAATTTTCTATCTTTTTTTTATAGATTTTGTTTGTGGTTAGATAATAACTTGCATATCCGTATAAATATACGTAGGTATGGATCTTGAGATTCCTATTTGGTTATACTTTGGTGGTGAAATAATTCGTGATCCAAAGATTGGTAGTTGTTACGTTGTGTTGGATCCGGAAATAGTTTGGGTACCTCGTACCATAACATTTGCAGAACTAGTTGAGAAAATTTATGAAGTTACTAATTGGGATAGGAATCAATGGAAGGTGAAAATTTTAGCTCGATACGCAGCTGGTAGAGGAGATGGTCAGTATTTTATGACAGTGCCCGTACCTACTGATAATGCGCTGAAGTCATTGATTGCTAGGACATTTGATCCCAATTGTGCTTGGTCTGCATTAGAGCTATACATTCAGCAAATTCAAAATTTGGATGCTCAGCCATATGATATTCCCAGTTCAAGATTCATAAGGGTAGTACCTACACAGCAGATGAGGTCTAACCCCGCTCAACCTTCACAACCAAATCCACTGTCCTCACAAGAAAATACTTCCACAAATACAAGAAACGCTGATGCTACAGATGTTGAGTTGCCACCCCAACCTTGTCCGGTTCCTGACTATGTTCCAAATGACAGTGTATTTGAGCTCTTTCAAAATGCAGTGGTTAACAACAGCTTATTAGATGATGATGAAGAAGAGGAAGAAACAAACGATGATGAAAGTGTAGAAAATGATGATGGAGAAGAAGATGATGATGTAGCAAATGTAAATTCTACGAACAACAGTTCTAACGAAGTGAGAGCTACTGATAGTTATGCTAATGTTAACACTCATGTTACGGAGGAGATGGCTCAAGCTGCTAGAGTCCCCCTATTTCCACAAGAGTCCTCTGGTTCATCCAATGTAGATGAATTTTACGTTGGACAGGAGTTTGTAAGCAAAGAGTCCATTCAGCAAGCTGTGAAGGTGTATTCTATCAAGAAACATCGTGAATTTGTCATATTGAAAACAACACCGTCACTGTACACTGTTAAATGCAAAATGGCACCTAGAAAACGTACAATTGAGGAGATCGTACAAGGTCCCCCAGGAGTAAGTGATGGTGGATGTCCTTGGAGATTACGAGCTATTGTTCCAAAAGGGGGGAGAAATTTTGTGGTGAAGAAGATAATTGGGCCTCATACTTGTACGAATCCCACGTTGAATTAAGACCACTGTAAAATAGATGCTAACCTTGTTAGTAATTTGATTGTGGGTGTGATGAAGAAGGATATTGCTTTATCACCGGGGGTAATTATTGAGATTGTGAAAATAGAATATAATTATCAGATTTCATATAAGAAAGCTTGGAAAGCAAAACAAAAGGCAATTGAGAGGTTGTACGGTACCTTCGAAGAAGCATACACGAAGCTGCCTTTTCTACTAACAGCAATTCAAGCAGCAAATTCAGGAACCGTTGTCCACTGGGATAAATATGAGTCTAGCCCCAGCGAGAAAACATTCAAAGGAGTATTTTGGGCATTTGGTCCTTCGATTGAAGGTTTCAAGTCTTGCAGACCGGTTATTAGTGTAGATGGAACTCACTTGTACGGTAAGTACAATGGTTGTTTGCTAATTGTTGTTTCTCCGGATGCGAACGGTTGCTTATTTCCATTTACATTTGCATTGGTTGATGGAGATAGTATAAATACGTGGACATGGTTTATGACTTGCATCCGGTATTATGTCACCGATCGCACTGAGTTGTGTGTTATCTCGGATCGTCATGCTGGTATACTGTCTGCTATGGATTTGCAAAACGGAGCTTGGAACGAACCGAATAGATTTCATCAATATTGTATGCGTCATTTTGCCACAAATTTTTTTAGTAAATTTGGTAGCAAGGCATTGCGGAAAAAGACCAAAATTATAGCTTGTCAACACCAACCCAAAAAGTTCATGGCTAAACTCGCTGAACTTGAAACCGTTAATGTCGAGGCGGCTAATTGGTTGAAAGAGAAGCCGGTTGAGAAATGGGAACTTTATGCAGATGAAGGTCGACGATATGGAATGATGACTACGAACCTGTCAGAATGCTTCAATTCAGTATTGAAAGGAGTTCGTAGTTTACCAGTAACTGCGATTGTTGAGACGATCTTTTTACGTCTCAACTCTTACTTTACTACTCGTCGACAGGAAGCTAGTAAGCTTTTATGTGAAAGGAAGATTTTTGCTAAAAGTGTACATGATTTGATTGATAGTCGCCATGAAAGAGCAAATCAACATGAGGTTACAATATTTCATCATCAGCCTGGAGTTTTTTCCGTGAAAACGGGTATACGCATGGTAAATGGAGAACGGAAGGGTGGGAATTTGCACACCGTGAATTTGGGTACGAAAACATGCACATGTATGAAGTTTCATTTATATCATATTCCCTGTTCTCATGTATTAGCAGCTTGCGCATATCGTGCAATCGATCACAAGCCTTATGTTGATAAATTTTACCTTGTCACGTCATTAGCACAAACTTGGGCTCCTATGTTCAGTCCTATTCTAGATGAAGCATATTGGCCTACTATCGACGGTCGACGACTCGTACTGGATGCTAGTTTGCGACGTTCACGGAAAGGCCGGCCTAAATCCACGAGAATACGCAACGATATGGATGTGAGAGATAGTTCTAGCAGGGGTACAAGAATGAAATGTTCACGCTGTGGGTTGGAAGGACACAACAAACGTCTTTGTACTAACAGAGCATCTCAAAACAATTAAAATGTGATTATGTGCTTTCTATTGTTCTTTCTATTGTTATGTGCTTTTTAGTGTGTTTGTAATATTAATATCGAACTAAGCACTTAGCTTGGATGTCTTCAATTGTCGAGAAGGTATGATTGATTGAGGTGTATATATTGTCCAAACAGAGTATTTTGGATTTAGTAAGTTTCAATTATGTATATAAGTTCCTTGAATGTAGCAAAAAAACAATCAGCATCAAGACTCGGTCTTTCAAAGACCGAGCTTAATATAACTAGACTCGGTCTTTGAAAGACCGAGTCTTGATGCTGATGGCTATCAGACTTAAGACTCGGTCTTTCAAAGACCGAGTCTAGTTATATTGAGCTCGGTCTTTGAAAGACCGAGTCTTGAGTTCAATATCTTCCAGAGCCCAAGTGACTCTCTGGAAATGACTGAACATCATAGTCGGTCTTTCTAAGACCGACCTAAATATAACTAGACTCGGTCTTTGAAAGACTGAGTCTTCAATCTTCGAAAAAAAAATTTCCACAGATTGAAGACTCGGTCTTTTAAAGACTGAGTCTAGTTATATTTAGGTCGGTCTTTGAAAGACCGACTGTGATGTTCAATCATTTCCAGAGAGTTGCTTGGGCTCTGGAAGAGATTGAACTCAAGACTCGGTCTTTCAAAAATCGAGCTCAATATAACTAGACTCGGTCTTTGAAAGACCGAGTCTTAAGTCTGATAGCCATCAGCATCAAAGACCGAGTCTAGTTATATTAAACTCGGTCTTTGAAAGACCGAGTCTTGATGCTTATTGAGAATTTGCTACAGCCAGATACAACCCCTTTCATCTCCCCTTTACAAATTTTGCTACAGCCATATACATCTTCTTCACAACCACATCAACTACACAAACACATCTTCTTCACAACCAAGACCACACATCAATGAGAACATTAGGAACATCTTCACAACAATCTTTGAAACAATCTTCAGAACAACATTCCACAAAGTTATAACCAATTTTGCATTCTTACACAACCACAAGCACCTCATCTTCACAAAGTTTTCATCTTCTCAACCACATCTACAATGTTGTTAATATCATCTACCAAATTCAAACTAACTAAAGATTGCAACCACATCAACAATATTAATAACTAAGAACATTTGAAAAAAAAAAACCAAATCAAACTAACTAAAACTTGAACTCAATCTTTTCATCTTCATTAACTCAAACCCTTCAAACTTTTCATCTTCATCTTCACAACCAAACCAATTTTGCATTCTTCCACAACCACAAACACATCATCTTCACAACCCCATCTACTTCACAACCACATCTCAACCACATCTCAACCACATCAACAATATTGTTAATATCATCTTCACAACCACATCAACAATATTAATAACTTCTTCACAAACACAAGAACATTTTAAAAAAAAACTACAAAATCAAAATAATTAAAAATATTATAACAACTACCAAATTCAAAAAATATTACAACAAACTAACATCTATATAACATCAAAAGTCAAGGGTTAGGTGTGTAGAAGTTGGTGGCTCTTTGTTGTCGTCTACCACGTTGTGGAGTTGCCTGTGTTAGTGCGGACAACGGGATCTCATCCTCTCTTTGAATCTCATCCCCAATCTCAGGCTCTGCTTGTTCTTCGTGTTCTGAATCTATCGAGCTCATTGCGGTAGTATGTCAAGCACCTGTTGGGGTTGGCTGTCCATGTCAGTTTGCCTGTCCAGTACACACCGATAGGAGGTAGCATGTCAATATCATCGGGAAGAACTCTCCAATGTTGAGATTGGATCCGTACCACGGGCCGACCTTCGTGAATCCGCTCCCAACTCCATATCTGCAGTAAAATCAGAGGTCCATTCATCTGGTTCGAACCTATACTGCACAGACACAGACTCCGATACAGTGACGATAGTACTGCACTGCCCTAACTGTAACGGCTGATCCTACCTAGATCAGCGATTAAGGGCAAGAACATCAATGAGATGCTATTTTCGGTCGAATTTGGAAACAAGACGGTGCCGAATAGCGTGAGAATATATGCCCTACAGTAGCACTCCACCTCCGCTGCAGTTGAACCGTCATTCAATCTATCTTTAAACGTGTCCTTCAACCACTTTAAACGGATAAATTTCCCATTTATCGCACCGGCCTTTACTTCAACCCCTAAGTACTCCTCCACTATATACACTGGGTCGAAGTCCATCGATCCTGTGATTGCCTCTCCATCGATTGGAAGCCCGGTAAGTATGGCAACGTCCTGTAGAGTGACCGTCATCTCCCCAACTGGCAGGTGAAATGAGTGTGTCTCGGGCCTCCATCTTTCAAGCAGTGCTTCCAAAAGTGGACGATCGCACTTGATGGATGTCATCCTGACAATACCGTAGAACCCACAGTCTCTTAGTATCTCGTGTATACGTGGGTGCACAGGTAGCGGATGACCAGTCCTAAAGCGGCACTCCGTAGCCTCACCGTTCCAAACATTCTGCGATCGATGCAACGGCTGGAGAGTGAGGAGTGAAGGGTCGAGTGGTCCGGGGCCTCCAGAAGGGATATATGACGACGAAGGGACTGAAGAAGAAGTGCCCTCCTCATTTGGATTGAATTCAACATACATAACAATAATATTTACATCAATAGAACGAAATTTAATACAATTCTATTAGAATCAACAATTAGTTACTTACATTAGTACCCTCGGTAGGAGCACGACCACGACCACGACCACGACCACGTCCACCGCGAGTACGTACTCTATCGCCACGTGGAGGTCTACTACTTTCTCCTACCTCCATGTTATCCCTTGTGCGTGCCATTTACAATAGACTACAAATCCTACAACTTCAACAAAAATGTTATTAACCACACATAACCTAGATTTAAAAAACAACAATCTCGAAACATCTTCACAACCACAACATCTCAACAACAAAAACATCAAAAATCTCAAAACTTATCCACAACCACAACATCTCAACAACAAAAACAACAACAATCTCGAAACATCTCCACAACAACAAATTCTATATAACAATGCCGTTGATTCTCTAATTTTAGCAAATTAGAGAATTTTAACTCTTTCTTAGCAAAATTCTATATGGAATTCTATATAACAAATTCAACTTCAACAAATTCTAAAATTTCTAACTCTTTCTTAATTTTAGCAAAAAACTATATAGAATTCAACAAATACTATATAACAATGCCGTTGATAGCAACAACTTCAACTCTTTCAACTCTTTCTTCATCAACAAAATTAAAACTAAAAATAACAACAATAGCTACTCTATATTGTCAACAATAAGTCAAATTCAACTCATCAACTTCACAATAGCATCAAGAGTAACACAAATTTTGCTTAGCAAAAGCTTAAGAAATATACCTTACAAGTAGGAGAATCCAAAACGAGCTACTGACAAGGTAGAGAAGAGCAAGATCCTTCAACCGAAATCTTCCAAAGACGAAGACAAAATTGGCGAGGTCTACGAAATTGGGTATTTGGGGTTTAGGGTTTTAAGAAATAATCAATTTTGGGGAATAGGATTGGGAAAAATCGAAAATGGATTAGAGATTAATTGGTTTTGGGGAGTTTATCGATCGATTAAAGGAGTAATCGACCAAAATATGGCGAGGGCGATGGATTCGTTGAGGGACAGAGAGAAGAAGAAAATAAACTCTAAAAATTCGAGAAGAAGAAGAAAGGGGATCTGCGTTATTAAAAATGCCTAAGTACAAGACTCGGTCTTTGAAAGACCGAGTCTAGTACAAATACGCTCGGTCTTTGAAAGATCGAGTCTTGCTCTTTGATTTTTCAAAGCGCAAGACTCGGTCTTTGAAAGACCGACCTTATTTGTACTAAACTCGGTCTTTCAAAGACCAAGTGGGGTGCTTTGGAAAATAAAAAAAAATAGGGCGATTTGGAAAAAACTTTGCAAAAAAGGATCGTTTTGGAAAAAAATTCCTAGCTTACAATACTCATTCTATTAATACTGTTAAAATAATTTAAAAGGATTTGAGTTATTGCGGTATTTTTTCATATAGTGTACTTACAATATAACAAACCAAAATAATAGTATTCATTGAACAGTGTGGAATTTATTGATATAAAATATTGATATTGGTTTGGATCTACAATCATCCAAACCAATATCAATATGTGTGGAATTTATTTCAGGGATTTCTTTTTATAACAGTAATCTTCATCTCATAGGTTATATACAACCAACAATCAACCAAACCAATATGTGTGCAATTTATTTTAGTTATTTCCCTTATAACAATGATCTTCACGAAACCACCCCTAATTACAGGCTAGTCTCGATCTTATTCCAAACAAAAGACAGGAGAAAAAGACAACTGAAACCCGTCAAGTTTCACACCTAGAATTGATCAAACTAAATCTGCACCTATACTGTAGTACTCCACAAAAGCCTATGTTATATAGCTCACGTAATTTATAGGATCAGAGCAGCTACTCTCATTGCTGCCATTTTTGAGCTACCCTCCAATCCCATGTCCCATGTTCAACTTATGTGCTACTATTATAGGCCAATAGTAACACAACAAGCCTAGCCTTTTAATGAGAACTAAAGAAGAAATTAGACAAGTTAAAAGAAAAGGATGGCGAAGAAATTAGACAAGTTAAAAGAAAAGGATGGCATTAACTACCTCAGTAGCACGGGCAGTGCACATGTAATTCTGTTGCAATTTTTTTTTTTTTTTAAAAGGAAAACGCACCACCTTGTTTCATTAATAATATATTAATAAAATAAACTCAGAGTACTGAGCAAAATACAGAGTTTAACAGTACAAAAATAAAACATATGGCCTTCCTCGGACATGAAAGGGTGAGACAATCATAGAAACATATATACGAAAAAGGTAACATCAAAAGTACAACTCTACGAGGGTGGGGATCCATCAAAGGTACAGAATAACAGAAGCCTCACTCAGTCCAGCGTAGGACCAATCTCAATCTCATCGTCTTCTTATTCCTCAACGTTGAAAGCCCAGAAAAAAATGACATGCATAATGTGAGTTAAATTACCACAAAAATACTATTACTAGTCCCACGAAAGTAGTAATTATTCCTATCTAGTTAAATAGCTCAGGTCGTAGTAGCTATTGCGATATACTAGGCTTCTCTCATAATGAGTCTCTCAGAAGAGACTTTGAGCTGATCCACAAATCCTCATACTTATTGGGATACTCAGTAGTGCCAAGAGCCCTAACGACATCTACAAGGATTGCTTTGCTCTTGGGACAACCCAAAAATAGATGATCTCTGATTTCAGTGGATGTATTGCAGAACCCACATGAAGTATAAATATTCGGTTGACGTTTGACCAGGTTCTCTTTAGTCAAAATAGTGTCGTTTAGGACTAACCATAGGAAAACTTTCACTTTGAGCGGGGTTTTAGCTTTCTAGATAATTGATGACCATTTTGGTCTACAACCTCTGAAATGAAGGCGATTATATAGCAATCGTACCGTGAAGATGCCATTTTTTTCAAGTTCCCATGCTTTCCTATCTGGTCTTTGTGAACATTTCACTCCTGAGTTGGCGATATGGGCATGTAATTCCTTAAGCATGTTCTGGGAATTGTAGTCAAGGGCTTGTTTAAAGGCTGGTTTCCATGAGTTTCTTTTCCAAGTTTCGACCACCGTGCAATTTGGATGTGATGTTTGTGCATATAGATCAGGGAGTTTTCTTAGTGTGTGATCATCACACCATTTATCCCACCAGAATCTGGTAAGCTTGCCGTTACCGATATAGGATGTTACACAGCTATTGAACGGATCATAGGCTTTGGTAATCTCTTTCCAGAACCAAAAGACACGTGGACCCACTTTGAAGCCCAGGTTCTATGTCCCATTCCCATGTAGATAGGCCTGGACGAAGTTCTGCCATCCTTCGCCGTTAGGATGAAAGACTTTCCTCCACCACCTTCCCAAGAGTGTAAGATTAATATCTCGAAGATCAATAATAACCAGTCCATCGTGTATTTTCTTCATGCATATTTTTTTCCATCTAATGAGGTGGTAGCTGCCCATATTCGAGTTTGTACCATTCCAAAGAAATCACTTTCGGATGCGGTCATTTCTCTGGATGACCTATTGTGGCATTTCGAAGAAGGAAATATAATATGTCGGTAGATTCGAGAGGACTGAGTTAATGAGAGTCACTCTCCCTCCCAAGGACATTGATTTACCTTTCCATCCCGCTCGTCTACTTTCAACCCGATCAATGATAGGTAACCAATCTGCTTTCTTAAGCTTTCTGGCTCTCAGTGGCAGTCCCATGTATTTAATGGGAAAAGTTTCAACAGTGCAGTTGAGAATTGATGCATGCTCCATTGCCTCCTCTAAGGATATGGCAATGAGAATGAGGACACTTTCGTGGAAATTAACCCTAAGTCTGGACCATGCTTCAAAACTGTATAGGATTCCTTTGAAAGTGGTTGTCTCCCCGATATCGCCATTTCTGAAAAGAAAATATCATTCGCATATTTAAGGATGGAACAATCCGGGCGATTATGTCCACTAGCCATAGAAGTGATTCAACAAGCATGCCTGCAATTAATCATCATAATTTTCAGAACATCTGCCACAATGGTGAAAAGAAGGGGGAAGCGGGTCTTCTTGTCGTAGGCCACGCTTGCAAGCAAACGGTTGCCCCATTCCACCATTCACCATGATAGCAGTCTTGCTAGTGGTGAGACAAATGGGGATCCATCTGATCCACCTGTCACCAAAACCGTTGCATGCAAGTGCTTCCAAAAGACAGTCTCATTCCACTGAATAATACATTTTCAAAATCAAGCTTGAGGAGATAGCTCATAGCATTCGAAATGTGGCATTGATGGATAGTTTCCTCTACCGTAGCTACACATTCAATGATACATCTACCTTTAATGAATCTAGATTGTTCATGACTGATAAGTCTATCTATCACCCCTCCCAGCCTGTTAGTGAGGGTCTTGGTGATAATTTTAACCGAGCAATTAAGGAGGCTATTAGGGCAAAATCCCCTATCGTCGGGAGTCATCCTTTTTTTGGGATCAGAACGATCTCTGCGTAATTAAGCCTACCAAGCCTTAGTTTATGGTCGTAGAATTCGGCCAGCAGGTTCAAAATATCATCTTTGATTTCCTCCCAGAAGGTATGACAGAAGAGGACTGGGAAACCATCCAGACCTAGTGCTCTATCATTTTCGAGTTTCGATACCACCTCCCTAATTTCCTCCTTAGAGAAAGGAGCTTCAATAGATAATGACCTAGTTCCTCGGATTTAGTTTGCCAAAAATTCTTGTCTAGCGGGAATCTGAAGTTTGCTCTCCGTCTAAACAAGTTCTTGAAGTAGGTTTGGAAGGCATGTTTGATATCACCATCTTCTTGTAGCATTCCAGTTTTGGTATGGACTGATTGAATAAGGTTAGATATGCATCGGACATTGGTCAGCCAATGGAAGAAGGTTGCATTCATGTCCCCCTCTTTGAGCCACGAGATTCTAGAGCATTGTTGGCATTTGATCTCTTTCAGTTTATTTAGATGTGCATTGTCATCTCTTAAGTGCACTAGGCTATTCCGCTCCTCATGGGTGAGGTCGCTAGTCTCTTCAATCTTTTAGTTCCTCAATGCCCTAAAAATGACGTCTTTAGCCCTCTACATCGTTGCAAATCTAGTTCGGTTCCATTTTCTGAGCTTGGATCGCAATCTTCTCACTTTTTCCCACCAAATAGCCATTGCTTCTGTCCTTCTAGTTGGGTGATTCCAATTCTCATTAACCATGTGATGGAAACCCTGTATTGCCAACCATGTCTTTTTGAATCTAAATTTGGTCGTCTTCCTAGGTAGCACTTCACCAGTAGATAAGACAATAGGGACATGATCAGCGGTAGGTTTTGGAAGGGATTTGGCCTCCTAGTTAATTGAGACCAAAACCCTATCAAGCTTAGTCATAATAAGAGATGATTGTATATTAGACCAGGTAAAAAGTCTATCAGTGATAGGGATGTCGACGAATTTGAGATCCGTGATGACTATGTTAAACACTTCTCTGTCAGAGTTACTAGAGCCTCTGCCTTTGTGTACAAGAGCAAATCTAGTGATTTTAAGACATCTCCTCACTACCTAGGGATTCTGCCAGCGTGCACGAATCACGTGTAATTCTGCCCAAAAATGTTACTCTAGAGGAGGACACATTTGGGTTGTACACCACCATGATTGTTTGAGTCCAATTATCTGACATGCGTTGGAGCAGAACTGATAAGGAGAATTGCCCGATGAATTCATCAAGGCAAGTGAATACATCAGAGTCAAAACCGATGGCGATGTCCCCCTGGAGCATTGAAGCATCATCAGATGGGCGAATTTTCCAATCAGAAATTCTATTCCCTCCCAGTCTTCTAAGTCTGACATTATGACACAGTTTGGTCTCTTGTACACCTACCACATCGACCTTGGATGTGTGGATAACATCCCTAACCATTTGACACTTACCTCGCCCTCCCAGGCGTCTAACATTCCAAGGAAGTATGCTCATTATTAATTTGTTTGGGACCGTGACTCGCAATGAGTTCCGGGGTACTCCCTAGTTTTTCTCTATCTACCTCCCACTCTCAAATCTTATTAAGGAGAAGGGCATTACGGTCAGTTTTGCTTACCGTTGTACCACATATTTTGGCTAGATTAAAAATCTAAATATCAATCATAAAATTGAAAATTGGTGCTAAAACACAGCGCGCACCTCTACCGTCGGTCTTGACGGATTTAGTAGTGGTTGCAATCTCAAGATAGTCATCAAAGGACTCTTCAAGAGCCCTCTTAGCTACCTTCTGAACTCTAAAGCCCTTACAAACATTAGATGGTTTAGAGCTAGTCGTCTGAGAGGTTTGGAAGGTGGATGGGACTATATCTGGCATAGGGGAGACATCATTTACATGATCTCTAGTAAGGAGGATTTGTGTATCCTCGATCATCTCATCTGAGCAATCTGAATCATCTTCCGAAAAGTAGTCATCTTCGAGGTTTAATCTACCATCTTTATCATCTTTACCCAACTCCATAGAATTGAAAGTCACAAGTTCTAAATTGGCCCCCTCAATGAACCCAATAGAATTAAAAGAGGCCCTCTGTTCATAAATGGAACTTGAATTGGTGCTTATGGTCCCCTCTTTAAGCCGAAACTCATCACCAAGCCCAATAGAAATTTGGAGCTGAGCAGTCTCACAAGCCACGCACGTTAGTTGTGCATGTGGCGCGTGCTCATAGAGCAGAGAAAACGAAGCAGCAGCTAGCGGAGGTATCATGGGGATTAAGGGGTGTTTTGGGTCTTTCACACCTAACCCTTTTCTCCATCTCGCCTTCGTCGCCTCTCTTCTTTTGAGCAAAGCTAAAAAACATCCTTTTTTTTCCTTTTTGAGCAGGGCATCTGATGTTGAGCTTCTTTCCTCTTCCATCTTCGGCTACCTCTGTCCCTCTACTTTGCTCCACATGCAGCACACCTAACCCTGACTTCATGCCCCCTTCATCGCTTATCTTCTTTTGAGCAAAGCTCGCAACACCTTCCTTTTTCTCTTTTTGAATAGAGCTTCTGATGTTGAGTGCCTTAGGGTTCTTTCCTTTTTTTGCTTCGGCAACCTCTGATCCACTACTCTGCTCCACATGCAGATCCCCATCTACACCACCTCTGTGGTGTTTGACCTTTCTCCCATTGCTTTTTTCCATCATTTTCCAAAAATAGATCTGGGTCTGTCGGATCTGAGCAGTTAGGCTTTGATTGTAGTTGTTCAAGGTGGCTCAGCTTTTGACCCACCTTTTCCAGTTGATCATGACCATTGGGGGATTTGGTCAAACCCAGATCTTGACCGTTGGTTGTTTTTTGGGGTTCATTGGCTGTTGTCGGACATCGGCGGCACCTCTCCTTCTCTCTAGCCTATTGAATAAACATGTGGTGTGCTCGTTCGATTTCATGTGCTCCATCGATGGTGAGATACCATTCCGGAGAGACCACTTGTTTGTAGGGACTCCTATCTTTCTGTGAAGGGGAGTGTGAGGGGGAGGTTGGTGCTGCTGTCACTTACACTACCTCTAGTTCCACCTTCTTATCCAGTGCAAATCGAATGAGGTATGATTCTTCAAATGAGAAAACTTTTGCAAATCTGGGCATTAGAGTGATATCAGGGCCCGGATTTGAATCCTAGCCGAAACGATCTCTGATCGGCTCACTGTTTTCTTGTCCATCTGTTCGATTGATCCAAACTTTGAGACTAATTCTTGTAGTGATTCCCTCTTCCAAAAATGAAGAGGGGCGTTAAGGATCCATACCCAATAACAGTCTCCTTGCGGTAATTCAGCCCCAAATCTCAGTGTCCATTGGAAGAATTCAGCAGTAAAGTGGCCAAAATCCACAATCCCTATTCCAGTAATGTCCTGCATTTTCTCTGGTAAAGGAAAAGATACCAGAAATTGCGTGTGGCTCATTTTCTTAGCCACCCAATCTCACTGACCCCTCATCGGCCACCGTAGATTGAAAGCTTCAAGTAAGTGGTTCTCCGATGGCCTCCCTGTCTTGATCTTGGTTGTCGCACACCATTGATGGAATCATTTCTGTTCCTGTTTGATAGTCTCAAGGATAGTGGTTAGTCCGATGTGAGTTTTCGGCGACCTTCTTCTCTATACTTGTTGACTGTCGTCGTCGGGACTAGCTTTGACATTCGTTCAGATGTATGAAATGTGGCCCCACTTCATGCATTTGAGGCATCGTACTTCTTTTTTTGCAATCTTTTCGGTAGTGACCTAAGTCTCCACAGTCGAAGCAAGGTGTTGGTTTGATGCCTATACCAATATTGTCGTACAGACTCCCCACTGAAGTCCGATCGATATCAGGTTGATGTGGAAGCGGGCAATGGGTGCGGATTGGTTGGATGGAATTGGAGTGATGGGTGGAGCTATTACGGGGGTCTGAGTTGATAGGGAGGGGGAGCTATTGATGTTGGTGGCGGTGTTGGATTTGGGGAGGGGTGGTGTTTGTATGATGGAGAGGGGGTTGGTGTAATTGGTGATCATGCTGGTTGGTTGAGTGAGTGTGGTGTTGCTGGTGGTGATTCTGTTGTTGCACATGTTGGATGTGGTGTGGGAATTGTTGGTGTGAATGAGATCTTTGTTGATGATGATGTTTTCCTTTGATGCCTGTAACCAAAGTTCCTCTGATTTCTCCTCCATCTCGTAGAGTGTCGGTGGTCTGTAGGGGGTCTTCTTACGCCCAAAGTGGCCAACAGGAGGACCCTCTCTATGAGCACGTCCTCTGGGTTGAGGTGACGGGGGGCGCTGATGACTAGCGTCGATGATGCACACTAGGTGTGCACGCCTGGGGGAGTGATTGTGTTTGAGCTCCGTATTGCCCTCCTCCAGGTGGTCGCTCTGTGGGATGGAGTGGTGGATCAAGGTGGGAGAAACTTCGGGGATGTGTTGCAGTGAAGGTGGATGTGGAGCGGTTGCAGGTTAAGGTGAACGATCAGTGGTAAGAGGTGGAGGAGGAGCAGTGCTTGGAGGTGGGCGACGGACCCCATCATTCGGACCGCATCCCCTCATATCAAGTTCCAACAGATCCATGGTGAGCAAGACGGAAGCTGGAGTGGGGGAAGGTGGAGGAGGGGTGGTGGTTGTGGCGGTGGGTTACGGTGGTGGAGTTAGTCAAGAGATGGAACGGAAGGGTGGGAGCAGTTAGGAGAGCGCTATTGATTTTTTTTTTCTTTGCAAACTTAGGTAACCTAAAACACAATAATGATAAGGGAAAAAATCAGGAAACATAGCCCCCTGACATTTTCCATTTAAATCAAGAAGCCTCCAACGTTATGTTTTGCTCACTAAACTTGATTCGCCGTTAAAATTCAAAAATTTTGTTAAGTAGCCTGTGTGAAATAACTTTCTACCCTTTCCTATTATTTTAAAAACTCCCGCTCCTTTCCCCATTCTTTTCCCTCCCTTCTTTTAAAATTGGGCAAAAGCCAAAGTACCCCCCCAACGTTTGGCCCGAGTACAAAATGCCCATACAACGTTTGAAAAAATACAATAAACTCATTCTTCCGTTAACTTAACTCTTTCCGTTAAGTTATAATTATTAAATTACTTTTTTACCCTTACCCTTTCATATTCAATCTCTTTCTTTCCTTTCTTCATTCATTTTTTCTTCCTTAATTTTTTCTTGTTCTTCCTTTTATTCCATTTTTCTTCATGTACGTAATAGGATTTTTGTAATACTGTACAACCCAGTGGCTCAGACTTCCTCAACCAATACTGTTGAAACCTCTGCTTCGCATAATCCATATAATTGAAGTCGATATCATTAACATGTTCCTAAATATAAATTTTGACAAAAGTTGAATAAATAATCTGGGTTTAGATAAATAGAAATAATGAACAAATGGGTTAATAAGAAAGAGATGGAAGATAAAATTCGCTCACCGAGTATATAACATCTAGTATGTATAATACAAAAGATGAAGTACATAACATCTAGTATGTTGTATGTATAATTTGCCAAAGGGGTGGCTGGTAAGATAATCATACAATAGGGGTGCAAAGAGAGATGAATAATTTGGCAGGATCCAGATTCAATTTTTGGTATTTTAACTATTACGAAAATCCTATTACGCACATGAAGAAAAAAGGAATAAAGGGAAGAAAAAGAAAAAATTAAGGAAGAAAAAAGGAATGAAGAAAGGGAAGAAAGAGATTGAATATGAAAGAGTAAGGGTAAAAAAGTAATTTAATAATTATAACTTAATGGAAAGGGTTAAGTTAACGGAAGAATGGGTTTATTGTACTTTTTCAAACGTTGTATGAGCATTTTGTACCCGGGCCAAACGTTGGGGGGGTACTTTGGCTTTTGCCCTTTAAAATTCTAGATTTGACTGAAATATGTGACGGGGTTAGACCACAATTGCAACTTGGAAGGCAAGTTAGTATATATTTTTTAGATTGTGGAGAGGAGGAAAGTTTGGGTGCCTAAACATTGTAATAATAGGTAGCGGTAAAAAAAAAAAATCTCAAAGATAACTTCACAGATGTTTTGAATTTTAACGGTGGAGGGGGTTTAATAAGCAAAAAATAACGTTAGGAGATTTCCTGATTTTTCCATAATGTTAAGAACAGAGATAAAAACACGTCCAATTTAATTATAACCTATATATTCACGAAAACCATATGATGCATTTACATCCTCATCCTTGTTGGTGAATTTAGTTCTTATTCAGATTTTATACATCAGCCTCTTGATGAAGCTGTTACAAACCTTAGAACACAATGATATAAAGTTGTTATGAGCTTAAAAACACTGATAAACGGCTGGAATATGTACGTAATATCCGCAATCCCTTTTAGGCAACATACTTATTATACTACTAATAAATTCCATTCATAAAAGGGCATTTCCAGGTTCAATGGTAGGCTTGTTTTTTTTGGGGCAATATGGTAGGCTTGTTACTCCATACTACATACCAAGCAAGCTTCATTAGTTTCCTCCTACTTTTCCGAATTAAGCTTAGGGATTTGGAAACAAACACCCAACTATTTTCCAAAAAAAAGCAAAGAGCGAGAAAGAAAAAAAACAGCTTCACATGTGAAGCCTTTCCCTCTCCATGTTTAACGGAAGGAGAGGAAAAGAACAGGTTCGACTTTATTGAGAGACTAGAAACTTAGATTTGTCCGTGAGCATGTGGCTACGACACGTCTTCAGAACGATACAACATATGAAAAGATTTGTAAATAGTAAATCAATAATTATGTAGCTCAAATTTGAATGGTATGATAATAATTAGTTGCAAATAAAAGTCCATGTTTCTAAAAGTATATATATATATGGGAAATACTCAGTTGAAAACGCAAACGTTGTGAAAACCCGTGAAAACAACCTAGGTTGTTGTTGGAAACACCGGCCTAGGTTATAATGTAGGTCGTTGTTTCCAACAACGGTCTAGGTGATTTTCCACGTTTTCATAGACATTTAGGTTGCGTTTGGTTTGTTGTTTTGGGAAACAACGGTCTAGGTGATTTTCCACGTTTTCACAGACATTTTTACATTTTCAATAGAGCATTTCCATATATATATATATATATATATATATATATATATATGGGAAAGGCTCCGTTGCACACTGGGCTAGTGTTCACGCCCGTGAACACTCGCCGTGGGCCGTCCGATTCGTATTGGAGATCAAGATCAGATCCAGCGGTTGAGATGCGTTCCGCTGGTCTGCCTAATAGTGGGGGGGTATAATCGTAATTTCCCCCCCCCCCAAGTCTATCTGTCTCACTCTCTCCCTCTCTCTCCCGCTCATCTTTTCATCAGATCGATCGAAAAACCCTAGCCCCCTTTACGACCCATACTCCGATCGCTCAACCCTCTCTCTCCCGCTCATCTCTACATCGATCGAAAAACCCTAGCCCACTTTCGCACCCATACTCCGATCGCCTTTCCCTCACTCTCCCGCTCATCTCTTCATCGATCGAAAAACCCTAGCCCCCTTTCTCACACATACTCCGATCGCCCCCCAGTCCCTTCCGCTCCAACTCCAGCCCCCTTTCTCACCCCTAGATCGGAAAATATCCTCTATCTCCCCCTCATCTCAAACCCTAGCTGCGAAACCCTAAAGAAAAAACCCTAGCCCCTTTTCCCCGATAGCTCAGCTGCTCTCCCCCGTCGCGTGACGATCCCGTTCTTGAGGCTCATTTCATACTCGATTCCCCATTTACAGCGAAGGTAACCCTTTTTTTTGAAATTTTTTTTTTCTGTTTTTTTTTATGGTTAATTTTTTTTTAGAATAGCTCCAATCGGCACCAATTTTTTTTGCACATATTATACCCCCGATCTTGCTACTTTTGATCTTGTTGCTACCGTCGAATTTGCTATTGTAATTTTTTTTGAGTTAATTGCTACTGTTGAAATAGTTTGCTAATGAGATTGAATAACATTTCAATTTTGGTACAGGTATGGACTTAGGTGAAGGTTGCTCACAATTGGGTGACAATTTTTTACATGTTGAAGAAGGTGAATTTACCCCCACAGTTGAAGAACATCTAATCCCTAAGATTGGTATGATTTTTGATACCCTTGAGCTAGCAGAAAAATTTTATGATAGCTATGCAAAATGTTCGGGTTTTCAAATGCGTAAAGGAGGTAATAAATTGAAGGATGGTCAGGTAGTGGAAAAAACTTTTTTATGTAATAAAGCGGGGATGACGAAAAGCAAGACTAATGAAATTAGAATTGGTACTACGTCCAGGACATCTTGCAATGCATTGGTTAGGGTTAGATTAAACAAAGAAACAAATTCATGGTCTGTTTATTCTTTCCATGAGGTGCACAATCATGCATTCACCACACCCGGTCGCAGGCATTTGTTGCCGCGTAATCGCGCTGTGTCAAGTTCAGATAAAATCATAATGGGGCAACTTGCGGGTGCAAATATTCCCACATGCAAACAAATGCTTTATTTTGAAGGTTCAAGTGGGGGTACGATAAGGTTGGATTTACTCTAAAAGATGTTAGGAATCATGAAAGAGATTTGAGGGAGTCATTAAAAGGTCACGACGGTCAGATGTTGGTAGACTTTTTTAAATGGCAAAAGGAAAAAGATCCTTCTTTCTTTAATGCATTCGAGCAAGATGAGTCCGGTAGACTGTCTCATTGTTTTTGGGTTGATGGGATTGCTCGTTTGAACTATGAGGTTTTTGGTGATGTGGTTTCTTTTGATGCTACACATAGTACAAACCGTTATGGTATGTTATTTGTTCCATTTGTTGGGATCAACCATCATTGGCAGTCTATTTTTCTTGGTTGTGGGTTCATCCCGAATGAGACTGCTACATCTTTTGTGTGGTTATTCCAAACTTGGGTAGGAGTCATGAAAAAAGCTCCCGTTGGCATTGTAACGGATCAAGACCGGGGTATTGGTGCTGCAATTCAACAGGTTTTTCCTCATATTCGCCATAGATATTGCATATGGCATATTTTAGATAAAATCTCTTCCGAGGTGCCTCAATTGGTATAAAATCCCAAGTTCATGGAAGCTTTTAAAGCTAATGTTTGGAATTCTTATGACTGTGTCTCTTTTGAAGAACAATGGAAGGCTTTGGTTGTCGAATTTGGGGCTCAAAACAACAAATGGTTGAGTGATATTTTTCAGATTCGTGAAAAATGGGCCCCCGTATACCATAGGTCTCAATTTTGGGCGGGTATGTCTAGTAGTCAAAGAAGCGAGGGAATGAATTCCTTTTTAAATAAACACACCCAAAAGAAGTATTCACTTCATGAATTTGCCTTGATTTTTGAAAGAGTTATTTGTAGGCAAAGAGAAGAAAAGGTTAAAGAGAACCACCGTACACTAGATAGGAAACCCAAATTGAAGACCGGGTGGTATATGGAGGAACAAATGGCTCAAGTCTATACTTTATCAATGTTTTTAAAGTTTCAAAAAGAACTCAAGGAAAGCCTACTGTTTAATGTGAATTTATTGGAAGATGACGTGAATACTGGCAATACTTACTACACAGTGACATTCATTGGTAGGTCGGAAAAAGAGACCACCATTACTTACTCCAAAGAGACTACATATGGGTGTTGTTCATGCTGTATGTTTGAATTTGCTGGCCTTCCTTGTAGGCATCTCTTGGCATTCCTTAAATATTCAAATTGTAATGAACTTCCCAAACAATATATGATGAGAAGATGGAACCGTGAAGTTATTAGGAGAAGCTACACCCCCATTAATTTCGGTCAAGCCGATGGCAATAATAGCGAGAATTTTGCTTCTCGCTATTGTGAGTTAAATAACTTGTCCAAGCAACAAGTTGAGATTGGACTCTCTTGCGATCAAGGGTATGAGTTCATGCGTGATGCTATGATCAAGTCACTTGAAGGCTTCAATTTGATTGCGCCCGAAGGGCGTAGTGGTGGGGCTAAAGGTAGTGGAACTTCACTTCATGGGAAGCAATTGGTCTTGTCTCAAGTATCGGTGGAAGAACCGCGCCAATGTAATACGAAGGGAAGACCAAGTGGGAAAAGATTGAAACCAATGCGGGAGAAATTAAGGAAGCAACCTAGGAAGTGCAATTGTTGCGGGTTACGTGGGCAAGGCCATGATGCGCGAACTTGCCCAAAGAAAAAAGAAAGGTATTTAATGTTATTTATGTAAAAAAGAAAATTGAAGTCATTTAATATGCACTTATTTATATTTTATTACATAGTTCTGTTGTTTAATGACTTCAACGTGTTTTGTTTTTTTTGTGCAGTGACATTCCTGCATTTGAAGAAGATGATGTGAATTCATCTACTGAGGGAAGTTCCGAGGAATTTCATGATAGTAACAACTGAGGGAAGTATTTCATTCCTAGTCATTTTTGGTAAATATTTATACCCTAAATATTTTTTTGAGTAGGGGATGAATTGATAGGCAGTGATGAATTTATTTTCTTGTTTACCAACTATATATATATCGGGTTATATTTGCTGTCCGTAAACATCTTTTATGTGCAAACTACTTATGAATGGGATTTGGAAGAAAATGGCTTTGGCTTTGGCTGATATGAAAATACTAGTTACCTGGTTTTGAACTGA
Organism: Hemerocallis citrina; assembly: GCA_017893485.1. Taxonomy (NCBI): domain Eukaryota; kingdom Viridiplantae; phylum Streptophyta; class Magnoliopsida; order Asparagales; family Asphodelaceae; genus Hemerocallis; species Hemerocallis citrina. The sequence goes on along the minus strand of JACEHZ010000463.1, from coordinate 68,025 downwards.
TGCTGAGATGCTGATGCTGCTGAGATATATCTGCAGTAATCTCATTATTTTTACCTTTGGCCTTGGCTTTCTGGGAACTGATGCTTTGGGTTCGGGTTGTCTGCACAATCAGTGTGCAACGGATCCTTTCCCTTTGCATATATATATCTGCAGTTTATAACACCCTTATGCATACTACTTATGGTTGTCTTATCTTGAATTTGTACCTGCTCATTTCAACAATTGTAGTGACCAAATTTTATTTTGTTTTGGTTTCACTGGTTGAAATTTGGCTTGCATGAATTACGGATGCATTTATTTGAGAAATTGGTACCACATGATTGGGATTGTTAATGTTAGGCGTCAATTTTGGCGTGGCAGTCCAACTGCAGCCAAATTTGACTACAACATCACATTCTCATGAATTGAAGTTATTTCTGAGCCTACTTAAATTCAATTCATGAACACAATCATCCTGTACTTTTTGCTATTACTCTATGGTATCTAATAAATCTTTATAATTGTTCTCCTTGATTGTGTCATGGTAGCACAGAAGCTTTGGAATTTGCTCAAATCATGCTAACCCCATTTGGAAAGATAAACAAATATGTTGTGAAGCTGGAGGTATGATTCACAACTTCATCGGGATATGGTAAGCTGAATGCCTAATTATTACTCGGTAATAATCTTTTGTTTTGTCTTGTTTTGTGGCATCAGGACTTCATGGCTCTTCTTGCTTATTCTGAGCCCGAAAAATCACCCATGTTCCATTTACTGAGCCCAGAGTACCGGCAGAATGTGGCAGATGGTCTAAACCGAGCGATTCTTGGTATATGCAATTTTTCTTTAATTACATCCAACTCTCAGACATCCTTTTCTTTTGGTAAGGCGCTAATTTGTTGTTATTACCTGTTATTTTGCATGGCCAATGCCAGCACATGCTAATCTTCCTAGTTATTCTTCAATGGAGAGGCTGATTCAGCAAGCAACAGTTGTTAGGCAACATCTTAATCAGGAGCTTGGCAAGGTTAGTTATTTAATTCTTATTATTCATTTCTTGGCTGTTAGTATTATTAAGACGATCAGAAAGTAAAGACCGGGAAACACTTATCACATTCTGCTGAGGGCTTAGTCCTCTCTGCACAATGACTAGGAGTCTAGGACCATGCAGTTTTACAATATTCGATTTTGTTTTGGAAAATCATTCCCAATCACTAGTTTTGAAAATGATTTATTTTGTACCAAATCCTCACGTGAACAGATTTATTTTGAAAATTGGTTTCTCACAACTTGAACTTGTGGAAAACAGGATGGACCGCCACCATTCGCTCTAAATACATTTCTGAAAAGCTAATCTGGGAAGAATGGAGGTTTATATTCTGTGCTGAAGTCAATATATAACATGCATCTCATGACGGCATTATGCTGGGAAAACGCTGTTTCTGTTTGAATGGTGAGAAAGCGGCATTTTTTGATGATTGCATTAGTTTTCCAGATGCTGGCTAGTTTTCCAGATGCTGGCATTTTTTGACCGATTACATCTAATATTTTTCTGATCAGATATTTTTCCCTTGCAAGCCCAGATAGACGTGTGATTGGAGGTGGTGTTGGTGGCTCATTAATAGCTGCAAACCTTGTCCAGGTATTACTTGCAACCATAGAAATGATAATTAACATTGGAATCAATCTAGGAAAACATAGACAATTATAATTAACAAGGTCTGGAATTGCACCTTGCAGGTTATTGTGTGTAGTTTTCTTTACGGTGGTTCAAAGGTAAAAAAAAAAGTCCAAATGTGATCCGGAATCAGGACCTGAACACGAGCTTCCAGTGGGCGATGATAGTCACGACAGACAAATGCGTGCAATGCAAATGCTCAGTCAAGGCTTTGCAAGTCAACTGATGGGAGAATGGCTAAAATGAAGACAGTTAGATGTGAGAGATGCTCACATCGGCATCGACTTGACTCGTGGGTGAATTTACTGGATTAAGTTGTATATATCGAAGGTGGTTGATTGTATATTCAGTTTTCTTTAGTAGATACTGGCTCAGATGATACTTTGTACAAACATGCTTTTGCAGTAAATTATGAATGTTGATAGATTGAGAGATTGTTGCTATGATTATGTCGTTAAACTTAGCAGTATTTGTAGTAGAGAAATAAGAAGCTCCAGATGATACTTCTTATTTCTGGAGTTTCTTATTTTTGGAGAAATTATAAAGTACAGGTTATGTAAGTAGAGAAAAACAAATATATTGAGGTTTGTGTTCATGTGTTTTTAACTTGTACATTTTGTCATTTTCCCATTACCTTTTGGTTTAAATCTTACTTCATTTCATTAATCTCCTTAATTAAATAGGCCAAGAATTTTTCACTTGTGCTGAAAAGGAACTTTACTTTCTTGCAGATATCAATATGGAAGAAGGCAGACTTAATACTACTTTTCTTTCTCCTGAGAAAGCTAATCCTTCCACTTTATTCTTTCACATTGCTATGTGTTGTTTTACCTCTAACTACGTTAATCCCAGCGACCAAACTTCCTGTTTGGCTTATCGTCTAATGTCCCCATCTTCATGTCCTTCTTTAAAGTATCTGGCATCTTCATGTCCTGCTTTGTATGCTCAGTCAAGGCTTTGCAAGACAAATGCGTGCATTTTTTGATGATTGCATTAGTTTTCTAGAAAACGCTGTTTCTGTTTTCTGATGTATTCACTTCATGATAGATTGATATATAAAGTATGCTCAGAAATCACATGTGAATATACAAAGCACATATATCAGCCAAAATCATCAACTATAGCATATACATCAGAAATCACATGTGAATAAACAAAGCATAACCCAAAAGAATACAAAACTGAGCTTTATAGATCAGCCAAAATCAAATACAAGCCATGATCAAGTCAATTGAAGTGAATATACAAAGCATACAAAGTATCTTGCACTCCTAAAGAAAAAAAAATGCTATCAGCCAAAATCAAATATATGCCATGATCAAGTCAATTGAAGTGAATATACAATGCATACAAAGTATCTGGCACTCTTCAGAAAAAATCAACTATGAGCCAAAATCAAGTATATGCCATTATCAGGTGCCGTTTGCTGCATCTCTGCATCTAACAAGAGGTTCTCACACTTTCATGTAACGAACATTCTCCTGTTGCATCTCTTCATATGAGTTTGTACAGAGCTCACTGGAAAAAAATACATAAAGTTAGATGAATTTACATCAGATTTATTAGATAACATGAAGCAAAGATAACAGAGAGGATGATTATGTTCATGACATGAACTAAAATAGGCTCAGAAATCACATGAATTCACAAGACAAGGCTCTGAAATGATCTTTAAAAGCATTTTGACTGGGGGAGCATAAATGTATCAAGCATACGTGCATTGGTCTAGCACTATGGCTGCAGTAGATTGCCACGCCCAAATTGGTGCAACCATCACAAACCCCCACCTCTTCCAAAAATAAATATATGCATTCCTTCAAAAAACACCAACACAGTATAATCATAGCTCACATATTTTTTCCAAAGTTCACAATTTAAACAGAGCTCTAAAATAATAACACAGCTCAATTGTAAACAAATCCCAACTGTCATCCTCAAAAAACCAACAGCTTGAAGATTTTTTTTACCATAATCTAAAAAAGCTGCAAATTAGTTTCTCTAATCTATCTCCCAATCTCATGATCAGACTAAACCAGTTTTGATCTTGATCTCCCATATCTATTTTATACCCCCCCCCCCCCCCCATATTAGGCAGAGCAGCGGAATGTTTCTCAACCGCTGGATTTTGATCTTGATCTCCAATTCGAATCGGACGGCCCACAGCGAGTGCGCACGGGCTTGCACACTAGCCCACTGTGCAACGGAGCCTTTCCCTATATATGAGAGAGGCTACAAAGCATACAAAGTATCTCATTACGCTGCTCTGCTGTGGGCCATCCCTTTATTGTATCAGAAAAAATCAATTGTATCAGCCAAAATCAAGCATATGCAATGATCAAGTCAATAGAAGTGAATATACAAAGCATACAAAGTATCTGGCACTCCAAAAAAAAGTCAAGTATCAGCCAAAATCAAGTATATACCATGACCAAATCAAGTGTGTACATCAGCCCAGTAACTACCTAAAAACATAGAAGGAAAGAACATATTTGACTTGGTAGTGGGGGAAACAATAAATTAAACCTGATGTTCCATGCACTCATCATTGCCTATCAATTCATCCCCAAAATAAAATACAGTAAGGCATCATATTTACCAAATTTCATGAAACAAATACTTCCCTCAATTCATATAATCTCGTCACCGTACTCGGTACTATCTTCAGTAGAGGTATTCACCTCCTCTTCATTGAATGCACTCCTGCCATCGAAAAGATGAAGCAAAATTAACTCATTATGAAATACAATATTTAGATGAAAAAATAATAATCAGTTATGGAATACATCTACTGAAGAAAAATCTTAATTAAGGCTACACCTGATTATTATTTTTTAGGAGGAATACAAATTAATATCTTATTTACAAATCAAATATCTATCACAGTATATAATCAAATAGCTATCCAATAAAACATCACCTGCTTCAAGATTTTTTTTACCATAATCTAAAAAAGCTGCAAATTAGTTTCTCTAATCTATCTCCCAATCTCATGATCAGACTAAACCAAGTTTTGTCACATTCATTGGCAGTATCTCATTAACTTCAGGATAATCAATCATTTCTTATAGTAATCCAAAATGGTAGACTATTATTATGCCAAAGCAATGCTCTTTTTATCTTCTTAATTAGTAAAAAATTAAGAAGATCAGAGAACACAAATTTGAGTTGGAAACTTTGGTGGGTAGGTCCACAAAATCCTCAATTAATTCTAACTTCGCCATTAGCAAAAATTACATTGTTATTCATTTCCACCTGTATGAAACGTGTTCTTAATGGTAGTTGATTGAGCCTCTCATTTTTCAATTGATTGATTTATGACTATCTTAAAATGTTTTACAATTATTTTTTGATTTCTCAAACACGGCCAAGAAATAAAATTGAAATAAAGATACAGAGAAAGTTTACTAATTTCTTTGTATCTTCGAGCTATTCTCACAAAAAAAAATCACCAGAAAAAAAAATTATGAAAAAAAAATAAATAAAAAAAAATACCTTCGCTGTAAATGGGGAATCAAGTATGAAATGAGCCTCAAGAACGGGATCGTCACGCGACGGGGGAGAGCAGCTGAGCTATCGGGGAAAAGGGGGCTAGGGTTTTTTCTTTAGGGTTTCGCATCTAGGGTTTGAGATGAGGGGGAGATAGAGGGTATTTTCCGATCTAGGGGTGAGAAAGGGGGCTGGAGTTGGAGCGGAAGGGACTGGGGGGCGATCGGAGTATGTGTGAGAAAGGGGGCTAGGGTTTTTCGATCGATGAAGAGATGAGCGGGAGAGTGAGGGAAAGGCGATCGGAGTATGGGTGCGAAAGTGGGCTAGGGTTTTTCGATCGATGTAGAGATGAGCGGGAGAGAGAGGGTTGAGCGATCGGAGTATGGGTCGTAAAGGGGGCTAGGGTTTTTTCGATCGATCTGATGAAAAGATGAGCGGGAGAGAGAGGGAGAGAGTGAGACAGATAGACTTGGGGGGGGGGAAATTACGATTATACCCCCCCACTATTAGGCAGACCAGCGGAATGCATCTCAACCGCTGGATCTGATCTTGATCTCCAATACGAATCGGACGGCCCACGGCGAGTGTTCACGGGCGTGAACACTAGCCCAGTGTGCAACGGAGCCTTTCCCTATATATATAATTAAATAAATAAATGAGTTGTTTTGGGAATTTTAAATTTGAGTTTTAGGAAGGAACTTTTTGGGGGAGGGAGGGTTTGTGATGTTAGATCTAGGCCTTTAATTTTGGAGAGATTGAGGAAAGGAGTTTTAGAAAGCAATCCAATCTCTCCCCACCTCGCCTTTTCTCGCCTGTTTCCGCCCTCAGATCCGTCGCTTCGGCCGTCTCTCTCCCCCTGCCCTCTTCATTAAAGTTGGAGGCCTCAGTGTGCTCTTCAAACCCTTTTCGTCTCTCCCCACCTCGCTCTTCCCCAGTTCATCTCTCCTCCCGTGGGCTTCGTCTTTCCTCTGAGGTGCGCGCTCCGGTTTCAGCCCCTGGTTCATCAGCGCGTCGTGTCTTCATCATCTTTGCCCCCCCGGCTGATCGTGTGTTCCCCCTTCTTCACCCGTGTTCTTGTGCCTGTGCCCACCTTTGCTCTCAGCGTCGACATATCTCTCCTCTGTGGTGCGCTGGCCTCCCCCAGGCTGGTTTCTACTTGCTGTTGCGCTAATTGTTCGCTGTTGCTCACTGTAAGTTCTCTTCTTTTTGCTCTTTTTCTTATATTGGTTTGAATTGGTGGTGTCCCTTGTTCCAGCAGCGTTTTGCTGGTTCCAGTTGGGGATTTTGCTTTACTGAGCTTAGAGTGGGATAGTGGATATTTCTTTCGACGCTCTGTTGTGCTCGTCCTTGAGCCTCATCGTCTTGCCACTTCCCTCAGTGCTGTTTTCTTCTCCTCTCCCTATTTCTCCTTCTCTCTCCCCCCCCCCATATTCACCGTGCTCTCACCGGAGTTTTTTCGCGAGGCGGCTGTTTTTTCTCCTTCGGTAGTGTGCCAATGTGTCCTGCTCTAACTATCGTGGGCCGTTTTGCTTTGAGCCCATGGAATTCTCATGGGTTGAAGTTGTTAAAAGAAAAAAAATAAAAAAAAAGAATTTCGTTCTGCCAGAAGCCTTATGGGCCTTCAGCGGAGACTGGGTCGGTTAGCTCTCGGCCCTTGACGTCCAATCGTACCTTTAGTCGAGAGACTTCTTATCCTAGGTCCTCCCGCCCTTTCTCCCGCACTTTCTCCTCGTCTTCCTCTTCGTCCCAAGCTTACTCTCTAAGATTTCCTCTCACCTGTTTCCGGTGTCTCCAACCGGGACATTCGAAGATCACTTGTGTATTCAAGATGAAATGCTTATTCTGTCTTAAGGAGGGGCATGCTTGTCACTGATGCTTCGCCCTCCAAAAACTATTGGGGCTTTCGGTGGGGGTTCCTGTAGCTGACTCTGTCCTAGCTGCCCTCGACTTCCCCGCCTTGCAGAGAAAATTGGCCGACCTTCCTGCCTTTAAGCCTAAGAAAAAAAGAGCTGCGACTAGATCGCCTCTCCTTCCCACTCCACCCTCTACTCATCGGCTGTCTGCCCCTACGGCTTCTGAAGCTATCGGTTTGACTGTGCCTTCCCTCTCTCCAGTTAAACCGGTTGTGACACAGGTGTTCTTACCGGACACGGAACTTACTGATCGTTTGAAGGTGTTCAGTAATTACGGAGCTCTCTCCTTCCTCGGAGGATCGATCCTCTTCTATACCCTCAACTCGTTTCTCTGCAATTCTTGTAACATTCGAGAGTGGGATTGGGTTCTCTATTCCTGCTCTAACGGAGATGCCATTATCCAGTGCCCTTCTCCCAAGATTCTCGAAGAGCTTTGTGCCAAATCTTCTCTAGCTATCGGCTCCATCTCTCTTACCATTCGCAAATGGGTCTCGATCCGCTCTACTTCCTCGATTTTAGACCCAATGCTTATCAAAGTCTCCCTTGTGGGGCTACCCCCCTTCTGTGACTCCTTGAGATTGGTTGCTCCTTTTGCCAGATGTTTAGGTGAGATCATTAGCATCTCTTCTTGTGCTCGTTTGGCTTCTGGCTGTCTTCAGGTCGAAGCCTTGTTCCGCTGCCCTGCCCCTAAGGAACGCATTGAGGCTTATTGCCTGAATGACGGGATCTCGTCCTTCTCAGTTTCTGTTCAGTATCATGAGGCGAGCCCTCAGTCGGGCTCCCCCAAGTCGGGTTTCTGCCCCGATCCCTCTCCTGTGTTTCACCCTGGCTCGTCCTCTGTGCCAAAATCCCGGCAACCTCTAGAGAAGCAGGCTCCTAAACCCCTTGCGAGGAAGTTCTTTCCGCCGCCTCGTAAGCCTGCCACGACGCCTTCTGTTTCGAAGATCTCGCCTTCTAAGGCTCTGAACCTGGTTTGGATCAACCCAGATCGCCCATCTCAGCAGTAGTCGAGGAGCTTGCCTCAGTCTTCCTCATTGGTTTCTCTTCCGTCGAAACCACTGGTTCTATCTCAGGCATCGGCGTCTAGCCATTGCTCTCAGGCTTCTCCATCTGATCCCCCTAAATCTGATAACTGGCCTGCTTGGGAGGTGAACCCATCCTTTGCTTTTGATTGGGAGAGATTTCAACAGTCAGCGCACTTCCCCACAGCCAGCGGGACTTCGGTGTCGCCGCTCCCACTTTCTGTCAAGATTCCCTCTCCCTCAAAAGCCCAAGGATGGGTTGAGCAGAATGATTTGTTGCAAGACGAAGTAGCTGATCTTGAGCAAGTGCAGGCGTCCAAACAGGTATCGCATTCATTGTTTTCGTTTTCAAATTGTTCTTATTTCAGTATTGCGTTTGATTTTCGTGTGCTCTCTTTCTCTTTGGAGTTGGCGACTCCGACCTTTTGGATTGAGCCTATAGGACTCAATTGGGCCATTCGCCAACTCTCATCTTTCTCTTTTTCTCTCCTGAGTCTCTCGCCTGACTTGAGCGACCGGTGTCGAGGGTACCAGAAGGCTCAGCTTCCCGGTACAATCCCCGTCTCTACGGTTCAGCGACTCCCCGAGATTTGTTCTCGGGATGCTGTTTCCTCTTTAGACGAGCCGTCTTTGAGTCCCATTGAGGACAAGGCTTCGTCTCCCTCCTCTCCCCCTTCTGAGTTTGAACTTATATCCCCTCGACTGCCTCCTTTGACTGGTCGTAGCTCCAATCATTTGATTCGATCCAGTGCACGTCTCTGGGCGAAACGGTCGTCGCTAGAGTATTCCAGGACCCTCGAATCTCCGATCTCTCCTCATCATTTATTTTCTCCCCCCTCGGATCCTTTAGGTTCTATTTATCTTCCTCAATTTGCCTCTATCTCGGATAGCGAGATGAGGACCATTGCCCAGTCCTTGGGTTTCAACCTTGCCTCCAACGCATCTCATCCTATTAATATTCTTAGATAGAACGAGCGTAACAGAGTCCAGGAGCACCGTGACTCTTATGATTAGTATCTCATGGAATATCCGGGGCCTTAATTGCCCCGTTAAAAAACGAGCTATCTTTGACCTTATTTCTTCTTCCCATTGCGATCTCATTTCGATCCAAGAATCAAAGATCGAGTCTCCCTCCCCTCAGCTCTTTCGATGTTTAGGAGGTTCTTCCATAGCTAGGTGGATTTTGCTAGATGCTACTGGCTCCAAGGGCGGTATTCTCCTGGGCTTTAAAGAATCGGTTTTTTCTTTGATCGCGATTCACCGTCTTAACTTCTTCTTAATTGTCCAACTTCACTGGAAACTCCTCAATTGTGTATTGACTGTTATTTCGGTTTACGGGCCATCGACCGTGGAGCGACGGCCTCTCTTTTGGACTGAATTCCAATCCTTACACAATTTCGTTCTAGGTCTCTGTTTTCTTTGCGGGGACTTCAATGTTACGAGGTTCGCATCTGAAAGGTCGAACCTGGTAACCTCGTTCTCCCAATCCTGCATCTTCAATGATTGCATTTGGGATCTTCAATTAATAGACATCCCTATTAACGGGAGATCTTTCACTTGGTCGAATCAATGCCTTATCCCCTCCTTGGCCAAACTTGACCGCTTCATCGTATCTCCTTCTTGGTTCTCCACTTTTCATAATTCGTTTGCGAAGGCCTTACCCAACCCATCTTCTAATCATGTTCCAATCGCTCTTTACTCAAACTTTCATTTCCCTCACCACCACCAATTCCGCTTCGAAAAATTTTGGCTCCAAGACCAGCTCTTTGTAAAACTGGTCGAGGAATGTCTTGCCTCTATTTCTGGGTCGGTCGGTCTCGGTAATCTGCTTCTTAAGCTTCATGCCATCAAATACGGTTGTAAGATTTGGCGTCGTGAAAGGCAATCCAACACTAATTTCCTTAAAAAAAAAATTCTTGCGTCCATTGAAGCCTTTGACTTAATGGAGGAGCGTGCGCCCCTGTTGGGTTGTGCTCGCGACGAGCGCCTAGCTTGCAAGCGCGAGTATGCCAATATCCTTCTTCAGGAACATACGAAATGGGCTCAAAGAGCCAGAGTCAATTGGCTGAAGGAAGGTGATGGCAACACCGCTTTTTTCCATCATTACGCTTCTCACAGAAAGCGCTCCAGTCACATCTCGGAGATCCATGATAATGGTGTACTCCTGCAGTCAGATCCCGAAATCCACCATGCTTTTCTTTCGTTCTATAAAAACCTTATTGGTTCTCCTAAATCGCGTCTGATCTCTCTGGATTGGCAGCAACTATATGGGGCCCATACCTATGACTTTTCCTCTCTTGAGGCTCCCTTTTCCATGGAATAAATCAAATCGGCAGTGTTCGCTTTAAAAAGTGACTCAGCTCCTGGTCCGGATGGTTTTCCGGCCTTTTTCTTTCAAAAGTTCTGGTCCTGGATTAAGGATGATCTTTTCAACCTCTTTCAGGAATTGCATCAGGGCTCATTTTCTTTTGACCGCATCAACTATGCTCACATTGTTCTCATTCCGAAATTGGCGGGAGCCAAGGTGGTGGCGGATTTTAGACCCATTAGCCTTATTAACACCACGTTCAAAATCATCATGAAAGTTCTTGCCGCTAGGCTCAGCGCGGTCATTCCGCCTCTTATTGATCCGGCTCAATCCGCTTTTATCAAGGACCGCTTTATTCTCGATAGCGTGGCATCCGCTCAAGAGATTATTTCCCTTTGCCACCACTCCAAATTGGAAGGTATCCTCCTTAAACTGGATTTTCAAAAAGCCTACGATAATGTCAGTTGGGATTTTCTCCTCGATATCCTTCTGCATCGCGGTTTCGGACCGAAGTGGATTGCGTGGATCAAATCCAGCTTATTCGCCGGTACTTCTTCTATCCTTATCAACGGTTCTGAGGGCCATAAATTTAAAATCAAGTGTGGACTCCGCCAAGGAGACCCGCTTTCTTCTTTACTTTTTTCCCTGGTTGTAGACGTTTTCAGCAAGTTGCTTCGCAACGCTTGCGAAGCTCAGGCCATCGACAGCCTGGGGCGCTCCCAACATTTTGACGGTATCCTCAATCTGCAGTACGCAGATGATACTATTATTTTCACCAAACCGAATCGCTCCTCTTTGCGCAACCTTAAACTCCTGCTTTATTGTTTTGAGTTGGCTTCGGGTCTCTCCATCAACTTTAATAAATCATCGGTGCTTTGGTTGGGCGGAAACTCCAGTCGTCAAACTGAGGTCTCTCAATTTTTTAACTGTCAGACGGCTTCTTTTCCCATCACCTACTTGGGTATTCCCCTGAGATGGGGCAAGTTACACAGAGCGGATTGGTTCCCCATCATTGATTAAATTGAGTCCAGGCTTAATGTCTGGTCCGGTAAGATGCTCTCTCACGGAGGGAGATTAGTCCTCCTTAACTCTGTCCTCTCAGCTATCCCGCTCTATATGATGTCTTTCTTTAATGTTCCCTCCTAGGTCCTCAAGAGGATTGACCAAATCAGAAGTAATTTCTTCTGGACTGGAGCGGCCCCTTTTAAGCAAGGATCTCACCTTTGCCAGTGGAACATCATCTACTCTTCCAAGGATTTCGGGGGGTTGGGTGTCTTAAATCTGCGAGACCATAACATCGCCCTCTTAGGCAAATGGCTTTGGAGATTTCATACAGCGGATCACCTGTCGTGGGCTTGGTGTATCAAAGGTTATTATTTCTCCTCCATCCCCTGGTGGGATTTCCAGTCATCTCCCCATCGCTTAACATCCCCATTCTGGAAAGGAGTCTGGAAGGTCGCAGCCACTTTTCAAAGTGGTATTTATCGGATATGTGCTGATGGTTCCAGGACCAAATTCTGGACTGATCTCTGGATAGGTAATTCCAAACTTTCCTCGGCCTACCCACAACTCTTCAGCTTGGCATCCCTCCCCGATGCCTCTGTAGCTGAATCTTTCTATTGGGTTGATTCCACTAGGATTTGGTTCATTCCTTTCTCTGCTGAGTTGCCTTCCCCATTAATCTCTGATCTTCAAGATCTTATCGACTCCCTTAATTTGTTCTAGTGGAAACCTCTAGAAGATATCACTTGGCGATGGAGCGCCTCTAGGTGTTTCACTGTTAAATCTTTTTACAAGTTCCTCAACTTTCGCGGTATCAAATCCCCCTGGCGGGTTTCCTATGGAATTCTTGCGCTCCTCTCAAAGTTAAGATCAACTCTTGGCTGGCTCTAAATAACAAACTTCTCACTGTCGAGGTTCTTAACAAAAGAAATCTTGCATGGGGACAACTCTGTCCCTTGTGCTCGGAAGCCGCGGAGGATGGTCATCACCTTTTTGTGTGTTGCTCCTTCATCACTCCCCTTCGGAAGATGGTAGCCCTAGCTTGGGAAAACCCTACCTTGCCCTCTAACTTGATCTCTTGTTGGTTGACCCCATCCTCGCACCCGAGGTTTCGCAAAGGATGGAACCTATCGGTTCATATCATCATTTGGATTGTCTGGTTGGAAAGGAACCGTAGGCTCTTTTCGCATAAAGCTTCCTCTATTTTTTCCTTGATAGAAGAATTCATTTTTCTGTTTAAATTTTGGTCCTCAAAAGTTAAGGCCGAAGACAGAGTTTCTTATTATTGTCATCGTTTAGATGAATCTTTGCTTTGTCTTTCCAGACTCAATGCTTTATGATTTCCAGTTCTTATTATTAGCTTATTGTGGTTTTTTCTCCGCAGGGTTAATCGCATGGACTTTCTCTCCTCCCCTCGCAGGGTTAATCTTTTTGTTTCTGTCTCTATCAAGTTTCTTTTGCTCTTCGAAGCTCTTTTGCACAGGTGGCTTGGACGTTGCTCTTGGGTTTTGTACTTTGGGGCCCCGCTGTTTGTTGATGGTCTGTTTTCGTTAGCTTTGGGCTGTTTTCAGCTGGATATGCTATTTTCTTGTGCTCCTCAGTCGAGAGCTTGTTTTTGTCTAACTCTTGTTTATGTCAGGCCTTAGCCTATTTATGTTATTTAGTTATTTTGTATGAATCATTGCTGTTTTCTTGGAGGTCTCTCGTTCTCCCCTTTGTCTCGCTGGTATGCTGGGACTTTGAATGCTGCGGCTGACAGCTTTAATGTATTTTTTTGGTTGCTTTGTTTGGATGCTGTTTAGTGTTAGCTTGTCGGCTCTTTCATGGAGCCCTAGGAGCGTGCATTCCTATCTTTTACTTATCGCGATTGCGATTCTATTGTTTTTCTCTGAGCGCCTGTGTGTCATTTGTAAGTATTGTTGGGGGAGGCTCCGGTGTCCTCAGTTCAGGATCCAGTGCCCTGTGTGTGGTCTGGCGTCTTGATGGGTGTGTCTTTCAGTGGTCTTGTTTATCTGTGTCTGGCACGCTTATTTCTACTGCCCCGTGCAATGCAAACTTTGAGCCACAGCAGCGAGGATTGTATTTGACGGTGGGGCGGAAGCCGTCCGTGTCCTCTCGCTATGCCTTCCCTAATCCAGCTGCGGCTCGGGTGGTAGCTTCTGTTTTTGTCTGTGCGCTGCCCTTTGCGGTCTGAAGCCCGGTTCGCTGTCTTTCGCTTCATCCTTCGCCGGCGCGGTTCCAGCCTGGGCATTTGTCTGCTTGAGAGCTGAGCACTGTTTGCTATGTATTTTTTCTTTCGTTTTGTTTTGCTCAGGCGCGTGTATTTACATCTTGTAAATCCCTCCTCATTATTATTGTACAGTCGTTTTATCTTAATATAATTTTTGATCTGGCTAGAGTCTTTTGACTCTATCCGCTTACATCAAAAAAATTTGGGGAGATTGAAGGAGAGGCACTTAATAGCTTTTTTTGTGTTTTATTATACAGATAGACAGATAGGGGCATTTTTGTCATTTCCTCCTACTGTCTTGAACCGTGTGCTCTCCCTCATGTCACGCACATGATTCTCCCCATACTCCCATAGTACCATTCTCTCCTCAGAAATTTGCATATAAGACCCTTAAAATTTTGATATATTACATAATAAGTCCGTCATGATCTGAGCCGTTGAATGCGGTTGGTCTTTGTTTGTCCTTTGGCGCGTAAATTTCGCCTAGTTTCGGCGGGAAAAGGCAAACGGCGCGGAAGTGGGGCCCAGACTAAACGGGAGTCTACGATGGTAAGAGATGGTTTCGATGCTGTCGATGACTCCAGTCCAGGTATCCAATGCGAGAAAGAGAGATACGGTATGATCCTCTTTCTCTTGTTTTCTTCGGCCGTGTCTTGACTTTTTTCTCAACGGTGTTCCATTCGGGAACGGGAAGTCTTTTTTCCCGTTGCTATCCTACTATGGGATTGATTGATTGATTGATTGATATGGGATTTGAATCGTCTCTGTTCATTGATAACATAAGGGTTGAGGTGTTAATCGAGCCGAATGTGTCGAACACGAGCTGAGCTTTGCTTATCTCTTGTATATAATAATCTTATTCAAGCTTGGCTTTTAGCTTGTTAAGCAACAAGCTGGTTCAAGCTCAGCTTGTTTAACGGTTACTTCATCTGAGCTTGTCAGTTTGTTCGTTTAAGACTTTGATTTGAGGTTGTTCTTGGAACTGTAAACAAGCTAAAACAAGCTCAATTCAAGCTCTGTTTGAGCTCATATGGAGCATGAATGAAGATTAGTATAGGTTATGGAATATTTTAGTTTTTTGGGTATAAATATAGCTGCAAATTTAAGCTTAAGAATGACACAATACTGTAACGAAATCAGTAAATATAAATTTTCAAAGTAATTAACTTTGAAAATCAATGCCTAAACGAGCCGAGCATATTCAAGCTTGAACACGAGCCAAGCTCGAACAAGATTTGTTCAAATTCGTTCATTTATTTAAACAAATATAAAAAATTTGTTTAAGCATGTTCATTTATTAATCAAACGAGTTTAAATAAGTTTTTATCGAGAAGTTCCGAGCTCACAAGATTTTCTTACAGCCCTAACTAACTAAGGCATTGCGCTTCGGCTTTTATTAATGGTTTTTATGGGCTAATTCCAACTTCCAAGTGAAATTTTAAAAAAAAAACAAGAAATGAAGAGCTTACGGAAAGTAACTTTGGGTCCTAATCAGGCCGAGTTGAAGAGTTTGGGCCTTATGCAATGATCTTTTTCCGTTCTCTTTTTTGTCGCAACAATGCCAGTAGCTGTAGCGTGGTTATTGTTATAGCAGGATTTTAACCTCAAACCTTCTTTCCAACTGCTAAGAATCTTTAATGGTATGCTACAAGAAAACTTGAATCCGATGCTTATTTTTGCTCAAAGTTATGTTGTGATTTGATTAGGTCAGCAATAGGGATGAACATCTTGGTAACAGAGTGGTGTATAGGTCGGGTCTACGTACAACTTCTTTTTATCGGTTTAATTTTGATGTGGAGTTGTTCTATGTTGTGATTTGATTAGAGTTTTCCACCATAGAGAGTGACTCTAGTAACAAAGGATTGCGAATTGATATCTTTTTCTATCAAACATTCTTCAATATTACATCGACCACTGCATGCTTTCTGCATTATGTAAGAATTGTGTAGCAATAAATCAGGGACAAACATGAACATTTTTCAATGCCCCCATGCTTGGTACATGACATAAAATCAGAACCGAAAAGTTACTAATAACTATGATAATAACCTACAAAATTACTAGGATGAACACCATTTATTCATTTCAGTGACTAAAAACTATAGTTCCTATACTCAACTTATAACCCTGCAGTAAAAGGCACCGATGTCCCTGCCAACCACTCATCACTGTCAATAAAATTCTCTACTGTAAACTTGTTCGCTTCCTCTGTGCTATTGAACACCTTGTAACCGGGCCATGTTACCCGGTCCGTAGTGTTCGAGCCCGGCCCACGATTCCTGTACTCCGCATAGTACAATGTATCCAATGCAAAGGTCCCGTTCCACTCTAACCACCCTTCGGGCTCAATCAAACTCCCTAGATACGATTCCATGAACACCGTCCTAGAATACAACTTCCACGGTCTACCAAGATAGGTCTGGAACTCCGATTGGACCGGAATGAAGTCGGCTGCAGCAGCTAATTTGCAATACTGGATCACGATTCCGCCGTTCTGGTTTGGGTCTTCGCGGCCCTGGGCTGTGAAGATGTTCTTTTGGTCCGGGTCAGGTTTTCTAGCGTAGAAGTTGCAGTACTGGAAGACAACTGCTGCATTACCAAAGATGAAGTCCACAGTGCCGTAAACGTCACACTCTCGGTAGAACTGGCGCATGGTGTGGACGTAGAGAGTGTCTTGGTAACCGACAAAGCTGCAACGGTAGAATGCAGAGAGGTCAGAACCGCTGCGGAGCGCGACTGCTTGGTGCTTGGCCGGGCCGGCTGCATTCTCTATTGTGATGTCACGAGCTAGGAAGCCATTACCCACGACAGCTACAAACAAATGAACATAAGAATTGCATCACTACTAATGACTGGAATGTAATATTGAGGATTTTGTTACAACTTTAACATATAGTATATAAAAGGAATTCTTTGAAATCATAGTTACAAATAGTCGTAATTCTGTAAGAGGTCTAGTTTAATTTTCTCCGAATACTCAGGTAACCTTCATATGAGCATTTGTGCATATGATCTATCATAGGACTACAGTCTTTTTTTTTTCCCTTCTCAATTTACGACAATAATAAATTAGCTTTCATAAAATAAGGTTTAATTTAAACAACCTGGATCTTTCCAAATACATGATCAACATAATGCATATTGCCTGACACTAATGGATGATTGAATTATGTGCGCCAATAAGAAATGTACTCCATAAGATCCAGATCCCAGTTATTTTGCATCAGAAGTATAACAAAAAAAGAAGAAGGTTAATCCACAAAATTGCGTTGAAAACTGGCAATGAAGTCATGTCAGTCGACAGTAGTTAAGTTTAAATTAGTCCAAATTAAGCTCATTTTAGATTGTTGGGCTACAATTAATGAGGATCAACGCAAGTTGAACAATTCATGTGTAGATTCAAAGCATTTGGAGTATGTATTCTTGCGGTAGTATTTGGGGACGGCATTACCTCATCAATAATTAAAGGAGACTTGATAACTCTCTGACAAGATAAATAATATCTCACCAATACTAAACTAATCACTTGGATAATTTAATTAAACTCTTTATGAAATAAACAATATTCATGATTCACCTGAAACATTATTTTAACTTTCTATGCATGTTACATTTTGCTCTGTACTCCAAATCAGCTTCAATTTCTTATGAATATATTGCTTCAATGGTCATGACCAACTACCATTCATAGTATTGCAAGGGATCTCAATGCATGATCTAAAAAGATCCCTGCATTTCGATGATAGAGGAAACTGGGAATTTGTAACAGAGAGAAATTTAACTTTAGAATGTATGTCTCATAATATAAAAGCCAAATCCTTGCTACGATTTTAAATTTTTGGTTTACATGTAAAATTTCTAAGTTGGTATCAGAGCTATATATTCAGATTCAAATTCCAAGTGAATGTATATTTCATAATATATGGAGCTACACATTAGAGTGAAACAAAAATTGAACAATGTATATGAATGAAGCGAGCTTTCTGAAATTCAAGGAAAACACTTGCCTCAGCTTATTAGCTCCTTGAGGACCCATTTCCCTAGCTAATTTTTCATTGAATATTTACATTAAACTTTTTTGGGCATAAAATACGTTGAATAGTCAACAAGATATTCGGGAAATCAGGGTCAAAAGTCTCCACTGGTAGTTTTCAAAGAAATTACAGTACAATTTGTTTAGGAACCCTAGATATAATCATATTTTTTGAAGTGCTTTAAAGCATCCATACATACACAAGCAAAGCAAAGCAACGAAAGAAAGAGAATCCAAAAGCAACACTCCTACTGCTCTGCTGTCTCCTCGAGATTTGTTTCACGGCTATCGAGTAAACACTCTGGTAGTTGCAGAAGGGGGAGGGGGACGATTCGAAATTTTGTTATTAAGCCCTCCATTTTATACTTTTCTGACTGACAAACCCTTCATTTTATATATATTTTTTTTGTTCTATGTTTACTCCTAGATTCTATATTCTGCTGCAATCTTAACGTTTCTGTTTCACAAATAATTAATTAGAAATGTCAAATGGCCGTGTTATTATAGTGGTTAAATTGTGTATTTTCTATTATGAAAATGACTCAGCATTTTGATCGAGATCTAGAAGTCTAGATTGCATCTTCCTCGAATAATCATTATTTGCTAAACTTATGTATTCAAGTTGTTATGTATAGATTAAGTAATTAAAGAAATTCTAGCATGTAACTTTAAATATGTAATTTTATTTACAACTCTTTATAATTAGTCAGCTTACAAAAAGTAAGTAGTACTCTAAACTATTAACACTGATATTTTTTCATTTAAAATTTATATATGAACCAATCATGTGAGAAAGTTATAAATATTCTGACTTACTATCATTTCTCAAGTAATTATGATCAACGGATCACCCATTCACCTATTTGTATAAATTTGAAATTGAATATGATTCTATGAAGCAAGCTATCAAGTTTAATTTCTGTCAACAAAATATAAATCCGTGTTTCTTTTGAACGAGACCAGATTAATTTGCATATGCATTTACTCTTTTTTTTTTCAAGAGAGTTTTATGTGAAGAAAAATATATATATGTATATGACACGGTCTTGCAAAGATATCTAATATTATGATTTTAAAAAGCAAGAAATCCAATATTATGAGAAGTTATAACGTCATAAACGCCACAGTAGCCATTTGAAAACTCGAGTTATAACATTATTTTTTTTTTTTTTGAGGGAAGAGTTATAACATTATTACCGAGCTATCAGACTCATTTTTTGGCCAATTTTCTGCATGATATGCATACTAGTAATTTGCACGTGCAATACACATTCTAATAAAAAAAATGTAAAGTATATAATAACATAAGACTTCTCTTTACTCATTCATACTCTTTACAAATTAATCCTATTGACGCAAACTTATATTTTATATAAATGACACTTTTTTTAAATATAATTATGTCGTAAATAAATTTGAACTTTGAGAGATATTATGATAACTAATAATAGTTGCATAAATGAATGGTTAATATAGCTTCCACTTAAAAATGAATGGTTGATTGTCTACAAATTACAGATTGTCTACCAATGACAATCCTACCTGTTCCATTATAGTTAGAGATATAGAAAATTATTGAACATTACTGGCGATATTTCATAGCAGTTCAGTACCTGCATCTGTTTCTGAATTATTGGCAAGAAGAAATAGAAATATATGTATAAAAAAAAAGCATGCAAATAATCTAAATCTCTAATATCATAATGCAAGATGACATTTGTACTCAGTAATTGTGTGGACCACCAATCTACTGTGGGTGTTAAACATGGTAAAATACATATTTATGGATACGTATAACTAGAGGGAGGGTCTGACAGTGACAGACTATATATGGTCCAACAAAGCATTGACATTGATGCAAGATACACAATTTGATACATCATGAGTTTATGAAAGCATATATTGAAGAGGATATATATTACTAATATAATTAAAATGATTATATATAGATACAATTTAAATTTGATTAGAATTCAAAAGTAACACGTATATTAATATAATTTTGACAATATGAGAAAATTCAATATTGCATGCTCAAAGTAGAAAAGCGAAAGCGAGAATTAACTAACCTACAGTTGCTGAGCGATAAGTAGTCCACCCATCCACCACATTACGGCTGGCCTTGATCACCGTCTTCCCAATCCCATCCCCAATGAACATCAGATTTGTTTTATTTTTTGGCACTTCCACATTCTCAAAATACGCCCCTGCCTTTATATAGATCAAGAACCTCCTATCGCTCTTGTCGGGTGCTGCATCCACTGCCTCTGTTATCGTACTGAAATTTCCACTCCCATCTTTTGCCACCACCAGGTCTGCGACCGTCTCATTCCCCTTCAATAACTCTTGCTCCTTTTTCGCAATCCATTTCGGAAATCCCTTCTCAATGTTCCCATACTCTTCAAGCACTTCACTACCGCGTCTGTGTGTATATATACGTATTAAACGACGTACGTTAATATAGTACGTATTTGCCTATTTATTCTTCAAGTGGCCGGTTACACAAGAAGTAATTAACCAATCTCCTAAAAAACTAAAAAAAATACATCACTATATACATATTATGAATACTTATTTCTTTATTTCTCATTAATGAAAATGAAAACACGGCGACAATTTTAGACAAATATTCAACAAAAATTATAATGTCATAATCAAAATATAGTATTTTAAATGAGAACAGAATTTTAAATAGTAATTTTATGAAAATAGTACACTTAAGTAGAATAACATATCTCAACATATCTCTACTACTATAATGGGAGAAGGCCTTAGTGTAATTTATCCATCTACCAATCCATGCAACACACGTGCATAACTAATGAAAATGAGGTTTTAAATAAAATCCAGACTACGTCTGAATTTTTACTCTTAAAGAAACTATATTTATTAAGACATGCAAAACTACTGGTACTTAATTATTCTAAAAAAGTACATAATTTCCAAACACCCTTCCAGTAAATTACATCTTCAACACAACAATTTCTTTAATTTATATTCTCATTAACAGTCTAAGTATCCTATAAAAATCATTGCCAACCAAAGGGTTAAAACTCAAATTAATTTATCTCTAATAAATCCTAATATAATACTCCATCGTTTCAAAATATAAGTCATGTAGGCTTTTTTTTTCTTTCCAAAATGTAAGTCGTTTTGGCTTTTCAACATAGTGTCGGTACACTCTTATTCTCTCAGTAAGTAAATTCTTTAACCAACTACCAATTTTAAATTTTAAAACTCAATTTTAGAAATATAAACATAAAATCAAATAAGATAATATTTTTGTAAGTAAGATAATTAATATGTTCAATACATAGAGCTATTTACTTCATAATACACGTAATGTTGGCGTTAAAAATTTGAAATCATAGGAAACAATTTATATATATTTTGGATATGAGGGAGTAAACATTTCCAAAACACCAACTCAAAAAAGACAAAAACAAAAAAAACCTCTTCTTCTTTCTCTCCTTAGAAGGGATCTTCTTCGACAATGCAAGCGAGTTCCCGACCACCTGCGATATACTAAACAGCTTATCCTGAATCAACGGCCTCAAGCTCTCGGTGTCATTCACATAAGCAAACCCATCAAGACACGTGTACTGGTTCGTCATAGCGGCACTCAGCACCGTCTTGACCACCTCCCCAGCCGACGTAGGGTGTTTATCCAGGTCAGCAACGGCTATGTTAAAGTCCGAAATGGTCTGGTCAAACAGGTCAAGGCAGTCGGAGAGAGCGACGCGCTGTAGGGAGTCGAGAAAGGGGAGGCGGGAGCGGAGGAGGGCGGCGGTAGTGTTGGCGGAGGAGTGGACGGAGGCGGCGGTGTGGTTGAGGGAGGTGGAGATGATTTCAGGGAGGGAGGTGGTGTGGAGGTTGGGGATGGTGGAGGTGAGGGTGGAGATGCAGAGGGAGGGGTGGGGGGTGGAGGAGCAGTAGGATGTGGCGATGGAGAGGGTGGTGGTGTGGGTGGTGGAGTGGAGGAGGTGGTGGTGGTGGTGGTGGTGGTGGTGGTAGAGGAGAAGGAGGAGGAGGGAGAGGGGGAGGAGGAGGAGGAGGAGTTTGGTGGGTTTTGGAGGAGGAGCCATTGTGAGATTTGGGAGTGAAGAGGGAGGGAGGTTTGAAGGGAGTAGGGGAGGTAGCTATGAGAGTGAGGTTTGGTTGGTTGGTTGGAGAGTTAATGATCAGGTGGTGATTTGATAATTGATTTTGAATTGGTAGATCTTTTTTATATGTAAGAGCATCTGTAGTCGTTATCTATATATCGATAATATCGATATATAGCTTAAAAAGTAGCTGCAGTCGTTTGCTATATATCGATATTATCGATAAATCGCTACAGTCGATTGCTATATATGAGAGACGAAATAGCTTTATCGATAAGTCAGCAACGGTGGTCGAAGAGCCGTCCCAGGCGTGCAAAATACTATTGTAGGCGTCGGACGGCACTCGATATGCCGTCCGTTTCAATTTTTTCCGCAATTAACCGTATTAATTAAATCCCAAATTACGAATATTCCACACCGTCGGACGGCTTGTGGTGTTGCGTTGCAGGAGTCGCCACCTTTCCCGGACGGCACTCGATGTGCCGTCCGTTGGGATTTCATTAAAAAAAAAAAATTTGGCCGCATGACGAGATTGCCCCTCTTTCATTTCAACGGCTATATTCACTTTGTCATCTATCCAACGGCAATATTATTCTTATCGAACGGCTATTTTTTTTTTATCGATTGTAGTTTATAAAATTGGCCTATATATAGTACTTAATCTCAATCAGATCTCAGCACAAAATATCCTAGATCTCATATTTCTTCTCTGTCAAAATTAGTCTCTTCTCGATTTTCAATTGAGCTTCTCTTCTCGGTTTTCAATTGAGCTTCTCTTCTCGGTCTTCATTTGAGTTGTCATAGAGAAATAATGGCAAACGTTAAAAGTGCAAGAGGCAGAGCTTACACAGCTCAGGAAGATCTTCTGTTATGCCAGAGTTGGGTTAGTATTACTCAAGATCCAATTGTCGGTACTGATCAATCCGGAGCACAGTTTTGGGAACGTATTTATTCAACATTTAAGGTATTATTAGGCTATCCCACCGACAGAACAGCGGCCTCACTCACTAGTCGGTTTCAAATCATTTCCAAAGAAGTTGCTCTGTTCATAGGAAAATTGAGCAATGCAACTAGTCGAGCCGGTAGCGGAACAACAGAGGCGGATAAGGTTTGTATAAATAAATGTATTATTTGAAGTCATTATTTGTATAATTTGTTTAGCAAATAAAAATTTTGAATATAAATGTGTTTTCAGATTCGCGAGGCCAGAGTACAGTATTTGGCATCTTCAGGGAAAGCTTTCAAGTTTGATGAATGTTATGAGATCCTGAAAGATCAGCCAAAGTTTTCGTTGCGCACAACACAAATTTTTGATCGAGTACCAAATACCCAATTCGGTGAAGGTAGTGAAAGCCCAAACTCCCCAACAATCAACTTGGACTCAGATCTACCCATGGATACAGATTCACCAACACCCCTCACCCGACCACCTGGTCACAAAGCGTCTAAAAGAAAAGGGAAAAGTGTTGCCGAAACATCAGGGATCAAAGATATGGCTGAAGAAACAGCCTTATTTACCGCTGTATACAAAGAATCGCAAGTTTCAAGGAATGCGATTAAAGCTCGAGAATGCGATCTTAGAGAACGGATCGAGGAAGATCGTATTATGGCTATAGATCTTAGCACGTTACCTACGAATCAGCGATATTATTTTATGTGCAGGCAAAATGAAATTATGCAAAAACGTGGTTATAACGATGGGTTATGAAATTGTTCCCTGAGAAAATATGTCTTGGTTATTTACTACATGCAATTTATTATGTTGAAATGAAGAAGATTTTTTTCGGCAGTAAGAACATCTTGTTTAATATGTATGGGGTAATTAGTACATGTGAAATTATTATGTTGAAATGAAGAAGGGTTTTTTTTGGCAGTGAAAACATCTTGTTTGTTTAAAATGAATACCATAGTTCTAAACGAGAATTAATTAAAATAGTACGATTGACTCAACTACAGTTGAAAAAACAACAATAACTAATGGAGTGGTTTCCACCATGGAAAATAAAGTTACAATTCTAGAAATACAACTCTAGGAAATTAAAGTTACAATTCATGAAAATTTTTTGTTACAACAATTACAATATCTTCAATTACTCATCTCCAAATTGGTTCCAAATATGCTCCACAAGATCTTGACGAAGAGCATGATGTCTTTGTCGATCATGTAGAATTACATTACAAAACGTTCGTCCTGCTTCATCAATCGGTCCACATGTGGTAGGTTCGACCCCAATTGAGTCAGGAATTTGATCATAATCAAAGTCGATATTTTCATCGTCACGTTCATCCTCGACAATCATATTGTGTAAGATGATACATGTTTTCATAATGTAAGACAAACTATCTGCATCCCACATGCGTGCTGGACCTTTCACTATTGCAAAACGTGATTGTAGAACACCAAAAGCACGCTCGACATCCTTTTTCGCACCCTCTTGTAATTCTGCGAATTTTCTTTTCTTTTGGGTATCTGGTGCGGTGTAAGTTTTAACGATGGTTGCCAACGGTGGGTATATACCATCCGCAAGATAATAACACATATTGTAATTGTTGTTGTTGATGACATAATTGGCTGGAGGTGCACGGCCGTCAAGAATCTCATTAAATAAAGTAGACCGGTTTAGCACATTTAGATCATTGTTGCAACCTGGCATACCAAAGAACGAATGCCAGAACCACAGATCATAAGACGCAACTGCTTCGAGAATAATAGTTGGTTCCCGAACATGTCCTGTGTATTGCCCGTGCCATGCCGCCGGACAATTTTTCCACTTCCAATGCATGCAATCTACACTACCCAATATTCCAGGGAATCCTCAGACGCTATTCTCTGCTAGTAGTCTTTCCACATCGCCTGGTGTTGATTTTCTCATATATTGTGCAGCAAATAAAGTTACGATTGCAAAACAAAATCGACGTAAACTTTTTAATACCGTTGTTTCGCCGATACGTACATATTCATCAACAGCATCAGCCGCCCCTCCATACGCTAAACAACGAAGTGCCGCCGTAATTTTCTGATGGGGACTTAACCCAACTTGCTTACATGCATCCTGGGACAGTTGGAAATATTGATCGTAACCAACAACGGCATTCAAGACCCGGTTGAAGAGTTGGTGGCGCATACGGAATCGACGTCGAAAAATTGAAACTGGATAAACTGGATTTTCGGCGAAGTAGTCGTTCCACATCCTTCTATGGCCTTCTTGTCTTTCGCGTCGAATATAACGACGACGATTGATTTGTTCGCCTTCTCGGATTGCATTGCCAACCCTTACTAGACGGTTGTGGAACATCTGCGCAACAATATTGTTGTCCTCCTCTGATGAAGAGGAAGACGAACTCCAGGAAAATGTATTTTCTAAATTTGCCATGGAAAGTGATTTACTCAGTGCTTTAAGTTCAACGAATGCAATCTACCTTATAAATACTAAAACTTAACCGACTCTCATTGCCATAAATTTGGAGTATGTCCTGTCATTCAAGGAAAAAGTTTTGTCACATGGTTCCACCTTTTGACTAAAATGTCACTACAGGTCAATTTATAATGTCAGAATAAACCAAATTGCTTTTCTCCACTAACCACAATTCAATTTGATTATGTCCTTTCACTAGAAACCAAAATTTCTTTGTCCTATCACTTAATACACCATTTAACATGACCTGTCATTCAATGGCAACTAAAATACAAAAGAACACAAATATGTTCCAACAATACCCTTGTGATTAAAATACAATATGGTTTACCATAAAATACAATAGACTTTGATTTATTGGTCATAACTATACTGCGTTTCTGGTACAACTGTAGAAGTTGATGCTCCTGTGTCAGCCAAATTTGCATTCATTGCGCGTTGTCGAGAAAGAGAAGCCCTGCCCATCGATACAGACCGCCTTGTATTTGTCAAATCATTTGGAATTGATTCCCTCAGAACCATATCTGACAGTATCAAACTCCGCAACTGTGCTTCGATGTTGCTCAAATGTTGACAACGATTGTATAACTCTTCCTGCGCGAAAATTAATGTTTACTCGAAAAATAAAAACATATATAAATTATAATTTAGTAAACTCACATATGTTGGTTGCCCGCTATGATAAAATGGGTCATTGACACTGCAGTCCAGATTCTTCACAGTAGTGCCGCTATGAAATAGAGGCACTTCGACGTAAGATTCACCAAGTAATCCAGATGTTTCTACGGTTGATTGAGTTGGATACTGGGATGGTTGCCAACATGGAGGTGCAGCATATGGCAATTGAGCAGCAGTATCCCTAATAGATGCTGGGCCGATAAAATCAACATTGATTGCATGAGAAAGTGTCGGCATAATAGGACCAATTGAAATCCTTGTCCAATACTGATTGTATGTGAACTGGTCTACACGACGCACAAAAGGTGAAGCTTCAATTGGT
Organism: Hemerocallis citrina; assembly: GCA_017893485.1. NCBI lineage: Eukaryota > Viridiplantae > Streptophyta > Magnoliopsida > Asparagales > Asphodelaceae > Hemerocallis > Hemerocallis citrina. Next base: position 41,855 of record JACEHZ010000463.1, on the reverse strand, counting down.
TCAGGTAGTGTTGCATCAGATGCCATGAAACGCATTTGGGGCGGTGGATTTTTTGGTATGGCTATATCACCAGTAAGTTGGCGAATGCAACGATCGGCAAGATACCATACACCCTAGAATCAATTGTTCATTTTAGCGTAATCATACTAATTATAAAAACTGAAAGAAATTAATGTGAAAATTTTCATATACCTGACCGCTATACGTAAAAGTATGACGAAACCGTGATATATATTTAGCAACTTCTATTACATACACATCTGCCGTACTTGGAGAATTATTATATGGCTGCCAAATTATTGACGAGGGAGTGCGCATCTCAAATTGATCACGGGCCATCGATTGATTGTACCGAATAGGATCAGAGCGACCTGAATCCAAGAATTCTTTATTCCATCGCAAAATTCTCGGCCATACATCAGAGTTAGACACGTGGGTTTGCAATGGGGTGTTCCTATCTCTAACTGGGATACAGCAATTCGTGTACTCGTATGCCCAATACTGCACAGCATAACAAATAAATAAATTGAAATTAATTCATGAAATATTTGATATAAAATTAGTAATTAAAATGATTAATATTACCTCCAGCACTTGCCACGTCCCATTGAATGATTTCACTTTTAGTCTGCTGCATGAATCCAAAGACAAATACAACAGTGCAAGTGCATGACTACCCCAATCATATTTGCCAACAGCATTGAGGTCTACAACTGCGGCTAGCCAACCACATCTTACTAATCCAGAACCATTCGTGAAAAGAAATGCACCGAGAAAGAACATGAAGAATGCTCTAGCGAGCTTAACCTCGACAATTCTGTCAGTCTGGGCTTCTTCAATGAAAGCATTAGTAAAATAATTCTTGAAAAAAGCAACCCGTATACCTTGTGATTTCCAATCATCATTTGTTAGTTCTGGAAAGAAGCGTTGCTGAACGACTTCAAAAGAATACATTTCATCGTCGCATGGAGGCAAGTCGCCGACACCGATAGAAATTCCCGTCAGCATTACCCAATCTAATGGAGTGAAACCCAACTCACCACACGGAAAGTGGAAAGTGTGGGTAGTGTCCCACCATCTCTCTACGAGGGCCTCTACGAGCCGAACCGACGACTTATTTGTATTGATAGTCATGAATCGGTTCCATCCCGCCCGCTCTACTAGTAGTTTGATCAGTGGAACCCGTGAGCAGTACTGATTGTACATTTTGATCGGTTCCTTCCAGTTTCCCCTGAATTTACAGAAACCACCCTCAGGGGTAACAATAACATATTGACTAATATGTTTCGAATCGTCTACTACACGATTCCAGTTGGACTGATCGGCGTAATTGACATTTGACATATCTGCTTCACCTTCCGTACTTGTACCGGGTTGAGCTGGCACCTGCTCTCGTTTTGATTTTAAACGACCAATAAATCTTCGTATTGAAGACATTTTTTTCAACAAAAAAAAAAATTTTTAGAGGAGTTGCCGAGAGGAGGTAGTTTACACAAAGAAGAGAGACAGAGAGTGTGGTAGGAAAGTTAAGTCGGTTTGTGAAGAGTGTGTTAATTAGTTCAACAAATGATCTAGATATATATAGAATCAATCACGAGGGTAATTTGGTCCAAAAAAAAATTAAAAGCCGGGATTTGGGGCATGAAATTAGGGAAATTAGTCATAAAGTAGGGAACCAGCGTGGAAGTGGAGCTACACGCCAAAAAGGGTGTCGGACGGCACTTCATGTGCCGTCCTAGACATCCGGCGGCACAATTTTCTAATTTTTTTTTTTTTTTAAAAACAAACGGCACTTGGTATGCCGTCCGACAAGTACGCATGTGTTTTTGCACTTTTTGGCCTCCGACGGCATTTCGTATGCCGTCCCTTAATATTAAATAGTTGTTTGCTATAATATAGCTTACGACGAGTGCAGCGGAATCGTAATATCTATTTCTATTTATCGATATATGGATAAATTTATAGAAAACGACTACAGATGCTCTAAGGGAGTTGACATTATCTAGACCCAACTTGTGTCCGGAGCCAGCGAACGAGAACGAGATTATTATTATTGGAGAAAAGCTAGATTTACCTGAGATTCTATTCAAATTTATATGGGATTTATCTTTTAGTAGTTATTGGATCTTATCTATTTGTCTTTTAGTGATTAATACACACCAACCACTAAAAGACAGGCCTCCGATATGTTTAGAGTAGAATTTCATGTATGTCTAGCATTTCTCTTATTATAGTCACTAACTTTATAAATAATAGTATTATTTTGCATTATCTCGAATCTCTAATTTTATCTCTAATCTCTAGGCTCTGTTTGGTTCAAAGGAGGGGAGGGGATGGGAGGGATTTTAATGGAGGGAAGGGGAGGGGAGGGATTTAATGAAGTCTCTGTTTTGTTCAAAGGAGGGAAGGGGAGGAAAAATAATTATCTTCTTGTTTGGTTCACAAAGGGAGGGAATGGATTTTATAATAAAATTACTTTTATACCCTTCGCAAGGTGATCAATATGTCCAATCTCAGCATCAGCTGATCTCACTGCAGTTACGCATTCTATAGTAGGATTTCCATTAGAAAATGAACATTTTGATTGGATTCCCCTATAAGCTTCATCAGAGATTAAGGCATGAGTCCAATAGTAATCATACGTCGCCTTTGTGTTTATATTTTTGTTGTAATATCCATTCCCGATCTGTCCAGTGAGTCAAGCCATTAGTTATAATAGTGAATCATGCACCTTTGTTTTAATGTTATTTCATATGCATAGGATGCTAAATTAGTTGAAAATATCTACTTACGGCGACAGACTTGAGGTTGATGACTGTATTGTTTGTGTTCTGGTTAATTTCTAGAATTGTATTGGCGAGCTCAGGTATGTAATGCCCCCCATAACTCTCTCCAGTGATATAGAAATCATAGGTTTTATATTGAGGGAACCTGTCGAGCCAGTTGATGAGAAAAGTATAAGTATCATCGGCTGTTCTCTTATCTCCACTCAATTTGTAGTCCAAGGTAGTGTTTGAATATGAAAATCCAACTCCAGCACGTAGGAGATTCCAGGAAGAGGACATTCACAACTGTCATAATAATCAAATGTCACCTAGTTGAAGAAGGCATATTTCACAGATGTAAAAATTATGCTCCTAGAGCCTAGATAGCTTTTATCAGTTAAAAATTTAAGATGACGTGGAGATTGAAGAGGAAAAATATAAAAGAAACTAACTAAAAGGCCAATTTAGTCTAATCACATTAAAAAATTAGACCTACTCTCTTTTTCCTTCAAATCCCCCAATATTGGAGGGGAGATAAAATTGACTTAGGAGGGATTTTGCACCCCTTTCATCCCCCCCCCCCCCCCCCCCCCCCCCCCCTCTCCTAAAAAATGAACTAAACAAGAAAAGTTTTAAAAAATCCCTCCCCTCCCCTCTATTCCCCTCCAACCAAATAGTGCCCTAATCTCTAATAATATTATAATGGGAGAAGGCGGAAGTGTCATTTGTAAATCTACCAATGTGTATATTGTACATGCATAACTCATATAAAGGATGTCTCAGGTTCGAGTCCTCACCACGTTAGATTTTTTTTTAAATATATTAAATGTGCATCACACGTAAAAATTACTATCTATATATCTATCTATAATATAATATATAAGCTCTACTATTTTAATGGTAGAGTTGGAGTTGTAAATCTACCGACTTACGTGCAACGCACGTGCACCTCCAACTCTTCCATTATAGTTTTCACAATTACTTTTAAAATTATATAATCATTTGCCTATTCGAGTGAGTGCTCGTATTCTTGGGAGGAAAACTGCTCCAGGGTCTGCTCATCAGCTTCTGCACAGCTAAGTCTTGCCTTCTCGTTGATACCCTTGATATCGGCTATGCGTCGCCTCCGTTGTGCTGCTAGAGTTTTCCTTTGAACTGCTAGCGAATTGGGATGCCTTCGTAGGGGGAGGGTTGTATTTCTGTATCATGGCCCAATCTTTCTAGTCCTGCTCCTCTATCGGGTTCAGCGATCTGGATTATCGGGCCGTTGTCTAGCTGATTGTTCCGCCCTCTGGTATCGGCGTGGGAGTTTTGCTGTGGCGCTGTTATCTGTAATTTTGGATCAGCATCGTTTATTTGTTTTATTTATTATTCGTTTTTTATGTTTTACATCTTGTAAAGCCATCGATTAATTATTTGTATCTTAACTGTTATTATTGATTAATATATTTTTTGATGGCTGGAGCCTTTTGGCTCTATCCGATACATAAAAAAAAAAAAATTATATAATCATATTTATTAAGGCATATATTGCACGTGTAAATTAGAGTTTTTACTTTAATTTTCTTAAAAAAATTTAATACATGCATCGCACGTGTATATCACTAGTTTTGAATCTCATGTAAGTTCCGGTAGACTCTTTTATTCTATTTAGCTGATTACAATACGTGATCAAATCCTACCAAGCAATTTTCTATTACAGTGTCAAGAACACAAACGGTCGAAGTGCTCGTAACTAACTACTTTGAAACTTGTGTTATTCATCCAAATACTGATAAATTGTTGAACCGTATGATAACACTCAGGAAAGGAAAGAGGAAATTTGGATTCCATCTCCGTAGGCCACGAAGGCTACAAAAATCCTCCTTGAATCGTTAGTTTTGATTTTCGGATAGAAATAGAAGTAATGTACGATGCATTTGTCGAGTTGCTTGAATAGCCGTTGTGATGGAGACAGAGCAACAGGAACTTAGGATTGGACGAGGTTGGTAGGCTAGTTGGTTGGTGATTAATGGTAAAACGTTACTGTGGCACTGTGGCAACTGGCAAGCAAGCAACAGTCAAGCAAGGACGAGATGATGTCGGTGATTAACATCTATATGATAAAAGATAAAGAAAGCTATCAAGTGGCTATTCTTCAATTCCCTAAAATCAAAGGTTCAGATCTAACCTCACAAAATATATTTTTCCCTCCAAAAGTTTTCCCCCCCAAAACTCAAATTCAAATCCCCACCCAAAATAACTTCTTTATTTATTTAATTATTTTTCTCTTTCTCTCTCTCTCTCACTCTCTCTCTTCTATTCAAAAAATACATAAAATAAAAATTTTAATTTTTTTTAAAAAAAATTTAAAAACCAAAAAAGTAAAAAAGTTTAAAAACTTTAAAAATAATTTAAAAAATCAAAAACTTATAAAAAAAATTAAAAAAAATTAAATTTTTTATAAAAATTTTTAAAATATATTTTTTAAAAATATTTAAAAATTTTAAAAATTTTAAAAAATTAAAATTTTTAAATTTTTTGAAATTTTAGAAACAAAACTTTAAAATTTTAAAAATGAATTTTTAAAAATAAATGTTTAGATTATTGGTATTGTAGATATCTTCACACCTGCACTTGCGTTACCATTATATTTAGACATGCTCATAGTGGTTATGGGATTAGAGTAAGCTCTATAAAATCTATATGATAATGTCATTGCATAACTATTATACGCATCTAAAATTGATGCTGAAGTTAAAAAAAACTCTATACAGTGTTTCTAACAAACTATATGCATTCCAGGTAAGCAAGCTAATGATCAGGAAGGCGATAATTGAGCTTAAAGGTAGATATATTGCTTCCTCATATAATATGTTTGCTACTTCAATTAATTTGCTGGACCTCCAAAATTATTTTATATAATCAAACCAGGTGCACCGTTCCGAAGACGTGCCGTAGGCACGTGTCAACGGGCAAACCTAGTAATGTAATAATTAGTGTCATGAATGTACCGCATGCAGTGCAGTGCTAAAGCGAATTTTTCCGTATTGACCCTCTTAGAGCATCTGTAGTCGTTAAAGTTAAAATTATCCATATATCGATATATAGAAATAGAAATTTGGATTTCGCTGCACTCGTCGAAAACTATATTATAGCAATCATTTATTTAATATTAAGCGACGGCATTTGATGTGCCGTCGGAGGGGCGAAGAAGCAAAATTTGGCGCGGAATCATCGGACGGCACATGAAGTGCCGTCCGTTTAAAAAAATAAATAAAAAATAAAAAAAACTGCAGCGCAATCCTACTCACACTTAATAACTCACACTTAAAATAAAAGAAAATGTTTTGAAAAAAAAAAATGTCAACCGCATGTCTAGGACGGCACATGAAGTGTCGTCCGACACTAAGCACCTGGCATACTTAATAGCTATACTTAATAGCTATACACTAAGCACCTGGGATACTCAATAGCTAATAATTACATATCTATACTATCTATACTTAATAGTAGCTAATAATTACATATCGACCCTAATTATCTTTACTTAGCAGCAGTTTATTAAAGGTCGACGGACGGCACATCAAGTGCCGTCCGGGAAAAAAGGCTTTTAGCAGCTAAATTATAATTTTTTCAAACGGACGACACTTCAAGTGCCGTCCGACGCTTATAATAATAATTTTTTTTAGTGGGACGGCTCTTCGAACGCCGTCCCTCAGATATCGATAAATGCTATATCGATTCTCATTTATAGCAATCTACTGTAGCGATTTATCGATAATATCGATATATAGCAAACGACTGCAGCTGCTTTTTAACCCAAATATCGATATTATCGATATATAGCAAACGACTACAGATGCTCTTATTGAGAATATTGACCAGCTGACCCACTTTCAAAAATATTTACACATCTAACCCAGTTTTGGACACGTCAGCATAAAATGCTATTAGCAACAACGGTATTTGTTATTTTGATGTCGTTGTTATCAATAGCAATACCTGTAAAAAAATAATTATTGCCGTTATTGAAAGTAACGATCTCAATATTATCGCATTCACTTAGAAGCACTTTGATTTGAGGGAAAAATTGTAAAAGAAAAAACTTATAATTGATACCGCTATTCTAAATAACAGTATAAATAGTCTAATACCATTTTTTTCAATAGCGGCATCAGTGTAATCTATAATATACCCCAAATTTCGTGCAGATGCATTACCTGTAAAACCTATTTAGAGCTTGATGCAGCCAGTATCTATCAAAACTCAAAATATGAATGTTATAGATATTTTTTTTGGTGTTCCATAGCATTTTGAATCATCTCAATCGGAGTTTGGATGATAAAGTTATTCTCAGATTATATAGAGATGTTGAAACTGTCCAGAATCACTTATAGTTTCGACATCGCTTCATAATCTGGGCATAACTCTATCATCCGAACTCCGATTGAGATGATTCAAAATGCTATGGAACACCAAAAAAAATATCTATACCTTTCATGTTTTGAGTTTTGAGAAATACTGGTTGTATCAAGGTCAAAATTGAGCTTAAAGTTGATGCACATGCACAAAATTTTGGTTATACTGTGGATTATACTGATGTTGTTATTGCCAATAACGGCTTTATGCTAATTTATGCCGTTATTGGGAATAACGACATCACTTATAAGCAATTTTTATTTACAATTTTTTCTGGACAGTTTTAACATTGCTTCGTAATCTGGGTGCCGCTATTGACAATAATGATATCAATAGTGTTTTATGCTAACGTGTTCAAAATTAAATCAGTTCGGTAAATATTTTTGAACAATAGTCAGTTTGGTCAATATTTTTAAAAGTTGGACAATACGGAATTTTTTTTTGTGCTTAAGCTTGCTCTGATCCCTGTCTGACTCACGCACATGCAAATATTGATTGATTGATATCTTATAAGGAATAGTATAGAACAGGCCCCACATCGTTTTATCAGAAATCCAGTGGACCCCACCCCTCCATGTGTAGAATTTTGTTCTAAAGTGCCACTTTTTAGAAAGTATTTACCAAACTAACACACTTTTGAAAGTATTTATCAAAATGACCAACTCATTATACCGAATTTGGTAAAAATATTCTCGCTGTTTGAGATAGTAAGTTTAAGTTTGAGTGTTTATTCACAACTTTAAAAAAAATATATCAAAGTAAGACTCACTATCTCAAGCAGCTAGCGTAGTCGTACTACAAGCTGTTTGAGATAGCGAGTCTGACTTTAAACTTTTTTTATCATGTTATATACATTATCATGTTATCATGTTATATTTTTCTTCATTTCCTATATTTAATGTGTAATATATTATCATGTTATATTTTCATGTATAAGGGGACTTACATGAAATAGCAAGACTTTTGTGTAATAAATTTTGGTTTGATTCGTGGTGAACCACTCTTCACCACTCGTTTAGGCATGTTTTGGGTTTGTTTATGTATGAATGTTTTATGTTTGTTTGTTTATTGGGTTGAGTTTCTAATTTAGTTAATGATAGTGAGATAACAACAAAGAGTGTTGGAATTGTGGTGAAAATCTGAAAATGAACCATATATAATGTATATAAGAAAATTTGTTGTTGCAAATTGCACTTGAAAATGTCATAACTACACTCGCTATCTCTGATAGCGAGTTTAATATAGATAAAATTTTCAGAGATTTGAAAGTCTCTGTAAAAATCTCAACACACAGTTGCTATCTGAGATAGCGAGTGTAGTATAAAAACATTCGCTATTTGAGATAGCAAGTATATATTTATTTATTTTTTCCATAGACTTCAAAGTCTCTGTAAAAATCTTTACACACACAGTCATTATCTGAAATAGCGAGTGTAGTATAAAGACGTTCGCTATCGGAGATAGCGAGTGTATATATTTTTAATTTTTTCAAAGACTTCAAAGTTTTTTCAAAGACTATGAAGTGAAGAAGTGATAGAAAAATACATCGAGTCTGACTTAAAAAAAAAAAATATCAAAGACAGACTTGCTCTCTCAAACAGCGAGTGTAGTACAACTATGCTCGTTGTTGGAGACATGAAGTCTTACTTTAATATTTTTTCTTCATTTTTTTTTAAAGTTGCGGAGAAACACCAAATCGTACATTCTATCTCAAACTTCAAGTATATTTTCATCAAAGGTTATTTTGGTAAATACTTTCAAAAGTGTGTCAGTTTGGTAGATAGTTTCAAAAAGTGGGTCATTTGGGGGGGAAAATCACCATGTGTATATATCCATTCAGTATATCATACGAAACTGGAAAATGGAACCTGACTGAGTTGGGTTGGTTTGGTCTGGGAGCTTTATAATTAACTAGTAATTTGCACGTGCTACGTACGTCTTAATAAATATAGTTTTTTAAAATAAAAATTTAGACATAATCTGGATTTGAACTTAAAACCTCCTTTATAATAGTTATGCACGTGTATTGCACAGGTTAGTAGATTGACAAAATATTTACAAATGACACTAAGGTCTTCTCCCATTATAATATTAGAGATAGCAGTATTTCTTAGTTTTTAAAAATAGTGGAGGTATATGCTAATTTTCACATTTTAAATAGGGGCATTTGCTAAAATATTCTTTTTTTAGGGGCTGCACGTGCATCCGTGTTTGGTGGATTTAGTTTACCGTATATTGCACGTGTTTATTCAGTTACAAAATTAGAGTTTGTTTGTTTACAACCCCAACTCTCCCATTAAAATAGTAGAGATGAACAACAAAGTGTTTGCATGAAAAGGGTTTTGTAACGACAACTGTAAGGTGTGGCCGTGCAATAATTGGAGCAACGTTTGTTGCATCTTCAGAGAGAAAGAAACACTCCGGAGCTAAAATATAAGTGGGTTACACTTACAATTTTGAGAGAGTTGGTTACCAAACCATTGATCATTGCTCCAGTTTTCTCATCCTTTTTTTGAGACACACCATCTGGCTTCATGTGGTTCTACTCAATTTTTCTTCGAGGAAATAAGTTATTGTTTAAGCTCTACCATCAAATGCATGCGCTTCTTGTTGATTGGCAAAATATTAATTAATAGTTCTGTTTTAAATAAGATCGATCAAAGTATAGCATCTATTCTTATCAGTTTTATTTTTGATGGATCATTATTTTTAAATTTTGATGGTGAATGATGTACGTCTAAGTTGTTTTGGGAAAATTATACTAATTGGATTAAGCTTAGCAAAGAAAGCCATGCATGGGTGGTATATTGTCGACAATGAATAAGAGAAACATAGGGAAAGATTAGTTGGAGATAAGAGGAATCAGCCATAACTAGAATCTGCTTGATGTTAACTCTACAGCTAGCATCCATCCTTTCCAAGTGTTGTTGTAGCCTACTTGTAAAGCTTCCATGCATTGGCAAGAAAAAATTTCATATTGGACATGTATATGTTTTCTGACCACTTATTGGAGAAATAAAACAGAGTTAGCATTCTTCTAGCCATCTCTGTCATGCCTTGCAACTACAAAGTTGTTTTTTTTTTTTTCCGTATTTTTAATTTCAATATGTCGTTGCCATGGCAAGTGCTACCAAAGGCTAGTGGTAAGTTTTTTTTCACCAGAGAACGAAAAGATCGGAATTTCAAATTTTACTTCTATCATTTTTGCTTATGAGATAAGGTATGTGCTATATTCAAAATAGAAATATATATATATATGTTCAATTAAAACAAAGAAAAAGATATTGACTATTCAAACATATATAGTCCAGTTTCTAACAATTCACACCCGCCTACTCAACTCGTGTCACCAATTCACTTTCCGTCCAGATCCGTCCTTCCGGTGCCCCCTTCGGCCTTCTCCTCTTCATTAAAGTTGGAATACTCCTCATCCTCTACACACCCATCTCCTCTTCTCCCACCCTCTCCTGGGTGGATCTCAACCGGTGGTCCATTACTTTGTGACCTCTCCCCTATCTCTGTGGAGTTCGTGGTCCCTATCTCCTTCTCTCCCCCCATCCTACTAGATCTTCCCCTCCCTTGTGGCTGAAGATCAGTTTGCTGGTTGTCGCTCGAGGATTTTGTGGTTGGTGTTCTCTTGGTTCGTCTTCTGAGGCCGCTCTCCTGTGTATGGTACGTAACGTGCAGGCCTCTCTTTGTTGCGTGCTCTCCTCCCCCTGTAAGATCTCTAGTTCTTCTGATTTCTTGCTGTTTTGTGAGATTTTCATTGGGGTGTTAGTTCTGGTGGTTGTTTCATTGGGGTGTTAGATCTCTATCCGGCCGTGGTCTCTTTTTAGTGGTGACTGTTTAACGGTGTTTTGAGTGCTAATTTCTTTCTTCTTGTTTTCTGGTTCCACCTCGTGTGGTAGTGAGTTGGTTTGTGCTGGACTGGCCTGACATTGTACCATCCCATTGCACAGTAGGTGATTGTGGTGGTGATTTTGTTTCGATTCTCTTTTGTTCTACGTATTTCGTGGAATTTTTTCCTTTTATGCTTTGGTTTGTTCTTTCCTTGTTTATTAGTGGTGATTTGCTTGTTCAGTTCTCTTCTTGAATTTTTGTGGTGTTTTGCTTGTTGTTTTTTGCCCTATTTGTGTCTATGTCTTCTGTTACTTCTGATTTCTACAGTAAGGGTTCGGTGTGACCCTTAGTTTTCTGTCTTTCTCTCCTTCTTCTGTGTGGAGTGTACTTTAGCATGGGTTCCCCTTCGTGGGTTGAAGTGGTTAAAAAAGGCCCATTAATAAAAAAAATTATCCCTGTTAATCAGACATTTATTTCTTCTGGGCCAAGTGTGGCCCAATCCTCTTCCGCTTCCTCTTCCCAAATCCAGAAGGTTCTGGGTAACTCTACCGCTCGTTCTTCCCGCCCTAATTTCTGTCCACCTTCTCTCTTCTCTAAGCATATCTCTCATTCGCCCTCTCTTAAGTGCTCTCTTCCTGCTAATTCGAAGCGCTGCTTCCATTGCCTCAAGATCAGACACCTCAAGCTTTTCTGCAAAGAAAAGATGAAATGTTTGTTTTGCCAAAAAAATGGTCACTCTCAGAGTCATTGTTTTGCTCTCCAACAAATTCTTGGTCTTCCAGTGGGTATCCCCATCTCCGAACAAGTATTGGGAGCTCTCGATTTCCCCCCGCTCCTTGCAAAACTGTCGGAGGTAGAGGCTAGAAAAGCAAAGAGGCCTAAAACCTCTGAGGCCCCTGCGATTCTGCCGACCCCCCTGCATTGCAACTCATCTCTGTGCCACTCAGTAGCACACCTTCTGATTCTCCTCCCTCTCAAGCTCTGGTCTCCTCCCATCCTACTATTACTTCCATCCCTCCGCAAGCTTCCCCTTCCATTAATGTTCAAACTTCTTTAGTGGTTGTCCTGGCACCTGAACTCCTATCAAAGATTGCTTCTTTGGATAATTTCAGTGCAGTTTCTATCTCAGGTGGAATTATCTCCATTTCTGCACTTGAGGAGTTTCTTTGTAAAACTTGTAATGTTACCAATTGGACCTGGGTGGTCAATTCTTGCTCCAATGGTGACATGGTCATTCAATGTCCTTCGCTCAAGGTACTTCTGGATTTGGTTGGGAAGGGTACCTTCTCGCTGGGTCCGATTCATCTCAGGGTCCATAAATGGGCTTCTAAAGGCTCTCCCTTGCCTACCCTCCAAGCAGTTCCCACCAAAATTTCTATCATTGGTCTCCCCCTTATTGTGACTCCTCCACATGATTTCTGTGATGACCAAATGTATTGGTGACCTCACCTGTACTTCCTCTACGTCTTTCTTGGCCTCCGGATGCCTGCAGATTGAAACGAAGTTCATGTGTCCTCCGGTTTCTAATAGGGTCTCCAATTACTCTTTAAGAGTGGGAGAGGCCTTGTATCAAGTTGTGGTTTCTTACCTTGGCATTGTGTCGACTCCCTCCGCTGTTCCTGCCTCTCTTCTACTACCTTCTTCGCAGCTTCTCTCTCCTGACCTGAAATCTGCTACGTTTGCGTCGGGGAATTCTTCTAAGCCTATTCTCTCATCTAGCAAAAAGTAAGGTGGCTCAGAAGAAAGCCTTCAAGAAGTTAGTTCCCTCTGGTCGTATGGGTAGAAATATGGTATTTAAACCTGCCATCTCACCTTCTAAGGTGCCCAATTTGGTGTGTATTAATCCCGCTTTATCCTCTCAATCTCTCCCTGGTCCGAACTCGGTAGGTACAGGTCATTCTCTAGGTCCTGGTGCCGTTGTGTCTTCTTCTCCTCCTGACAAGGATGCTCTGGCTATCATCCCCTCTGCGCCGCTACCTCCATTGAAGGATGTACCCTCGATGGTTGGAGCTGCGTCGGGGGTTTCTATCTCTACCTCTAGCCCTTCTCAATTGTGGCCTGCCTGGGATTTAAATCCCTCCTTTGCTGGTGATTGGGACAAGTTCAAAAAAGTTATTCAGGTGTCTCCGTCCAGGGCTCGCAATGTTGAGCTTGATTCCCTGAAAACTTCCAACTTTTCTGGGGAGCTTGATGAGAATGAGAAGGAAGTCGGGCCATCATCAGGGGGCAAGGTATGCACTTCGATTATTGTTTTTAAGTTTCAAGCTTTTAATTCTCCTTTTAAGTTGTTTCCCTTTTCTCTAGATTTTTACTCGTTTCCGTGTGCGGTTTTCCAATCCTTCTATTATCTGATTTACGTTAATTTCCTTATGGACCTTGTTGATTCAGAGAATGGGCAGGCCCGATCCCAATTTGGTGATTTTCCTTCTATCACTCGTCCTGGCCCCTCTCCGACTCTCTATCTTCGCTCTCCCTTTTCTGTCGGCCTTGATCCTGAATCTGTTCCTGATTGTTCTCCGCGACCTTTTAGTTTTCCGTTGTCTCTTCTGGAGAGTCCAGTTGAGGGATTAACCCATGATGATTTTCCCGACTGTTCTTCCTCTTATTCAGATCAGACTGCTCGGGGCAGAGAGTGTCGAATGTTTCTTCTTTGCCCTCTGTGCTCCCTCCCTCTCGGTGTGCTAAGATTAAGCCATTGCCGATCGTTAGATCGAGTGCTAGATTACGTGCCAAAAATAATTCTTTCCTCTCGGCCTCTTGTAAAGCCTATTTAGCGGCACAAGTGAGGAACCTTGAAATTCCGTTGTTTGACCCCAAAACCATGAACTTTCTTCCCCTGGTTCGGTGCATCAAATCCACTTTGATTCCCTTTCTAACTCTGAATTGCTTCATTTGGCTTCGGAGATGGGCTTTTGTCTAGATCCCTTTAGCGCTTCTGATGTGGAGTTCTTTCGAAACTTAGAAATCAAGCGTGCCTGAGATTTTCCATTAACTCATGATTAGTATCTCCTGGAATATCAGGGGGCTTGGCAGCACCCCGAAACAACATGGCGTTTACCAATTAATTGCTTCCTCTCATTGTGATATAATTACCTTAGTGGAATCTAAACTTCACTCCATCTCCCCATCCATTCTTAGAACCATAGGTGGATCTAGGATATCCAAATGGATTGCGCTGGACTCAATAGACACCCTCGAGGTGGCATTCTATTTGGATTCAAAGAGGATGTTTTCAATCTCATCTCCATTCGACGTCTGGAATTTTTCCTGGTGGTTTGCCTTCAATGGATTGAATTCAACTGTGACCTTACCGTTGTTTCGGTATATGGCCCGAGCTCCTATGAGCGACGACAATCCTTCTGGGTTGAATTTACTTCCTTTAACGGGAGTATTCAAGGTTATTGGATCTTCTACGGTGACTTTAACGATACTAGATTTGCGCATGAAATGTCTGGTAACCCTTCCTCCCTCAACAGCTCGTTGCGTTTTAATGATTGTATTCGGGATCTTGCTCTCGTTGATATTCCCATTAACGGCAGATCCTTCACTTGGTCTAATATGCGAATCCATCCGTCGTTAGCTAAGCTTGACCGATTCCTAGTTTCCCCTTAATGGCTTGCTTCCTTCCATAATGCATATGCTCAAGCATTGCCAAATCCTTGTTCTGATTATGTTCCTATTGTTCTTCACTCGAACTTTTCCTTTCCTAAACCCCGTAAATTTCGTTTTGAAAAATTCTGGCTGGAAGACCAAATTTTTGTTAACCTTATTACTTATTGTTTAGCCAGTGTGGTGGGTTCCCATGGGCTTGGACGAATTCTTCTCAAATTGCATGCCATTATATATGGTTGTAGAATTTGGCATAAAGAGAGGTTCGGTCAGTCTCATCTTCTTAAACATTTTCTCCTCTCTTCGATTAACTCCATTCTTGAAGAATCTGGCCCCATTCCTCTCCCACTGAGGATCCGCAGAAATGAGTGTAAACAGGAATATGCTACACTTCTGCGGAATGATCATTTGAAGTGGGCTTAACATGCTAAGGTACGTTGGCTCAAAGAAGGGGATTCTAATACGGCATTCTTCCACAATTTTGCTTCTCATCGTAGGCGTTGTAATCATATTTCATCTATTATCGTTGATAATGTTGAGGTCCATTCTGATGAGGAATTCCATACGGCCCTTTTATCCTTTTATAAATCCTTTCTCGGAGAGTCGGGCAGGCGTTCTTATTTCCTTGACTGGATGCACATTTATGGTGATGAACATTTTGACCTTTCTAGTCTTGATGCTCCCTTTACTTTGGAAGAGATTAAAGTAGCGGTGTTTTAATATGAAGAGTGACTCCGCACCGGGTCCCGATGGTTTTCCGACTTTCTTTTTCCAAAAATTTTGGGAGTCCCTTAAAGACGATATCCTTATTATGTTCAATGATCTCCATTAAGGGGTGTTGTCTTTTGACTGTATTAACTACGCTCACATTGTCCTTATCTCCAAATTGATTGGTGCCAACAAAGTATCTGCTTTTCGTCCGATTAGCCTTCTCAACTCCATTTTTAAGATCATTATGAAAGTACTCTTGGCCCGTCTCAGCCTTGTCATCTCTTTTCTTATTGATCCGGCACAATCGGGTTTCATTAAGGATAAATTCATTCTTGATAGTGTGGCGTCGGCTCAGGAGATTATCTATGGCTGTAAACATTCTGGCTCCGAGGGTATTCTTCTTAAATTGGATTTCGAGAAAGCCTACGACAGGGTTAATTGGGACTTTCTCTTTGAAACTCTCCTACATCAAAGGTTCGGTCCACGATGGATTACCTGGATTAAATCCATTGTTTTTTGGTTCCTCATCCATTATCATTAATGGGACCGAAGGAAGGAAGTTTAAGTGTAAGCGGGGTCTCCGCCAGGGAGACCCGCTTTTCCCTCTTCTATTCTCTCTTGTAGCGGATGTTTTTAGTAGGATTCTTCGGAAAACTTGGAATGCCAACCTTATTGAGGGCCTGGGTGGATTCCATGGCTTCAGAGGAGTCCTTAATCTCCAATATGCGGATGATACCATCATCTTTTCCAAAGCTAACGACATCCTCCTCCGTAACCTCAAGCTTCTCCTTTATCTTTTTGAATCAGCTTCTGGTCTTTCTATTAACTTTAGTAAGACCTCTGTCATGTGGTTAGGGGGGTCTCCTAACCGTCAAGCGGAGATCGCGCAATTTTTCAATTTCTCCTCTGCTTGCTTTCCTATTCACTACCTTGGCATACCCTTGCAATGGGGCAATCTTCTTGCGGCAGATTGGATGCCTATGATTGATAAATTTGAAGCAAGACTCAACTCTTGGTCGGGTAGACTTTTGTCGCGTGGAGGTAGACTTATTCTTCTTAATTCTGTTCTAACTGCGCTTCCTCTTTATATGATGTCCTTTTCTTCTTACCGACCTGGGTGGTTAAGAAAATTGATCAAATTAGAAGAAACTTCTTCTGGACTGGGTCCACTACTTATAGACCTGGTAAACATCTTTGTAATTGGTCGATGGTGTGTAAGCCTAAAAAAGATGGTGGTCTTGGCATCCTCAACCTTCGGAACAAGAATCTGGCTCTTTTAGGGAAGTGGATTTGGCATATTTTGAAAGATGACTCTAACACCTGGGCTCGCTTAATCCTTCATAAGTTCCATTCTTGTCATAAAATTTAGGAACTGGATCCTAATTATTCCCCAACAACGTCCCCACTCT
Source organism: Hemerocallis citrina (assembly GCA_017893485.1). Lineage (NCBI taxonomy): Eukaryota > Viridiplantae > Streptophyta > Magnoliopsida > Asparagales > Asphodelaceae > Hemerocallis > Hemerocallis citrina. Next base: position 25,120 of record JACEHZ010000463.1, on the reverse strand, counting down.
GGTAAGGGGTGTGGAAAGCTGTGGCTTCTTTTCGTATTGGGATTTTAAAATTATGCTCTGATGGCACAAAAACCTTGTTTTGGCACGATCTTTGGATCAGTAACTACAAGTTGCGAGTGCTTTCAGACCTCTTCCACCTAGCTGCAAACCCTAATGCTTTGGTTGCGGACTATGTGGACGAGGTCCAAGGTGCACTTGAATGGGTTATACCGTTCAGAAGAACTATTCCTCCGTCTTCCTTACCTAACTATGTTCTTCTACTCTCTGACCTACTGTAACCCCTGTTTTCGTAAATAAATATTTCTTGTATATTTTATCTATTTCAAATAATTGTATATTTTAATGTTAATTTATATTTCTATTTGATCGACTATTTATAATATATATTGTTTGGATTATTTTAAATAAATCTGTTAAACTCGAATTTTTGCATTTTGATATACATATATTATTGCCACTACTATTATCAGTATTATTTTGTTAGTTTTGTTATTTACAGTATCATTATTTTTATTGCTAATATTATTATTATTATTATTAATTTGTTTTCAGCCGAACATACATTATTTTATATGTATTCATTATTTAACTTAATGTATATGTATATGTATGTTTTATAAACCCTTATAATGCTTATTGTTTTTCCCCTATTGGATTTAAATATATTAATTGATTTATAACCCAAACCCATTACCCATTCTCCTATTGGATCATACCCTATTCAAACCCACAACCAAATAACCCAATCTATATAAACCTAATTAACCCTAACCCCTATTACTGTTTTAACCTAATACCCTAGCAGCCGCCAACCCCCTATTTACCCTGTTCATCTTCTTCTCCATTTCTCACCTCCCGCTTCACCCCCGCTGTGCTCTGCCTCTCGCGACCCCCTTCCGCCATCCCCTGTGCCGCGGCACCTGCGACCACCCCCGTCGTCCTGCCTCTCTCCGGTGCGCCCCGTCGCCTTCAGCCACAACAACGACAACAGCCTCCCACAACAGTCGTGACACCCCACCTCATTGCCAGTCGACAGCGTGACTCCCCAGGTCGGCCCCCCTCCTCCGTCGACAGGCCAGACCGCGACAGCAATGCAGTGCTGCCCTGTTCCCCAGTCGCATCACCTACCCACGGCGACGCCAGTCTGTAGCGCCCCAACCCTGCGCCCGTCGACTCAACACGTCCTTGTGCGTCCTGCCGCCACAGTGCACCGCCTGCCCTCCGCTACCGTCCCCCACCTTGCCGCCACACTGCGATCAGCCACCACAGTCGCCGCTACCGTTGGCCTCTTGCTGTTATGATGTTTGTTGTTTTGATCATTATTGATTAATTGAATCTCAGCCATCAGATCTTCCTCGATCATCATGATCATGATCTCCATCATCACCTTCGATTATGGACCACCCGATCTCCTCCCGATCCGCTGTTGGTGTTATGTGGAGCCGATCTTCGATCTGGGACCTCGATCGCGATCATGATCGCTTCTTGATCCGTTGATCTTGGTCGTTGGATTTGCACTGATCATAATCACCATCAAGATCTTGATCTCGACCGTCGGATCTCTTTTGATCATCGCGATCGTGATCATCATCCTGATCTTGATCTTGATCTTCGATCTCAGTCGTCCGATCGACCAATCACACTCGATCTCGGCCCTTGATCGCTTTGATCGTCTTGTTCGTCTTCTACTTGGTGAGTTAAACATTTGATCCACTTTTATTCTCATTCATCAAATTGTCAATCATGGCATATTTACTCTTTTAGTACTTCTAATTCTGATATATTTTATGTTCGATTTCGGCTATTAGATTCGCTTGATCTTTATCTTGATCACCATCTTGATCATCGAGATCCGTGCCCAATCGTGATTACCGTGATCGTTTGCTCGTCGCCGTACCGCTGGGATTCCGATCCCGTTATTCCCCATATCCGGATTGATCTAACGTCATCTAAAGGCAAGTCATCTTACTCGAATTGTACTGTATCATGTTCGAGATCATTTATTGAATTTCACAAGTAGATCTATATTAAATATCATATATTGTTATTGTCATCTATCGTTGGGATAGCACGGATTTATACGAGCGAATTCAAGTGGTAGTCTTGACTTCGTACCGTCTTTTTGCCTCTAATGTATAGAGATCTTACATGCACTCATGTAGTTAGTTATTGAGTATAAAAATAGGAAATTATTGTTACATTTTATCTCATGACATTATACACAACTATTGTAGATTGTATATTAGGGTTGATTGTTCATGTGATTGATGTTAGTGTATTAGTTGTTGGTGATTAGTAAGATTTTGGACATTTCACATCTTAATACCATGTTCACATAGGAATAGCTTGCTATGATTTATGGTCTTTAAATCCCAATTCATCGTTCTTAACTTTTTAGTCGTTTTATTCAAAAGAATTTGTTGACACCCTGAAAATTTACGCCAACCTGAACTTTGTCGTGCTGTTTCAGCCTAGATAATGTCATTAAAATCAGTCACTGTCTTAATATGAAACGTAGCCCTAAGTGTCTAGTTGTCAATAACATTCGAAAATTTTGAATTCCGACTTATATTGCCTGAGTTATGACCCTTTTGCCACTGCTGCGCTGTAATTTCAGATTCACGTACATATCATGTTAGGCTGATGAATTAAGTGAACTATTGTTTAAATATTGCCATGATAATTTCTAGATTGGTAGATAACATGCTTAGGGTGATAAAAATTATTTTTACTGATTTTTACAATGAATATTTACTGCCCTTACAACTGAAATTAATCAATATCGATAACCAGCCAGAAACTAAAATCTGTAAAGAATACTGAATTTTACCTAGCTACTGTTGTCGGAATGTAGACTTTAAATATGTGTTGGAATCGGGCAGGAGTCTAGTTTCAAGAATTTCTGACGGATCCGCATTTGCTATCCTGTACTAACGGGAATTCTGATTTTGGTACAGCAACTTACTGCTGTCCAGAATTGGGTTCCTATGTTTTAATAATATATATTGAATCTATAATGTTATATTTGGTGTATTTAATTGTATAGAGTATATTGCATGATCTTAGAGTTGTTTTGTCATCTTTCTAGTATCCCTTATTAATCGCATTATTATATGTTAATTGAATAAAGAATATTAATCAAGCCGGGGTGAAAGGTTGACAAGGGTAGTTGATAATATAGTGACTGTACTCGGTATTGTGGGTTTTGTTCCCAAAATATTGTGTCGGCTAGTGCTATCAATTTATTGTTAGATTACTGACTGCAGTATCCCTATTCATCGTGTATTTTTTAAGGACCTATCGTGCCGACTATTGTTATCGTTATTGTGCAAGAAATTGCTATTGTTATCGTGCGAGTACATAAACTATAGAATCTAGCACCTTGGTCTAAACAAAATTGATTGTATGCATGGAATCTATAGTATGGGATGCAGTAGTACGTGCATTAGTTAGGATTTAAAATGAATAATAGACTTAAGACTTTCATCGCATTGTCATTTCATATTGTCATCTTTATTGAGAAGTGTTATCGTCATTGTTACCATTATTGTTATTGTTTATTGTTATAGTTATAAATCATCGTTATTACACATTGTACTATTATCGCTTTGTCACTATTCAATACTGTTGTTCTCATCGTCCATTGTATTCATCGTCATACCGTTATTGTCATTGTTGTAACACCCCGAATTCCAAAATAAGACCAAATTTGAGATTCCACAGGATTTTGCTTCACTTCGTACAATTTTACAAGGAAATTAAAACTTTTCTCAATAATACATTAGAGTTACAGTACACTTTGTTTACATAGTGAAAAATAAAAGATTATAATGAAATAAATACAACAACTTTAAACAAAACAGTATCAGCATATCCACTTTATTGCTTCATGAACTTCCATTACCTGCATGTAAGATGGTGGGCACGTCAGTTGGTTACAACCGACGAAATGTTATACATGACTATCCTCTCTATGCCGGGAATAGTATAACGATCTCATTACTTTAACAAAATCACAGAAAATTGAACGAAACATAAAGTGTTAACATTGTGTCTACACTAAACATGTAAGCGTATGCCATACCTTAATGCCTAATGCACATAATTCTATACTACGATGACACTAATGCACACTTGTTCGGATTCTATGCATCCCATACTATATAGGTCCGAGGACAAGCGCCTACGTACTTCACAATAAAGGGTTCGATCCCTCGCCATGATAACTACCCAGTAATAAAGCAAGGTTTGGACATTCTACGAGTACGGATCCCAGCCCCTGTTATACAGACTCCTCATCGTGCGAATCTCCTGTAAGTGCCCCTCTAGCCTCGGTATACGTATATACACTGGAGTACGACAAACTATCTGCCCGACTATGCATAGTCCCGAATTTTAAAAACTATCCGCCCGACTATTCATGATCCCGGAGTACACCGCCCGATCAATCATTATAATATCAGATTTCAAAAATAAAATTCGTCTCCATCGGAGCAACCTCAGCCCGACGATTGGGTCTATAGCCACGGTGAATCGCTGCCGACGCAGTCAACCCACCGTCCGATGAATCGCTGCCGACGCAGTCAATCCATCACCCGACTATATAGAGGCAACCCACTTACATTTACCCAGGTTTACTACATCTTCACCTAGGTGCCTAATTATTTTAGTTCAAGACATGAATGCGTTATCAATCCTAGAATCAGTTTTACCCCCTACCGGACTTGTTCATAAAATATGAGATCGCCCAACGGCAATATCTCGAAATCATATCTCAAAATCTTTCTTTCAATATTGCCGGTAACCGTGGTCTTACTAATTCTTAATCATAATCTTTCATGCACAAGAAACATGGGTACACATACCCTTTGAGAATCATGTTTTAAACCTAGATAATTTCATCGTTCAACTTATTCACAAACTAATCAATTTTTGTCACTTTTCATGATCTAGTTATTCTTCCATATTCTTTATAAACAACATTCTTTTCAAGAATACAATTTCATCACATTCCACGAGTATGGATTCCAGTCCCGGAGTACACCGCCCGATTGTTATACAGACTCCTCATCGTGCGAATCTCCCGTAAGTGCCCTTGTAGCCCCGGTATACGTATATGCACTGGAGTACGACAAACTATCCGTCCGACTACGTAGTCCCGGATTTCAAAAACTATCCGCCCGGCTATTTATGATCCCGGAGTACACCGCTCGATCAATCATTATAATCCCGGATTTCAAAAATAAAATTCGTCTCCATCGGAGCAACCTCAGCCCGACGACTGGGTCTATAGCCACGGTGAATCGTTGCCGACTCAGTCAACCCACCGCCCAATGAATCATTGCCGATGCAGTCAATCCATCGCCCAACTATATAGAGGCAACCCACTTACGTTTGCCCAGGTTTACTACATCTTCACCTAGGTACCTAATTATTTTAGTTCAAGACATGAATGCGTTATCAATCCTAGAATCATTTTTACCCCCTACCGAACTTGTTCACAAAATACGAGATCGCCCAACGGTAATATCTCGAAATCATATCTCAAAATCTTTCTTTCAATATTGCCGGTAACCGAGGTCTTACTAATTCTTAATCATAATCTTTCATGCACAAGAAACATGGGTACACATACCCTTTGAGAATCATGTCTTAAACCTAGATAATTCCATCTTTCAGCTTATTCACAAAATAATCAATTTTTGTCACTTTTCATGATCTAGTTATTCTTCCATATTCTTTATAAACAACATTCTTTTCGAGAATACAATTTCATCACATGAAATGTTATGACCAATCTTAAACTATCACAATGTCTCAATTCATTAACAAACATTTCTTAATCAACATACAAGTATGGTTTCTTTAAAGAATTTACTTCACAAAATAATTCTTTTCTTCTCTTCACTACAAGTTTTATTCTCAAAGAGATTTCATTTTTTTTATACTTCACCAAAAACATATAAGAAAAACTATCCCTCAATATTTCCATTTCATCTTAGAATTAATATAATTCATATATAAAATTTTCCTAGATTAAAATCTCATTTATGAAGCAAAAGGGGGTTAAATTTAAATCAAAAGAGGGCTCGGATTCGAACCGACGACCTCCGGTCAACCCTGGTCAACACCCAAACCCAGCCCCGCAACCAACTGAGCTGTTAAGCTCTAGTGTCAAAATTCATGCCGAAATAGTCATATATTGACTTTTGGTTTCGGGGTTCTTAAAAAAAACTAAAAATAATTGCGATTATTAAGTTTCGAACTCAAGATCTTTTACAACAGTGCTCTATTTGTACTAGTTAACCAGTAAGCCCAAGTACATTTTCTGTTTAGAAATTTTATTAGTATACTTTTGTTTACACTATTCTGAAATCTAATTCTTTTTTTCAAAAAAAATCATTTTTATAACGATCCTCTCTTTTAGGATTAATAGATAAATTCTTCTTATGGAACTGAAATGAATCAAAATACAAAAAGACAAGTTCAACTTATTATTTTAGATATGTCTTTTTAATTATTTTCTCCTTACTTTATAAAAATTTGTATTTCTCGACAAAACTCGAAATTATAGAAAATCATGTTTTGTTTAAAAACCACCATCATAAAAATAAAATTCTTGTTGCAAAAAGGACCAATTGTATCTCTAAATTGGACATCACAAGTGTTTCTTCATGTGAAAACTAGTATGTTTTACAATGTCGACAAGTCAAGAATAATAAAATTTATCTTTCCCATAGTCATTAAGTTTCTAAGCATATGTAACAATCATTCATACTCACCATACATTTGAAAAACAAGAATTTGTAATTATTCTACCACGGTCTATGTGATTATTTCTTTACTTTTAATTTGCATGATATCAATCAACTACTAAGTTTCAACAAAAATCATTGCATGTTATACTAGCATTTTATCTACACATATCACATTCAATTTTTATTCTATTCATTAAACTATTAGCATGGTAACAACAAAATTATTTCATGAGATGCTAGCATGGATTCTTTTCAACAATATCTCATTCAATCTTTCACTACTGATTAAACTATTAGCATGCAAATCCTACTTAGAAAGCATAAGAACACTCACATTAGTTTGGAGATTGAAAACTACAAAGAAAATGGATCCTTCTTGCTCCTAGCTTCACAAGCACCACCTTGCTCCTAGCAAAGCTTTCTCTCCTAGCAATGACTTCTTCTCTCTAGCAAAATTTTTCCTAAGCAAAAGAACTCTCACTCTCTTTCTTTTCTTTCTTTTTTCTTTCTTTCTTTTCTTTCTCTTACTCTTATTTGTTTTCTTTTAGTGTGTGGAATGAGAAGAAATGAGTGCTATTTTATAGGTCTAGGTTAGGGTCTCATTTGCAAAATTTCACAACCTAATAAATTATTCAAATTTAATCTCAATCTCTTCATTTTCTCAACTCATCCTTCAACCTCTCCAATTTCACTAACTCCCAACCTCTCATCTCCCCACTCCTACAAGCCTTAACTCTCTCATCTTGCCCAAAAAATGGTCCAAATATATTTGTGTGTGCATGCACACATGCACAAACAAATATGAACATATTTCTATAACTTTAAATGTGTACTATAGTTTGTAACTTGTCATGTAATAGTGCATGTTTAACTAAAAATGTGATTTTATTAGTGGGCTTGCTACATGGGCTCATTTCTAATTAATTCATTTAATCATCTAGTGGGCTCCTCTCCTAATGGGCTAGATTTAGTTTATAGGTTCATGGATCAAAAGAAAGTCTAACTAAAATTAATGCATGCTAAAAATAGTAAAATGAGAGTAGTAAAATGAGAATAAAAATTTGCATGTGCACTATACGTGCAAAAAATCGAAAAAAATACATTTTAATCAAAATAGGGGGAAATGAAAATTTCATTTTATAAAACGAGTTCGAACACGTAAAATATATAGTCACACTTAGTGAAGGAAAATACGCAATTGATTGCATCGAAGACACATAAAAAGCACGTAAAATACCGAGATCAAAATATTATATTTTAGTTGCTCAAATAGGATAAAATCAATACAGAAAATGCATAAATTGTCAGAAATCAAGATATGTAGTGAATACACATTACAAAATATACGTGCGTAACACACGAGGGCAAAATTGTCATTTTCAATTTTGCGGGGTGTTACAATTGTTCTCTGTCTTTCTACTTGCTGTCCACGACTTTCTCTAAGGACATTTTCTTTTCCACTCTAGTTGATCCAGTTACAGGTGAACAAGGAGAATTTCCAAGAGCCTCTCGAGCTATTTGGTAAGTTCTTATATTCCAGATGTTGGGTTATTTTGATGTTGGTTATTTTTTTATGCTTAATATCTAATGTTGTTATTTATGTGATTATTCTTTCATTGCATGCGTGGTTGTATTACTTCTTGTTTATATTATTGAGTTGGATCGATAACAGCCCATGGATGATGCAAGTCATTCGCTGGGCCGTGTCACGTGCTTATATTCTATATTTTTGAAAAGTGGGGCGTGACAAGGTTTTTAGTGGTATCAGAGTCAGGTTTGACTCTAACTAGTTTGCTGTTGGACCCTGATTAGTTTGAGTTTAACCGGTTTGACTTAACAATAAGTAGAATACGCGTGAATCACATGAATAATTGATAACCAACATATATCTGGATTCCAACATTTTTGACCCACTTTTTTGAATCCTTCATATTCAGTTCCTTCATTTCTCAGTTGTTTCGTCCCATCCCTTCATTCACATTCATTGATTCCTTACTGGGTTTAATTTTATTCTTTTGTGCCCATATTCCTTTGATTCTGGAGTTGTTCATTCTTTTCTTTTCCGCTTGGTTTGTCGATCGGCATCGGTGGATCTTCAACCACATGTTAGAGGCTTATTTAATTCTTACGATACTATATATTTTATGATATATTTATTGTATAAATTTGCTACGCTGGATATTTATTTTCTTTTTCACAATTGTATTGTGCTTATGCATGTATTTCATTTCGTTTTCTCCCTACTTTTATAAATCATTTTCACTACTACTATTTTATACTATTGTGTTTGATATTTATTAATTATACATCTATTTTGATATTTCATTGTGTGACTTTCAACTCTATTTCTTACTTTTCTACTATTTTTATATCACGGATTTCAAAACATAACATCATACTTAAATTAAATGTCCCATATCCCTGTGCATATGGAAGGTTACATCTTTCATTTTACCATTTCGGTGCAACCTAATGTCGAGATGGCAAATATGCAACTGGATGTCGGGGTGGCAAAATGTGCAACCGAATATCCAGACAGCAACCTGCAACCTGATGTCGTGAAGGCAAACATGCAACTTGATGTTATGGAGGCAAGATTTTCTACCTATTTACTAATTGATATTTCAAGACTTTTTACGTACAATGAAACTAATGGTAAAAAAATATTTTCCTTATGACATTTTGTTCATACAATTACACATTATTTTTCCATACAATTTGAACTAGTATAGTTGACTTTACTCTATTTTGTGTTTATAAATTTTTTTTCATTTATGTGAAGATTGAGTACATCAACTATGGTCTAAGTTTTCTTTCCCTTGTGAATTACTATTTATTGTCACCATTTTTCAGTTCTTTAACATTTTAGATTTCTCACTTACTTTTATTTCTACGTCCTAATTAATGATTTGACGCTTACTTTTGTAATATTTAATGAACTCCCTTTAAGTCTTCTTGCATATATATATTTTTGTCTATTTTGCTCGTAACCCTTTAATGTGTTTTTCGAGTATTGATTATAATGTCAACATTCACTAATTATTATATGCCTTTTGCATTCACTGTTATTAATATTTTCTTTACTTAGCTAAATTTGTTCGTATTTCTATGTATCTTGACTGGTCATTTTCCCAAAACTATTTTTTTATCACCTTTAAAGTTTGTGTTCCTATGTTGTTGTTTGTATTCTCATTATTATCGGTATTGTTAACATTTTTAATTTTTTTTATATTATTATTACCAGTATGATTATGAAGATTTTTATTACTGTTATTATTATTGCTATTATTATTTTTAATATTATTGTTATTACTATTCTATTACTATTGATATTATTATTTTTATTAATAATATTTATTGTTATTATTATTTTTGTTAAAGCCCATTAGTTTTAATCTATAGAATATCTTTTAATTATTTAAATTAAACCCAAACTTTATATTCATTTTGCATTATTTATTTATATCTATCTTGAGCCCTTACTAGTGTTTCAGTCTTGTCTTCCTGTTCGGTTCGTCGATTGGCGTCATGTGGCCTACAACGACATGTATGTTGCTTGGGACATCACCATCGGAGTAGCACAGCGGAAGCGTGGTGGGCCCATAACCCACAGGTCCCAGGATCCCCTGGTTGCTTCTGGTTCCTTGTATTGTTTGCTTTCCTTGATTCCTTGCATTCGTCCTCGTCCGTTGACTCATTGCTTGGTTCAACTCTTCCTTGTCCATCCTTTCTTCGATTCCAGCTTTATCTATTTCTTCATCATCTTGCTTTGTTATCTTGCGCTGTTCTTTCCTTTTGATACCGTTTATTCTCTTTCATGTATTTCATTTGATATCATTGTTATCCACTCCAGTCTTATTTTGGTGTTGCCAGCATTTTTCCTTTTCCCTTGAACCCCATGTTTTGTTACCCCCCAGTTTGCTTTAGCCCTATCCTATGTACTGCCTAAGCAAATTTCGAGGACGAAATTTTGTTGTAAGGTGAGTAGGATTTGTAACCCATATTTTCGTAAATAAATATTTCTTGTATATTTTATCTATTTCGAATAATTGTATATTTTAACGTTAATTTATATTTCTATTTGATCGACTTCTTATAATATATTGTTTGGATTACTTTAAATAAATCTGTTAAACTCGAATTTTTGCATTTTGATATACATATATTATTGCCACTACTATTATCAGTATTATTTTGTTAGTTTTGTTATTTACAGTATCATTATTTTTATTGCTAATATTATTATTATTATTATTAATTTATTTTCAGCCGAACATACTCTTTTTTATATGTATTCATTATTTGACTTAATGTATATGTATATGTATGTTTTATAAATCCTTATAATGCTTATTGTTTTTCCCCTATTGGATTTAAATATATTAATTGATTTATAACCCAAACCCATTACCCATTCTCCTATTGGATCATACCCTATTCAAACCCACAACCCAATAACCCAATCTACATAAACCTAATTAACCCTAACCCCTATTACTGTTTTAACCTAATACCCTAGTCGCCACTAACCCCCTATTTACCATGTTCATCTTCTTCTCCATTTCTCACCTCCTACTTCACCCCTGCTGTGCTCTGCCTCTCGCAACCCCCTTCTGCCGTCCCCTGTGCCACGCCACCTGCAGCCACCCCCGTCGTCCTGCCTCCCTCCGGCGCGCCCCGTCGTCTTCAGCCACAACAACGACAACAGCCTCCCACAGCAGCCGCGACACCCCACCTCATCTCCAGTCGACAGCGCGACCCCCCTGGTCGGCCCCCCTCCTCCGCCGAAAGGCCAGGCCTCGACAGCAATGCAGTACCGCCCTGCTCTCCAGTCACGCCGCCTACCCACGGCACTGCCAGTCTGTAGCGCCCCGACCCTGCACCCGTCGACCCAACATGTCCCTGTGTGTCCTATCGCCGCAGTGCACCACCTGCCCTCCGTTGCCGTCCCTCGCCTTGCTACCACACCGTGATCAGCCACCACAGTCGTCGCTGCCATTGGCCTCTTGCTGTTATGATGTTTGTTGTTTTGATCATTGTCAATTAATTGAATCTCAGCTGTCGGATCTTCCTTGATCATCATGATCATGATCTCCATCATCGCCTTCGATTGTGGACCGCCCGATCTTCTCTCGATCAGCTGTTGGTGTTATGTGGAGCCGATTTTCGATCTGGGCCCTCGATCGCAATCGTGATCGCTTCTTGATTCGTTGATCTTGGTCGTTGGATTTGCACTGATCATCATCACCATCAAGATCTTGATCTCAACTGTCGGATCTCTTTTGATCATCACGATCGTGATCATCATCATGATCTTGATCTTGATCTTCGATCTCAGTCGTCCGATCGACCAATCACACTCGATCTCGGCCCTTGATCGCTTTGATCGTCTTGTTCGTCTTCTATTTGGTGAGTTAAACATTTGATCCACTTTTATTCTCATTCATCAAATTGTCAATCATGGTATATTTACTCTTTTAGTACTCTTCTAATTCTTATATATTTTATGTTCAATCTCGGCCGTTGGATTCGCTTGATCTTCATCTTGATCACCATCTTGATCATCGAGATCCGTGCCCGATCGTGATTACCGTGATCGTTTGCTCGTCGTCGTGCCGCCGGGATTCCGATCCCATTATTCCTCATATCCGGATTGATCCAACGTCATCTAAAGGCAAGTTATCTTACTCGAATTGTATTGTATCATGTTCGAGATCATTTATGGAATTCCGCAAGTAGATCCATATTGAATATCATATATTGTTATTGTCATCTATCGTTGGGATACCACGGATTTACACGAGCGAATCCAAGTGGTAGTCTCGACTTCATGCAGTTTTTTTGTCTCTAATGTATAGAGATCTTTACATGCACTCATGTAATTATTTATTGAGTATAAGAATAGGGAATTATTGTTACATTTCATTTCATGACATTATACACAACTATTGTAGATTGTATATTAGGGTTGATTGTTCATGTGATTGATGTTAGTGTATTAGTTGTTGGTGATTATTAAGATTTTGGACATTTCACATCTTAATACCATGTTCACATAGGAATGGCTTGCTGTGATTTATGATTGTTGAACCCCAATTCATCGCTCTTAACATTTTAGTTGTTTTATTCAAAAGAATTTGTTGACACCCTGAAAATTTACGCCAACCTGAACTTTGTCATGCTGTTTCAACCTAGATAATGTCATTAAAATCAGTCACTGTCTGAATATGAAACGTAGCCCTAAGTGTATAGTTGTCAATAACATCCAGAATTTTCGAATTCCGACTTATATTGCCTGAGTTATGACCATTTTGCCACTGCTGCGCTGTAATTTTAGATTCATGTACATACTATGTTAGGCTGATGAATTAAGTGAACTAATGTTTAAATATTGCCATGATAAGTTCCATATTGGTAGATAACATGCTTAGGGTTATAGAAATTATTTTTACTGATTTTTACAATGAATATTTACTGTACTTACAACTGAAATTAGTCAATATCGATAACCAGCCAGAAACTAAAATCTGTAAAGAACACTGAATTTCACCTAGCTACTGTTGTCGGAATGTAGACTTTAAATATGTGTTGGAACCGGGTAGAAGTGTAGTATCAAGAACTTCTGACGGATCCACATTTGCTATCCTGTAGCAACGGAAATTCTGATTTTGGTACAGCAACCTACTGCTGTCCAGAATTAGGTTCCTATGTTTTAATAATATATATTGAATCTATAATGTTATATTTGGTATATTTAATTGTATAGAGTATATTGCATGATCTTAAGGTTGTTTTGTCATTTTCTAGTGTCACTTATTAATCGTATTATTGTATATTAATTGAATAAAGAATATTAATCAAGCCGGGGTGAAGGGTTGACAAGGGTAGTTGGTAATATAGTGACTGTACTCGGTATTGTGGATTTTGTTCCCAAAATATTATGTCGGCTAGTGCTATCGATTTATTGTTAGATTACTGACTGCAGTATCCCAATTCATCGTGTATTGTTTAAGGACCTATCGTGCCGACTATTGTTATCGTTATTGTGCAAGAAATTGCTATTGTTATCGTACGAGTACATGAACTATAGAATCTAGTACCTTGGTCTAAACGAAATTGATTGTGTGCATGAAACCTGTAGTATGGGATGTAGTAGTACGTGCATTAGTTATGATTAAAAATAAATAATAGACTTAAGACTTTCATCACATTGTCATTGCATATTGTCATCTTTATTGAGCAGTGTTATCGTCATTGTTACCATTATTGTTATTGTTTATTGTTATCATTATAAGTCATCGTTATTGCACATTTTACTATTATCGCCTTATCACTGTTCAATACTTTTGTTCTCATCGTCCATTGTATTCATCGTCATATCGTTATTGTCATTATTCTCTGTCTCTCTACTTGCTGTCCACGACTTGCTCTAAGGATATTTTCTTTTTCACTCTAGTTGATCCAGTTACAGGTGAACAAGGAGAATTTTCAGGAGGCATTGGTGAGTAGTTCTTCTAGGATTGGAGCTGGAGCCTCTCGAGCTATTTGGTAAGTTCTTATATTCCAGATGTTGGGTTATTTTGATGTTGGTTATTTTTTTTTATGCTTAATATCTAATATTGTTATTTATGTGATTATTCTTTCATTGCATGCGTGGTTGTATTACTTCTTGTTTATATTGTTGAGTTGGATCGATAACAGCCTATGGATGACGCTTGTCATTTGCTGGGCCGTGTCACGTGCTTGCATTCCGTATTTTTGAAAAGCGGGACGTGACACCTATATTTCTTTGATTGGGCTACTCGTGAAGATACTTCCTGGTGATGGACGTCTTCGGGTTAAATCATTTTATTCTTTTCTTAACCACCGAGGAGTTACTTCTCCTACGGCTAAGTTTATTTGGAGTTCTGTGGCCCCTCTCAAAGTGAAAATTCTGGTTTGGTTAACTATTCAAGATAAGCTCTTGACTGTGGATAATCTCAATAAGCGGAATCTAGCTTTGGGCCAACTCTGTGCGTTTTGTCGTTTGCATCATGAAGATGCCAATCATCTGTTCCTTCATTGTCCTGCACTATCCCCTTTATGGACTATCTGTATTAACTCTTGGATGGTCCAGTCCCCCTCTAACTGTATCTCCTCGTGGTGGACTTCTTAGAGGTGTTGTATTGTCAACAGCGCAGTTCTTAAATCTTGGAACCTAACTATGATGACTTTGATTTGGATTATTTGGTCCGAACGAAATAATCGCCTTTTCAACAAGTCCAAGAGATTTATCCCTGAGCTCGTTGAGGATCTCCTGTTCTATACTAAATTCTGGACTTCTTCTTTGTCCCCAAAGAAAAAAAATCAAAATTTCACTTTCATAACTTATAGATGGCTGCTAAGTTCTTTTTACAAAATTCCTTCCTACCGCCCTAAATGTTGTGCATTTTTTTTTGTTTACGGTCTTTCTTTGCTTCATTATTACTGCCGTGTTAGTGTTGGTTACTTATTGAGTTTATCCAGACTCTTGATCTGGTGATTTCACTTTTTACGGTATTAACATTCTCTTCTTCCTTTTTTGATGCAGAGCTGATTTGGTTGGACTCTTGGTCTCTGCCCTGGTTTTGCTCTATGGCTTCTCTTCTTCTCTGGTTAATGCTGGGGATTATCTTTTTTGATGCTTGCTTTTGCAGGTTTTTTTCCCGGATGTTCTTCTCTGTTATGTGTTTGTTCTGGCTGCGGTCAGTTTTTGGTTGCTGTAGCTTGTTGATTCTTGATTTTGATGATCACAACACATTGCAACATGTGTCTATGTTATACAGCTAACATTGCAGGTTGCACATACAATAGACTATTTCAGCTGAACAAATGATCAAGCATAAAAGCTCAAGATAAAAGACAATGGCCAAAGCTTCACTCAAGACAAGACTCAAGACTCAAATCAAGACTCAAGACTCAAGGCTTTGAGCTCAAATATGTCAAGTTATTATGTTGTATTTTACTTTTTGTTGAGTCTTAGTCTGATGTAAAGCCTTGTCACACACACACACACACTCAAAATTTCTTAATATGTGTGTCTCTCAAAAAACCCCCCAAATGAGTTAAAACAGTTTGAAGTAATTTAACTTTTTGAGTACCAGTCGACTTAAGCCTCTGCCAGTCGACTGACAGTACAAAACTGTTTAAATTTATTCAAATTCTGACCAGTCGACTCATATGGCAACCTAGTCGACTGTTCGAGTGCTTTTGACCGTTTTCTGTTTTCAAAATTGATTTTTCAAAAGCAACAGCTCTTAGATCTGTTGGTTGACAGTTGGAATAACTGTCCCCCAACGTTCAGGAGATCAAACTCTATAAGTAGAGTTCAGATCTCACTGAAAAGATACACAGAACATACTTTTGAGACCCGAGCATTCTTGAGAAAAATTCTAAGTGATATTTTTGAGAAAAAAGCTTTCAAGTTCATACTCTTTGGTTCTCTACATTCAGTCCAGTATAGCAACGAATTCACTCTGAACTGAGTATAGAAGTCGACCTTGTTTTTAGCCACGTGCAACAACACAACACATCAACAAGGCTATAGGTTGACTGTAAAGTTTTTCTTGTTCTTTTGCTCTCGGTTGGAGAGTGTTTTTGACTCTAGGTTGTAAAGTCGATTTGTTTCACTCTTGGTAGTAGAGTGGGTCTGCTTTCTCTGGTTGAGAGAAAGGACTACGGGTTAGACAAGGTTGTTGTCTTAACGCCGTAGGGTATTCTTGTAATCTTTTTCAAGAATAGTGGAAATCTCAAGTGGGTTGCTTGGAAACTGGATGTAGGTCGGGAGGACCGAACCAGGATATATCTTGTGTACTCTGTGATTGGTTGTCTTGATTTTGCATTTACTCTTGTTTACTTAAGTTCTGTAAAAAGTGTCTGGACAGTCGACTCCTTGCACTATCAGTCGACAGGTCAGTGTCGTATAAGTTGTAGTTTCATTGTGTCTTCAGTCGCCTATCTTATCCATAAGTCGACTGCACAGAGTTACTGTTTTTGCTTTATTTTGATTATATCAGTCGACTGGTTCATAACCAAGTCGACTGCACCGAGAAAATTTCCGCAGTTTTTTATTAACACTATTCACCCCCCCTCTAGTGTTTGTTGTCTCGCCTACAGGATCCAACACTTGGTATCAGAGCAAGGTTACAGGCTATGGCAACTACTTCAAATACAAATCAGTACCATGAAGGCCAATCTACACAACGGCCACCGCTATTTGATGGAACGAACTACAATTATTGGAAGTGCCGAATGAGAATCTATCTCCAATCAATCAATTACGAGATATGGCAAATGACAGAGACGGAATACACTGTCCCTACCATTCCATATGCACAATGGAATGATGATCAAAAGAGCCAAACCATGAACAATGCCAAAGCAATGAATGCTCTATTTTGTGCACTTACAAAGGAAGAATTCAACCGTGTATCCAATGCTACAACCGCACATCAAATTTGGCATACACTCGAGGTAACACATGAAGGAACGAATAAAGTAAAAGAGTCTAAAATTTATGTTCTTGTCCACAGGTTTGAGATGTTCAGAATGAAGGACAATGAGACTGTGTCCGAGATGATCACCAGATTCACAGACATCACAAACTCCCTTGTGGCACTTGGAAAGACTTACACTCAAGCAGAGATGGTTAGAAAAGTCTTACGTGCACTCACTCCAGAATGGGCGAAGAAGACCACGGCAATAGAGGAAGCAAATGACTTGTCACAACTTTCTCTCGAGAATCTTGTGGGCAATCTCATGGCATATGAGGTCCAACTTGAAGATCGAAAGAAGGATACAGAATCACACCAAGCAAAGAAGAAATCATTGGCTTTTAAAGCCATGACAGACTCAGAAGATGAGGAAGAAGATGAAGAAGAGATAGCAATGTTCACTCGAAGATTCAAGAAGTTCTTAAAGAAGGGTAAGTTTAATTCTAAAATTAGAGATTCTAATGACCCTCCTACATGTTTCAGGTGCAATAAAATAGGTCACATGAAGAAGGATTGTCCCTTAGAAAATACAAAGAACAAGGGAAAATCATCAAACTTCAAGAAGGACAAATATTCAAAGAACAAATTTGCCAAGAACAAGAAGGCCTATCAAGCTACATGGGATGATAGTGATTCGTCTTCCGAAAAAGAAACGGATGAAAGTAACGAAGTGGCAAATGTGTGTTTCATGGCTGCACAAGAACATGTAAGTAATGATTATGATTCAGAAGATCTTCTTGATGCTTTTAATGAAATATTCCAAGAGTTAAAGAAAGAAAAGATTAGAGTTAAGAATCTTGAGAAAGTGAATCAAACACTTAATCAAGAAAATCTTAACCTTGATAAGGAAGTAAAATCCTTAAATTCTCGTATTGCAAGTTTAGATACTGATCTTGAAACTCTCAAAAAGAATTATGAAGAGATTTCAAAGAACATATCTAAGTTTAACAAAGGCAAAGAGAATTTAAATGATATCCTTCATCATCAAGTAAAATCTAGTCAAAAATATGGACTTGGTTTTAAAAAATCTTCTGTAAAAGAATCTCCTGTTGTAAACACTAGTAGAAATAAATCAGCATTTATTTCTAGTGTTACACACAAGTTGTATGATTTCTTTGAAAAGCCTAAGGTTGTTAATTTTAGTGATAAAAGCAAGACTACCGTTCGGTTAAGTCGACTGAACCATACAACCAGTCGTCTGTCCAGAGAAATTGGATCTTATTCAACGAGATCAAAACCTTTTATAAGTCGACCTAGTGTATCATCCAGTCGACTGACTTACACTAACAGTCGACTGAAGGACACTGTTAAGTCGACTGGACAGAACAAGTTAGTATGGGTTCCAGTCAGTCTAAATCAGAATGATAGAATTGCTTATATTAACTCATATGTGTTAAATGTGTGTAATTCTATTTATTATATTCCTGCTTATGGAGGAAGATCAAACTCTTCATGGGTTTGGTTTCCCCCAAACTAATGTGTTTTGGACCCAATAAAAAGGGTACCATATTTACCTTAAATTTTTTATAGGTACCCAAGAAAGAACGCTGGATATTAGACAGTGGATGTTCAAAACACATGACAGGACGTGCCAACCTACTATCCACCATTCAAAGCATAGATGGAGGAACCGTCACCTTTGGAGATAACAACAAAGGCAAAGTCATAGGTATTGGCATGGTCGGTAAAACTTCTAACCCAACCATAGAAAATGCATTATTAGTTAGTGGTTTAAAGCATAATTTTTTAAGCATTAGTCAATTATGTGATAAAAGGGTATAAAATAGTTTTTGAAAAAGATGCATGCTTAATTTATGACTCTACTATGCAAAATGTTATTTTTCAAGGTTTTCGTAAAAATAATATTTATGAATTGTGTTTGAATGCAATTGATTTTTCAAATGACTTTTGTTTAATAGCCTCTAACAATGAATCTTGGCTATGGCATAGAAGATTTGGACATGTGAACATAAAAAATCTCTCAAAATTATCTAAATATAACCTAGTTAAAGGATTGCCAAAACTATCCTTTAAAAAGGATAAGTTATGTGATGCATGTCAACTAGGAAAACAAATCAAATCCACTTTTAAAACAAAAGAAATAATTTCTACTAGTAGGCTGCTCGAATTAATTCATATGGATTTATTTGGCCCTACTAGAGTTGCTTCTTTAAATAAAAGTAGATATGTATTTGTTTTAATAGATGATTTTTCAAGATTCACTTGGACATTCTTTTTAAAACATCAAAATGATGCTTTTGATGAATTTGCACATTTTTGTAAACGTATTCAAAATCAAAGATCTCTAACCATAGTCACTATTAGAAGTGATCATGGTGGAGAATTTAAAAATGAAACATTTACAGAATATTGCAACAAGAATGGTATAACACATTCATTTGCATTTTCTAGAGCTTCACCACAAAATGGAGTGGTTGAAAGGAAAAATAGGACTTTGCAAGAATGCGCACGTACTATGCTTGTTGAAAGCAATTTACCAAAGCAGTTTTGGGCTGAAGCTGTTGCTACAGCTTGTTATGTTTTAAATAGAATTCTTATAAGACCTAAGCTAAAGAAGACTTGTTATGAGTTATTTTTTAATAAAATTCCTAAAGTCTCTTACTTTAAGACATTTGGTTGTAAGTGTTTTTTTCTAAACACAAAAGATAATTTAGACAAATTTGATCCTAGATCTAATGAGGGTATCTTTTTAGGATACTCAAATAGGAGTAAAGCATATAGAATTTTCAATAAGTCTACAATGACTATTGAAGAATCAATGCATGTTACATTCGATAAATCTTTACCTTCATCAACCTTAAATAAAGATGATGAAACTGATTCATCACCTTTAGATAATGTGATTAAATCCTTAGAACAAACTAATCTGACTGATAAGTCGACTGATAAGGACTACCAGTCGACTGAAGTGAAGCAGTCGACTGAAGAACCTGTCCAGCCGACTGATCCTATTGTGATATCTTCAACTTTACCAAAGTCATTTGTTGAAGTTAAAGATCATCCTCATGACTTAATAATTGGTGAAATTTCCCATGGTATTCAGACACGTTCACATGTTAATATGATCTCTCATACAGCATTCTTGTCGGATTTTGAACCGAAAAATATACAAGAGGTTTGTGAGAATGAATATTGGATGAATGCCATGCAAGATGAACTAAACCAGTTTATAAGGAATGATGTATGGGATTTAGTTCCTAGACCTCCTGATCAGACTATTATTGGTACCAAATGGGTATTTAAAAATAAGTTAGATGAATCAGGACAAGTTGTAAGGAACAAGGCTAGATTAGTTGCTCAAGGGTATAATCAAGAAGAAGGTATAGATTTTGATGAAACATATGCTCCTGTTGCTAGACTAGAATCTATTCGTATTTTATTATCTTTTGCTTGTTTTATGAATTTTATACTATATCAAATGGATGTTAAAAGTACCTTTCTTAATGGGTTTATTAAGGAAAATGTTTATGTTAAATAACCACCAGGTTTTGAACATGAACAATTTCCAGATCATGTTTATAAATTGAAAAAGGCTTTATACGGTCTTAAACAAGCACCTCGTGCTTGGTATGATCGTCTGAAAACTTTTCTTTTAGAAACAAGATTTGAAATAGGTAAAGTAGATACTACATTGTTTATCAAAAGAGTTAAGAATGATATCTTAATCATACAAATCTATGTTGATGATATAATTTTTGGTTCTACTAATAATAATCTATGTCAAGAGTTTACTAATACCATGAAAAACGAATTTGAGATGAGTCACATGGGTGAACTCAATTATTTCCTTGGACTTCAAATTAAGCAGTCCTCAAGTGACATATTTATTAATCAAGGCATGCAAAGGAATTACTCAAACGTTTTAACATGGATAGTACTAGTAGTAAATCCACACCTATGGCTACTACTACTACCCTTGACAAAGATATATTAGGTAAGAGTGTTGACCAAAAACTCTATCGAGGTATGATTGGTTCACTCTTATATATTACTGCAAGTAGACCAGATATTATGTTCAGCGTATGTTTATGTGCTAGATATCAATCTAGTCCTAAAGAGTCTCATTTAAAAGCAGTGAAACGAATTTTAAGATATATTAAAGGCACATCTGAATATGGTTTATTTTATCCACGCACCGATAATTTTCAACTTTTGTCATATAGCGATGCTGATTTTGCTGGAAGCAAAACTGATCGCAAGAGTACTAGTGGTACATGTCACTTTTTGGGACATTCCCTAGTCTCTTGGTGCAGTAAAAAGTAAAATTCCGTATCCCTATCAACCACAGAAGCTGAGTATATCGCTGCAAGTTTGGCATGTGCACAAATCTTATGGATGAAACAAACTTTATTAGATTATGGTATTTCATTTGAGAAACCCTCAATTATGTGTGATAATACCAGTGCAATTAATTTATCTAAAAATCCGATTCAACATTCACGTACAAAACATATTGATATTCGACATCATTTTCTACGTGATCATGTTTTAAAAGGAGATATATCTTTAGACTTTATCTCGACTGATAAACAAGTAGCAGATATATTTACCAAACCCCTTAAAGAAGATACTTTCATTAACTTAAGGAGAGAACTAGGAATATGTGATTTTATTGATATTTGTTGAAATTTGTTTCTGTTAAGTCGACTGTATTTTCAATAAGTCGACTGTAATATACTTAAAACTTATTTACTTTTACTTCTCTGACCAGTCGCCTGGTCCTAATGACAGTCGACTGATCAGCAGATATACAAAATATAGTCTCTTCTCGACTAAGTCGACTGATATACCCTACCAGTCGACTGTCGAGAGTTCAAACGTCTTCAGCGACTATTCATCGCGACTTTTGAGATAAAAGTCTCTTCATTTTCCACCCGTAAATTCTTATCTCCGCCGTTGATCTCTATTCTCTCAATCTCCGCCCTCTATTCTCAGTTAAAATCCTTTACCAGCCCCTCTTTTTCACCTTTACCGATCTCCATTTTTTCACCCAAAATCCCAAACCCTAATCTGTGAAGAAGAAGGAAGTCGACTCACAACTCCTGCTGGTGCTCGCCTCTGTTCTGATCCTTCGTTTTTTTTTCTTTGGTAAAATCATTCCAACTCTCTCTTTATGGCTCCTAAAAGATCCAAGAGATCTCATGAGGGTAGTTCTTCTCAAGATTACTCTCAATTTCTTCTTAGTCCCGATCTCATTGAACGATGGTACCTTATATGTACCATTACCATCTTCCTGGAAGATTTGTTAATTTCAATGATCTTGATCGTTTTAATCTTGTCCCCTTATTTCAAAATAGTAGTCTTCATGATTTTCTCTCTCTATCTAATCCACCCAACTATTATCCCCAACTCATTTATTTGTTTTACACAAATATGAGGGTTGTCCAAAAACACGATGGGGATGTAGTTATCCGTTCATCTGTGAAAAATGTTAAAATGACACTCACACCCACGAGAATCAATCAAATACTGGGTATTGATGACGGAGGATTATATCTTGATGATGTTATTTTAGATGATGCATCTGTTTTATCTAAAATCTTTTTACCCAATCATGGACCTCCAATGACTAGCAAAAATATTAAACCTATTGCTAAGCTTGTAGCTAGAATACTAGCCTATAATATCCTTCCCAAAAAGGGAAGTTATGACCAGTATTCTCTAGAATTACAAAAAGCTGTCTATGCAATATTTGGTAAAATTGCTGTAAAATTGGGGTCGTGTGATCTTTTCAAAACTTGAACAAAACCACACTCACTTCTTACCTTTTGGTGGGCTTCTCACTCGTGTCTTTGTAGCTTTTGGTATTGATCTAGATTCCGAGACCAATGTTGTTACTCACCCCCTAGGTCTACTTCTTTAGGTTTGGCACGAATGAAACTTCTTGATCCTCCTTCTAGATCACCCCCTAGGTCTCTTCCACTTTCTCAAGCTCCTTTAGGTTCTACTTCTAGACCCTCTAGACCTTCTACCTCTTCTGATCCACCTATTCTTCAAGCCAACTATGATGATCCTCGTACTCTATATGACTGTGTCTCCTATCTGATGAAACATTCAGCCACTGTGGATACCCAGCTTCACACCATTAATACGAAACTGGATCATCTAACTGATCTCTTCAATTCTCAATTTCATCCTCCTTCTCATGGTGACGATGAAGACTCCGATGAGGACGATTGAAGACTTTTTATTTTATTTCTCTATTATGTAATTTTCTTTCTTAATGCACTTATTTATGTATGCGACTTTATCTTAGTTTATTTTCTATGCAAAAGATTGTTTATTTTGTGTTTTTGCTGATGACAAAGGGGGAGAGATATCTGTGTTATGGTTGCTTTATTATCTATGTTTGATATCCTCTTGTTAATTTTGTTCTATTTCTGGGTATTGAAAAATTCTCTGGTCAGTCGACTGCCAACAGGCATGTAAGTCGACTGCTGCATCTGTGTTTATTTTTTGTGATTGTGATTTTCTATGTATATGTTTTCTGATCAGTCGCCTGTTATATTGATAAGTCGACTGATACATATTTTATGATACTTTTTATCTACATGCATGATGTGTTTTTTATAGGGGGAGCATATCTTTATTATGCTTGTATATTATCTGTAATTATCAGCTATTGTGTTGTCATCATCAAAAAGGGGGAGAATGTTGATTCTTAATTTTGATGATCACAACACATTGCAACATGTGTCTATGTTATACAGCTAACATTGTAGGTTTCACATACAATAGACTATTTCAGCTGAACAAATGATCAAGCATAAAAGCTCAAGATAAAAGACAATGGCCAAAGCTTCACTCAAGACAAGACTCAAGACTCAAATCAAGACTCAAGACTCAAGGCTTCGAGCTCAAATATGTCAAGTTATTATGTTGTATTTTACTTTTTGTTGAGTCTTAATCTGATGTAAAGCCTTGTCACATACACACACACACACACACTCAAAATTTCATAATATGTGTGTCTCTCAAAAAACCCCCCAAAAGAGTCAAAACAGTTTGAAGTAAATTAACTTTTTGAGTACCAGTCGACTTAAGCCTCTGCCAGTCGACTGACAGTACAAAACTGTTTAAATTTATTCAAACTCTGACCAGTCGACTCATATGGCAACCCAGTCGACTGTTCGAGTGCTTTTGACCGTTTTCTGTTTTCAAAATTGATTTTTCAAAAGCAACAGCTCTTAAATCCGTTGGTTGACAGTTGGAATAACTGTCCCCCAATGTTCAGGAGATCAAACTCTATAAGTAGAGTTCAGATCTCACTGAAAAGATACACAGAACATACTTTTGAGACCCGAGCATTCTTGAGAAAAATTCTAAGTGATATTTTTGAGAAAAAAAGCTTTCAAGTTCATACTCTTTGGTTCTCTACATTCAGTCCAGTATAGCAACGAATTCGCTCTGGACTGAGTATAGAAGTCGACCTTGTTTTTAGCCACGTGCAACAACACAACACATCAACAAGGCTATAGGTTGACTGTAAAGTTTTTCTTGTTCTTTTGCTCTCGGTTGGAGAGTGTTTTGACTCTAGGTTGTAGAGTCGGTTTGTTTCACTCTTGGTAGTAGAGTGGGTCTGCTTTCTCTGGTTGAGAGAAAGGACTACGGGTTTAGACAAGGTTGTTGTCTTAATGCCGTAGGGTATTCTTGTAATCTTTTTCAAGAATAGTGGAAATCACAAGTGGGTTGCTTGGGGACTGGATGTAGGTCGGGAGGACCGAACCAGGATATATCTTGTGTACTCTGTAATGGTTGTCTTGATTTTGCATTTACTCTTGTTTACTTAAGTTCTGCAAAAAGTGTCTGGACAGTCGGACTCCTTGCACT